>CM075852.1:3918213-4653944 GCA_037975125.1 Latrodectus hesperus | reverse complement strand
GCTCAGCTGTAAACCACGTGAATGTTTGTTGTTGTACCAGGACACTTTCCAGGGCTTAGCCCATACATAGTCTTCACCAAGAGGAAGCTGCCAGTTCTTCGTAGTTCAGAAACAGAGAACAAGCAGCAGACCACAAAACTTTACTTACCAGGCCCAAATGTATAACATTGTGAGCACGATATATTAAATGTGCCTCAGACTCTTATTGAACATGATAGAATTGGTTTAGCCGGGATTCGAACTCACTACCGCCCGATAATAAGAATGGTACACAAAACAACCAGGCCACCAAGGCCTGTTACACAAAGCGAATAGTAAAAATCGAGCTGCGAATGATGTGTAACAAACTGAATCTGCTGTGTTATACGATTTGGTTAAGGGATCTATCACAGTCATGAAAATCTCAGCATTATGATATTTCTAAAACTCATCAAGTGAATGAAAAACTTTAATGGGGTTTTTCAAGATTTTTTATCTTGAATACAATAGTTAAAAAGCAGTCAATAATATATTAACTCCAGTAAGCTTAATTTTAAAATTAATTTCAGACTTGCAATTCCTTAAAAATAATTTTATCTGGTGTCGTATAAATAAACTTGTGTGAAACATGGAATAAAAATTATTAAATATCTAGATTTTATGTATTCATATCTTCTTGCCTAAATTAATAATATTTTTAATATTGATGCGCTTCAGTTAATAAGGATTAATCATATGCGTAAATAAATATTATTTCTTGAAAATTTGTTAATCTGGCATTGAAGCAAATTAATAGTTAACCAGTAGACTAAATAACAACACATTAAATTAAAAGAATGGAATTTTTTCAATTTCAAAGTCGATTACCGATTGTTGAAATAAATAAAAAACAGATAATGATTATATTTTTATTGAGTTTAATATATTTTCACAGAGAGATTAGTTTTAAAACACAGGAATAGTAGTGCAAAAATTAATTAAATTACTGATAATGCATGTAATACTATTATTTATTTGTTTCCATTAAAAAATTCCAATTTTTTGGAAATTTGATTGTTCACATATTTGATAAAGTTGTTTTTAATTTTTGTCCTAAAATAGATAATTACTCATCTGTTACTGCTATTAATTGTTCTGTACCTCATACAGGATAATTCTAATAACGAGAAAGAGGGAAGGAGAAAGAATATTATATTTGAATGTATAACACGTAATTAAATTGTTCTTGAAACTGAATGAGAAATAAAATAAGTGTAAAATTTAAAAAAAAATATTAGTTGTATAATGTTGTTGTCGTGTGCCAGCTAGGCTGGCGATATTGGGTGTGCTGCTCCACTTTTCCAACTGAACGATATTTTTGGGGTGGAGTCAGACTTCCTCAGTACACACATGCTATAGGTACCCGTTTAAAGGGTAGGCAACCATTCACAACATATTTATACAACGAGTCCGACTTCTTCAGTGCACACACGCCATAGGAACCCATTTATAGGGTAAGCAACCATTCACACCTCATTCATACAAGGAAGAGACAAAGACACGATATATATAGAGAGATCCATGCCCGAACCGGGATTCGAACCCAGGACCTCCTTATCCGCAGTCAGGCACACTTACCACTAGACAAGTTGGGCGGCTTGTAGTATAATACTATATATAAAAAGAAGCTACAGATTTAAACCATGCATGCATGCAATTTGGATGCTTTGCCTGAAATTTTATATATACTAAGCATTCCTTCACTGGAATTAAGTTATTTATTACAAGCAATAAATTCTTTTTTTAATCTTTTGATGTTATGGATGGCATCAAAGGAATACTTTATTTGTAAATTTATAAAAATGTATTTTTTTTTAATTCACATAATTTCTAAGAAAGAGGAAATCGTGAATGGTGCAACAAATGAGTTTTTGTTTAACCCGAGACAATCAATTAACACCACGTACAAAGAGAATGAGATAGACCCATGTGAATCCAATAACACGCAAGAAAACAAACCCATGATCATGCACTTTCGCCTGCATCGGCCATTTGTCTAAGCACGTCATTAACTTATAATGACTCCTCGCAGAAGCTCGA
The DNA here is from genome assembly GCA_037975125.1 of Latrodectus hesperus. Taxonomy (NCBI): domain Eukaryota; kingdom Metazoa; phylum Arthropoda; class Arachnida; order Araneae; family Theridiidae; genus Latrodectus; species Latrodectus hesperus. The sequence goes on along the minus strand of CM075852.1, from coordinate 4,651,886 downwards.
TAGATAACTCTAGCCTCCTGTTTTATTGTCCTTGCTAGAAAATGCTCTCTTCTATTGGATCTTTTGCTATATAATGTTTAAGGCGATGTAAGTAGGAGGCATGAGAGAGAGAGATACTTCATTTTGTTAAGGCCCTTTGTTCTTCCTCTGTACTTCCCTGCCACTCTCTGTTACTAAAAATCGTGCAGATAAAAAGATAAGGTAATAAAGACATTAAGATCACTAATGAACTAATCAATGAGCCAAGAATATTTTAAGTCACCATTTTAACTATAATTACTATTTTCCCTTTATATTGTTTTCTATATTTTATGACTCAATGTGTATTAATTAAAGCATGTATTTAAATACAGTATATTATTTAATTAATATTTCAATAACAAGTATCCCTAAAAGCTATGCATATAAAGTATTTGCAGAAAAATGAATAATTTAAGACATTTAATGCAATACTAATAAAAAAATTAACGATACAAGATGTGAATTGAGAATTTATGGTATCTAATCCAAGTGACAAAATTTCACTAAACGATAAGTCAAATGTTCAGTAATAAATGAAATTTCCAAATATTTATTCCAATATTTATTCACATAGATGAAAATCTTAATGCACAGTTAAATTTTTTACCGTATAGTTTCTTTATTTCAAAGTTATTCACCAAAAGTTAATCCATGCTACTGAAAACTTTATTACCCAAATAAAAAATGTTTTTGATCATTTTCATCACTTCGATTTTAGTCACCATGTAATACTGTTAATTTGTTATTTACTAAAAAAATTAAGTTAATTTAAAATTTTCAATAAAAATAAGCAAAATTCATATAATTCAGGTAAAAAGTTCTGTAATACCAATGCACAATCTCTAAATGTAGAGGATTTTTTCTTATAGAAATATCGAAATTTGTTTTTAGCTATTAGTATCTTAAATATAATTTAGGTTGTATTTTTCAGCTCTTATGCAAAACCAAATGAAATATTTTTTCTGATCTCTACATTTTATTCCTATTCAATATATATGAATCCTGATGCTCAATACCCTTTTAAAAGAGAGAAGTTAATATTTACTTTAATATTTACATTACATCATATTAACGATTATTGGTGTCTCATCGAGCAATTATTTTAACGAATTAAATAAATTTATTCTGAATAGCTTTTTGATAAAGGCGGAAAAAGTGGTCTTATCTGTGACACAGAAGTTAATGAAATAAGCTTTTATGTCACAGAGAACATTCACACACTGTGTAGTCATGCCAACCTTGCCACTCTCAGATTGTTATTGTAGTTATTGATCTGTGATTGCGGCAGTAATTCCCATACTTCCAAAAACTTTGAATTTAACATCTGAAAGATACTTTTAGAAGAATGTTAATATTCTGTGCTTTTTCGGAACATCTACAAGTTCTCGAAGGATTAGGTTTTGGAGACATAGATGGCAACACTAAGGTAAATATTCCCTTACTTTAGCGTGTAACCCTCGATCTAGATAATCTAGATATAATTTCACTTGTCTTTCTAGACAATCATAAACTAGTGCTATTCTATATGATCATCCATAAAACGACTTGAATTATCACAGCTTCTCAAAAAAGACTCACATAGAATTTGATTATCTCACTGATATATCATTCTGCTCTTACAGTAAAAGGACATGGAGTGATACACACCTGTACCAACATGACTTCTCAAAATAGAATGATACTTGTGCAGCCAAACTGATCATTTTCTTATATTTGCTCCCACTTTATGATGTTGATCACTTAAACTAACATGGAATCCCCTTATACATGTTGTGGGTGTTAGGCAACCTTGCCCAGTTTTTCTAGCATTCTTGTTAAATTCTCCATGAAGTCTGAAATTGCTGGGATTGCTAGTTGAACACAGAGCCAAGGCAAGGCTGTGGGCTCTGCTAGGAACCAACCGAAAACTTCTACACTTCAAGTTAAAATCTCTCACTCCAGTTCTATTTAAAAATAATCTTCTTTGTCATCAAGTGAACACTAAATGCGTAAATTTAAATTATATATCTTAATTTATACTAAACTATTATAACAGTTATTTAATTATTTAAACTAATATATCTATTTAAAGGAAGACATTTTCTTCTCACTCTGATTTTGGACACCAAAACATTTGGAGTGTTTACTACAAAAAGGAACTATTGCTATTAAGTCTATATTCTGGTTAATATTAAAGTTTAAAACGTCATATTCTATTAAAATTGTTTATTATAAATGATTTAAACAATAACCTATCATGGAATGTTTAAATGTACTTTTAAAATTGAGAGCAATTTTATATTAAAAATACTATGTTGATTATATTAAAAAAGATTATGTATTAAAAATATTATGTTGATTTGTATTTTTTACGAAATTTTTATTTTGAAAGTAATATAAGTGTTTTGAAATAAAAGAAATAATCTAATTTATATATTTTACCTTTAGTATATCATAAGAAAAGATGAATAATCACAAACTAATTTTTGTTTTGACATATTTATAAAAATTATTTGCTTACTTTGTTTTTGTTTTCGCAATAGGGAATATTATATGCCTTTACTTAAACTATATATTTTAATTAACGTTAAATATATGTGAGAATACTAAAGAATTAAATAAATGCATAAAACTTAAAGCAAATTTAGTGGTGTAATTATATATAATACGTCAAATCGTGACTGAATAATTATGTTTTTTATTCATTTTAAAAAGCAAAATTTAACTTGATTTATATTAATATCAAAATTTCACTTATACATTTTCATTAATAATTTCAGAACAAATATGAGAAAATGCAACAAAAAGTTACTGTTATTATCAAAAAAACTAAGCAAGTAGCATGAAATCCTATATTGGTCGAATAAAGAGTTGTCTTAAAATTTATTTCTAGATTTTTTACCGTGTTAGTATTCAGAAGAACGTTTCTAAGCAGTCGAAATATAAATTGGCCTCAACAAGAAAACTTTATAAGCTGAATAACTTTATTCTTTTAAAAAATAGATTCGATGAAAAAAAAAGGAATTTTCTATTTGATTACAGCTTTTCTGTTTCTTGGAGCCCTTCATCATCAAATATGGCGGCATTATAAAGAAAAAAAATCTGTAAGTAAAACTAAAACTATTTGAATTCAAATAAATACAAACTTTACTATAAGAAGGAAAAAAACTATAGTATTTTGTGTGTTTATTCATTTGTTAAAAAAATCATTTCTTTTAAATTATATTATTATTAGATATTGTAAGTAATAAGTCATTTTCGTTAGCAATCTCACATTTATTTTACATTCAATTTCGCACATCATAGTGAATTTTAAATATTTTACGAAAATAATATTTAAAATGGTATTGAGCATATTTTTCTATTCATAACATAGTTGTTAATTCACTTCTGGAAATAAAAATACGCAATTTATTCATTAATACTTTTATTCTATTAAACGACTCTTTTGATGAAAATTTCGTTACTTTTTAAGTAAAATATTTTAATAATATTAAATGAAAATGACATTTTTGAAAAGATTAGATATCTTTATAAATTTTTAATTTGAAATTTACTGATAGTGTTTTATAAATGTATTATTTCAGTCAAAATTATTTTAGATATTAACATACATTCACCAGATGTTGTTCCATTGGACTTGAATGTATTAGCTCTTTTTTATTTAACAATGTACTTCGGTCCATTGAAAATTATGAAAGTCAAAATCACATTGAATTGTTGCATGAAATGTAGTACTAAAATTTGTATATAATACTATATACAAATTTTATATCATTTAAAGCAGTATTGCATCTTTCAATTTTAATTTAAATGGGTAAATTTGCAGATCATCAAACAACGATTGCATTACGCATGGGAATATAGGAATGTATGTATGCAATAAAATAAACTTAGACTATTTTATTTTATTTCTTTGAACTTAAATATTACAAATTTTCATAATTATTTTAAATACAAATTTTAGAAAGTGAGTTCTTGTTGCCTAGAAAGATATGGTATATAATTAAAAATGACTAATTTCACCTTCAAGAGAGAAAATATTTGTAAAAGATATAATATATCATTTAAAAACTGATTCCCAAACAATTTATAATATGATGAAATGCTACCATATTACTTATGTGATTAAATAACTTTATTAAATGAAATGTGAAATTCATATTTTTGCCATCACTTCCATGGAAATGATTGTCAAATCCTCGGAAATAAATTTCAAATTTTCATAAAAAATGTGATTATAAAAGTTTGACTGCTTTCTCATGATGTTGTGAGAGGGATCAAGAAAAAAATAGATATATTGGAAATAGGTTTGTATAAGACAATTTCTGTCTTATACAAATAGTAGAAATAGTAGTAAATCAAAAGTGTGTTATGGTTAAAAAAGAGAAATATTGAGAAAGAACTTTTATCTCTTTTGTGACAAGATATTGTTTTCTATTTTGGTAAAAATGGTAATATATTATTTTATTAAACTTGCTTTATAGTGTGTTTTAAATTTTTCAATAGAATCTGATGAGCGTTAATTATCCACCATTATATCTAAAATTTTGCAATTTTTTTCTTATTTTCTGATCTTGATTGGTAGTCGAATAGTTAGCACTCTTGTATTTTGTTCAACACTTCTTGGGTTTGAATCCAATATTGAGCTTGGGTGTTTGCAGTGGTTCGAAATCCTCTTTAAACTGAAGGTCAAGGTCTAATTAGCCCTCGTGTGCAAAAAGTGATCATTGATCGACAAATAAACAAATCGGATCTTGATGTAAATCAGAGTTACACTGGACGTAATACAATGTCCATGTAAATTACAAACTTTTACTTCCATAATTTAGTCATTATCTGGATTTATCAACTATTGATACGCCGGAACACTGATAGGAAAAGACTATCAGTGTTCTAGGCAATTTCTCAAAACTCGCATTTCACTTACTGTACAAAAATAATTGTCCTATAAAAGTTGCAAATATTCTCGGAAATAATCGAAACTACTTGAAATTAAGAACGTAGTTTGATTTCTACGAGTATGCATAGATTATAATATAGGTTAAAGTAAATAATTTTATATTTACAAAGATATATTAGAAATTGAAGTAAGAAACCTATATGATGAGTGTGTTTATCCAAACATTGGTGAAATATTTCAATTCGTGATGTTAAGTAATTAATAAAAATAAAGATTATCATTTTTTCTGGTGGCAGAGATATTTTAAAATTTAAAATATATAAAATTTTTAAAATGAGATAAAATCATACATTCACAACAAAGAGTTACTATTGAATACTTTGAGTGGATTAGCGAATCATGATATCAAGTAATAAATGTAGAAGTTGCAACTTTTAGAAATTGTAAAATGAATAATTGTAAACCATTGTAAGAGAACAATATTAAAAAACCGTCATTTTATTCCTTTTGTTTATCAATTTATAAGTTATTAGATTATTGTAATGGTCATATTTATTATTTTTACTACATATTTAAGCACAAAATTTACCTAAAAAATATGATGTCGAAGTTGAGAGAATGTGATGATCATATATTCAAAAAGACTGAAAAATAGCATGTAATTTTTCATCCAGTTTTCTGGTTTATGATGTAATTTTTAATCAGAATAAGTCAAACCTCATTGGAAATAAAGATAAAATAAAGCGCAAAAATGTTTTTAAATGATTTTTATGTCAGTTTTGTAATATTTAGGATTGAGATGGTCAGTTAAGTATTTTTATTTCATGATAGTCATGATATCCAATTGCGAAATGGAATATCAACAGGCGTATGGAAAATATTGCACAGTGTAGTCAAAGCAACAAAATTGCAATGGAAACTTTTAGAAATAATTTTTTCTCTTAATCACATATATATTGTAATTTACAAAAAGTTGCGATTTTAAGTGGCTCAGTATTGTTTCATTGTAAACATTTTTTTTTTATTTTTGCTTGTGTAAGATTGAATTACTATTGCTTATTATTATTAAATGGTATTCAGTATAATTTCTAGAAAATTTTTATGTTACTATTTGATTATTTTTTTTACATTTAAAAAAATCGTTATTTGAAACAGTATTTCACTGGACATGGACTGGATTTTACAACCTTTTATTATGTTTGTACTTTTATAGGTTTTCTCAATTTTATAAAAGAAACATGATTTTTATAAATAAATAAATATACAAGCCTTCACAAGGATAATTTAATTCCCCTTAAAATGATCATTCCCCTAATGTACCATGTAATTCTACTCGAATAATTTATTAACATAGAGTATATTCACTATTTTGATTCAATAGTTTAAAAATAGCCATTTAACAGTTTTTAATTACTTGTTAATAAAAGCTAAAAAGAAAACTACTATTTTTTTTTCTAAATCAAATAATGCAGGAATTTTCGGCAAATTACATTTCATATATTTTCCTAATAAGTAATATTATTTCATTTTATTTTACTTATTTCTGTTAAGAAAAACTATTTGCGTTTTTTCAAAAATATATTGAATTAATAACTAGTAGCTTTAGAGACATGACTAGTGAATACGTTTTAAGGTGTTGTAATAATTATTTTATTAAAAAATTAATAATATTATTAACACAATTCAATGGTCATATCTTGAATGTCTTAAATCATTCATTAAATTTTAATTGACTTTAATTGGAACTTAATGAATAATGTAAAAGTGCACTTAAGTACTTGTATGTACTTTCCTGTTTAAAAGTACTTCTTAAAGCTATAATTTAAATCTTCTAATTGATTTCTAGAATATAATCTACAACATATATTGTTTGATATGATTTTATAACAGTATTTGCATTAGTATTAGAGTAGATTGCATTAATTATGATTAAAATGTATCCCTTAATTAGAATATATTTTGTAGCATTAGTTATGATTATGATGTTCAGAGACATCAACTTGAACAGTATTTTGGAAAATTAAAAATACATTCTTATATTTGTATACCACTTAAAAAAATTAAACTATGAACAATAGTTATATTTAATGTTTCGTAAACTCTTTCTCATAAAAACATCCAAAAACTGATAAACAATAGCAACAAATATTAATTTTTCATGATCGTAAGAAAATGGTATAGGCATTATTTACCAATATTTTCATGCTTAAGAATTTGTTAAATGTCAAGAAGTTTTTCTTACTTCTTTAAACAGCTTTGAAAGAAAATTTTAATTTTCTTATTACCCGTTATTTGTTTAAATGAATGGAAAATTATATGAGTAATTCAGATCCTTTTTCAAATGATTTTTAATACAAGTGACTTTTAGTACAAATGGATATCTCAAAATGAATAGCAGTTCTGATGTAGCAGAAGAGTTTTAGCTACATTACTTCAAGTCAGCTTCTAATGTATTTCCACTCATTTTAAGAACTATATGCCTTTAAGCGTTTAATATTTATAACTCCGCCTACAGATGTGGATTCATTTGTTAGGAAACTTTTTAAACTCTTCTATAAAATTTACTAAATATAAATATTTTTTTATATCTTTTCAGAATTAATTTTATATTTTTTCAGGTTTTAAAATATTTCAGAATGGCATTTTAAACATTTTTATAAAAAATTTACCTAAAAACAACTTTTAAGGAATCTTAAAACATTTCAGAATGTGATCCTAGTAAATAAATACTGTTAAAGTTTTTTGAAAACCAATTATTGTTCATTAAGCAATTTTTAAAATTTTAACATGTTTTTTTTTAAATAAATTAAATTTTGCAGTTAAGTTATTAGTTTAAAATAATTTAAAACTTATTTTTATCAGAAAAAAATAAATGTGTCATAATTATTTAATTATTATATCTAATAAAAGCTAAAATATATTTTTTAAAACATACATATCATTTGTAATGTCTGAAAATAAAAAAAAAATTCTAACTTATATAATTTTTCAATTAAAATTACTTTATTCATCAAGTTTTATCGTTTTATTTCTCTCATTAAAAGGAAATGTGAATTAAAGAATATAAATTAACATGATATTTTTATTAAATTAAAAAAATGCTGTAAAATAGGAAATTAGTATTTTAAAAATTTGAAAAACTGTCAGGTATTGATTATATTTTATATGTCGATAAATAATAAATTGTTGTCAACTTAACATTAATATATCCATGCATTTAACTTGAAATTTTATTACTTAATACTTGAATGTATTGATACTAAAAAGCAAAATGCTGTTAATAGTAAATTTTTCTCATTTATAATCAATTAAAATACAACACTCATTTAAAATACACCGTTTTTTAACTGAAATATTTTATGATAATTCATAAAAAAACTATTATTATTTTCAAAGTTAATGAGCTATTTTGTTTTATTTTTGCATAATATTATTGATTTTGGTAGTTCCAAACATTTAACTGTGGAAAATTTTTATACATAAATTAGCAATCATATTTTAAGGATCTCAAATTTTATGTTTTACATTTTATATTTCAAAAATTCAAAACTAAAGTATGTATGAAAAAGAATACCAATTGGTTTTTCCAAAAGAATCAAAATACTGAAGCAAGTTTACCGCGAAGAAAGGCCACAGGGGAAACCAAATGATAAAAAAATATCACATTTCTTTTTTGAAGCTTCACTTCTTAATTTAGTGATAAATGACGAAGATTTTCAGAGACTAAACGCTGTCTTCCATCTTTGAACTATAATCTATCTTCGTTCGACCAACAATTGAGAAGATGCGATAAAAAGCCTAAGAAATAATGAGAGATTTGGGAACTTGGAGACAGCTGTGTCGCGACCCATCTTCATCATTCCTTTTCAATCAGAAAAAAATGTTATGAAGTGTTTAAAATCCCTAAAATGACATTGTTGGGCAACTATTTATAACAAACTCGTTATTATGTTTAAAGTTACCTCTTGTGATGCTTCTCCTTTTGATGGATTAAATTTCCAAATTTCAATAAACATCACATTTTCTGTTTATAAGTTTAATTTCAGTTAATGCAGTTTCTTTGATAAAAAGATTAGTTGTTCGGGAAAGATGAATTTAAAACGTCAGTAATAATGTATTGCCTTTGTTTCTCAAGTCATCAAAACTTTTGAAAATGAGACAAAAAAAAATGCATTTATTCTCTTCTGTTAAATATAATTTTAAACATTGATGCTCATAAAGAATGTAAATTTTCAAATCATTGAATAATTTAAATGATCCGTGAATAAATAGAACATAATTTATTAATATTATGCCATAAATTTCAGAATTACCTCCTAGTTTACAGAATGGGGATATATTTCCATATTTTAAATTGCTTGAAGTTTTTAATATATTTTCCCTATATATTCCGAACTATAGTTCTAAACTTGTCGAAATGTTCTAGATCGAGTTTAAGCTTTTAGGCTTCAGTTTTAAACTAGACTCTCGTCCTTGAAATAAATTTATTTATTATTTTGATAAAAATTATTTATTTTTAAGACATAATTATTTTTGCATATATTTTCTTACTCTTAATCTTAAAAAGCTACAAATTTTAACAAATAGTATTAAGAACTAATTAAAATTACGTATTTAAAAATACGATATTTGCGCAAACTAGACTAAAAAATACAAAATTTTAAAAAAATGTGCCTTTTATTATTAATATCTGAGTAAACATTTTTATCGCGAAAAATGTATATAGTCAGCACTACATTAAAATTCTATAAAATGCACTACATTATAATTCCATAACAAATATTATACATAATATGCACATTCATTATAAATTTTATGAAATTTCATTGTAGTCAATTATAGTAAGCTTAAGAAATGTTTTTTGATTACACCTAATGCTATCTTTACTTCCAGCTAAAAAACATTATCGGCAAATTCTGACTGATAAAAATCTTTTTAGTTTCTGATCAATCATTAATATAAAAAAAATATCAGAGTATAGAAGAATCTATGTCTTAAATAACATGATGATAATTCAGAACTTTATTTTTCACTCTCACTTTGAGTAATGGCACTAGGATTCAAGGACAAAATTTCATATTCATAAAAATGTTTATTTTTCAATTGATATGAATATGTATGGATAAGTACAAGAATGATAATTGCTTTTTATTTCATAAAAATATTACATTTCAAAACCATCTTTTTTCTAAAGAAAATAAATTGAAAATAGTTGCAGGAAACTATAACAATGTTAACTTTGTTAGTGTTAAAATTGTAGTTTTTTTATGCTTTTTTAATATTTTATTAATAAAAACCAACATAATTTGTTTCTTTCTCATAAATTTGGAAAATTCGCTGAAATCTTTTCATTCAATCATAATGTCTTTTCTAGTTTTTATGCCATTTTATAATTTTTGTAAAAATAGTTCCTGCTTTTTAATTTACAACTAATTTTCAAAAATGTTTTGTGAATAATATTTTTTAATGAAATTAAACATTTAAAATCAAATAAAAAATTGTTTTGCTCCAAACTTATAGTCTAAATAAAAGGGAAATTTCCCGATTATTGTTCAACAATAAAATATTCAACTTACCTCTAAGAATATTAATAAGTTTTTCAGTTATTCTTTAATTTAAAATAATACAATTTTATTGACCTATTTTAAAATTATAAATTTTGTGAAAAAAGGCATCAAAATCAGTTTTGTAAAATAGGTTTCCTTCATGAAAATACAGAAGAAAATCACACATAAATTTTTTAAATATGTTCTTACTAATCAGCAATTTAATCATTTTTTTTACATACAATATCAAAAATACTCGTTACAAATGTATATTATGGAACAAAAATGAATGTGAATTGAATTAATAAATTACAGAAAAACATTTATTTTAAAATATTATGTAAACTGCTTTCGATTCTTCAAAAAATACCGAAACATATCTGAAAGTTTTTATCGTTGAAAAATATGTTTGTTATTTTAATCTCTGAGAAAGAAGTTTGCACAGTACATTTTATTGGTTTTTTCCTACACAAAAGGCCAAAAATACCTCATGTGTTTGAGAAAAACTTTAGTCATTCGTAGGTATGTTCATTAGTCATTTTTATATGTGTATTCATCCAATTTATTTTTAAAATATTCTCTTTTCAGAGTATTCTCATATTTTGATAAATGATAGTTTTGCTAAATCGTTCATCAAGAAAAGAAAACAGATTTATAAAACGTCATAATGTTTTTAAAAGTTAATTTCTTAAAAGGAGTTTAGAATATCGCATAAAATATTTTTACTTTTTATCTTTACTTATAATTTTATTGATTCTTTTAATTATTCAAATTATTAATTAAAAGGAATTATTTCTCCAAAAATATGAAAAAAAACTTTGTGGAATTTAAAACATGGTATCAATTTATTACATTTCCTTTTCTTTTATTTATAACATTCTATTAAGTAACAAATATTAAACACCATCAATAAATAAGATATTAGTAGATGCACACACACAGACACACACACACATATATATATATATATATATATATATATATATATATATATATATGTATATATATATATATATATATATACATATATATATACGTATATATATATATACATATACGTATATATATATATATATATATATATATATATATATATATATATATATATACATATATATATATATATATATATATATTTATACATATATATATATATATATATTTATATATATATATATATATATATATATATATATATATATATATATATATATATATATATATATATATATATATATATATATATATATATATATATATATATATAATATATATATATATATATATATGTTAAAATTTTAATAATAAATAATTAAAAGTCAATGTAAAAATCATTTGGATTCTTTAATTAAATAAATGAAAAATAAGCACTTAAATCGTTCAAATCACAAAATTTAATAAAATTGGAAAAACAAAAATAATTATTTAAACAACAAAAAAAAACATTTAAAAATAAAAAAATGAAATTCATTTGATTTAAAAATTTTTCTAGTGTAAAAAACAACAATTGTGTAAAAGTAGAAAAAATCAAAATCAAGGAAAACATAAATAAAAAACGAAAGTTGTAAAAAATAAGTAATTAAATAAGTATTTCTTAGTTACAGATACTATGCGTGAACTAAAGCAACAATATTAACTTGGTAGCAAATAATATTCAGTAATAGGATAATACAAAATGTGTATACAAGTTAAATATTAAAGTAATTAATGTAGAAAGCATTAATTATAAAACCTAAAATATTTTGACATTGGTAAAATTTTAGTAAGCAAATTTAATTAGTTTAGCAAACTTTTTACTCCAATGGGCAAAAAAATTAAAAAATGGAAATGGGAAACAAAACTAAACGTGAATTAAAAATTAAATAAATGTTTAAGTATACGCAAACCAGAACAACCAACGCTGACAGCAGAACAGAATTATTCACCTGTATATTGACTCAGACATTCAATGGCTTATACAAGTTCTGTAACTTCAATACAATGTTACAGTTCATTGACGTTGGTAATGAACCGGACTAAGCATTTATTGATTTGATGTTTAATATTAGTGAGAGAACTGGTGACTAGGGCAGAAACCAAGTCTTTTCTGTATCAACGTAAAATCGTAAAAAAGCCGAAAATTAGCATATGCACTATAACAATGAAAAAGACTACTAAGAGAAATTTAGATGATGGTTAGAGCCGCGTGTTCAACTGAAATGCTAAGCCCATTGTTCAAACTTCCAACTATGTGAACAAAAATTTATTGAAACACAAGTCCAATGGCAGCTCATGCTATCATTCATAATGATAGGCAAATATGAAGATATGGAATGAACGTTGGCAACAGGAGTTGAACATTAAGATGCCGAATATTGATGCAGCTATTACAATGTACTGAGTGAAACATTGATGCATAAGAAGACATGAAATTATGTCAGTCCTCAGCCTAATACAGTTATTGCTCACAATTGTAAAACTCTTGTCTGTAATAAAACGTCAAGTAGAACCAATGCTACATTCACCTATTGACTGTTCATGCTATAGGAAACGTCAATGAATTGTTGTCTTGTTGTAGTAAAAACATTTTCTCTTCCAAATGATAATTTTTTATTCAATAATTGTGACTTTGCAATATAATTCATCAAAACAATGCGTATAATTTTTTATCCTCGAACTATTAATGTTAGAAAGTCTTTGACGCATTGACCTTGCTGACCTTCTACATGACCTTCCTGAAAACTTTAATTACATTTTCTTCAGACAGTCAGGGGTTCTGCAGTTTATTTTATCGCACTGTTCATGCGATACAATTAACTGTGATTCCTATAATCTATAATTAGGCATGTATCAAAGTTAGATTGTATCAATGTACTAATAAGTATTTCTCTTCTTCTTGCATGAGGCATCAATTCACTTATTTATTAAGCAAAAATGTTCAAATGGAGTTTGTAATGAGAAACCTTCAGCACAATTTTTTTTATTTAATATACATAAATGTCACTATCACAAACACCGGCTATTTTACTTGAAGGCCTTTAGAGGCTAATTATTTACAAAAGACACAAAAAGTCTTCTTATACACTAAGTTTCACACTGTATATTCTCTGTCAATTTTTATATATGTGTGTTTAATATTTATTTAAGTAAATATCTATCTATCTATCTATCTATATATATATATATATATATATATATATATATATATATATATATATATCTGTATCAGATAAATATAATATATATATTTATCTGACACATATTTGAGCTAGTAAATTTGTTCCTTATGTTCTGCAGTCATGTCGAATTAAAAACTTTATTTTTCAGGCAGTCCGACTCATATATGATGATAATTTGGCAATGTAAGTTCATCAAAATCTTATAGTATATGTGTATAATATTAGTGTATAAGAAAAAAAAAAGTTACGGAATTACCACTTATATAAAATTTGATTTTATATTCTACTAATGATGATGGAAAGTAAAAGCTTCTTATCTCAAACTTCTAATTTAGAATGTAATTCAAATCATGTGTCCCTGTGTAAATATTTAAATGAAAGTAATTGAATGATCCATAATGTACAAACGTGATTATTTTTCAGTTAGAATCTAGTTCTTTTGCTCCTGTTGAATAATGTTACTGAGCCAAATTATAGTTCCGTTTTTTTTAGATATCACATGAAGTTTAAACAAGGTTAGTTGATTAGCCACAAAATTCAAGGTAATTATCGTGAGATGCAATCTTCTTATCAAGCGTTCTAAAATGATCCGAAAGTACAATATTAACTTAAAGACATTCATAACAATTTTATTACTAAAATTGATATTTTATGTACTGGAATTTCATGAATAAAACTGATAATTTACTATACGATAAACTCTAAACTTGGCATTAAGATTCTAAAATTTCAATTTGTCTCAGAACTTCTCAAACCCATTTAAGTAACAGAATTATATTTCAAAATGGTAATTCTATGAACAACATTCTAAAATCATTAACCTTCAAGACCTTGTTCACGTGCCGAAAGTATCTTCTGAGAAGTAAAGCGACTCTAACTTCAATTGACTATTTTCGACACGAAATGCCTCAAAATGAGATTTTAAGAGCCAGTTTCATATAACTTAAAATATTAAATAATTCCTCTGACACTATTTTATATATATATATATATATATATATATATATATATATATATATATATATATATATATATATTTACAAATGACTGTCGTTTGGCCGCTAGGCCATTAAGAAACGAACTCTCCAATATCTTGCACCATAATTGGAGAACTTGGCGAGGCGAAAGCGCTGTAGCAGATTTAGTGTTAAACAAGGTGCGCCACGAAGAGGCCTGCTACGTTATACTCCTATATATATATATATATATATATATATATATATATATATATATATATATATATATATATATATATATATATATATATATATATATATATAATATATATATATATATAATATATATATATATATATATATATATATATACATATATATATATATTATATATATATATATAAATATATTTATTTATTTACAAATGACTGTCGTTTGGCCGCTAGGCCATTAAAAAACGAACTCTCCAATATCTTGCACCATAATTGGAGAACTTGGCGAGGCAAAAGCGCTGTAGCAGATTTAGTGTTAAACAAGGTGCGCACTACGAAAGAGGCCTGCTACGTTATACTGCTATATATATATATGTATATATATATAATATATATATATATATATATATATATATATATATATATATATATATATATATATATATATATATGTTGTCAACTGAAGGTAATATGAGTACATTTTATGGTAAGTAATTGTTTACAAAATTAAATTTTAGTATAACAGAGTAGTAAATATCATTTGGCTAACAATTTCTTAGTTTTCCATTTCTTTCATTTTTCAGCTTTTATACGTTTAAACCTTATAAAATATATTTGTTTTTATCGACGGGCAATGGGTGGATAATCTTTCGCCAGAACACAGTCGGAAACTTCTGTTTATTCATCGTCACTTGTGAGCCAAATCACAGAGGTGAGTAACATTACCTACATCATTACACTCCAAACCCTATTATAGAGATATTTATTCAACATACCTGAAAAAGGAACAGAGAAACAGGAAGAGAAGAAAATATCCATGCTAGAACCAGATTCGAAACCGGAACCAAGGGCCTAGGTTTGGTTTGGTTTCTTTGTGGCTCAACGGTCATTTTTTGCACACGAGGACTAATTAGACCGAGACCTACGGCTTAAAGTGGATTCCGAACCACTACAAATATCCATACCCAAGGTGGGATTCGAACCCACGAACTGTTGAACCGAAGGCAAGGGCGCTAACCATTCGGCTGCCAGCTCGGCCCAAGGGCCTATGGGAGTAAGAAATCCTAACCACTCAGCTATCAGACGGCAGTAAAAAAATACTGAATATAGGTAAAAATCACAAAAGAATTTAATTTCAGACACGAGTTTCTGGGAAGAATTTCTGTTAAAAAGTAAAAATACTCGTAAAGAAAATCTTTTTTAAAATTATAATTATTCAATTCATTTTAGTTGATTTATTTTGATATTAATGTTAATAAAGAAGTTCTAATTTGAAAGTAATTAAGAAATAAAAAGAGTGTTTTGAAAATTTTACAAACATATCTTTTATAAATAAGTCAAGAGGTTTAGTAAAATTCTATTTCAAGACTTGCTAAAAATGCAATCTTTTTCAGCAGCATGTATAAATTCAAACATTTTTCGTCAATTTGCTTTTTTGAAAATTTGGGGAACTTTTAATGAGTAGATTAAAACCCAATTTTCTACGCATCTAAATCTGAGAATGTCTATCACTTCCCCTCAATTAATTTTTCTCGAGACATATTCGAGAAGAATTTATATATACTTAATTCTCAGTGTTTAATATTATTTATATTTCAATTTTAGTGATAATTATTTTATAGCAGCAAATTTGAATAAACATGTTCATATTTTTAAAAAAGTATTTGTCGTTAGACTTTTAATTTGTTTTAAATTATTTTTGTTTCTACTTCTTTTCTTAAAAGCTTTCTATTTTAATAAAATTAAACAAATTGTTCATTTTTTCTATTCAAATAATAAAAAAATGTTCTAATAATTACTTTTTCTATTTCTTTCTTTCCAAAATTCTTTACAACACTCTTTCTTTGATGGTAAATCGTTCTTCGAGAAAATGCCTTTTTATTTAATATATTTTCGTAAAAATATAAAAAGAAAATGTATTCGAAAATGACTTTGTTTCTCACACTGAAAGAACATTTATTCATGCAAATTTAATCTCACCAGCCTTAAAGGTAATACGGTACTTTAGTTTTCTAGTTAAAAAAAAGACTTTAAAATGGGACAATTTAAAGAATTATAGGTTAACCACAAAAGAATTTCGCCAAAGAGAGCATTATCTTACGTCTCAATATTTCAACCGCATTAAAAGAATAGCTAACATAGTTTTGAAATTCGAGACACTTTAATTGCGTACGATGTACATCATTAAGGACACATTGTAAGTCATCGCCACGGTGTCCTTGCCTAAACAAAACTATCTGCTGGCGAAGAAATCTTCTCAGCCTTTCCAAAGATACTTGCAAATTATAGCACCACTTAAAGACTAAGCCCCCCGGCTCATAAAGTTAAAGTTAATTTAGTGTTATGTGGCTTTCAGACACTAATGTCTGTGAAACTAATTTTTCAGATGTAAAGCATATTTGAAAAAGGAAGTGCTAACGATTATCACCGTGTTAATAAGCGAAAGGAAAAGCCTCTTCCCTTGAATAGATAGAACATGCCACGTTTTCACTCCCTTTAAATGCAATTCTACGAAAACTCGTATAACTAGGTTCGGCCTTAATGAAGAACGATAAGTATTTTTCTTGTCATGATTACGTTATTTAGGTAATGATCTTGAAAAGGGAAACTTTAAGGTTGTTTTATGGATTATTCATTTTTACTTCTTAAGTTATGCACATTCATTCTATAAATTTTGGTATTGTCTAAAGCGGCAACATTGTAAAAATTGGAGTCAAGTGCCTACATATTCAATTAAGTCTGATAGTAATTTGTAACTTTTCAGATTTTTTGGGGTTAAAACGAGTGCCTTAAACAAGGAAAAATTTATAAATGAAGCAACTACACAATGAGTAAAGAAAGTTAATGAATATCCTTAGACAACTCAGATGCAAGACTGCATTTAATAACCTTTTCGTATTAATGTAAACAAATAATGAGCATTTTAATACACGCAAATTCGATTACCGCTTAGAAAGAGAGCAGGTATATTAATCTATTGAAGATAACATAATAAAAAATCATGAAATTGATAAAACTATATTGCTTTTCTTATTCTCTAGTGACTTCCTTTTACATCGAAATATAAAACATAAGAAAATATTCTATCTGCTATATTTAACTATATTATTTTAGTTAAATATGAAAGTTTAACTATACTTCTTGTTCTCTCACATAATTTTCTTAAGCGTTTAGAAGAAATTTATTGTACATTCATCATTACCAACCATATATTAAGCGAATTCTGAATCTCTTATATTTATCTTACTTACTTACCTATTACAAATTTAACGCAGCGTTTTTTTTCTAATTTAAGCCTCGCATAACAATGTGTCTTTAAAATTATAGGTCTTCTTTTTGAAAGCATAGCTACAATTTTATAAAACACATAATTTACCCACTCATTTTACAATCCAAATATTTTTCTAACTTTTATAAATAATGAAATAAATTTGCGAACTCGAATATAATAATATTAATAATTATGCTCTTTATTTCGGTTCCCTTTTATTTCGATACAATAAAATGTAAAAATAATTTCAACAATTTTAATAAACACTTTAGAATTAAAATAACACTAAAATATAATTTTTGATACAGTACTAAATGCGTAAATGTTAATGACCTGTACTAATATGTTACTGTCATAAATTGTGTTTAGATATTTATCATATATAAGCACAAGTTATGTCATTCATATCAAATATTTCTATTTTTACATCAATCAATGTCATAATAATGTATGTAAATTGTAGTTATAATTTTATATTCGTACTCAGTTCCTATATAAGTTTACAGAGTTTGTAACAATTTTTCATCCCTATGTATTTAATATTTTCAGCCTTAATAATACATTATAAAATATGAGACGTCAGAATGCTTCTCACTTCGTTGTTAATTATAAAATAAAATATTCTTCAAAGCATTACTAGTAGTACTACTAATAATACTAATGAGAAATGAAAGGATTATATTCATACATACTGTGTATATATATATATATATATATATATATATATATATATATATATATATATATATATATATATATATATATATATATATATATATATATATATATATATATATATATATGTATATAGTAGCATATTTTTAACACTTTTAAAGTTTATTAATTCTAATATCAGCATTTATTGTTTCTCTAAATATATTTTCTCATTATTTTTATGTTTCATTTTTGTAATAATTTATATTAAATGTACTTTTTATGTTACATAGCTTTCTATATTAAATATTATTAGTAAATTTAAAACATATTATATTGTTATATAAGGAATTATGTTTTCCGAAAAACATATTTCTCACTTTGGAATTATAAAATGCGTAAAAAATTCATTGCACTTTTCAACATTTTTGAATTCGTCAAATTTCATTCGTTTTCAGTTTGATTGAAATCCTCTTATGCTCAATTCAAAATTGACATATTTTAATGATATTTTAGTTCTCAAATTAACATCAGATTGCTGTTTTTATAGCTTTTAACTGATATCAAACTTTAACTTAAGCACTGCAGCTAATTAAAAATTAATTTTTAATCTCTTATTATATTAGTTTTAATACTTTAAATTTCAAGTAATTTAGAAATATATATATATATATATGTATGGAGCTTGTACTCTCATGCGCAATGCAAAAATATCGGTCTCTTACTCAATATAACACACACTTACTCGAAGCTAACTCTTCTTACTCTCTGTTGTCTGGGAACATACGCTATGTTCGCTTTCATCTAGTGACACCTAGTTATGATTTAGGATCCTACATATATTGCTCTACATAGATTTCAAAATAATTAATAATATTTTAAGAATAATGAAATCATTCTTTAAGAATCACAAGACAATTAATAAAAATAATTACTTTTATTTAAACTAAAAATTCATACTGTAAACGAAATATCGTAGGGTTGCTATTAGGGAGCATACGTGATACTCGTTTTCATCTAGCGACACCTAGTTATGATTTAGGATCCTACATATATTGTTCCTAAACAGATTTTGAAATATTACATTTAAAGAATAATGGAATTGTTGTTGAAAAATCACAGGACAATTATTTAATTTTTATATTTAAACTAAGAATTCATATTACAAACTAAGTATCTCAAATTTGTCTGATAGCATACGTGATTCTGGCTTTTATCTAGCGACACCTAGTTATGATTTAGGATCCTACATATATTGTCTCTAAATAGATTTCAAAATAATTAATAATATTTGAAGAATAATTAAATCATTCTTTAAGAGTCACAAGACAATTACTAAAAATAATTATTTTTATTTAAACTAAGAATTCATACTGTAAACGAAATATCTCATAGTTGTCTGGGAGCATACGCGATAATGGCTTTCATCTAGCGACACCTAGTTATGATTTTTGGATCCTACATATATTGTCCCTAAATAGATTTCAAAATAATACATTCAAAGGATAAGGAAATTGTTGAAAAATCTCAGGACAGTTATTTAATTTTTTTATTTAAACTAAGAATTCATGTTGCAAACTAAATATCTCAGAGTTGTCTGGGAGCATAAGTGATGCTACCCCTTTCATTTAGAGATACCTAGTTATAATTTAGGATCCTACAAATAGTATCTCTAAATCGATTTCAAAATAATACATTTGAAGGATTATGAAATCATTCTTTAAAAATCATTGGGCAGTTATTAAAAAATATATTTATTTAAACTAGGAATTTATATTGAAACTGAAATATCCCAGAGCACAGCTCTAACAAACAAATAAAAAAATCAATAAGCAATGCATATAACATAATACCTACATCTCTGAATAAAGACACAAAACCGCGCTTGCACTTCCTTCCTTTAAACAGAACCCAGCTTACTATTGAAAAGAAAACAGCCACACTTCTCATTTGGCATCATCCATACTTCAGCTCACAAAGATAATGCCCCTTTTCTTTTCTTCAATATTTCACCCATCGACACTGTCTCCCTTTGATAAAGCAGTCTTCTGTGTCCGGACCAAACTCGCGTAAAATGCGCCGTCTCTTTTTCGCCTTAGAGTGACCACATGAAGAACAAAGATCCGAGATAAAGGTCCGAAGAGGAGAAAAAAAGAAGAAAAAGTTCTTCACGAGACGGGCAGAGATGCCAACTGTAGAGGAGGGAAGTTTTTTCACGATTTTTTCCTCTTCATACTGCACATTTTCTCCATCTTCATTTTTTTCCCTTCCTCTTCCCTTTCCTGACTCTATTCAACGATAGGAGTGATTTCACGGATCGGTGAATGCAACTATACGGAAGGAATAAGACCCCCAAACCATGCTGGCAAAGGGAGAGAAGAAAATTACGAAGGTTTTGGATGAGTTTGCCAGAGATATTTCTCTTTTATGTCTAGGGGTTATGAAACATTTCTCCAGAGTATTGCCATCTCAATGGATATCACATACATCGAGTATTTCCTTTCTTTCCTCAGGTTCTAGTAATTTACTTAGTAAATTGTGTATTCACAAATGAGTTGTTGATTCCTTTCTTTTACTTGGTAGAAAACAAGTAAACAGTAACTAGATAGCTGAAAATGCCTTTTTTGAAATATATATGAAACACATCTTTGAATAATATTTAGAATCCAGTAAAAAATCAAACATTTAAGAATGGAATCCATTTTGATGCGTAACAGCTATTAATTTTATGCTACTTTCTACTACTTATGAGATTTCCTTAGATTGTTGAAATTTATGTTTGCAAGCAAAAAAAAAAAAGAAATACGTATGAAAATTTTAATGGAAAAATAATAGAAAGCATTTGGTTGACCAATCCAAAAAATCAGGTGAGTAACATGTAAGAACGAAAATGTTTTCTAAAATATTAGATTTCCTAAAGCATTGAAATTAATTCGTTTCAAGACAATATAAATAAAAACAACAATTTCAAAGGTTTGTAAATTTTGCCTTTCTAAACTTGAAATTAAAAAATCATTTTTTTTTTGTTAGAATGTGTTTTTTTCTTTTTACAATTGTTGCATTTCTCTGTATTAAATTGAAAAAATAACTGATATTTTGTTATTTCGATATAAAAACTTTTACAAAAGTAGTATTTTAATTTCATAAAAGTGCTACTATGAATTTACTTCAAAGTTTATTGATTAATGAATGTTGAATATAAATATTGCAAAATTAAAAAAATAAAAATTATACACAAATCTATTTTTTGAAGTGCTTTAGAAAAATGTAATGACAAACTACAAATAAATATTTTTTTTCTAAACCATAACAACATTACAAGATAGAATATTTTATTTAATACGTATAATATTTTTTCGTCATTTTATGTGGTAATAAAAATTGGATATCAAATCTATCAATATATCTATCAAATGTATCTGATAAATATTATTTATAAATTATAGGGGAAAAACTCAATAAACTATAGAAAATTATTTATTAACACACAAAATTGCTTTTTTTTCTGCTGCAAATAAAAATCAAATATATTAGCTTTTGTGTTTATTAATTTGATCTGAAATTATATATATATAAGTAAATTTTAATTCTTTTGAATTTTTAAAAAGTGAATCCATCTCTCATTCATACACTAACTGGATATTGTATCTAGTAATATTATAAATTATAGAGAAAAAACTCAATTAACTATAGAAAATTAAATATTAATAAACTTATCCTGTTGTGCAAAAGAAAAGGGAAATAAATTAGCCTTTGTTTTTATTTATTAGATTTGAAATTATATGTAGTTAAGTAAATCTTAATTTGTGTGACTTGTGAAAAATGAATGGATCTCTCGTTCATTTATACCAATTGAATATATTGTATCGTGTAAGCATTATAAATTATAAGGAAAAAGGCTCAATAAACTACAGAAAATTAAATATTAATCAACTTGTTTTATTCTGTTGCATGTGAAAATGGAAATAAATAAACTCTTATGTTTATTTTTTTTCGAAATTATATAGATTAAGTAAATCTTAGTTCGTGCGACTTGGCAAAAATGAATGGATGTCACTCCATACTTCTGTTACATAAAACAGTTTCTTTGATACTATAGTAGAAGGGGAAACAAGAATCATTCATTCCATACACGCTGCTGAATCATCTAGTATTTATTGATCGGAGACTGGCAACAGGAAATGTTGTGCAGGAAATGTTGTTACTGTCACCGATGTTGTGGGCTGGAAGTAATAACATGTTCTGTCAAACGTATTGGGGGAAAGAAATTCATTTCATGTCTCTTAATAGAAGAGCTGTCCCAGATTAAGACATTGAATTTTTATTGACTCGCAATCAGTAACACAGAAAGTTGAGAAGCCTTTCCCAGAACTATTATTTATTGTTAACAATTTCTATTTTGTTTCTTGATAGTATATATTTAAAGACAAACATCATTTTACGTCATTGTACTTCTGTTCTGTTTCAATTTAGTTATTTTCGAAATTTGATTTTCACTCTCTGAGCGTTAAGTTATTAAATTTTTGTAAATATTACGTAATTTTAATAGCTCATACACTCATAACGAACCTTTACAAGTTTCATTGTGTAAACAGAAACACTAATATTTTTAAATCTTTGGTAACATGTGCTTATTTCGCCTTTTTATCAATAAAAGTTGTTCCGTTTAAACATTAAATGCATTGAAGAAAGTATTAAAATTTTAAATATGCTCTAATACGTATCATGTATTATGTGGATATATAAATACAGCATTAAACTAAAATGCGCTGAACGTTATCACAAATATATAATATATATGATGGTCGCTGACTGCCTCCATTAAATTGATTCATTGATGGAAACAATAAATATTTTAGAATCACCATCCATACATGCATATATAAATATAAGTATGCGTATTTATAATATTTTGAATTAAAAATATATGCGTCTTTATATTGAGTGTGATAAAATCTATTATCACAAATGATGTCAAACACAACAAAATAAATTTTCAAAAAAATTAGTGCACATATGAATGTGAAATATTTATTTAATTTGGAATTAATTATTGTTCAAATTATAAATGATAAGAAAAAATTTGACTTGAGTATTTTTTAAAAGTTTAATTACATAGGAAATTCAAATAAAAACAAAATAAATGAAAAATACACCTACATTTAAATCAATTATTTATTAAAGCATCTATATTCAAAAAAATTATTGATATCTACATTTTTTAAATTATTGTTAAAATTTTATGTGTTCACAATGGTTAATTAACAAAACATTTATTGAATTAAATAGATTTAAAAATTTTTACAATTAATTTAATTTTGCAAACAGAATATTGTTTTTACTAATATAACTTAAGACAAATCCACCAACTTGGGCATTCAAGAAAAGATGCTTTAGACAAATTTAGGAAGAAGAATTCGAAACTATCATTTAACACAGATATCGAAAAAACTTTATTTCTTTTCTTGAAAGATTGTGAATACTGCAGAAGTATAATTTTTATTGAAGATGAAAAGAATGCTGTTAAGATAATTAGGACTACAGGTTAGGGGCTGGCTCTTCGAAAAATCATCAAGAATGAATAGAATGTCCAAGTGACGCTTGGTTCTTATCATCAATCATTTTGCAGATCACTACAAACTTGCCCTGAATGGAAATATGTGATGATCTCTTATAATAAAAAATAATCGTATAATCATTTTAAAATTGTAATTTATTAAATCAGATTGTCATTGGTTTTTTTATGGTATTTTGTAAGCAAAAAAGTTATTTTAGAAAATGAATATGATTGTCTTTGCAGCAAATTCATTTTGCTCCAAATAAAAATCTTATAAAATACATTTTGTTTCAAACATCCAAATTAAAATTCCACAGACACACGTTTTAAATCGTCAAGATTAAAAAAATAAATAAAATTAAGTAATCAGAATACATACTCCAATATGTAAATAAATATTTTTTTATTCCTTAACATTAAAAGTATAAAAGAAAGACTTACTGATACATACATACATATTTTTATTACAATATCAAATAAGTATTTACATATAAATATATATGGTCACTTGTATAATTATATGTGTATTGGTCAATATTCAAATTTCATAATTTTAATGTTATAATAAAGACTTTAATATTTGAGAAATTAACTCACCTATTTTAAATGTTTACATAACGATAAATATGTGACAATATCCACCAATTTTAATATTTGTAATATTGAAACATGCAAAATTTACAATTACATAAAATAAGTTTATTGAAATAATATTTTGCTTAAAAAAGGTACTCCATGCTAAGGAAATCTTTATTTTCTAAGTCGCAAGTTTCAAATTTATCCTTATTTATTATTCCGAAATAATATTTCCGCATGAATTTCATTTTCCCTTAAACTTATAAATAAAACTTAAAAAAGATAAAATTGTAAATTTCTTTATAAATTAATACTACGTCAAAGATCTAGCTAAGCTTAACTATTTTTATGTTCTTAAAATATTTCTTGGTTCTTAAAGTTCTGTTATTTTAGCTAAAAAAAATATGTTTCACTCTATTTTCTCTCACTTAACTGCCTCTAATAATACCCCAGAGAGAATATCTAGGAAAACTAATTTTATGTTAAAATTTCATATTTATTAAGGAATGCATAAATATACTTTGAATCGCGATGAGTTTCTAAGATATCTTTTATAAAAAAGTAATTTTAAACATGCAACGGTTCTAAAATGAAACCAAAAAGAAAAAAAAAACCAAAACACATTCAAAATAATGCTGTCATCGTCTTACTGAATCAAATAACGAAATCAACATGAAAGACGCGAAATCCCTAATTTAATAAAGAAACATATCCAAAACTTGAACTTCATAAATAAAATAAATATTCTTGGATCATTTGGAAATATTCCTTTGAAAAGATGAAAAAAAAAGCTTTTGAAAAAAAAACAGAAAATGGATTACATGATAATAAGAATAAAAATGAAAATTTGAGGAAATTTCTCTTTATTTGAAGCGTTGTTGATTCATCCAATTTCCGATCCATCCAAATTGGAAATAAACTTGGGTGAATTAAGAATTCGGAAGTCAACATCGAGCTAATGTCTCACTCGGCTGATGAGTACTCTTTGTGCCTAACTTCATTACGTTAATAGAAGCATAGAATTTAATTTAGGATATTGAGAGAATAAACATTATTTTGTAAAAGCTTTTATGTATCTTTTGGAACTGTTGCTTTAGATTCTATTCGCTACATAGTATAAAAAGTAAACACGAGTTTGTTCTGTTTGAGATATCTACATATGAAACAGTAATTCAAACAGAAGCTAATGTTTTTATTTTTTTCATTCATGCTTACTTTTTATTTTATGGCTGAAGAGAAAGCTTCGTCTACTAATGCAGTTATGTGATATAAATGTTAAACAAACTTATATACCATGCATACTTGCATATTTAAACAAAGCGTATTTTGTATTTCAAATTTAATGCATGCATTGGTTGTAAACATACATGAAAAAAATGAATGAAATTAAAACCAAAAACTAACTTTTTCAAAAGTTTAAATCTAATATTTTACTGAAAATCACATTAAGTTGATTGAATGTAAACTTTGTAATTTAAGAACTGAAATAAAAAATAAATATTTTTATGAAAACTCATTCTTAATAAAAGTTGCTTAAAAATAATATGTAAACTAATGAATATAATTTAAAATAATTTTTAATTTATAATTATGATCGTAAATTTCAAATACACGATTCTTTGAAAAATTTGCATTTATATATATATATAAGATTACAATATGTAGAATATTTTCATAAAAAAATATTTTTTTAATAACGGGGGGCCCTGGGAAACTATTCCTTCACCACAACAAGGCCATAAACTGCAACTCTTTTATCATTACCTGGTAGGCATCAAAGAACCAAATTACGGAGGCAAGTTGCATTACCTATGCCATCCCACCACAAACCCGTTTATAGGGTGGGCCACATTCCTACATCATCTCAGAAGAAAGGACAGAGGAACACGGAGAGAAAGTAACATCCATAACAAACCGAGATTCGAACCCACTACCAACAGTCTAGGAGATAGGAACGCTAACTATTCTGCCATCGGTCGGCTTTACAAAAACTATAATAGTATGCTCTATTTGGAAAAAAACGTGTTTCTTAACTTTTTATATCAGAAGATTTAATTTTCTACAAAATTATATAAGTTAATATAATATCTGGTTGCTGAAGTTGAATATTCATAGTAATAAATCTATATTAAAAGTACATTGAAAGAGAGAATCTGACTACTGCATCAAATTAGATTTGTGAACTCATTTCTTCTGTTGTGATTGACATTCAAGAATTTCATTTCTCTATGGATTTACAAAGTAAAATGAATTATTTACTTAAGAATATAGTTTATGATGTAATTTATCTTTTTGCATCAATTAAATGTAAAAGATTAATCACCCTCAGTGATACATTACCTTTATTTTACTGAATAAAAACAAAGTTATATTACTGAGACGTCCTATTTTTGCCTTTCCTTTTTTAAATTTTCGTTTAGAGTGCTGTGAAAAATAATGGTTTCAATAAACATGTTAATCGTTTTTTAATTATTTAGGGAGTTTACATATGTTATTCTGAAGATTATAATATATGCGACTAAACTTTATTTTAAAAACAGTAAATATCATTATTTCACATCTAATAAATATATATTTAGTTGCGTAAAACAATGACGAAATAGTTTCTAATATTCCTCTGGAAAACACTTGAACAGAATTTCTATTTTATTTTTATTACTTAAATTAATCTATTTTATGAGTTAATTAGGATACGTGTAATAAATAAATAGTATATTCGGTAACATTTTTAATAATTTAACTGGATAGTGCCAAAATGACTCAAGTTGAATTCAATATTCAGTTTATGTTTTCTTGGATGCATATAATATATTATTATATTAATAATACTATATACATACCAATATGATACATTATATTAATGAAATTACTTCTCAAAATTAAACTAAGGCAGAATTACTATATCATACTTTCCAACTTAGAATATTTTGCATTGTCTTATGTTAAAATATTAACCAAACGAAAAAGAATCGTCTCTGTGAAGAATTGATAAATTAAGCATCGAAAATATTTAATTTAAGAAATTCCTCCTATTTATCACTCAATCTATTAATGCTTCCTCAAACGCATACTTTGGTTCGTACTTAGATGATACATTGTAGCCTCTCTATGCAAATATTTAACAAAATAATTAATTTTTACTGAACAATAATAGCTTAATAAAATGTAATAATAAATGATAATTGTGTATTGCTTTGTTAATTTTCAAATTCAAAGCGATAAAAGCATTTTAGATTTATAAAGGTTTTCTTAAGTGAAGATTATTCTATTGGATAAAATTTTAGGTAATAAATAAAAATGGATAAAAGTACGTGATATTCTAAGCTTAATATTCATTATCATGTAACACGCAAAGGGAAATATGCTATTTGAATATCTATAATAAAGGGTGTATATGTAAAGGTATGGTAACAAATAACAAATTGCGTGATTTAAATTGCTACTTCTATGAAACAATAGGTATTACTGATTTAAATGTTTAAGTAGTAAAAGCTTTTAAACATCATTTTGCATGCTGGATGAATTTCATAAAATAACTTCACGCATCAGTATTTTGCTCTCAGTTTAAAAAAGAAAATTTGTTTCCCTACTCGTATAATTATTGGTATAATAAATGAGACATTTCATTTTACATAAGCTTTTATATATTGCCCTTGGAAGATTTATCTGCAAAATTTTAATGCGCTGTGTTCTTAATAAATTTAAATTAAAATCCATTTGTTTTATCAGGAGGAATTAACTGTAATATTATACCCCTAAATAATTCAAATTAAGAAACTAATATATAGTTAACAAATTTATATAAAATGGCAACGTGGTGAACAAAATGTGTTAATTAGAAATATGGGAATAATCTTGCTGGCAATTTTTTGTTTAATTTTTAACATTCCTAAGCCCACAGTTTAATGGATAAATTAGAGCTTTCAGCACTTGTAATTCATTTTGAATAACAAAAAGTTTTGACTTTTTAAGGAAATCTGTTGCAAGACATCTTTGAATCATCTGGTCTCGTGATAAAACCATGTTGTTTGGTATAAAATGTCGAAGTCTCAATTTATCCCTCCTTTAAACAACGAAGTGTTGATGCTACGTTTTTACCTTTCGATTGTATTTCTGCCGGAGTAAGCACTAGAAATGTACCATGCTTCTTTCTTAATGATGCGTGAATATAATTTAATTTCCAATAAAATTTCTCCACCAATAATATTACTCAGTGACTGTTTAATGAGAATAATGAGAACAAATTTCGTCTCTTACACTTTCTACGACAAGGTTTTAAACTTCCATCTTTCATTCAGTATTGACTAGTATTCTTGACACTATAACCTCTTTATTATACTAACAAATCTTATAGAAAAATCTCTAACATCATTGGTATTGCTTCAAAGAGTAATCGCATGAACATTTTAATAAAATATTCAATACCATAAATTATCTGTATAATAATTATTGTCATTACTTGTTGAAATATCATAGGTGAACAAGTATATTCTGAAAAGTAAAGCCTTAATGGTGCATTAGAAAATAGATCATTGTTTTGTTGTATGCGTCATGGTTCCACCACCATCAAGATAGATATATGATACAACATCCTGATAGATATATCCATATCTGAAAACATAAAAGGGAACAGAGATTGACAACTTACAATCGTTACAGTCATAAGGTCAAAACAATTGAAGAGATTGTGTTGGATGCACTTGAGATTTTTACCAAAACTTTATTTTCACCAGGAAATCGTTATATCACTAATGTATTATATACCACTTTAAATTTGAGGAATAATGATGCCTATGAAAAAAGTAACATTCGAATGATTAAAAAAACTGATTCCATCTTCTAACTACAATGATAATTATTTGTCTTATAATCTAAACTAAATAATCTCGAAATAACTGAAATTTTAATATATTTCAGTGAAAATATTTTTTTTAAAAATGTGTTTTATAAGTTAATTTTTTTTTGCCTTATACAAGTGTGGTTTTCAGCAAAGTAATCTCAAAGGTCTAATTTCCTATATAAAAATTCGTGGTACAATGACAGATATATGCAATTCAAATGATAATATTGTTATCTTAAATTTCTTCTAAAGTGAATTAAAGTAATTAAAAAACAAATACAAATTATTAGTAATGGATTCCTATCCGATGCTTACTGCCAAAAGAATTCTTATTTTCTCTAAGAATTCAGTTAGCTTAATATTTTGCAAAAAATATGGATTTCACATAGAACTAGAAACTATGTAAGAAAAATAAATAGATATAGCTGCTGAAAGAGAAAAAGTCTAGATATTATATTATACTGAATCTCATATAAATTTCTCAACATAGAAAAACACACATACGATTTATATGGAAATAAAATTCATCGCTGAGTGCTGATATGAAATTCTTTCTAAGAATACATTAATCAATAACACACTTGGAATTTGATTAAGGGAACTAATTTGGTTCGAAGATCACTGTGTATTTTTTTTAATGAATTCAATCTCGACCAAAAATTTTAAGTAGATTCTGAAACTGCATAAGCACCTACGCCCGAAATGGAAATCACACTCGGAAAACTTTTAATAGAAATTCTGAGTGCCAGCCATTCAGCTGGACCTCTGCTCGGCTGTCATTTTACATATGTTATAGATGCATGGTAATGTATGCTTTTAATTTTCTAGCGTCATCGTTCTATACGAAACTATAGGCTCTTTTTAAAATACACAAAAAATTCAAAACCAGTGAGTATTTAATAAAGCCAAAAATGCTCTATTTATGATACAGTTCTCCTTCATAACTGATGAATGAGAAAATAAATGACAATATTAAGCAATAATTGTGTTCAAAGTATTGCATATACATAAAAGACTTTTTTACCCTTGTTAATTATATTTAACATGCAATATCAAAGATTCTTAAAATTACACTGTCAAAATAAATCACAATATCTTAAAATTACATTGTCTAAAAACTTAAATATTCATATTTCCTGCGGTAGCTTTTAAAACCAAAATGCATTAGTAAAGTCCTTGCATCTGTTGAACACTAGAATCTGCATTTTTCATGACTGATAATTCAAGCAACTGGCTTGATTTTTCTTTTTTCCCAGCATATTAAAACGAAATATTTTTATGTGAGGTTTTTAAAGGTTTTGTTTGTTAGATATTTGTATAAACGAATTTACCTTTTAACACCAATTTGTTAACTCTATGATATCAATATTTACAAAATGTAACCTAGACTTTGCAGTGTTTATTCAAATAAGGTTGTTCTTTTATAAAATATGTATTATAGATAAAAATTTGTTGTAATACGGACATAATTAGATTTTCAGAGCATTTATGGTGAACAAATAACAGAGTTGATTATATAAAAATGCATAAAAGAACAAAAATTACACTTATGTTTTGATACTTCGCGTGATAAAATAGTTGCTCTACGCCTTATATAAGGTAAATCATATTCAGGCAAAAGTAAAGTTTTGATTTGGATTAAATAGCAACTCCTCGGTTTTTAGAATATTCAAATGCAGTATTTCTGGCAAGTTTGAAGAAGGTCTGATGAAATCCAACAGAATATGAAACTTATGGATTACTGATAACTACGAAGAATGCCGTGGTATGGATTATTTATGATCTTTGATGCATCATAAACATGCATTTTAATCATACAAACATGGCATTTTTAAGGGATCACACAATAGATTGACAACAAATATCTTCACGTATAAATCAAAGATATTTGGAGAAACTGGGACTCCCCACATGTCAATCATGTTTTCGGTTACTATGATATAGCACTTTATATAAGATTATCTATGATTCCCTCAATGATGTTCCAAGACACAGAAATCAAGCCTCATTGTATTTTCAAATGAGAATTGCTTCTATAATATATCAAGATCTAATCATCTGTTTTGCAGTATCATAGAGAGTGCATATTTCCAGCATGCATATAAAATCTTCATTGGCCCATCCCCTAAAATGGTCATTATGGATTACCAATGAAAAAATTTTGCTCAAATCTTGTATATATTATAGAAAAATTTGTACATGTCCATTATATTGACATGCAGTATTTTTTTCTCATATGTGACCAAATGAAAATATCTGGTTAATAGATGTCGAGCGACGGGCAACTCTTCACTCGAAATTCATTATAGTAAATGAACTGTGATATTTTGTTAAAACTACATTAATAACTGCATCACTACTCATAAGCTATCACCATGTTATACCTGATCCATTAATGCCACGTAAATATGGAGATACCAGCTAGGTTGTGACTTCGTCACTTGACCGCGGCTGAAAATTACGAGGTGCTTTGCGACAGGTAAGTATTCGAAACCATTAAACATAAAGTACAATTCAGAGATCATCTGCACAGATATGTATTTATGTACACAATTTCTTAGAGCCCCAGAGGCTCAGTAGCCGCACGTTACTTTCACTAAGATCAGTAAAGTGAAATTTGTCAAAGTGGGTGATTTTGAGGGTAACCACATTCTCCCTCACTAAGTTTCTGGAGCTGCTTAAGATGAGAACTTGACCACATTAATCTATGACGTGTGACAAGTAGAGAAAGGGCGCTAGTTCAAGTGTGACGTCGTCACCTGACCGTTGTTCAAAATTTTAGGAGACGTTTAGCAATAGAAGATTACTCAAACCAGTTAAACTTAAAGTACAGTTACAGGGCTCGTCTATGTATGCATACTAATTCCTTGAATTCCTCGAAACTAACTTGAACTTCTACCAATTTCTCAGGACTCATATTTTTCATATAATGTGTTTCATAACGATTATACCCAATAAATATCACGTTATTTCTCTTCCTTTTTCTAGTATTTCATAGTCTCTATCCACAAACATTAAAGTTTTCAACTGTAAGATCTGATTTGAGATTCTGAAAAATCCTCCTATTTGAAACCTTATATCATAACTTTTCTACGACATAATGAAAAATTTTTAGATTTTATTCAGTTATTTAAATAATTGAGTGCCACTGGACTTTTTTCTTAGCCTTTATTTTTTATTGATTATTTACTTTCAGCAAGAGAATTCAATATGAACATGAGCTATTTACTAAAATTTTGTCAACACAAAATGAACATAGTAAACATTTAAGAAACTTAAACTCCTTTATCAAAGTCATCTCACTTTGATCTCAACAAGATTAAATTTTTTTTCATCAAAGCTAGCAGTTCTATATATTTTTCCTAAGTAAAGAATTCTTTATTCATTCAAAGATTCATGCATGTTTTTCCTCCTTATGTTTGCTTGTAGGTTATACATTCAGAGTATAATAATTTTAATAAGAATAAGATTCTTTGTGTTTTTATAAAAAATATAGCTTCGTATAAAATATAGGATGACTATTGTTTACGTACAAGTGAATGTTTTAAATGATATAAAATATTTGTAAATATTTTATTACGTATTAAATATTTTACATACAAATGCAAATGTTATTAGTTATATTGATCTTATAAAAACATTTTATTACCAATTTATTTATTATAAACTTAGTAATTATAGTTTTGGTCAGTTAAATTCCTTTTCCTACGCGAAAAACATGTAAATTTACAAATTTTAATTTAACTTTCAAGAGAGAGGTAGAGACAAAAGAATCCTTTAAAATTTTTACAGTAACATAACGTTTAATTTAATTAGCACATTTATTGCTAATAAATAATCCAATACATTTTCTGTCGTTTCTAAAATATAACTAATACAAATTTAAAATAAGAAATACTTAAGAAAAGTGAATTGGAATATATTCAATTGCGTCAAAGAAACAATATAAATATTTTTCATAAAGATTATTTATACATAAACCATTTTAATACTTTGAAACCCCTATTTACTCTAAGCAGATACTTGTGTCACAGTAATGCTATTAATTTTCCTGGATTTAAAAGTACAGTTAATATTTAAATAAAGTAAAGTATTTATATATATTTAAGTAAAATAGAGGTAATATAAAATAGTCCGGCTTAAATGAAGTAAATTGCTTGTGAATATCTTAAGAGTTTAAGTATCTTAATTATTCTTAAGAGGATAAATGTATAAGAGCCTTTTATTAAAGATAAAAGGTGAGAATAATCGTTTAGCATAAAATTATTACTATTTAATCTCATTACATTGATGTCTCTCAGAGAATAAGCCTACACAATTTAAATATGAAAATGACTGTTTATTTATTTTCGCTAAAATTCTATACAATAATTTTACAGATATAATAAAAATATTAATTAAAAAGATATGAAATTGATTGTTACATTATAGTTCCAAATATCGTAATGTTTTCATCGTAAATATACAGGTAAAATATTCCCAATTCAGGAGTTATTAGCTTAGTAAACTAATACCAATATTCCATAATCTGTGAAGGTATTATTTTAACACTAGTTTTAGTACTATTGATAAAGAAAGAAAAAATCAATTACTTCTTTAGGAGGCAATCAATTCTTACATAAAAGCTGAGATCCGAGTTTTTTTGTGTGTTTTCTCATTACCGCTGTAGATGACAAACCAATTCCACCTTTCGATAACGTGATGGTTATTCTGAAGTAAGAATAATGCAGGATAAGCACGGAAGTAAGAGCATAGTGACAAATCACAATTAATACTACTTCCCAATTTTCCAAGTAATGGAAATGTTTACTTCGTGTCACAAACAATAAAATTGCTATTGTCAGTAAGTCTGTTGCACTGAATATAACTACTTAAAAATAGCTTTATTTAATAAAAGCCCAATAAAAAGTGTTAAATATATCTTTTTAAAATTATACCCCTCATTAACTGTATTAAATAATGCCACATACGCAAATTCATTAATTATTATAAGCTTAAAATCGTAATAGTTTTGGTGTTTTGCATTGCTTGAAAGTTTTTAACAAGAGAAGAAATTATTTAATATTATGAATAGTATTTAATTTAGAAAAGAAAGCATTTTTAACAGAATATTAGCCTTCCTCGGAAAGCGTAAAATCAATAAAATATTTACGAAAATGAAAGACATTGTAAAAAACTAAAACCGAATCTGTTCTCTCATGACACATCTGTAACACTGGAAATCAATATTTTCAATCTTATTTAAGAACATAAAAATTTAACATAATATCATATACAGTAATAAGCAAATTCATATAAATAGGACAAATGACTGTAAATTCTATGAAATTGTATGTGTACATAATAGCACAAAAATAATTTTCTTAATTTTAGGTTGTAACAAAAGAAAAAAGGGATGGATACATTTGATGAAAACAAACAACTATATAAAAATAAGATTGAACATATTAAAGATGGGTAAAATCCTATGAGAGCCCACACCCTTGGCGACAAACAGAAGAAAAGCGCCAAGCCAGAACAAAATTCTAGAAATTGTTTGGTTTCAAGTGTATCGAAGTACAGTTGCTAAGATTGGCGCAGACCACAATTATCGCCAACCAACATCATTTGCGCCAAGAGTGTGGGCTCTGCTAGGAATCAACCTAAAGGTGTACCATGTATAAAGTGTATTAAATAATGCTTGAAAAAATTTTAAGCGAGACTAATCTGTCAATGCATAGATATCCTTAAACTGTTTTATATCTTCAAGTTCATTACAGATTATCAAGCTTATTGTACTAGATATTTATTTTAGAAACCAAATATTATGATTCACTCACTATTTTTCATGCAAAAAACAATGGAAATTAGTTTATTCCTGATATTCCTAATATCTGTTGCTGAAAAATTTAGACGCGAATAAATTTGAAGTGAAATAGAAGATTCAAATGTAATTAAAATGTCTTATTTTTATATCATATCACACGAGTCATTTTTGATTGCACGATATTTTTTATTGAACTTCAACCAACTTGAAGACAAATATGATTAATATTTAAAGTTAATTACATCAAAATAAATCTTTAAAAAGTAAATAATTAGATCTTCTCAAAATCAATAAGTAACACTACTTAAGAAACACGTGTTTTATTATTGTCTTTTACTGTTGAATTTGAGTTGTAAAGGAGCTGTTAATCTTGACAAAGTTTGATGAATAATTAAAATGTCAGTTTTTGTATTCATTTCTATGTATTTTTCCTGAGAAGAACACGAAATCTTGTTCCAAACTCACCTTATGATGGAATGCACGCATTCATTTGCTGGCGTTTTGCCTAGCAATTCCCATACCATGGATAAAAACCAACAGAATTAGTTTTTCAAATTGCAACAATGCTGAATAATACACTGTTATCGAAAATGAAATCGCATTATAATGTAAATATTACGGAATGTGTTTATTAACAAACTGAAAAATATTAAGTGATTTTTTTAAAAAAATTATGGGGTCATTTGGTATTTGGCAGTAGTTTGATTTTTAAGTTGTAAATAGCTGTAAACTGCTTATATAGTTGTATATATATCATGTATAATAAAATAGCAATAATTGTAAAATGCGTCTGCATTGTGAAAATAATTAGCTTACAGTTTCTTGACTGTTTAGCTAGATATATGAAACTGTGGCAGTACAATATACCAAATATTTCGAAAAAACAATTTATGAATTGAAAAAGTAGTTTAAGATTTAAATTTAAAACTATTTAAAAGTCTTAAATTGAAATTGTAATTGCTATAATAGTCAGTGATTTATTTAAATAACATACTTACTTTATGAATTTATTTTATCAATGTGTAAAAGATTTATTTTTGGTGATGGAATTCTTTATGTGGCAACAGTGAGTTTGTTTTTTTTGGTATAAGAGAAAGATAATTTTGAGTATCATTTGAAATATTAAAAACTCACGTTTATTCTATAAATGCTTAAAATCGCAAATGTGTTACTGTAAATTGAATTTAAAACTTGGAAATGGTTGATTAGAAACTAAAGATGTCAAATTTTTTAAGCAGTTTTCTAAAAAAATGAAAAATGTTTTTGTCTTATTAAGTAATGCAATTTTGTTCCATTTAATAAAAAGTGTGTGTGTGAAGCAAATTTTAAGTATACCAATCGCAACACACTTGCCATTGTGTACAACACATTTGATATCCATAATACATATGGCAATAAGGCAATCTCTTCGGCATGATGACGTTTCACGGGTTACAATCTATACAACCTGTGAGATGTTATGTACTTTTTAATCTATTTCCAATTGATAAGGTACAAGATACTGAATACTGGATACCCCTTTTCCCATTCGGTATTCCCCTCTCCAATATTTTTAAGGATTGGTGTATTATCCTTACAGCTAGTTCTTCCTTCATTTATCTCAAATAGAATCATTGTAAAATATGGGGAAGAGAATATCAATGGGAAGGAATCATATATTATCTGCAAAATTCATATTACATTGAAAAATATCCTACGAACCCATCTTAGAGTGCTGTTTTATGCTAGATTAGAGATTTTACAGAGAATAAAACGTGAAAAAGGCTTATCTTAGTGCGTAGATATTGATATTGAGGACTACATATACATTGAATGTACATTGTCATAAGAATTTAACAAATATTAAGAAAAAAATATCTGAAGTGTTCTATTTTTAAGAATTATTGCAATATATATGCTATTTAATATTACATTTCTGTGTGCATGTTATTTCCTTATTAAAAATCATGGAGATTTGTGCTTATGAAGCACTTAAAAATAGATAAAAATTAATTGAATTTCAGTTTCATTGTCTTCGATTTATAATCTACTATATTTGAAAATTTTAAATTTTAATATGTAGCTTTTGAATGTCGTGATGTAAATATTTTAGATATATTTTTTCTTAATTCTGTACCATACTTTTTCAGAAATGTGTGAAAAAAATATTTCTGTCAAGAACGCATACCATGCGTTAATTACGCATCAAGCAAATGTATACAATTTTATTTAAAAAATTGCCCAGTACAAGTACATTAAAGAGCATTATTTAACAAGGTTGTCACTTAAAAATAAACCAAATATTATAATTTTTGGAATGGTTTTATTCCCCAAACACACACAATTTAAAATATAGTTTTAGAATTTAAGTGTGGAAGATTTTGTATGGTGTATAAATAAAATTTCAGCATCAATTATGTTTCGTTTTTAGGAAACTAATGTAATGATAACTTAAACTGTTAACTTTCTCATATGTATATTTGGATAATAATAAGTAAACCTATTAGATATTCTCCTACTCATATTCCATTTATGTTTAAATTTGGCAAAATAAAATGTAAACATTTAATGCAGTGGTAAATTGAAAAAAGAAATATTTCACCATAATTTTAATAAAAATAACTAGAGTTTATGACTGTTTTAACATACTTCAAAAACAGCATTCAATTTGGATACATTGTTACTTAATCTGTATACTAATAGTTTTTTTTTCCTTTATTAAACTGAATTGTAAAATTTGGAGTAAAGGACTTAGGTTGTTCAATATTTTTTGCTTTATTATTCATTTATAAAGTTAACTTCAGAAAATTTTCAACATATCATTTTGCAGATCTCTTGATGTACAGCTTTACATTGGGTTTGAATATAAATTTTTCCATTTTTAAAAAACATGAAGTATCAGGGAATATATATAATCGGAAATAAAAATACACCACAGCAATTATGATAGATTTAAAAGTTCACAGTGATTTTTTTCTAAAACAATTTAAAATTTATTAAAAAATAAAATTTACTAATATTGAAAAATAATGAATATTATTCGCACACAAATTCAAAATAGAAGAATGCAACAAAAACTTAATCCAGAAAAAGAAACATAATACACTAATTTACATTATGATATAAATTCTATATACAACAATATCCTTATTTTAGAAAAAGACATACGTCTGGATCAAAATAAAATTTAAATAATATCTCTACCGTTTGTGAAGAAAGTTATCACAAAATTCGAGAAGTCTGGAAAATCTTATTTATACTCGAAAATAAAATTTACATATCTGCGAAGTAAATGTGCCAACACAAAACTAAGGCTATCCATCTCAATTCAGAAATTTTTCTTCGTATAATAAATGCATTATAGTATATTTGTTAAGAAAACAAGCTTTAGATATAAGCTAGGCGAAGAAAAGAGTTTGACTGAAAAAACATTGAATTAAATGCAAAACAAAACTACATTTTTTTTTCGTTTCGATTTTTACATTCAAATATTCTTTTTTTCATTTCGAATTCTTATTTCACTTTTTTTTGTAATGCCCGTTTCCAGAACTTTTTAACTTTCCAATATTCTCATTTTTATTTTTCAATGTTAAGATAAGTGGGAGTGTTTTTAAGACTGTTGGCAGAATTCTAATATGGCGAACTTATGTATCTTAATTGGTAAAAAGCTTCGGTAAAGAAAAAGCTTTAAGTTTTAGAGTCAATCTTCCATCGAGCAGACTGTGAGTAATGCTTCTAAATTCGCAATCAGATTCATATAAGCCTTACGTCCTGGGGTTGATTAAAGATTCGAATCATTTCTTTTTATAACCTGTTTTTTTTTCAGAACGTAATGTATCTGCTATACGGTGCATCGGAATTCTTTTCGCTTTTTTCTGTATTTCTGTTTCTTTACTGAT
Source organism: Latrodectus hesperus (assembly GCA_037975125.1). NCBI lineage: Eukaryota > Metazoa > Arthropoda > Arachnida > Araneae > Theridiidae > Latrodectus > Latrodectus hesperus. Next base: position 4,612,529 of record CM075852.1, on the reverse strand, counting down.
AAAATTTTTAATGATTCTCTCCTCCACATAAATCATCTAACTTAAGGTAAAAAAAAATGTATTGAGAGCTTATGTATATTTTTTTAAAAAAAGAGCCTTGTATTTCGCAATGAAAAAAATTATGCTGCAGAAATAAAAAGATATATTTCCTATAAACAGGAAACAGGAAGATTTTTTTTACCGTTTAGATTGCATCTTTCTGTCACAATTTATAATATTGTGATTACATTTGTAAGCAGTAAAATATTTATTTTGCCATTAAATTTTTTGCAGATAAAACAGTTAGTACATTAATCATGTGTCCCAAAAAGATATCTAAAGTTTTAGTTTTGATTATTATGCATACTGAAGCTATTAATATTTAAGCATTAAAGGAAATATGAACATTTTTATATATAGTAATTACTAAATACGTTGTATATAGCACTTGACAAGTTTTATACTTATAAAACAAACAAGAATATTAGGTTTGGATTAATCAAATGTTTACCATTTATACTTCAGTGTTTAATTTTCAAAGGTTCTTAATAATCATTTTCAAATAATGAAACTTTAAGTCAAATTTATAAAAATAGAATAATAAATAGAGAAAAATAATAACATTGCTGATACATGATCAGTAACATTTTTTTATTTCATTATAATAATCAAAATATGTATTATTGATTCTGTTGTAGTTGTTGTTGCTTATGACACTTGTGAGCACTTGCCTTTGGCAGTGCGAATTAAGTCAATAGAGAGCGTTTTTCGTTTGGATCAGAGCACCACGAAGGTGAAAGTACAACTTTGCTCTTTTTAAGGTGCCTCGTCATTTTGAACCACGGTCAGGTGACGAGGCCACACCTGAGCTGGCACCCTCCTTTCCACATCCACGCCACACCAGCGGAATGAGTTTGGACTTCACATATTAACGTGGACACGTCCCCAGCCGACGGAGCTCCAGCAACCCAGTGAAGGAGAGTACACCGTGGTCTCCCTCCCAACCACTGCCCGCGGCAAATGATGCTTCACTTTGCTGAGCTTACGGGAAGCGGCGTGAAGCTACTGAACCACTGGAGCTCATTATTGATTCTTGATTTGCTAATAATTTTTGAATAAAAACATTTTCTAAATTAATCGCGTGTACTTTACATTAAACATTATTATATATGAAATAAAATGATTTCTAATTATATTAAATAAAAGGATTTATAATTAAAAATTCGAATAAATATATTCTAATTTTTAAGGCTATATGGAAGAGACAATACGATTTTATAAAAATTAGATAACCAAAAACATTGTTCTAAAACAAATTAACAATAAAAAATAAATATTTTAATTTAAATTTAAATCTTATTTTTATAATTAATTTAATATATACATTTAAATCAATTTTATTTTTAATACAGAAAAAAACTAAATAAGAAATAAATTTAAGACTATGCAAATAATGTATACATAAAAGATTCATTTATTGATAAAATGGAGATTCAGTTGGACATGTAAACAATTATATATAAAAATATTATTATTTACATAATCTTATTACTTAACAATGGTAATATATTTTACTTACATATTCTTTCTCTCTTGATCATACCCCCATTTGATCATTCTCCATTTTATATTTAAAAAAATGGCTCATGATATTTGGTTTCAATATAAATCATTAAAATGTACATAATTTTTTAGACTTTTTTTAAGATGATGACATTTTTTAGATAAAAAATATCAAGATATACTTTCGATAAAAACAAATATCTATTTGTTACAATGTCCTAAAAATAATTAGGCTTTAAACATTTATTTGCAGCAGAACTTTGCAAACACTTTCACCAAATAAGACTACAATAGATGTATTAGTACAAATAGAAGAATGTCAGAGAGTGCTTTTATATGAATTGCTTTTCGAAAATCTCCGGTTTTAAATTTTTATAAAAAGAAAAATGAAGAATTACAAATCCAGCAAACATGTGTCCCGAATTTTTCAATCAACCAGAAAGCATTTTGTGGTCTTTCTTTCCCTCTCTGTATCCGGATCTCTTATGCAGAATTCCTGTTCTTGTGTTTCAAGGTGGTTTTTCCAGAAACTAAAACGCTGGTCTCTTGTTGAATGCTTTTTAGGAAGGAAATGCAAAGAGAGAGGTTTGACATCAAACGCTTATTTCTCCGTAATCTGAACATAAAAGAGGAGAAAGGAAAAGAAGAAGGCTAATACCTCAAAAAGAATTTTTTCTTTTTCCGATGTTCTGAAAGGAGTTTTTAGGCCATTTTATTTTTTGGAAAAGCAAAATAAATTACAAGACATTTTTTTAAATTATATTTTAGAAAAAAAACTCGTTTTTTATGCTGTTTAGAAAGTGCCATGAAATTCTTTTTTTCCTTTGGAATATGTCTCGAAGGCAACTTGAACCAACATATTTATCTTTTCTTATTCAGTTTATTTTTCTCTGTAAGCTATACCACAAAATATTTCAAATAATATTCTTAAACTATTAAATTTTTGTTTTAACATAAGATTGTTATAGAGAAAAACTTCATTTACATTTAAAGTGAGTTTAATTTCTTGTCTGTGTTTAAAATGTACCATAGATTTAAAAAAAAATGAGAAAATAAAAAACTTTTAAAACTCATCTGAGTATATATTTATAAGTATACATAACTGAGTATATTTTTTATTAGTGATCCAATTATATGGTACAATTGATTTTTATCACTTGAAACAGAATGATTCCACGTATTTGTAAAACATACTGACAGACATTTCCAAACAATATGCGTTTAAATACACATAACTTGAAAGAACAGTAAATTTAAATATATCTTTCTGTAGGTAGTAATTTAAGTTATTTGAAGGGAAGTATTACCTTTTTTTTATTACTCTCCAATTGCGTTTATTACCTGATTTTTGTAATAAATTTCAAATATAGATTAAATGTTAGACATCTTGGTTAATCTCTTAAATGGTTTCTAGCTAATTTTGATGCGAAACAGAAAGCAATGTATGTGTTAATATGAAATGTGTCATATACAGTAGACGCTCGTTTCCACGAACCTCTATCTTACGAAAGCACATATTTTTACGAAGCAACGGCTAGACATTACTCTGACACCATAGACGCAATGGTAATTTTAACTCCTATAAATAAAATATTGAAAAATCTCTTTTTTGTAAACTTTCATTACTGACAAATATTTTCTTTTCTACTTTATTTTTTATATTTTTTATAATCTGATGTTCTTTCTTAAATTTTTTATTTTATTTTTTTTTTTGTATAATGTCTTAGAACTTGAGTCGTGCTTGAACAACAAACCGACACGTGCAGACATTGCGGGAACAGACATTAAATTAGGAAGACCTCATTTGTTGAATTGGACTCCTGCAATCGCCGTATGTGTATGAGCATAGATAAGAAAAAAACTTTAAGAGTTTGGGCTATGTTGCCTTGCAGTTATCTTCGTTTCATTTGAACAACTCAATTTACGAAATTTCTTTCATCGAAAGTGAGCTTGAGACGAATAGCTACATTTTGAGTACGGTCCAAAAGATATTTTGTAAGCGGAAGAAATTAATTTGTTTTTAAAATCTTATTAGAAAGAAAACTTAGTTTTAAAAGCAATGAATAAAAATATTTAAAAGCAATGGGGGTAAAAAATGGCGTAAAAGTTTTGTTTCTCCCAGCCGCAATGAATGAAACAGAAAAATTTCCCCTGTCTTCCATAGGAAAATATTTAAACCCAATATGTTTCAAATATGTTCAATTACTACCAGCTGCATATCATGTTAACATTAAAGATTGATGAAGAGAGCATTTATAAAAATTGCCTGAGAGACTTGGATCGACATTTTTTCGGATAATCGTATAATTTTTCTAACTGTGTGGATGACTGTATTACTTACCTTGCATACAGTCATCCACAAATCCACTTTCAAATATGTTCAATTACTACCAGCTGCATATCATGTTAACATTAAAGCTTGATGAAAAGAGCATTTATAAAAATTGCCTGAGAGACTTGGATCGACATTTTTTCGGATAATCGTATAGTTTTTCTAACTGTGTGGATGACTGTATTACTTACCTTGAATACAGTCATCCACAAATCCACTTTCAAATATGTTCAATTACTACCAGCTGCATATCATGTTAACATTAAAGCTTTGATGAAAAGAGCATTTATAAAAATTGCCTGAGAGACTTGGATCGACATTTTTTCGGATAATCGTATAGTTTTTCTAACTGTGTGGATGACTGTATTATTTACCTTGAAGTCCCTGATCATGAAACAATCCGTGTGTAGTTTCACTCGCCTATGTAACTTCTGTCTTACAAATGCATGGATCGGCATAATCAACAGCTTTAAGAGCAAATTTCGTATTTTTGAAAAGAGTGACTATAGGCCAGGAATTTGAGCGGATATATAAACCTGACCTTCAAAGAACAATGCACTTGTAATCAATGCAATACATACTTGGAATTATGTGAAAGAAAAGACCAAGAGCATTTCAACATGCAGGCTTTATTAACAAAAAAAAAAACCGTAACTGAAGGAAGCCAAGGTAATTTACCTGATGACTTGAGCGAAGATGATTCACAAATATATGAACTCCGACAAAGAACCGCTTTGTTGACTGAAATTTCTTTTGAGGATTTTTTGAATAAAGACTCACATATGATATGTATGGAAGTAATATCAGATGACTCAATTATTGAGAATGTATTGAATGAGGACGAAAAAGAAATTTTCAAATATCGAACAAGAATAAAATGATGTAATGATGCAAAACAATACGATGAATGGCTAACACTATATATATATATATATATATATATATATATATATATATATATATATATATATATATATACATTAAGAAAGCAAGGAGTTCGGTTAAAAAATACAGATCTTAGTAATCTAATTATTTTAACATTTGTCTATTTTTTTTCTTTTAGAATAACATTATTTTCCTATTTTACGAACTAATGCAGCCATTCTACTATAATGGTCTACTATAATAAAAGTTCTTATTATATTAAAATATGTAGAGTTTTGATTTTTACTAGCAAAAGTGAATTCTTAAAATCAAGTTATTTTCGGCAACAAAGCACATTGCTACTCCTTTGTACTAACCAAATTTTAGTTGAAATTCATACTTGATATTCTGAAACCACTGACTCAAGATACGAGAAAACGGAACTGGGAAAAAACAATAAAATTACTGAAAAGAAAAATCAGCTTAATTATTGGGTACTCAATCCAATTAATACTGCATACAGAAACTGCATGAATCATATGAAATATCATTCAAATACACAAAAAAAAAATCAAAAATCAATACATCAAATATATAATTATATAAATCAAACATATATCAAACAAATTGAAAGTTGTCATTTTTATGAAAAGCTACCAATTTAAATATAACTATTTTGCAAAAATATTTTGTTGAGAAAAGAAATCAAATATAAATGGCTTTGTTCTTCCATCGTGTGTATTTTATCTGTGATCCTCTTTTCAAATTATTGAAATTCAATTATGTATTTTTGATTTCAGCAATTGTATGCATTATTTCATTCCATAACTAACATCTTATAATTCAGAGTTAAGATTAATTTTATCCTTTTCAATTATGTACAATTTAACGTATTTATGATTATAATAAAAATAAATTTTTTTCATACAAATGTGAATTTTAAAACTCAGCTGGTATTATTTGTTGTAATTTCTCTAGATTGGTTCAAAATACAATCATAGTTACAGTAATTGATTTTCAAAACATTAGTGAATATAGAAATTAATAAATTTTTACACTTTCGACTTGCATTAATAAGCAAACTTCAAAGAAAATAGAAATTGATTTTTTTGTTAAATATGCAAATAATTTTATTTGACGAAGTAAATTTTAAGATATATCTATTCCCATTTGATTTGAATCCCATTTAAGTCCCATGGGACTACGGAAAAACAAAAAGAAATTTGATATTAAATACTCTAGTACAAGAATTCCCAACCTTTTTTTATCGTGTCACTTTTTTAACGATTTCAAAATTTGCAGGAACATAAAAAAGTAAGTTTAAAGGTTGTTTTCTTATTCATAACACATTCATTAAAATAAATTATGATAACAATTTTGAATGTAAATTAAAATAATATAATATGTACTATCAAAAACAGTATGTTTATTACTTTATTCGTAATAAAAAAAGCTTCATTATTTCAACTGCATACATTTCTATAATTTGACAGCACACTAAGAATTTAGCACCACAGTGATTGAGAATCACTGTCCTAGAATATACAATCTATCTTTGAAAGTTAATTGCACATAATAAGAGGTATTTTAGAAAAATATCTCTTTGCTAATATACTCACACTTTTTGGTTTCCGATGTTCTCTAAATTACAGGAGCTTTAATAATTGAAATGAATGATTTAATTAACATAAAATCCAAATAATGTTCTTGATTTTACCTGAAATTTATCAAAGATATGTATATAAGGTGAGAAATTATTTAAAAACTAAACAAACATATATGATTATTCCTTGCTTAAAATATTTTTCATGATATACAATAGATCAAAATTGATTATAAACTTGCTAGAACTTGATTCTATTTATGCAAACTCACTATAAAATTTGTCGCATTTGTTTGCATTTGAAATAAATAAGATTTATGTTCTTGAAATTCGTCAAAAAATATAGACTGAATTAATATATTTTAGAATTGTATAATTTATTATATTCGTCGCTAATTTATTAAAGTATGTAAATAAAAAATATTTGTAACTAGATACGATGTATACTTGTTAAATTTATGCTGGCATTATTTTAAGCTCAATACTTTTAGCAATATTTCATACAATAATACATACGGAAATTCATAATACATTAATGGTTCTTAATTTTATGTGCTTATTCAAAAGTATAAGTATGCACTATTGTTTTTTCATCATTAAATTAGCTAATGTTTAGCATTTTTAATAAGTTTAGCATAATGGAATACATGATATTTATCTTCCATGAATAATTTTTATGAACTAATTTCTAGCGTAAATTTCATTAAATGAATTTGTAGTTTTGATATAATACACAATAAATTTTGTTATAAATTCTTTAAAGCTTCAAATTATTTCCAGACTTTGAAATGTGTTGAAACCAAAAATCAGATTTACCATTTGATTTAAGTAGTTTTGAACCAAAATTAAATACTACACATTCTTCTTCTTCTTCTTAGAGTTGAGTTTGTATGTCATTGGGCACCTCTGCTTTTATCAGCATTTTGTACCATTAACTCCAAACCCAATGTTTCCTAGTTCCAGTTGCTCGGGTCACCCACTTTATTAATAAAGTCCGATAACCCTTTAATGGAGTCTAGGTGTAACTCTCTAGTATGGATGATGCCTAAAGAAGTTAATCTAGGGAGGGCAAGAGCCTCGCATTCGTGAATGATATGCTCTGCCGATTCCTCTTGCGTATGACATTTCCAGCAGATAGGGTCTTGCTGAAACAGTCCCATCTGGTCAGAAAGTCAGTCATGCTAGCGATAGCTTCCTGACTTTCACCAGAAGAAGATGGTTTGAAGGTCATTTCTACCTCAAGTGAAGGATTCATTGCTGCCTTTTTCCTAGATTGCCTTTGAGTTCCCTTGCCTTTTTCAGCAAGGTCTACTTCAGAGGCTTCACCTGCAAATGCTGAAAGGTTTGTCATTTCTTGTGTCTTTTCAGCCACAAGATAACAACAAGCTCAGGTAATGTAAGTCCACACAGCATTGCCTGAGTTACTGGGCAAGGCAAATTACTCTAGAAGTTCGCCAGGTAACTAGAGGCTCCGTTAAGACACCATTACCGCGGTGCCAAATAACCCTAGGCACGGGTCGCATAACACCAGGGTTTACGGGAGCTGGTTCGCGGCCTCTGATTCTATATTCAAGGCTTATCCTGTCATTCCTATAAGACATTCGGCTATCCACCACCTGCCGACGCGCCTGGTGGCTGCTCAAGCCCCAGGGAGGTACGTGTACCCCTGGTTCCAGGAATTCTACACATTGATGTTTTATTACATTTCATTTTATATACAACCTATTTTAAAATCTAAAAAAATATCAAGATTTATAACAACATTTAAAGTATTATAATTAATTAAAATTATTTTTTCATTATAAGTTGTGAATTTTTTTATTAAATGTAGATTTCACTTTTTCAAAATTGCAAATTTTTTTAAACATTTTTGCAGTTATCTTAAAATTTTATAACGGTATAATATTATATTATAAAACCATTGACATATGGGAACATATTTAACGAATTGAATAAAATAAGACCGAAATATAAACTTTTCCTGCAACTTTTCCAACTAATCTTATTCGTTGATAACGTTAAGCTGAATTTTTTAACAAGTCCTTTTAGTGTTATCAATATAACAGGTGCATAAAAGTGTGGAAAAGTTTCTCTAAAGAATTCTCTCCACACTTTCCAGCGTCAAGTCACCTAAGTGTTACCACTCAGGTCTACTTTCACTCGGAATTCTTTCTTCTTTTAAACGCAAATTTGGAATAAAAAATACAAAATCCACCGCGGCGCATTTGAAATCAATAGGGCAAAACCCTTTTCTAAGCAAAACATTCTAAGAACATACTGATGTCACTCCCACACCCCCTATTCCCAGTTTATACGTCTTGCTTTCCCGCATAACGATGTCTGAAAGAGGGAGGGGGGAAGTCGAAACCCCTGGAGGGACATCTGGGGTGTTCTTGATACACTGACTCCCCAGAATCAGTTCATTTATATTCCGAATGCTGTGATTTTTTTCTGATGCTTGTTTGTTTACTTGTTTACTCACCGAGATATATATTTTTTATTATTTCCCGCTCCCTATCCTGAGCTAAAAAGCTCCGAATTCGTCGTATGGCGGTGACGCACACATACGCGGTAGTAAAAAGAAGATAAGATGGAAGAAAAGCATTCAGAAAGTGTGTTTTTCTCCGAAAGAACGCGGTGTATTTGTCGATTTCTTTCTTCCTTTTCGTCTGTCTGAGTTCTACCCTGAGTTTCCCTTTAGTTTTTTTTTTTCCTTGACTTTTTTTATTTATTTGGGATGGGTTCTCACTTTCTTGTGCGAATGTGTTTTACTAGGATTTACATTTAAGCGTCACATGACTTTTTTTTTTTTGTTTGAAGAAGTGAGCTCCAGGGGTGGTCTCTGTGATCAGAAGGCAAAATTCTGTGCGGCGCATATTGAATAAGATTTCGATCGCCTTTAGATTTAGTACATAACTTTTCAGCACGTTCCACTAGTTGCCTAAGAATTCAAACCTTCGTATCAATCTCTTGTACTGAACTAAAAACTAAAACACACTGAAAAGAGGGATTTTATTTTTCTGAAGCTAAAATTTGGATTTATAGTTTTTTTTTTTTTTGTAGAATTTTATCCTAAAAATACATCCGTTCAGAGTGTATTTATATTTCCTTCTTTCCTTCTTGCGTGCAAGATTTCTAGAATGCATTTTAAGGAATATATCACCAAAATATTTAATTTTAAACTTGAAACACGTCTTGAATTTTATCAAAAAATATTTGTTATTATTTAATGTAAAATATAATTTAAAAATAAATTTTTATTTGACACCCAAAGTAAAACATATTAATCTTGGTTTTGAATAATAGTTTTATTATTTAATAGTCATAAATATAGTTGTTGATAGCAACTATCAATCTTTATGTATGTTTTTGATTAACGGAATGACCTTTAATCTTGCAATTAAATGGCAAATAAACTTATAGTTAAAAACTAAATTGTAAAATTCTAAGAATTTTAAGAAAATTATACAAGATTTACATTTAGAGATATAATTTTTACATCGAAATAAAATGAATAATAATATTAGCTTGTGAAAATACAATGTTAAGCAAAATTTTTATTCATGCGTATTCTCTTTAAGAAATAAGTAAAATATTTTCAAACATAAGGAATGTTAAAAGCCTTTTTTAAAATTTCAAATTGTTCATCTCACTCATGATACTATATTTTCAAATATTATTAGGGCAGGGAATAAATCGTCATAAAATTTTCCATTTAAAAAATTAAATTGAATATAATTACTTTGTAGATGTTATTCTTATTCTACCATATCAGCAATAGAAAGTAAAATTAATTATTTTCAGAACGTTTTAATAATTAATTAATGAACTTAATCTGCGTGTCACAAAGTACAATTATTTCGAGAAAATGTTGCCTTGCTTCTCTTTAATTAAATGTCATTGAAATACATTTGAATATGCTTTTCTGGAAATATTTAATAAATTTTCGTCAAATTGCTCTCAAATAATATTTTAGTTGTTTTAACTATAAATACTTGATACATTTGTTCAATTGTTGCTCGAAAACCTTTTTTGTAACAAAAGTGTCACTTCAGGCAATTAGTTTTGCTAGAAAATATAAATTAGTGAAGGAGCATTATAAATTTTACAGTTTTAAATAAAATAGACATTTCTTATACATATTGTTAGTAATATAAAAGGAATAGGATCGTCTCACCCAAAATTACACAGTCAAATTGTGTTGCCAGTGAGAAATAAAATATTGTGTAATCAATCAATCAAATATTCATTTATATTCAATTATTGTAATATCAATCAAATATTTTTTCATGTTTATCAAATATATATCATTTTAATGATTGCATTGTATTTGCAAACTTTATTGCGTTCTGAAATATAAAAAATCATATATCACATCCATTTAAATAAAATTCTATTCTGTTTGTCCACCAAATTATTGTCCGAGTTTGAATTGAGAATAATTTCCAAGCATGGATATGTTGAATTTTGCCAATTGTTGAAGTTTGTCTGTTTTAGGAATTTATGTTTTCTATTAAAATGTTTACAATAACGATTATAATTAATTTTAAACATAACTAGTGCTGATTTAAACTCTACATAAATTTCCTAATGGTGTAGTGTTAATGAATTTAATCTATGAAACATTCTGCTCCAAAACTCTTCTTGCTTTAAGAAAGAGTGTAAAATTATCATTTATGCGTAACTTGGAACAACAGAATACCGACTGCAATATTTAACAGCTTCTTATTCTACTTGTTGTTTTTGTTGCTGCACCAATATGCTTCCCTTTACCTGAGCCTGAGTTCGACCCTACCTAAATAGAAGCAACCACAGGTGGAGTCTTCATGATTTAGAAGCAGGAATTAAACAGAGGACTCCCAATACTTGGCCTGCTGCTACTAGAGGTATCATTTCACTTGGAGGACATTGCAACCACTCACAGTTTTAACATGTCTCAACCATTATTAGCGAACAAGACAGACTTTGGGAGAAGATTTTAAATAGCTTCGTTAGAAAATTTTTTTTAAAAGTTAATATTAATTCCTTATTTTTTTTGTTTTAAAAAAAATTATGATGTAAAAACCTAATGTTATCCAATTTTTTTAATATATATTCAGTACTTTAATGTGAAATCGATTATTTTGCTACAAATTTTAGTGTAATTTAACAAAACGGCGAACACGCTACAAAAGAATATAAAGGATCAAACTTAATTTAATTCGAGTATAAGATTTACATGACGATCTTCTTTGAAATGAAGCAAAATATATGGCAATATTCAGCTACAGCTATTCAAGTTAAAAATAAATATACAAAAATATCATACGAAATTTTAGTGATACTTCCTTTTAACAATAGCTGTAAATCAAAAAATTCTTCATGTATATTTAAAATTTTGATTTATTTCACAAATAATAACACTTGAAGCATGCAGGACATGCATACAAGAATTTTTGTAGTTACTTGAGACATGTTAACGGGGGCAGAGAACTGGACATTTTGTATGAAAACGAAAGTTTTGATAAAATCACCTTAAATGTGATGGAGACGATGTTGCCAATTCTTTATATAAGAATGTAAAAACTAAATATATCCCACTTACTTTGGTTATTAATCTGCACGTTGTAGAAAAACATACTATTTAATGAGTACGATTTTGTTGTTAAAAAGAAGAATTTCATATATTTGCGTTTAAACTGAAGCTTGAATAAAAAAATTCGTTGTGTGTTTGCTTATTTCAAATAGAAGCAAAATGTAATGTATCGTATAATAATATATATTTATGGTCTCGTCTTTTTCAATGTTTATCTCTTTTAGTGTTTACTATAAGGCATTTTTCTAATTCTAAATACATGTTTTTCCCTGATAAAATTAATTTAATACTTATTTAATTTAAAAATAAATATATAAAACTGGGTGGAGTATAAATTCATTAAACAAAATGTTAAACTATTTTATGGAACGTTGTGTACCGTGTACATTCTTTTGGACATTAATACAAAAATTCTCGCTATCAAAAATATACAATTAATATGGTTTCATAAATTCTCTCTCAGTTTGTGAAATATGATAGAGAGTAATCAAAAGAAAATTCTTTCTTGCGACTGTTTCAAATAAGATTTAAACTGATCAAAAAACTACCCAAACTTAGAATACAGATCATGGCTATTAAAGTAGCCATAGATTAAACAGCTTAGAGAAAATTTTGTCTGATTTTTTTGTAAAAAATGATGGAAAAAGCAACAAGGTTGCAATTTTCATTCAATTCCATATGTATTAGTTTCATATCATATTAATAATATAAAATCTACAATGGTGTTGTTTTGCTAATTAATTTCTGCACAAGATTTAAGAAGTGATCTTAAAATTCCTATACCAAGATTTTAAAAGAATTTTAATTTATTTATCCTAGCAATTTTTTTATATATAAAATTGTTAAAGTTATATTTTTCTCGTAATATTTTGTGATTATGTATAAATTCCGGTTTCCGTTTTCTGTGTATTTAAATCACATTTTTTACTTTCTGAAAGAGAAATGTCTCTTATTATATTAAATATGTTTGATAATTCTTAAAAAATAAGACAACCAATTGTTTTTTAAGATATTTTCAAAGATATTTTTTTCTGAATGGTTTCCCTAGAAAATTTAATGACATTTATTTAATTCTACAGAAGACTTCAGTAAGATTTGACATTTTTACAATATAATGCAACACATTATTTAATTCAGAAAAACATCTCAGAAAAATAAAGGCATACTTTGAAACAATAAAAAACAGCATGAAATCTTTAGCATTCATATAGAAATGAAATATTCAAATTTATTTACGAAATTCCATCTACACATTTATAATTGTCATGAGTATAAATCTGTTATAATACATGTATAATTATTTTTCTTTTATTGGATATTTTATAATTACAATATAATCATTGATTAAAAATCAAAAAGAGTGTTAATGAATTTCAATAACATTTGTTCACAAATTTAAAAATAAGATTCATTGTTTCTTATCGATAACATGTGAAAGAAAAAACACGAGAAACAAGGTTGCTGATGTTCAAAATTTTATGGCTCTGCCAACGATATTTTACACAGGTAAAGTGGCTATGCTTGACGTAAATGGAACCATGGGAAAAACATAGCGCCGATGTAAAAGAAATGTTTTCATCTGAAACTGCAGCGGGGTCTAGAAATGTCAGTTGCAAAGCCATACATCTTCTTGCTTCAATGGATTTTGGTGCTTTCTATACCTAAAAATAGAACTTGAAATGACTTCACTTAATCTTATATGAAACGGCTCCCATGACAAACATCTTACTATAAATTTTACTTTTTACACTTCATTCTTCTGAAGTTGAGGATCACGAATCTAGTTTTATTAATGTTATCTTTCTCCGGTTTCTGTATCGATCATGTTCTGATGTTATATAGGACACAATGGCTTGAATGCGAAGTTTTTTTTTTTTTCAGAAATTGGCAAAAATCCTGCAAAAATTTCGGAACTGACATGCTTACTTCTTTCTATAGGAAATGTTTAATATTCAAGAGAACCAGTTGAGTTCAAATCATTCAAATATACTTTTATGTATAATTAAATGTGATTTTATGAAGTTTTTATGTTAAAATTACTCAAATTATAATTAAATAATTATGTTATATTTTTAGAAATATATAGAATTTTTTTAAAATTTCTAAACATTTAGTGTAAGTACAATTTGAAGAATGTAAACATCATTTGAAAAATTTGCTGAAAACACTGAAATTTTATTATTAGATATTAAAAGAACTATGATGCTTAAAGAAAAACTGTTTCCCTTTCTGATTTCATTAATATTATGATTCGGATATATACTCGGAAACTCCTAATAAATCATTGTCATTTAGTGATTTGCACGATTCATTTATATTCCCTTTAAAGGAATTATTGTATTAAAAAATTGTTTTCTCGTCTTTGATGGCATCATAATATTATGAGACATGAATCGGATATTACGAACAAGACTTGGTTATTTTGTGATTCTCATCATTCATTTAAATTCATTCAAATTTCCATTAAAGGAATCATATAATACTTAAAAATATTATTTTCTCTCTTAGATGGCATTTTAATATTACGATGCAAGATTCGGTTATTACGAAGGAGTCTTCGTCACACATTTAGTGATTTTTCATCATTAATTTTTATTCATTCATCTTTAAAGAAAATTAATTATACAATACTTAAAAATTGTTTTCTCTCTCTAATGGCATTATAATATTATGATGGATATAACAAACACATCTTCGTCATTTAGTGATTCTGTTCTTTACATTGATTAAAAGAAAGTTGAAATGTTAAGCACATGTAGTGCTTAACATTTCCACACATAATTTTCATATGAGAGGAAATTTTCCCTTATAAATCACTGTTTCATATTGTTAATTAATAGTTAGCTTAAAAAAGTAATATTACAATATAAAAAGTATTATCTTCCTCAATTTCTAATATGGAAAATTTTTCGGCAATATGCTGTGTGTATTTTATGATTCCTTAAAAATGTAACAGACCGATGAAATTTGATTTTAACGTAACAGTAAATTGAAAAAGAAACACGGTTTTTAAAAGATGGTGAAAGAAGAAAAAGAAACAAGAAAACAGATAAAGAAATTTTAATTATCATAAACTGAAACTAGTTCTTACTATGGAGAAAATATCGCTATAATAATATATAAGAATAATGTAAAACATGAAGACAAAATCAAGAGAGAGAGATAAAGAATTTTACTGAAGAAAAAGCCATTTAGTGAAGTATTATTGGTTATGATATTTATAAAATAAGACTCTTAAATATAGAATCAATTGTTGATATAATATCAGTATTTCAAGTTTTCTTAAATGTTATAAAGTTAAAAGAAACATTTTGTTGATTTATTTTACTCTTTTCCATTGAATACAACCTCAACTTTTGAAAATTTTCTAATCTAATAGTTACTGATATTCATATTATGTATTTTTAAAATGTTATCATTGAATAAATGAGACTAACAAATAATTTTTTATATCTTTCATTATTTCCAACATCATAGCTTCTTAAAATTCTAAAAATATTTTAAATATCTCTTTATTTACAAACTTTAATTTATTGTTATACAATTTCTTAGTTATTTTTAAACTTAGTGGTAACGATCAATCTAGAAGTTATTCATAAAGTTCAGATTTACATTCATTATTCTATGTTCTATTGTTATTTAATTTACAGAGTGTTGAAATGAGTTTTTTTTTATAATAGGAAAACATACATACAAAATAAATGATTTTGTTTATTCAGATTTGACGTCACATTCAATTTAGATTGTTATCAACCTTTTCAAATATGTTCACATGTATATTTGATATCAGGTAGTTGTATTAAACACAGCGGAAAACTAAACTTTCCCTCATATACTTCTCATTAATTCTGTATAAAAGTAGCATAATGGTATAATGGTTCATAGTAAAATGAAATTTGATAAATATGATGGTTTGATATTCTGGCCATCTTCAGCTTAACAAATATCATGAAATAAAATAAATTTGGATAAAAATGATTGTTTGATAAATTTTAACTTGCACTAAATACATGTAATTACTTCATCCATTTCAAAGTCAAGCAAGTAGTAAATTTTCAAAAATCAATACCTTGTTCTTCCTTAGCCAACCCTCTTCTTCCAAATTTTAATTAATTTTATTTATTTTAAATTTAAAAATATCATTATCTTTTATCATAAAAATAAACATTTAAAATATTTTGAACTCATAAAACATTCAAACTTTTTCCAGAAGTTGAATTATATATTTATTTAAAAAAGTGTTTTTATTGTTATTTTATTTAGTTTACAGATAATTTCGCCGTAGTGAACTTCTCAAATTTTTACCTCAGACTTATTTATCTTCAAAGTATTTAATCATTCAGAACTCAATAAAACTTACTCGTTTCTAAATATGGCTTTTCAACTAGTATAATTAAAACAGTTGTTTAAAAAAAACAATACAAACAAAAAGGAGGAACAGTCGATACCAAGCTTTGGAATGGATAGTGCATTTCAAACTGTCTCCATTAATCAACATCAACCGTTGAAAATCATTTATTAATTGTTACTCCTTCTGCAGCCAAGAGAAGAATTTTTTCCTTCATCCCAATAATAAAATCCGTACCATTTATTTCATTTCAGAATATATGTTTTTTTCAATTGATGATTTTACTTTTTTTTTAGTAATAGAAAACTAATCATTAAATAAACGATGGAAGAAAAAATTGGGAAAGAAAAATAATGGCGTTTAATCATATTCGAAACCTTCTGGTTAGAAATATGTCCAGTTCTTTACTTGTACAACCTGGTTCCGAGCGATGGTCATATTTTATGATCAGGCCATAAATCACAGACCGCAGTCAAATGCACACATGAAAAAAGAGTGGCAAGGAAAAAAAATTCTACTCTGGACTCGAAACCGTACATATATATTTTTACCCATGACAGGCAATTTCTTACTGTTCTTTTCATTTCGTATCTAAAATACATTCTTAGACGATTCCCCATATCATTCTTCACTGCTGTTCATTTTTTGAAGAAGTATAAATATCTCCTTTTGCCTATGCGTATAATAATGGTTTAAAGGAAAAATAAAGGGAGAAAAAATGAAGGAGAACACACTACAGAGGGGAAGAGAATGATATATATCCGAAAGGGTGGTTTTCATAAAAGAGGAGATCTTCGGAATGGGAGAAACCCCCAGCAGAAAATAATAATCTGTTGGAATGATAAAACCAGGAAAAAAAAATATCTGTCATATGTCCGATTCTATGTGGAATAGAAAAACGACAATAAATAAAAAAAATCATGAAAAACTGCATAAAAATCCTAAAAATGCAATACTGTAACCGCGGCCTCCGTACTACAAATCATATAACGCATTAAACAGACCCGATGAGTAGGGTGGGTTGAAAAAGGAATAATAAATTACCCCTAGATGGCGCTTCATTCTTATGGATCCATAAGAGTTATAAAAAGGAGACTTTTCGGGGGGTATTGTTAACACTCAAATGGCAACGGACTCCCAGGGGATAGTTGAGGAGGGAGGTTCTAATAATAGCCCGGCGTGGGGAATCCAGCAAGATTGATGACCGCTAGCATGCCCGGATAAATAAGAAGGCGGAGGACACGCAATGGTCAGTTGCGACGATTACTTTTGACAAATAAGGAGACTGGCAATTTCTTTTTTACCTCCATAGAAGTATGCATTTGAGATTGAAATAGCACTATTATCAAGTTGAATAAATTCTTAACCTGAAATTATATTCTCCTCTTTACTTTTCTAGTAACCATGGTGCGTTTTTCATACACATGAACTGTCAATAAAAATGAGCATTAAAAGAGAATTATATAGAAAACTGAAACAAACTTCGGGTTCAGATTGAATTTCACAAATATTATTGAAAAAAGTAAAATTAAAACGGAAAAGGTAGTAAAAATATAATGAATGTTGTAAAAATTTTAACCAATACTTTAGTTTTATTTATAATTTAAAAATCTTAATTATAACGTTAATTGAATCCAAAACTTATTTTCGTATACTTTAAATCAAATCTAATTTGTCACATATTCTTAGAAAATTTCAGTCTATTATTTTCATATTTATTTTTTCTTACACAGACTGAAACAAAATTTATGTATAACACACCATATACTATAGTCTCAACCTTATTTTAAAAGAAATTGTAAGTTGGCATCATTTATAAAAAAAATTTGAAAGTATGCTTTGAAAATATTTTCACAACTGTAATTTGAGGTTAAAGTATTCTTGAAAATATTTAGAAAAACTGAAAGTTGAACATTATCTCTTTGTAACTTTTCATTTGATATTTTAAATCTTGTAGAAACATGAAAAATATAAATTAAAAAAGCAACGAAAATTAAGTGAGAAATAATGATTTGAATCAGAAGTGTGATTTATAAAAATTTAATTTTTAAGAAACTTATGAACTAAAACAGAAATATAAATATGTTCATCACATTTTAATTTTTAATTTGTGTTATTCTTTTCTTAATGCATTGTAAAAATTTACATTTATTTTTAAATTGGAATGAATAAAGGTGATTAAAATTATTATTCTGTCGTTTATGATTTTGATTATTTTACTTTCCTAGTATGTTTCAATCTGCTACTTGTAAAATTCACAACTGCTTAACAAGAAATCATCAATGATCGAGTTATAGTTTTAATGTAGAAATCATTAGGTTTAATCAAATCTTTCTCTTATATGTCACAAGTCAAAAAATTTGAAACATCGAACACTAAGCCAAATTTAAAATAACTGTAAAAAAATATTTAAGTCTTCGGAAAGTCATTAAAAGTATGAAATATACACAATATCGTGATTTAAAAAAATTAAAAATATTAATTAAATACATTAAGCTGATAGAATACAAAGCAAAAATATGCATACAAAAATCAAGACGCACACAGTACTAAGAATATTTAATTAAATAAAATGTCTAAAAATTGTAGAATAAAGAAAAATACTAATGTAGAATAAAGTAATTTAAGAATAAAAAACAAATTAATTGAAATAAAAGTTTTAAAAAATTTAGGAAATTAAATAATTAATCACGTTTATTCAATTTTACTGAGCTGTGACAAAATATATGCTGTGATAATAATAAAGGATATTAAAATTTCACACACAATTTTTGTCTAAAATCAAGACATTCAGACACAATAAATTTTTGTATAACTAAATAAATAACATTAACTTACCCATAATCGTAAAATTCATTTATTAAGTTATTTCGTTTATTGAATTAAACAAAAAATTAACAAATTTAGATTTTAAATTAAATGAAACTCACTGTAAATAATAAGAGATATTTTTTAAAATATAACTTGTTTAATATAATTAGAAAATAGACAAGGAAATATGTTAAAAAATCAATAACTTGAAGCTATTTTCAGAAACTACGGAGTAGTATTTATGCAATTAAAGTAACAATCTCATATATTTTCCAAAACTTATAATCAATATTAGAAAATGAATTTTACAATCATCTATTTTTTATAACATAAATTGACTCAAGCATTTTTATCAAAAAATGGTCTTTATTTACACAATTCAAATCCGTATGTCAGCTCAGTTATTTCAGTAAAAAATTGTTCAGTTAGAATGCTTTAATAATGCCGTATACACATCTCAGAAAATTAAATTCCTTCACCATAAAACAATATTTTTAAAAAGTTTAATTCCACATTGGGAATTACATTACTCATCATAAGCTTAAGAATTAAATTGAAAATGAAACGATATTCCTTAGAATCCTATGGGAAATATTTAAAAATAAAATAAATATCGTATTTCTCTGTAATTTATGAAAACAGATTATTTTATGTTAACTTAAAAATCTGTTGTCATTTCTAAAATGTCTGTGCATAATGTGTTACAAATTATTTAAAAAAATTATCTATGCAAAAGGAAAGTAGAAAAGTAAGGGAAAAATGTTCATAGAAAACCAATATTTGTCTATATCTACTACATTATCTAATCTTTGTCTATATCTACTTTTTTATAAACAAGAAGAAAGACTTAAAGAAATGTTAGTAAATTGTTTCATCAATATAATATATATATATATATATATATATATATATATATATATATATATATATATATATATATATACACTACTGGCCATTAAAATTGCTACACCAGGAAAGCGGCACACCACACGTGAAATTTGCATGATAGGTAGAACTTGCTATGATATGCAAATGATTAGATTTTCAGCGCATTCAAACAAAGCAGGCGACAGTAGCGACATCTACAATGTGTATAAAACCAGAGATTTGACAGCAGTTTTCTCATACTCAAGTTCCGTTTCAATGTTGCTTTCGGCAACATTGAAACGTCGAGACCCCTTGACTGTTAGCAGATTATGGAATCGATGGGTTCAGGACAATCATACGGAACGTCATGCAGGATCTCAGTGATCCCTTATCAATAACAGCAGAGAAGACAGACATCTTATCCGCATGGTCACAAGGAATTGTACAACCTCGTCACGAACCCTGAGTCGAGAAATGGAGTCATTTGCAAGGCAACAAGTTTCTGCTCGAACAGTTCGACGACGTTTGCAGCAGCATGGATTTTCTGCACGGCGACCATGGCTTCGGCTACCATTGACGCTGCGTCACAGACAGGAGCGCCTTCAATGGTGTGATCAGCGATGAACCTGGACGCGGGAATGGCATCACGTCATCTTTACAGATGAATCTCGGTTCTGTATACAGTACCATGATGGTCGCATCCATGTTTGGACGCATCGTGGAGAACGAGCATTGCCAGCTTGCATTGGGCATCGCCATACTGGCCCATCTGCTAGAGTGATGGTATGGGGTGTCGTTGGATATACGTCTCGATCACCTCTTGTTCGCATTACCGGCACTTTGAACCGCAACCGTTACATTTTCGATGTGTTCAGGCCCGTGGCTCTGCCCTATCTTCGAGGCTTCCCTAATGTTTTGTTTCAACAAGGTAATGCACGATCGCATGTTGCCCGTACTGTTCTGAACTTCCTTGATACAGAACAGGTTCGACTGTTACCCTGGCCAGCACGTTCTCCTGATCTGTCACCAATTGAGAATGTGTGGTCAATGGTTACCGAGCGATTGGCACGCCATCCCTCACCATCCACTACTCTCGGTAAATTGTGGCATAGTGTTGAAGCTGCATGGACTGAGATCCCCGAACATGCCATACAATCTCTGTTTGACTCCATGCCTTGGCGGATAAATGCTGTTATTGCAGTCAGAGGTGGCTGCTCTGGGTACTGATTTCTCAAGATCTATACATCCTAATTTCCTGTAAATCGAATCCTGTAAATCTTTCCACTATAATGTGTCCAATAAATATCGTTCTGTTATTTGCATTCCTTCTTGGTGTAGCAATTTTAATGGCCAGTAGTGTATATATGTATATACAGGATGTCCCAAAACGACCGCATAAACTCTGCACAGCTAGATTCCTCGTTGGGAGTACATAAAAACTGCCCAAAGAAGCGTTTCCTGTATGATCCATAGCTTAAGAAAAAAATGCAAAAAACAAAGCATGACGTCACTGCCGGTGCAAGAAAATTTTTTATTGAACATATCCACAGCAGTTTATGCAGCGGAAATCGACGGGCATACTCCCTAGCAGTTTGTAAGGTATTTCCATTACATCGGCCTTACATCAAGTACATGTCGTAGTAGTCACGAACGGAATATCTGGCCACCATACGAAGACTATAGGTGGCTACAGGATGAAGCCTTTTAAACACCAGTTCACCGGCGGCTTAACTTCATTCCACGGCGCATGCATTAATGACACGATAAGCACGGTGATATGAAGGTAATGTTTTTGATATGTTCAATAAAGTGTTTTTTCTTACAGTGACGTCATACTTTGTTTTCTGTATTTTTCTCGTAAACCAAAAATTGTACAGAAGCGCTTCTTTGGACAGTTTTTATGTACTCCCAACTAAGAATCTAGCTGTGCAGAGTTTAATGTGGTGTTTTTGGACACCATGTGCATACTTATATATTTGCTTTCGTTATCTTACAATGATAGAAAGAAGATGTGTTATATGTTTAGACTTAATTGATTATGAGTAACATGTGGACTCTAAATGAAAAATATTTTATTTGGAATTAAACATTTGATTAAAAGAATAGGTCGACAATATTCCTTGGAACGTGACGACTATTTCATTTACCGTTGATTCTACATCATCCTCAAAAGTGTTTTTAGATGTGATCACAAATCTAAGTGAAAATTTGACATCAAATCATTTTTTAGACAAATTTTAAATCAATGTAGGATCATAATGTTTTTAAGAGTACATCATAATGGTTTTAAGAGTACAGACTGAAAAATGCATTGCAGTACGCACTTGTTTCGTGGTATTAGTCAATCCTTTAACGAGATATTAGCTGTGCTATTAGAAACAGGTTCCATCATGTCTTTTTTACTTTTCGACATATAGAATCCATTATGTTTCTGATGTATTAAGGACCGTAGCTCTGCTCTTTTTTGGGATCATATGCATGCTAGATTTCAACCAGACATTGCACATATTCATAACTGTTTTTATTATTTACAAATGCCTGTCGTTTGGCTGATAGGCTATTAGACAACGGGCTCTCCAATATCTCGTAACACGACAAGAAAAAACAGTAAGTGCAGAGCATTCGTCCAAATATGAAGCACTCATAACATGTCCAGACATACAAAGAGAACACGCAGGTGAGTCCACAATGCTAACACGGAAGAGATGGGCACGGAGACAGTCGTAACCAATTAGCATTCTAAATGTAGCTACTGCAATCACTGGAGGGAAGTCAGGAATAGTGTGTGGAGCAGAGGGGAGTCAGGAATGGTGTGTACAGTCCAAGGCTTGCCATTCGAAAGGTTTAGATGAATGGAATCTCAGTTTCACAAGGGGTTTCTGCAGAATTAAGGTCACCTTCTTGGCAAGGAGATCAGCTCTCTCGTTTCCCTCAATGCCACTGTGGGAGGGAATCCACTGGAAGGACACTTTATTAGGGTATCTCTCAAGCAAAGTCCTGCAATTTAGGATTCTTTGGTTCTTAACCTCTTTATTAGTAGAAAGAGCTTGAAGCGCAGAAATAGATATCGTAGATAGATTCATAACTGCAGATCCAATATTGCTTATATTTCTTTACTTCATTGTTCATCACATTCTTTTGATGCCTCACCAAATGAAAAGGATTTGTCATTACTATCAACAAATGTCAGTCAAGAACCATAACACAATTATGCAACTAATCAGCGATGACTAAGGTTATTAAATTATGGTATGATATTAAAATATTTCCTGAAGATATTCCAGCAGGATTACCTATGTTGAGCAGGCAAATAATATTACTGTCCAGGTTGACTGGCAACAATTGGTATTGATTTTCGAATCACATGCTTTAGTATTTTTAAAAAAATAAAAAATACAAATTTTTAAATATTTTTGAGAAATGTTTCCTTTTTTTACTGTTTCATCATCAGTTATCTTCTGCTAATAATATTTTTAATATTAGTTACCATTTTGAGATATCATTTCGATTTCTTTTTCACATATCATACATTTATTCAATAAAATTCTTTATTGCGAAGGAAACAATAAAAAACTGACATTTTAAGCTAACATAAGAAGCTTTTAGTTGTTCATTTAGTTTTATCTAATTTATTTGTTTACTCAATATTAAAATACCTATCATATATCATTATTAAATGTTTATATTTATTCTGTAAAATTTTCACACACATTTATTTTTTTAAAATTTCCATCAATTTGTCAGTAAAAGATGTGAAAACTTGGCCATACATGAGAAAATTTACTACTTATACCATAGTTAATCTAATTCTATTCAGTTTTAATTTAAGAATATAAGAGATGAAATATTCTACTTAAATTTCTTAGTAACATGTTTCTTTATTTTTTCGCACACCAATATCACTCTTCACAAATTAATTATATCACTGCATTATTAAAAATTTCTTTTCGAAGAATTTCAATAAATAATTCACAAATCCTAAAGAAGTCAATTTTCAGTATGTAAAAAGTTACATTTCCAATATTAAATATATGAAATCACCCTGTATTATATTTTTAAAACATTCAAATCAAGTGAATAAAATTTAAATTAATGGTAGTTTTTGATGATAATTCAAAAAAGGCCCATTTCATAAAGTTGCATTGCCTTCCTTACCTTGAAGGCTAAGCTTATCAAAACATATTTTAGACTGATTTTGCTTCAAGGTTTATATTCGTCTTATTTAAGTGATGATAATAAATTTATACATGCAAAAAAATTTTCTCCTGCTAATTTTAGAATTTTCTACATAAGTAATTAATCAATTATTTTCAAGATACACTAATTTTTTCCTTCATCTGTGATAGAAACTGATAAAAGTTCCTAAAATCTAATATGTGCAGAATTTTGTGGGGAACGAGAATATTTCTTAATAGATACGTCATAATATATTGTTTGAAGAACAAACGCTTCATAAAAGTTTATTGGAAATGGACAGACTTTCATCCACAACTGCACTGGTTAGCAATATATAGACAACTGAAATTCAGTAGTGAAATAATTAAGATGAAGAGATAATAATTGAGGTAATGGAATTATTTTGTTAGTGACCACTAAAATTTAGTTATGATCAACTGGCAACAAATAGAAGTAAATTTAAGCTGAATTTCAACTGTCATAAAGTGAGGAGGGGAAATTTTCTATATTCCTGAACTAAATGTTAAAGTTTGTATTCTGCTCTTTCAATAAATTTTGTAATCATTTTTGCAATGTGTTCCATTGTTGAGTTTGTTGTGATAGTCGTTAATAAAAATTTTATAACAGTGAATTCTGATATCATCTAAATATACTTTCTGTTGTTGTTGTTACCAATCCTTCAGAGATCTAGTGGCTGCTAGATCAGATCCATGACCCTAGCGATGTCGAGCACCAGTAGTGGACTTGCCCAAACATATGCCAGAGCGAAACCCAAACAATCCAGGATGAGATCTAGGGATGTATTTTGTGCACAATGAGAAGACCTACCGCCCAGATTCGAATGCCATGCGTTACAGATGCTCACTAATAAGTTTTGAGACGGCCGTTTGATCATGTCTGTACAATCCAAATTCTAACGCCCCACCCAGGGGTCTTCCAAATATATTTTCTAATTTAAGTAATGGAATTTTTCTTACAAATTAATCCGTTGTTGTAATTATTATGATGGCAATAAAGCTGATATTCGTGAGAATTCCGGTAAAATTGATTTTGTTTAAAATTGCAATTCTACTTTCAATGGCAATAATTTCAATTTCGATTCAAGACAAAGAAAAAAATAAAATATCAAAATAATGGGATTGATTCATATCAACAATGTAAAAATAATTACATTCTCAAATTAAGATGAAATTTCCTAAAATATTAAGAGAACTCGTTTATAAAGTACCATTTATCTATTTTTATCATTTGGTCTAATAACTTAATACAAGTGAAAATAGCTTTATAAACCATCAATTTTCCCAGAACTATATCTGGATCCTTTAAAGATAGTAAGTATACTTTATATCCGATTACACTAATTTAAATCTCAAACTTTCGCACCACTTTACAACGCGTTATATCTAAAGGAGGACGCATAAATGAATAAATGAAGCTCTTGTCATCCTCGACTTCTTAGCAATTTGCGAAAGATTTTAAAGCATCCGTAAACATTAAATCTCCCAGGATCGCTTAAATCCCGTTTTCTCCCCTCCCTAATTAGCGGCGTTACCCTCTTAAGATGAGAAGAGCTTCCCGAGTAAGCGGGCAGTAATCTAAAGTAATTTTCGGCAAGGGATCCCCAAATTACCCCTACTAGTCGCGGACACTGGTTCGACATAAAGGCTAATTACCGGTGAAATCACGTGACGCGTTGCAATATAAGATGAGTCATGTTGCATTGAATTTACGTATTACTGGAATTTAAATACTACGCTCTTATGTAATATTTTACTTGCAACATGCAAAATTGCTTATATGCCGATTTGCAGAATTCGCATAGTCCTAATTTTCCTACATTTATTCTCAGTTTTCATAAATGGTAAATGTTTTGAAAGAATTTGTACTTTCTAAAAAGAAAATACTATACTTTATAAACGAAATTACCTGTTAATTTAGTTACGTTACCTTATATTAAAATTTTGCTTGTATAGTAATATTTTTTGAGTAACTTTGATTTCGTGCATAGGAAACTAAAATTGTCCTCTCATTTTTAGTATGTGTGGTGAATGATGGAGTTCACTTATTAAAAATGAAGAATTTTTTACGTAATAAATTAATTCAAATTAAGGATAGAATAAAGTGAAATTGATTCTTTCACAGTATTTTCAAAAAATAAATAACAATAACGAAGAGATAAAATAGATTTGAAGTAAACATTAGGCTCATAATGATTTTCTCTTTTAAGGAAAATATAGTCAATATTTTTGCTGTCACTTTCATTTTTTATAATAAAAAATTTTACTTAATAATAGGTTTCGATTTCTACTATTG
The DNA here is from genome assembly GCA_037975125.1 of Latrodectus hesperus. NCBI lineage: Eukaryota > Metazoa > Arthropoda > Arachnida > Araneae > Theridiidae > Latrodectus > Latrodectus hesperus. The sequence continues at coordinate 4,586,098 of CM075852.1, read as the reverse complement.
ACATTCTAGTATCTTCCTTAGCTTCAATTAAATTAATTATGGGATGTTTCAGGCATCAACATTTCTTATTGAAGAAAAAAAATAAATAAAAATTAAGCATTCTAGGATTCTAAATAATTAGAAATAATTGACAATTTTCTACAGAAACATTAAAGTAATATATAGCAATTTATATATATATATATATATATATATATATATATATATATATATATATATATATATATATATATATATATATATATATATATATATATATATATATATGTGTGTGTGTGTGTGTGTGTATATATATATATATATATATATATATATATATATATATATATATATATATATATATATATATATATATATATATATATATATATATATATATATATATATATATATATATATATATATATATATATATATATATATATATATATATATATATATATATATATATATATATATATATATATATATATCCTTTAATTATTATAAAATAATTTTTCCCTTTAGATCAATTATATTTAAATTGATTATTCTGAATTTCGTATTGTTATATAACTTAATTTTGTGATTAAACTAAGAAAAAAAACATGGACTATCTAAATTACCCTATTGTTAATATCCTAGAAAAAATTATAATATAAGTTATCAATTTCTTTTAAATGGAATTTAATTAATCCTGTGAAATAAATTTAATTAAAAAAAACCATTTGCGTACTTTATTTGTTTAGAAGAAAATTTACTAATTAAGTACAATAACTTGATAAAAGCATGAAATTTCTTGTAAGGTGATTGCATTTTGAATATTTAAAAACATTGCTTACACAAGAGTAAATTCCTGGTAAAAGGAAAATTCATTTATTTTTTTCTCCTGCTCTGTTCACAATATTCTAATTAACTTAGTAGCTATATGACAGATTACAATATTCTCGTATAATAATGATAATAAATCTACAGCCAGACTAATTAATTGCCAGTTTGAATTAAAAGAACGCAAAAAGTATTCTATCTCAATTAAATATTAATCATTTTTGTAGAAATAATTCGAACATTTGTGATTAAAAATATTACAATATTTGATCTTCTCTAAGTCTTCCACTATCAATGTAATTTCATTGACGTGCTCTTTTGGTATTAAATTAAACAGAAATAAATAACTAATTCGACTCAGTCTATAAAAGAGATATGTTAATTAAGCTTGCTCTCAAGCTTTTCGTTAATTTATTCCCAGTGTAACAAATGTTTCTCTGTATCTTCTTAATTTATCTCTTTTTTAATCGCAGACTTAATAAGTAAATTTATCATTTAATTACTTGGTATTATTCACTAGCAATAAATATATCCTTTATGTAAGAATTTTTCTTTCATTACTACCGAACTGTGTCTGAATGATATAATAGAATGTTCCTAATATAATAATAGATTTAGTTATTGAACGTAAAAAAAGAAACATTTACAACAAGATTGTAATATGATACTGAAAAGAAAATGTATGGTCATTTGAATAATAATAATCCGCACTTAAGATGTGTTTATTTTTGGAAGTAATTTGAGGTAAATTTTGTGTCTGACATTAAGCTGGTTTCCTTGTTATGGTATATAAATAAGTAAAAATGAATTACGGTGCTATAAATACAAATAGCTGTTAAATTAGTAAATAAGCAATTGATATTATTATTTACTAATTTAACAGTTATTACTGGTTCTAAGCAGAAAATTACTGAATTGATTTAGAGTGAATTTATTTTACAAAGTTCATAACTAATTTAATGCAACATAATTTTCAAAGGATTAACTGCATATAGTTCAATATTTTTATGGTTTGTAAAGTGGTTTTTTGATTTCATACACTGCATACCCTTGAAGGAATTTTTTATTGAAAAAATCCCCCTTATTCTAGTGTCGCAAAGAAGGTACATAAGAATAATCTTGAAAGTTTCTGATAAAATGATGAGAAAGAATTACTCAAGTCCTTATTTTATCAGAAATGTCTATCATGTAATTATACTTTATGAAGAAAAATATTTTTGAATCAACGTTAGCTGACAATAAATTTGCCATATATATTTGAACATAAGAATCATTTTTTGTTTTTAATTTTTAAACAAGTCATTCAAGTATAACTTCTAAATTTCAAAACTAATAAGTAATGAAAAAAACCAAGTCAATTATAAGAATATAACCAAAAATAACAAATCTAGAATCAAAAGAATGAATAATTATGTAGATCAGAACCAAAATAATGCATTATTCCTGTTGATTAAAAAGTTTGTAACAATCTCATAAAACATATAAAATACAAATTACTTACATTATTTATAAATCATTAATAAATAAACTTACTAGTATGCATGTATACAATTAACTTTATTAATAAAAAAATAAATTAAATTGCATTAGATTTTTATTTCAGGTTGGGAAATGTAGTTAAATATAATAATAATAATAACGATTCTCAAACGCTAGTAAAATATATTATTCATCAAATCAAAGCAATTGAAACAGTTTAAAATTTAAGCTTTTTCATCATTAAAAATTTAGTAGAATCTTATAAGACAAAGAATTATTCTTGAATTTTTTACTTGTTGTCAATGAAAGACAACTCACATTATTTTTATAAAAGCATACAAATTGATTTTTATGATTTCATATTATGTTTCGGAACAAAACCAATTAAATTAAATTTAATTTTCTTTATGAATTCTGTAATCATTTCAATCTATGCTTTTTTGATGTCACAATAATGAACATTAATATTTAAGATTCTTTCATAAATACGTAATTGGAGATAAAAATTTAAGATATTCGTCCTAAATTAATAATTCGATTACAGATGTACAAATCTAATGATTATATTTTCTAAAATATTAAGTATGTTGTCGAAATTTACATTCTAAATGAATAACAAACTATGTTTTTTTATTTATTTCTTAAAAATTTTAAATTAATATTACAGAAAATTGATAAGAAGGAAAGAGATAGAAAACTTATTCTATTATAATCATTTATAATCTTAAGGAAATTTTTAAAAGCTTAACTAAATATAATAGTCGCATATATATTAATTATTTTTTCAACGAGTTTTATCGAAATTGGTTCTACACGTAGTTAAATACCAGCAACAAAATAACAGGTATTTAATAGACTTTATTTTTATATTAATAAAGGAAATAATAAAATGTTTAGCATGATTTCATTTATCAGTTAATGTTTTAAAATTTTAAATGTTTTGTTGCATAATACAAAATATACTTACAGCACAAATTATTGTCGGTGTATTAATTTTTATTAATATCTTATTTTTATTCACATATGTTTTAGTAAAATTTTCTTCATAATTAAATAGGTAACAAATTTTTTAGGTTGAAAATTTTCCCTTGAAATAAAATTAATATTATTTTGAAACATGTTTCTAAAAGCTTAGAGATTCTTCACTTTTCATCTACTTAATTATCTTAGTCTAGTGCACTTAAATTAAATTTTATCTTACTTTTCTTGTTGTTATTTCACAAATAGGAAAAATGTAATTAGGTTTTGTGCATTTCTGCTTTGGAACTCTATGTATTCAATGTATTATTTAGCAGGTCAGGTTGTTCATAATTCATTAGAATATGTCGTATTTCCTTTAAAATTAACTGAGCAACTATTGTATAAATTTCATTGTCAATGTTAAATATATTTTTGTAAAAGTTCTTGCGTTAGCTTCAACTAAAACAGTGATTGGAAAGACTGTGTTGCTTAAAAATGATTTTATGTCTTAACGTTTAATGGAATTTTTAAATTTCCTATACAATGAAAAAAATTTTAAATAAAAAATTAATTTAAAATTATATATCAGAAATTATATTATTATCAAATTACATACTTTCTTATAAAATTATATATCAGAATTTATATTAGAAAAATTCTATTTTATTAATATTTAAATTTATACCAATATTTAGAACATTTTAAGTTTGATATATTATACTTTTACTATAACTCCATTTTATACATTTTATGCATTTTATACATTTTATGTTTGAATATATTATACTTTTACTGCAATTGAATTAGGAGCTCAGCTCCATATTCAATTGCAGGTCCGATGCACCACCTATAAGTCCTTCATCAGACCTGCAATTGAATATGGAGCTGAGCTCCTGATTACTGCATCGGATAACATCCTGAAAAAATTGGAGACTTTTCAGAATAATGTCCTTAGACTTATCTCCGGTGGGGCTTCAGGCTTCATCTACACCTATTAAAGGCAATGCAAATTCAGACTGGGTTGGAACCTTTGGCAGATCGAAGACAAAGCGCTGCCCTGAAACTCTCCGAAAGGCTTCTAAGGGATGATGGTTTCTGGAAAAATTATATTCCTGTTTTCCCAAGATTGAAAACACAGAGAACCTTTTTGACTTTGACCAGGGAATTATCAGATAGGTATAAAATCTCGGATGCAGATAGAGTGCCTTTATTTAGACCCCCTATCTTTCAAAACCATATTTATAGAGTTGATTGCTGTCTAGACCTGATACTACCTGTTAGTAAGAAGGTCTCCACTGATTCTGAGCTAAGGATGGCTACCCTAGCTACTATCGATGAGCATTATCCATCATCTGTTTGGTTCCATGTCTATACAGATGGTTCAGCTGTGGATGCCATTAGAAATGCTGGTTCAGGAGTATACTCTAAGAGTTCCAGGCTTTGCCAGGCTGTTGGAAAATACTATAACAGCTACAATGGTGAAGTGGCCGCTGTGCAATTAGCATTTGAAGAGATTAGAAAGGGTAATGAGAACAACATAGTATTTTTTCTAAACTCTCAGGCCACCATCAGGTCTCTCTCTCTTCAATTGCTCCTAGGAGTGTTTATCTCTGTCAAAGGGCAATTAGTTCTCTACTGGAAGAAGGACGTCAAATTGTGCTGCAATGGATACCCGGCCACTGTGGTATTGCGGGAAAAGACGCAGATGACAAATTTGCAAACGCTGGCTCAGATCTACAATAGCCTTCTCCAGCCTTGAAGTATCATACTGTTAAAATGCTTATTAAGTCAAATATAGCCTCCTATCGTAGAAATGTTTACAAAATGTGCATAAAGGGGAAAGCATAGGCTTCCTTACTAACAAAGCCTATTCCGTGTAACCTCCACAGAGCTGTGGGAGTGGCGATTTTTCGCCTTAAAACTGGGCATGATTATCTGCAAAAACACCTTCGCCGTTTGGGTTTGAAGGACTCTTCGATCTGTTCTTTTTGTGGACTAGAGGGCATGTCTGGTGACCACCTTTACACTTGCCCTGGACTTTCGGACGTCGCAGTTAGAAATTCTGCGGAAGATGACTTTTCATTCAACTCAAGTTTGTATTGGGCTGCCCGACAGAGACTGATGGTTGGAAAGCCAAGGTCGGGCGTAGGATAAAAAAATACTTTTACTATTCAAAAATACTTTATATTTGTAAGCATAGATGGGAGTTTTGTGGGATATAAGAGAGATAATGATGTATTTTAAAACTTAATATTTATAAGAGCATTTATTATGAAATTATATTACGGAGATATTTTAGAAACAAAATCATCTATGACATCCATTTAATGAGAATTCTAGTAACTGCTTCTAAATACGTCCTTCCATAACTAGAGGATATAAAATCCAAATCTCATGAAAAAATACACGATTTAATTACTATACATTAGACACAGGTAAAACATCCTCAGTTTTAGAGAAAAAACATGTTTCTTTTTGCAGAGTAAGTTGTTCATTTAGTTTGCAGTTAGTCACTGAAAAAAGTGATGACTAATTCTACTATACATTGTCTTACATTTTGCACTTACTTTTCAAAATTAGTACACGTGTAACTTACTTCTCAAAATTATATTTTAGAATTTTTCACTGTGTATCCAAATAGTGGGCTGATTGATTTACGATAAATATCATTTCTTACCATTATACAGTTTAATATCAACACCAACTTTAGTTTTGAAGAAAAAATTAAAATTTTTTTACCGTTCATATTATGAATAATCTGTTTTAAATATAAGTAATAGATCAAATAAAAATTAGTATCATAAAAGTTACTTCATTCGCCTAGGTCTTTTTCATACATATGGTCTGGTTGTATATTCATACAATTAATAAGTGCAAATTTAATTTTTTTTCGCATTTTATAACCTTAATTGAAGTTATAAAACATGCAATTAAAATAATTTCCATTTTTTTTTTGCATTCTTAATTTTCATTAAAATCTGGATCAATGAAATCGGCAAAAAATATGTTTCCTGCTTTAAAATAACCTGATAATTGTTCAGTCTGATAACCATGGAATAAAATTTTATATTTTGAAACGGAATATAGATAAGTAATTAATTTTATGTTTCAAAATTTAAAAAGTGTTTTTCAAGTATACATAAATTCAAAATTTGCAAAAACAATTCCTTTTTCTGCATATAAATGAAAACTATTATAGTTAATCTATAATCGATATTAAATTATTTTTGCAATTATTAATATTTAAAGTAATCATTCTTATGTCATTATGTTTAAAATGTTTAAAATATTATTCTTTTATGTTCTTGTTTATATTTAATGTTCTTGTTTACATTTTCTTACTTCATAAATAAATAACTATGTGTATTTTTTATTGATTTTAAAGAATAAAATATATTTTAATTACAAATATTGGACATTATTTGCATAAGAAATAATATATATTATTAGATTAAATAAATATATATTATTAAATTAAATAATTTATATAATTTAATGTTTATTTATTTGAATGTTTTCAAATTTTAAGAAAATAGTTTAATGATAAATTAATTGAATATTTTATGCACAAAATTATTTTCTTAAAATTTGAAAGTAACAAATTCAGCTTAATTAATTCAATGAATATATTGATTCATAGTTTAAATTCAAAAATTGCAGAAAAATTGTTATAATCCAAAAAATTGCATTTCTTAAATCCATTTTTTTTAAAATGTTGACAAAAATTCGTTTCATTTTAAATGAGTTATTTATATTATACACTTTGAAAATTTGTGTATGCATATATAAACAATAATTTCATCACACAATAAATATACATTATCGTATGTTTCTTGCCTGATGTATTTGTTGCACTCAGCTTTGCAGTAAAGTCAATGAATAATATTTCATTTTTAATTTATTTCGAAGATTTTTGTAAAAAATAATAAATATTCTATAACCAATTTTAAGAATATATCCTTTTTTAATATAAATACATTTTTTACATATCGGTCACTTTTTTTTCTGAAAACCCAACAGGTATTTCTTGAAAGAGAATAGAAATATCTTCGTTAGGAATGTTGCTTAGATATAATTAAACAACTGAGAATCTTAGTCTCTAAAAAAAGCATGAGTGAAATTATTGTTTACAGTTAATGATTTTTTTTATCTATATATAAATTATCAAATAATAATTTTGAGAATATAACAAACAAGATATTTAAATTCCGTGCATTCATAGTTTTTAAAATATTTTTGTTCAAAGAAAATAAAACAAAAACAAATTTAATACAACAAAGTATACCACGAGGCTTATAAAAATGATTCAATGTAAAATATTTAAATACTTATCTGGTGAAAAGATTAATAATTTTACAAGATTAATAAGTATTGACAGATTTTAATGAGTAGCATCAAAAGCTTTTGAAATGAAGATAGTCATGAAGTTGGAATATAACATAAAGTATATTAAAATTTTATAAAATACATTTCATCTTTGAAAGTACTTGAAAAAAATTCAAAGTATGTCATATTTTCTTGTTTTTTATGAAAAATATTATTTTTTTGGGCTAATATGTAATTTTATTATAAATATATTGTGGTGGGATTAAAACCTGCTATTTAGAACTTTAACATACTTCTAAAAAGTGTACAAATATATTGAAATCTGCTAAACTTCCCTTCAACAATAGCATGAAAACATTTTGTGAGGCATTTGAAGAGACTATAGCAACCACTTTAAGACATCAATGGGGAAATTAAACTGAAAGTTTATGAAATGCATTACTGCCCATGCATATCGAAATGTAAGAAAGAAAATAACTCTAAAATAAACGATTCTCATTTAGTTGAAGCGAAAAAATATTCTTCCTCTATAAAGCCGCTTAACAGATGCTTATGACATTAAAAAAGAGCACGTGAAATATTTTCTTGACTGTATTAAACCATATGTCTTCGTTGTTAGTATAGAAAAATTTGTTGTCAAGATAGACTAAAATTCAAGTAAAGATTTAAATGTTTGTAGTCCAAAGAAAGTTTTTGGGTTTGGGGTTAATAAATCTTTTTAACTGAAATAATCCTTTTAATGTAAATTGAATTTTAAGAACAAATATGTTATATAGACTTTCAAATTTTAAAATCGAATTATATTCTTTTCAAAAAATATGTATAAAACTTACAGAATATATACCAATATATATATACACGGTAAAAATATATTTATGCATTTTTTTAAAAATGTTAAGTGCTTTGAAATTTTTTTCACAATCATATTTAAAGTTTGTAGTCACTATCTTCAGATCATTTGCAATGAACTGTTTCTGAAAAAAATTAAGAATTGACTTTTAAATTAATTAAACATAATTATTTATAAACTGATATATATATATATTTTAAATATTCTCCAAAATCTAGGTTGGAATAAAATACAATGTTTAAAATTATGTAATGAAAAAATACAAAATTTTGAGAATGATTTATTACAAAATATAAAGAGAGGAAAAAGAAAGTACATTTACAGATATAGTGTTTTATTTTTCAATGTATTAAGATAATTTTATTAAAATAAAAACTTTTTAAAATATGTATTTAGAAATAAAATGATATTAATAAATATCTTGTGAATCAATTTAAATGCCTTATTAATAAAAAATAATAAATTATATTTTAAAGAATTTATTAAAGTAAAGAGAGTACTGACAATGTAAAGTAGAATTTAATGAATGAATCACAGAAAAATATTATTACTTATTCAGTTTAAAATAATTAGAAAAAATTAAAAATAAAACCATGATTGATTCATATCATCATCATGTGAATATCATCATGAGTTCATATCATCATATGAATTATGGAAAAATATAACGGGTACCAATAACAAATTAATGCTTAAAATATTCTAAAAATATATTATGATGAATAAAATTGATTCCTGTAACCACCTAAACTGTATATTATTTTGCGCATAATTTAATAAAATTTACTGTAAGTAAATTTTTTACTCGTATTAAGAATTTATGAAAATAATAATCAAATGAAATTAATACTTAGTTTTTGATAATATGATACATCACTCTAGATGTTAAACGTATAGTTAATTATAAAATTTGTAAAATATTGTCAAATTTATTGTGCTCAATAAATAATTTAGTAAATTTATTTTATAATTGGTTGCATATTTTGCAATGTTAATGTCGTTATCTGCGCACAAATTTCATTTTTCTTATTAAAATTAAATATACAACCGAAATTAAATAATGCAAACATTTAAGATTTAAAATAGATAGTTAGACTTTTAAGAGAGAACATTTAATAAAAATGTAATGACTGCTTAAAAATGAGAATAATATAAAACTATGAAAAACATTCGATTCATGAATATTTTCTTCTACATAAACTATCACGCAAACATGTAAATTAATTGCATTTTAACATTAATGAAAAATTTATCTTACAGCATTTAAAATCAATTTTTATCATAGGAGATATAGAAAAAAACTAGTCTAGAACATTTTGTACAGATTTATAAATGCAAATTAAAAGAAAAATATGCTTAACAGTTTACGTGATTTTATACATTCTATTTTACCAAAATAAAAATATGTTTTATTTCCTTTTAATATGATCTGCTTTGAAATAATAAATATTTTCTGCTTCATATTTACAAAAAAATACATTTGTGTAATATTGATATTTTAATAATTGGCTTAAATATTTATATTTAAAAATTCGTGCATTGAATTTGATATTCTATATTCTTTCGAATTTAAATTTTCTTACAACATTTTCCTTATAACTTACAAATAAAATTTCCAAAAAACTGAAATCTAGGAATCCCTGTAAAAACATGATATAACATAATAGTTATACACATTTCTTCTATAGTAATGCTAAATTTTCAAATTAAAATATGAAACAGGTGAAAGAAAATGCCATATGTTATTTATTCCATAAAAGATATCCATCTTCGATTTTCCTGTTAAAAAACTTGAGATAGTTCAGGAACATGCAAGATATGTTATCTTATAATTCTTTCTAAAAATTTAAAAACAATATAAATAAGATCAATTAAATCTTCTATGAATTGTAGACAAAATTCTAATTTCATTTTTTCAAAAATTATTGCGAGTACATTTGGCTATTAAGTTGTCTAAGAAAAAGTATAAAGAAATGTACAATGCATATATATGGTAAATTCATTAAATTTTCATATGTAAATTTATTTTTAAAATACAGTTACATTAATAAATGAGAATATGAAGTGAAGTAAATCAGCTTGATTCGTTTGCAAAAGTACTCGTGACAAATAATAAAATTTAGTCAATCATGTTGGCAACTATTTTTAAAACATTTGTTGTATATATTTATAAAATAATTTAATATCATATATTTATTTAATTGATGTAATTTATTAATAATTAAACATATGAGCAATATATAATATATGGTTTAGATTATTGTTACTTCGTTTTGAAATTAGTGAAAAGAAAATGCTCTAATAAATAAATAAAGATTTAATAACAAATAAATATTATATATGTATATATATATATATATATATATATATATATATATATATATATATATATATATATATATATATATATATATATATATATATATATATTATGTATATATATATAATTCTTATCATCAATATTAAGACTTTATTTAAAAATGAATGTGTAATTGTAATGTAAATATATATCATTTTTAAACAAATTCAAAACATTTTCATTTATATTTGTAATATTTACATACTTAATGGCAGTTATTATGGATAAAATTGGTTTTATTTATTTGATTACATATATATATATATATATATATATATATATATATATATATATATATATATATATATATATATATATATATATATATATATATATATTTAATAGGATAAGTAATGGCATCATAGCCATATTACTAGGCACTTGTAATAAATAAATATATTTAAAAGTAAAATTTATTAATAATTATATATTTTAGTAAATTTTTAATAATATCTCATGGTTAACAAATAATTATTTTTGAGCATAATCAGTATTTTCAATCATAATGCTGTAACATTTTTCCTTTTTATATATCATAAACATAAATAATATAATATATTTCTTTCAATTAAGTTACTAATCAGTCAGTTTCAGAAAGTTTTTGATCCAGTTTTGTAAATTTTTATTGATAAAATATAAAAATTTTAATGATTTTTAAAGTAAAATTAATTAATTATTATTTATTCCTTATGATTGTAGGCTTCTATTGTACACTGTTAACATCACATTTTTAAGTTTATTGAAAACACTAAAATTCCGTTTATTAAGTAAAATTCACCTTTATTTTTTTAAGTAATAATCTAAAAAAACTAGCACATTTACTTATATTGTAATATGTTGCTTATATATGCAATAAAATTCTTATATATGCAATAAACGTTGCAAAACAACGTTACTTATATATGCAATAAAATTCATACAATATTTTCAAATAATTGAATCAATGAAATAAGTTTTAGTTTAGAATTACATATTGACTAAAGTGGAGTTCACCAACGAATATTGAACAATTTTACCTTATAGCATGCCTGGAATTCGTTTCTTTTATAAACATAAAACCATTCTGCAGACATTTACACCGCTTTAAAAATGTTAATAAAGTGGAAGACGCAAAAAGGTTTCCAACTAATTTCGGTTAGACTGAGCCCGAAATGGTCCATAAAGTGAAAAATTCACTTTGTCAGCGACACCTTCTGTAAGGTAAGTGAGTTATTCGTCAGCTCTTTGTACAGCAAGATTGGTAAGAAACTTCCAAATAGTGCCATGTTCGAATTTGATGGCTCAAAATTGGAGAGGCTCTATCTAGATCATAAAAGTATGGAGCACGTTTCTGTACTTCAACGTTAAGAACGTTTTATGACTTATTGGTAAAATGCACCTTCTTGCGATGGAAAATAAAAAAAATATGTGCTCGCTTCAATATAATTCGATTTTCATTACTTCACGTGCAAAAATGTTTTATTGTCTAAAAACATTCATAAATTACCTTAAAAGCAAAATAATTTAATAAATGAAACTATGTAAAACACTTAGTGTTACGAATAGTTTACATTTGGGAAGAGTAATGTGCAATCAATTCAAGTTTACACCAGTACAACACCATGAACAGTAAAAAATCCTATTAAAATAGACTAATTAAATTAATGTAATAAAGTTAGTTAAATTCAATGTACATTTATTCATAATATTTAAAAAAAGAGGTGCAATATATTAATAAGTCAGCATTAAAGATAATTGAGCTAAATATGAACAGAAAAAATTACATAAAACAAAATGCCACAAATCTTATAATAGAGTTAATATTTAGGCAATAAAAAAGCAAATTAAACCCCAAAAATTTTTTTACAGACTATTGAACCTATGGTAATTGCTCAACCATTGACCACAGGACTTTCGATACCAGAGATATAAAGAGTACATATATCGCAACTCATACATTTTGAAATCATGAGTACCATTCTTAGATAGAATGACACTAGCCTCTTCAGTCATCAAACAAGTGATTCATATAAGTCACATTAATTTTTTATCGATATTGCACTTAATTATGTGTCAGCCTATATTATTCTCGTGTAAACTATTTTTTTTCAATTTACAAAAAAGACATATAAGTTTAAATTGCAGGCTTCATCAGTGTTATTTTTATTAAAAGCATTGGTACAATAACTGCTTTAAAAAGATTCATCTGTTTTGCTAGTTTTTGAATATTTTTACATATTATTGGTCTTAACTGACCATTTTAAGTTATTTTTCTTTTGTTTCTAGTTTTGCTAATATAAATTTCAAATATAAGACAATTAGAGAAATATATCAATTGACAAAATAATTTGTGGACCTCTGTCAATATTTTTCTTGTAACTATACGGGTCTATATTTTCTCTACTATAAATTTCTTAAATTTACTGTTCAAAGTATCTTAGTTTAAAAATCATTGCAGATGTAATGCAAATTCAGAAACAAGAAATTTTTTTACTTCAGAAACATTTTCTGAATGAGAACAGTTGTACTTCAACCCTTACGCTTCTTCTCTGACATAACATCCGTCGTTACTTGAAAGATCTCAAGCAATTTCCTTCCAAGCTCTATACATTAAACAACTATCTAGTTTACAACTGTTACTGAATTTGAAATCATATTCTTAAGATATTTTCAATTTCCAAAAGCATTTTAGAGGATACTAAAATATTTAAATGGAACTATATCTATCTATCTATCTATCTATCTATCTATCTATCTATCTATATATATATATATATATATATATATATATATATATATATATATATATATATATATATATATATATATATATATATATATATATATATATATATATATATATATATATATATATATATATATATATATATATATATATATATATATATATATATCCATATTTAAATTAAAGTCCAGATATGTAAGAGGCGTTATTGCCATCAGTGCAGCCAACAGTGGTGTTGTTGTTGTTACTTATGACACTTGGACAAGCTAAGCTCGCTATGCCATTGGCAGTGCGAATTAAGTCAATAGGGTGCGTCTTTCGTTTGGAACAGAGCACCACGAAGGTGAAAGTACGTCTTTGCTCTAATTAAGATGCCTCGTAATTTTGAACCAAGGTCAGGTGTCGAGGCCCCACCTGAGCTGGCACCCTCCTCTCCACATCCACGCCACACCAGCGGAAGGACTTTGGACGTCACAGATTAACGTAGACACGTCCCCAACCTACGGAGTTCCAGCAACCCAGTGAAGGAGAGTACACCGTGGTCACCCTCCCAACCACTGCCCGCAGCAAATGATGCTTCACTTTGCTGAGCTTACGGGAAGCGGCATGAAGCTACTGGTTCTGGGTACTGATTCACTGAGTTATGGGATTAATTCAAGGTTTATTTCACAAACAATTTTTTTGAAAATTTTATGATTTGTGGTTTTAAATATAATATATTTATTCAACATATATCATCTTGTTATTTCAAGCTCTTCCTAATGTAACTATTTTAATGCTTAGAAGTGTAATTAATTTTTATCTATTAAGATTAGAAAACACATAATTCATTATATATTATGCTGCATTATATGCTTTTTAGCATAATTTCATCCATAAATTGTATTACTGAGAAAGTATTTTGATTACTAAAATTAGAAAATGGTATAATTTTTGTATGGTATAAATAATATTTAATGATATAAATAAAAAAATGGTAAAACAATTTTTCTTCTGAAAACTAGTTTAATTCTAATTTGATTATATATCTCATAGAAAGTGCAGGCACATAATACCCAAATTTGTAACAGTCTCAATATTAACAAAAACCTGGTTTTCTTTACATATAAATGTTAGTAAAATACTGCTCTTAATTAACATTTCTGAAACTTTCAATTTAATGTGTTATACCTATTTAAATTGAAATACAAGTCAAACATTATTACAAACAACTGAGCATAGTTTGTTTCTGTTTTGGCTGCTAATTGATGTGAGTAAACATCAAAATTAACCTTGCATCTAATTTACCCGAGAAATTCTGTTATGTTATATCAGCTAAAAATATTGCTCAAAGATCATTATTGCTACTCAAAAGCATTACAGTGAATAACGCTAAAATTTACGAGGTAATGATGTAACTCAAGATACATATTCAAAATTTTCTTCCCGCAAGAATGCCTGTAACCTTTCATAACGATGTCTCTCTTATGATATATTAACTTTTTAATGAGAGTCCTCTAGTGATTTTAAGACCTCTAGCGGCAAACATCTTATACTAGTCCCCTATCAAGGTCGAATAGTCGAGAGTGGCAGCTACACCATCTCCTCTGAATAATATCTCATTAATATTGATTAGACAGAATTGCGAAATTCCTACGTGATAGGATTTATGTAACCAAGGTGTAGATTACGATGTTTACGGCGTGACGTATTAGCTCTTTTAGGTCGAGAGGTCTCTACTGCTCGTGATGGCTAAGACAGAATTTCGGAACTTATTTGTCTTACTTAAAATATGCAAAGTAGAAATAAGAGTTCTACCTTGGGATTTAAATGATTTTCCATTTAACAAAATAGAAACATAAAGTTACATTTTAAAATTTAAATGATACAATACTTTTCTAATAAATGTTACCATGTATAAACTTAAATAAATTTTCTTAAAATTATTTTACTGACTTATTTACATTGAAGTACACAGAATTTATTTCCTGACATAATGAACTTAATCCAAGTTTTTAAAATTTTATTTTTTATAACCTTATTTAACAAAGAATTTATGAGAGAAATTTCTTTAATAATATAATTATAGAAATTATCAGATATGACTTTATTTGTTAAAATACGGTTTTCCATAAAATATTGGTTAAATTTCCTTTTAGTCCTATATGATAACACTGAATGTGAAAAATGCAAATTGTTTCTTAAAATATTTTATAAAATATAAAAAAAAAATGTTTATGAATCGCCATTTTGAAATAAACAGTCTGAAAACAAACATAACATCATATTAAATATTTAAGAGATCCGTAAAATTATGTCGATTAAAAGAACATTTCTGTTTCAAAATTAATTCCTTTTATTGAGTAAAAAAATGACTATTATAATAATGGTATAGTACTGTGAATTTAAAATAATTTTGGAGTAATTAAATAAAACAATTTATAGAGATACATAGTATTTTATATATCAAACATCAAACTGAATTATATTTTACATCAAACTGAGTTCCTTTGTACTTGGTGTTACACGTGTTGTAGCAAAGGAGTGAATCTATGTTTGGCAACTCCAAGAATTGTAGAAAAGTTCAAATATTTCATGCAAATTTCCTGAATTCAGCTATGTAAAATAATTTAAATGATCTTTAATAAAAGTATATATAAGAGATAGTAGTTTATTCAAATATAACTCCTTAAAATAAAATTGAATTAAATTAGAAATATGAAGAATGAGTGTTGAGATGCATTGCACAAATGTAGTTTTGGCTTCCGTCTGAAAATATGAAATGTAAATATTGAAATATAAGATTGTATACAGACATTAACATAAACAGGCAGTAAATATAAACATATGATAAATAATTAGATCATAAAATCAATTTGTAATCAATGGAATCAACACTAGAATTTTAATGGAACTGATGTTTGCAAATTTCATTATTGGAAGAAATGAAGTATAGAATATATAATTTATTTTACGAATATATAAATTCAATTAATATCCGCATAATATATTGAATTTATTGTCTTTAAAATTAAATTTAATATTTTTGAAAATAAATATGATGTACTCTATAAATCAAAAAATTTGTATAAAAGAATTATATGGTTTATATATGATTTTAATCAAAATATTGGGATAGGCTATTTGATGCACTGAAAGAATGGTATTAAAATAGACATAGCATACTTTTGACTATTGACTAATTTCTAATAAGGTCTTTTAAGAGAAAGCTTTTTTATGGAAAACTTTTTTCTGTTCAAATTTTACTTTTAGTATTCAGTATTAATACAAAAAAAGAGAGAAATGCCATAATTTTGGAAGCTATGATAAAAAAAAATATCTTAATGGATTATTCATATATAAATTGAAACGCTGTAACTAAAATATTATATTATGAAAATTACTTCCGATGATAATTACTTGCATACACAATGCACTACCACTCATTCTTTTATATTAGCTTCCAAAATGTAATATTTAAAGCATTCAAACGAGACTAATCAAATATTATAAAAGAAAATAAGTATAGAAACTTTGACATATAATTTGATACTAAGGAAAGAATCTCCAATCATGATGATTTTAAGTTTTCCGTACTTAAAATATAACTTTTAATATTCTTAATTTCTGTTAGGATGATGTAGAAATCTTTTTTTGCCAGTTGTGCATCCAAATTATCACATTTCATTGACGAGATGAGCAACTATTGAATGATATATCTATGAACTATATCAATATAAAAAAAATTATTTGTAGTCTTTTGGATTCATGATAATCGTATTCATAAAACATGAAAATTGAAAAATATATTTATAATGCAACACACATATACAAGCGAAAACTAATAAACTTAATTGCATTGAAAATGTCTTCATGAAAACTTGTGTGATAAAAAGATAGAAATGAAACCATGTTCTAATATAAAATTTTAGTCAAAAAAATATTTGAATTTTATATTATGAAAATTATATTGTACACAGATTTCTCCACACATAAGAATAAAAACTTGATTGTCTGTAAGAGTATTTATCTGTTAAGTACGAAAGAAAAGAAAATATGGGAACAATTCCTTACACACATAGTTTATTAAATAATAAATTAAATTTAATATTTTTAATTCAAAAATTAAATTTAAATTTCTCTAAATGTCTACAAATAAAAATTAGATTTAAATAGAGAACTGAAGTCTCCTTTTTTTCAAAAATGAAAAGAGAAATAATTTTTTTAACATATTGGACAATCAATATAACTTATAAATGTAGTTAAAATATTATAATTCATGAAAAGATCAATTTCCAATTTCACTTTTTATTTTAATTATTATTTCTTTTCCTCGAACAAACTTATTTTTATATTTTGGAAGCAATTAAGGAAAGAATTATAGTTTTTTTTATTATATCAATTAAAGAGAAATATATTTTAATTCAAGTACATTCATTCCAAATCTTTATGCAATTATGTAATCCAATCATTAATTTAATTACATTGATACACTGCATAATTCTGAATAATGAGCTCACAAAATATACGCCTTGATGCTTTAAATTTCTTCATTAAATATTAAGAGCCGAAAATCCTAAAATATGTGTGGCTTTTATTTAAATGATTTATGAAATTCTAAAATTACATTCAGCGAAATTCTCTTCTAGCAATTTTAGTTGTGCCTTTGAATAATAAATTAAGCTCAGAAACTGGAGAATACTTGCAGATCATATACTTTATTTCATTTGAAATGTCGCACTTAAAGTTAAATGTACACGAGCTTGTAGCATTTATAAAATTAATTGTAAACTCCTTTAATTACATTTTACCATTTCTGAAATATATCACGCTTTCCTCCTTCATGCAAAGTAGTTTCAAGGCAATTAATAATTCATGGAAATGACATTTCTAAATTATAGTTTTTCTTTGCGATATTTCTGTGAGTCAGCACTGAAAGAAAGTGAATGTCATTTCTCTAAAATTGATATTGGAAAAATTTTAATTTTTTAAATATTTTATTGTTATTTTTGAGAATAAAAATAAAATTTCTCTTTGAATCTCAACTTTACTATTAATAATTGATAAAATTATGTTTTAATAAATTATTGAATGTGTATTAAAGAATAAATTGTGTGAACAGTAGTCATCTATGAAGAAATCTACAGTTAGTTTTAAACTTCTTTCTAAGCTAATTTCTATAATTAATTTTGAGTTAATGTATTTTTTATATAATAAAAGATCAATTAATGCAAAATTTAAAAAGACTTGTGTAAAAAAATAGCATTGAATCAATCTAATGATTTTTTTAGAACAAGGAATTTTTATGATCAAGTTGTGTATTTATTACTAAAAACATTAAAATTCACTGTTCATATATAAATTTATGAAAATTCAACATTTATACATTTTATTTTCTGTTAAATTTATAGAAATGGCCAAATTAGTTCAAAATAATTTTTATATTCCTCGATAAATTAAGCAAATTCTGAACCTGTTTCTAAAAATTCATCTTAATCCATTAATTCCTCAAAATCTTGGCAAATTCAAAATTAATCTAAAAAATTAATAATTCATGTTTTAGGGTTTATTTGTAAGTTAATATCACTAGTAATAAAACAGTGTAAATATAAACGAAAACTACGATTTCTTAGAACAGTATGTGATTTGTAATGAGAAATAAAAGTTAATCGTAAACAACTTCTAACATTGTAGATTAAATTTAAGAGTTTATCGAAAATAATCACTAACATTGTAAGCTATTTATTGCATACTACACTTATGAGTATTCTAATGAGAAATTTAAATATCTTTGTGATCTTTTCTATTGAATTTTAATATTTATTTGTCATTATATCATGCAAACAAAATTTTGTAAGAGATTAAATGTAATAAATATTTTTTTTTAATTTGTCAGAGTAAAAAGGAATATCTTAAAGTACGTAATGTGTAAGAAACTCAACAAATAATATTTAAGTATAATAGTTTAGAATTCAAAAAATGTAAAATATATTAAATTAGGAGGTGAGATTGCTGTCAAAACAATTCCTTAATATATTAACAATCCTTATTTCGTTATCGGAAGTTTATCTATCAAATATTTCTGTAAAAATGTCTGTGAAATTTATAACAAATAAATCTTATTTCCCCTTAGTTAATTAATATATTCTCCTTATAAACATCATTAATAAAGGTAAAATTAATGATGACCCAGAAAAGGTGTTAAAAAGTATGATTTAAAAATAATTATATCTATCACCGTAACATATAAAAACATATTTTTTAGTAAATATAATGTTTAATGATACAATTTTAAAAAAATGAAGATTTAATGCTTGATATTAATAATATAATGAAAAATTCTGATTTTATCTGGGAAGTCTTCTTTTCATTTACATATATAATTAAAAGTCAAAGAAAATGATAATTTTATATCGTTATTTCCTTTTTAATATAATTGATTTCATGCATAATTTCTTATTGTCACATTCCAGTATTATCAAAAACAATGTTATTTTTTAATCAAAATCCTATGAGAAACAGATTATCAAAACGAATCCCATTTTAAAATCAATTCCCTTCGTTTTCTTTCTATTACTGCAAAGCAAGCAACAGTAAAAGAACAAGAACTAAAATCAAACATAGTCAATTCAAATCTCCGACACGAATTATTTTCCTTTACACGATCGCTGTAATTTTTTTCATCTTCCTCTCTTAGAGTTAAATTGACTTCGACAACTTCGCTTTCTAAATACAGGAAGAGCCTTGCGATCAGAATTCATTAAACTCACAATGCTCTAGTACTTTTCTGATTCTATTTTCATTCGAAAGGGAGGAGGAGCCAGTGAGGAAAAGAGTACTTTGAAAGCAAACACATTCCCACCAGTTGTTCCCAAGGAAACAGAGTTACGTGCCCCTCGAAATCAAAATAAACTGGACACGCCTCCATTAAAGTCAAAGGAAACGCGACCAGAAGAATCAGTGGAGCGTCCGGGATGTAATTACTCCTACGCAAATCTTAAGAAACGGGGAGATCCTAAGAAAATTCATTTTACAATCAAAGTTGCTCGCAGCAGATAACCAAAGCCAGAAGCACGATAATCAAAGTAAAAGCCTGCCTTCCATTCCCCAACACTGATGTCTTTTCTTTTAACATATCTTTTTTCTTCTTTACATTATTATTTCTCTTATTTTGTGATTTCATTAACTCGAAACGGAATATTGGAAGCGAGATCTTTATTTTAAGAAATAGGGTTAAAAATAATTTATTGTAAGAGAGGAGGGGTATCAAAACGAATACAGAGAATCCATGGGATACATCGCTAATGGTGCTTCATCAGTTTTGTCATTCCAAGTTCTCCATCGAAATGAATGAGGTCCCATTTCCATCTTTCTTTCCCCTTCCAGTTCACTTATTCAAAGTAATTTCGAAAAAAAAAAGAACATTTCTCGTGTAATGATGAAGATGAGGATTTATTGACTTCATATTCTTGTGAGATATATGGGACAAAGGAGATTTCGGTACGATTTTTAACTTGGAGATCTCATGAAAGTATCGTTATTTTAAATCTAATTTGTGTTCAAATATAGAAAATATTACAAAAGAATTGGTTTTAAATTAAGCTGAAGTTGTAGAAAAATAATTAATTCGCATTATTTTTGACTATTATTGATCTCGAATGTATAATGGTAGGAAGAAATATTCATATGAAGCTTAATGGGGGAAGTGACTTTTTATTTTAATCATGATGTAAATAGAATCATTAATGGTGCATAAAGTATTGATTCTCTGCAAGTAAAAATAAATTAAATATCCAACGCTTTATTTTGAAAACAATGTCACATCATCATTTAAACTTTTGATTAATAACTAAAATATGAACTTTGTTTTTATGAACATAAAACCTATTTTTAATGTGTTGAAAATATATTGTGAGACAATTTTCTTCAGACCAACGGCTAACAGAATTGTGTGCCCAACATTTTGATAATTTTTTGCAGAATAATTTTAGTCATTCTTTATCAAGATTTAAAATATTTTTGTTTGCTTTGAAATTATATCATTCTTTATGTTTAAATAACCCCAATATTCTTCATTATGATTTGCATTTATTTGATTTTGATTCTAATAAAAATAAATTAACTTATCATGTGTTAGATTATAAAAATTACCGATGTAAATTCTCAAAAATTTAAAGGCAATGGTATTTATGCAGGGCATTTTGTATTTACTGACGTCACTCCAATCAATTTTTCTCACAAAATAAAATAGTGGATATATATATATATATATATATATATATATATATATATATATATATATATATATATATATATATATATATATATATATATATATATATATATATATATATATATATATATATATATATATATATATATATATATATATATATATATATATATATATATATATATATATATATATATATATATATATATATATATATATATATATATATATATATATATATATATATATGTATAGTGGACAATTTAAGAATTATATTAATCAAAGCAGTTATTGTGTGGGTGCTTGTATCTGTTAAAAGGGAAATGAAATAAAGACATTAAGAAAAAATATTATTTTAAAATTTTGAAAATGATATTAATTAGAAGATTTGTACCTCAATTTTTTATAAAAGTTTTATCTGTTGAAGAAATTAATTGAACTAGTCTTATTCACGTACTGTGGAAAATCATATGTATAAGTTAAAAAGCTTTTATATACTTAAATTTTATAAGTAAGCACACAATCCTTAACAAACTAACCTAAGAATCAAAATGAATTACTAATTGAAGAAATTTCTCAACAAACTTTAAATATTAGAAATATTATAATTAACAGGTAATACTTTTATTTATTTTCCTAAATGAAATTACTTTGCAATAAATTTAATTAACTAATTTGTTTTATTACGTTAACGATTGAAGTTGAGTAGTTTCGACATAATTCTCAATAAATTCAGTAAAAAAGTCAATAAATTTAATCAAATGTATGCTTTGCATATAAAAATAAAATGTATCTTTAAATATGTATCTAATTAGAAAATAAATAATTAGATGATTGGTCTGAATTTTTGTTTTATCTTTATTATATTTATTTTTAAAAAAGAATTACTATTAAAATTTTCACAGAATTTATATTTCAATTTGTTTGATACGAAATGAATTCAGGTATACAAGTAATTATTAAAATAAGAGAAACATCTATAAATAAATGTGACACTAAAAATGCTGTTTGTAAGCAATAAAATACAGTCCAACCACAAGGTTTTGTAATATAAAAGTATGTATCAAATTTGTATGTGGTAGCTTCAGTAAGATTATACGTGTTGGTAACCTCACAGATTTCCAAAGAACACAAACTGCATGAATTAGACTAGGTTTCATGATTGGGCTGGAACCTGCCCTCAACTGTTTATAAATGTAAAGATTCAAACGTCATAACAATATATTCATAACACTTTAAGACAAGTCACTCAAAGAAAAATAGTGATAGAAAGAAAAATCTAGAGAAAGATACCGAATAGCTTGAAACAGAGTCAAGGGTAAATGAAGCAATGGACGCTTTGTCAATATTCCATTCAGCTGCAAGCAATGTTCAATGGTATGACACTGAATGATGCGTAAAAAACTTAATATTATAGCATGATTCATTATGTGACTGAGAGATCTATTACTGCCATGTGCACAATACTCCTCTCATCAGAAGCAATGATTTACTGCTGAGCAGTTCATTTCTGAATCAGTGATTACAGATCCGCATCACAGTTGCTAGCTTTCGTCTGACACGATTACTGAATTTTTCTGAAGGTTAATTCGCAATCTCTGTAGGCTACCATTATTCCTTGCCTGAACTAGGAATAAAGTTGAACAACTTTGATGTCTAGGATGCATAGTTAACATCTTAAGGAAATATAATCACTTCAAAGAAAAATAGCCGAAACTCTGAGCCACCTATTTTCCCTTTATGTAGGGCTTGCAAGTAATACTTAAAATGATGCCTAAAAGCACATCACGGGTAATTGTTACTTGTCTGTGATATGCATCTGTGCTGCTATGTTAATAATTTTCATATTACAGTATTTTAAACTCATGATGTACGTTTCCTATGATATGCGCGCTTTTCACAAGATGTTGGATTTTGGGTGGTCAGCAGTGTATTTAAAATATTTCAGCTTCATTACCAGTTAAATAGTTATATTTGATTATAAATTCAATTATCTTTTGCTTAAGCCATATAATATTTGAATGACAATAGTACAGTATTTTGAAAGATATAGATGGGGTTTTTGATTATGATGGTTATTTTGATGCAGATGGTTACTTTTTTTAAACAAAAGTCTAATGAAAATAATAAATGTTATTAACATAGCTAATATTAGAATTATCAATACCTGCCTTGTTTTGTTGCTCATACAGACCTATGGTGCGAGAGATTGCAAATTATTCCCTTCATCCCCCTCCAGAGCTTCTTCTCCGGCCAGATCCCAGCTGGTTCATCTTAAATTATTTCTTTCATTTTGGATCATCCACTTAAAAGTTGTTCTAGATCGGCTTCTCTTCCTGCGTCTATCAAGTGACCGCATAAGCAATACTCTTGTAGGATTAATTTGTTTAATTTATATGGCGTTACCAATCTTTCATCAACTTCTCTTTTTAACGTCATTTTTAATATAACAGCATTTACATTTTTTATTAAATGTTATTGATAATTTGTACACCCCTTTAATTTGCGGAATATTTTTTAAGCAATTTGTTTTGATTGGATAATTTTTTTTTTCAATTTGATTTATTTAAAAAACTTTTACTTTCATTAAATGTTGCATAAAATCAATACTAGGCTACTTGATAACTGTATAAAAATTTTAAATACAGATAATAAAACAATTTAATTCTAAAATATTTAAATTACTACAATTTTAAGAATTTACACATAAATTACCAATTAAACATTAATTATTATTAAGTTACTTCTAATAATGTGGAAACACTCTGATCTACACAAAATCTTAAACCTAAAATGTCCTAAAACCAATAGAAAAATACTGATTTTGAATTGCAATATTTTTTCAAATCAAATTCTTAGAATTCTGTGTTTAAAATTCATTGATGCTTTAATTCTGAATTTTTGGATTAAATATCAAAGCAATTGAAAATATAATACACGGAAAATATAAACAATGAATTTGTATTTAGCTTATGTACAGGGATAATTTGTTTAGAAAAATATGCTTACGCATTTATTCATTATTATATTAACACATTACATATTATCTTCAGGAACGTTTTAATAATTACTTTCCTTTTAGTTTCTCAGCAAATGAAAACGAGTTTCTTTAAATTTGTATGGAATCTGTTGCAGTTTTCTGAATATTTTTACATGTGCATTTAATGAACGTATCTTAAAATAGTTAAAAAATCATACTTTTCCAAATTTTTCAAAATAATTCATTCAATTGATGTAATTTTCTTTGTAGTATTATATTAAAATAATTTAAACATTTTGTTTTAAAACTTAAAACATTATTGGTTTGAATTTAGTCATTTCTCGTTTTAAAATTTTGGGTTAGAGTAAATAGGCTTGTTTTGTTGAAAATTTATTTGTATTACTTTAAAAAATAGTAATTTTTATAAAATGACTATATTTTTTTTTAAGATTTTTATTTTACTTGCAAGAAATTTCATTAAAATCAATAATCTTTCTTACACATTTTATACTTGTCATTGTTTATAAAATATATTTAAATTACCTAAGAAGTTACAGCAATTAGAGATTGTTTAAACTTTTAAAATAATATTAAGAAATTATATATTTTTTCTTCGAATTTTTAATATTTATTTACCAATATGCTTTGTGCATAGAGTTAAAATTAAAACACTAGTAAACAAACTAGAAGAAACTAAATAAAAACATAAGTCATTTACTTTTTTCGTTGAAATATTTATGTACTTTGGTAAAAAAAAATTTTTAAGTGTAGTCAAATTAATACATTCTTAATTTTTTTTAAATATTTTTCGTTTTTTATCTAGGTTAAATTATTTGTAAACCAATTATCTTGCTATTCAAAACATTTTAAAAATTATAAATATCAGCTTCATATTAATGAATAACATTTGAATTAATTAAACTTTGTTTTAATCAATTTTACAATCACTTAGTGGGTCAAGAATATAATTCAGTTTATAGTTCAGCTATGAGCTAAAAATGTAATTAATATCATTCTCCGTTTATTAAATAAAAGGAGCTTATAGCTAAAAAATTTTACATAAAATCATTGGATAAATTGCTTTTAGTTATCAGTTACATGATATTATTTTAATAGTACATATTTTCCATTATTTAGTAGTACTATGAGCAAAAAATGTAATTAATATCATTCTCCGTTTATTAAATAAATGCAACTTATAGCTAAAAAATTTACATAAAATCATTGGATAAATTGCTTTTAGTTATCAGTTATATGATGTTATTTTAGCAGTACATATTTCCCCCAAAAAATAGATGCTTATTTAAAAAAAGGAATCAAATTTTTGTTTAAATGTAGCACTTAGTATACATTTATCTATGGCTTTTACAAACTTTTGAAATAATAAAGTGATTTTTAAGTATTACAAAGTTTTCATTTCAAAGAGATTGAAATCCCCCGCTGGTATTTTTATTTAACATCTATGGAAAACAAAGAATTAAAATTTGGAGGCGGTCGTTTTACTTTCAATGTGTACTGAGCTAAGAATGTAAAATATAAACGATTTCATTCAAGTACATAATGTTAAGATGTTCAGAATTATTGTTTCAACACCATTTTTATTTATGTTTCAGGAAAGAAGAGGAAATCCCTATTTAACGATGGAATAAAATATCTGGGAAGTCATGCTATGATGCGTTTAACAGTCACAATGGATTTTCATCTAAATAATTTATACTATCTGAAGGTTTGAATTTCCTTTCTCGAGAACTGACTTTGATAATCATGTAGCAGTTTTTGATTTTACATTTTCGAAGAAAAGTTTTGATTTTCTCAAAATTAACATTTCTGAAATCAAAATATGACAAATTAAAATCTCTATTATTAAAAAAAAATTCGTAATGTTAAATACTAACTGATACTGAAAGATTTGATTTTTAAAATTCACCTTGAAAATGACTTTTTTTCTAATGCTCGGCTTTCCTTTGGAATTTATTCAGATTCAGCGCTACAAGGTGCGAAAATAATGATAATTTATTTTTTTACAGTGGGATCTCCAGTGGGCATATCATATCTGTCACGAATATGAAAAACACACTCAGAATTCGTACCCGAAACCTACTGCTTAGACGTTAGGTACGCTTACCACACTGAGGCCGTGGTGGCTTGTTGGTTATTGCGTCGTTCTCAGCATCGAAAGGTAGTGAGTTTGAGTCCCGGCTTAACCGACGATCCATCGTGTTCACTAATAGAGGCTGGAGCACTTTAAGACTGGGCGTCGTCGCAATGTCCTCCAAGTGGAATGATACCTCTGGGAATGGCAGACCAAGTATTGGGAGTCTTATGCTTGGTCCCTACTTCAAAACAACAAAGACTCCTCTCGGCTGTTTCTATCTAACTGGTACAGTCTAACTCCGTGCTAGGTACAGGGAAACATGCTGGTGCAGCAGCAGCAGCAGCAACAACAACGCTCACCACATAGTCATCGGTCGGCAAACCACATATTCTTTATATAGACATTTTCGTTAGTGATCTGCTCTTGTCAATGAAATCCATATAATTTACCATTCATGTCTTTTTTAAAAACTGATAAAGCCTATAAAACTAGACATAAGATTTTCAGATGAACTGGTACACATCTTACAACATCATAATACTATATACTTACACATTCTCATTCATTGTCAAATTTTATTTTAATATTTACCAATAAAATCATTCAGAAAACAAAATATATCCTTAAATAAAAATAAATTTACAGACAAACCATATTTGATAAATAATTTCTTGCTCATCCGATTGCATAAATATATTCCTTCATTCAGTTAAGAAAATTACACTTTCTTTATTCAGAATAAGTCAAATTTTGACCGCCGCCACTTTTATGAATATAAGAAGAGCAGGAACCGAATGATGGTAGTTATAAAAGTAATGATAATATTAGCAATGATAATTGTATAAGTAGTTATATAATAATGATAATTATTCATTGGTAATTAATTCAATTAAATAGTGTTTTACATTTATGAATATCAGACGATCAAGAACCGAATGTTGGTAGTTATAATAGTAGTAATGGTAATATTATTAGTAATTATATAATAATGGAAATTATTCATTCATAATTAATTCAATTAAATAGTGTTTCACATTAAAATAGAATATATTTTCCAAACAGATATCATTTTATAAAAACTTTTTGACATAAACTTTTGGCGTATTAATATGCAAATTAAAATTTTTAATAAGTAAAAGACTATATATTAATGAACACATTAAAAATAATAGTAATATTCATTTATAAAGCTAAATATTTCAAAGTATGTAGGAAAAAGCATGAGTAAAAAATAACTTTTCCATAGATTATAAATCAAGTACGTGAGATTCAGATATTTATGTTTTGCAATTTTACAAACTTTCTATCAATATACGTTTTTAAAGATAATTATGCTTGCATTTTGATAATAGTCTCATAATTATTTCTACCAAATAAACTATGATGACATATCAAAGTAAAGATAATGTGAGTTATTATCATTAAACTCCCTCAAATCATCTGAGGAGTCTATTAATGTGTCGACGGATATGAATCCACGTCATACATCGATATCCTTGATCGCTTTATGAGCTTCATTTCTATAGAGTCACGAACCATTCTGACATTTTGATGTGTTGCACATGACATGAAATTGTTCGACCATTTCTGATACTCGGACGATGAATTGGGAAGATATGACAGATACATCTTACGAACGTTTCATATTCTCCTCTATAACAGAGTTGCTCAAATTGAGCAGTTTGAATTTAAAATCAGAGAGAAAGAAAATCGAGTTTAAGCAGAAATACATTTTTTTTAACATTCAAACTCAGATTTTTCTCCTAGAGAATTTGCTTTTCTCAAAAAAGAAAAAAAGAATTCAAGTTCAAATATATTATTACTAAAATTATTATTATATATTATTAACATAATAAGTAAATAATAAAATGATTAATAATATATTATTAAATAATTATTAATCGTTTAAATAATATATTTATCATCTTAATAAAAACTACACACACATATATTCATTTATATTTTATACATAACTCTTTATTTATCATAGAGAACGCATATAAGCTATTAGTGAAAATATTTTCATGATTTTAAACTTATTTCTGCCACATGATATCTATTTTAAACTATTATTGATAAATAGGTAATTTATTAATTTTGCCTTAGAATTTCAACAAATAATTTGATAATTTTTTTAATAATTGCTTATTTTTATAAACATAATAATATTTATAAGAATAGAAAAATGAGTTAAAATTATTTAAATTATTAATTACATAAAATTATTTAATTATATTTACGAAAAATTTAAAATTTGAAAAAGCTCTAGAAATTACTCACATTTTATTGTTTTAAAATATTTTAAAACTGATATATTAAGGTGAATTAAATATTCCGTGGCTGTTTTATTACACATAAAATGCATTGTATGGTATTTTAGCTTTTCAAACTGTTGCATATTATTATTTTTGAAATACATACATAATTAATTATTAAATAAGTGATTGCGGAATACAAAGTGTCGATATTTTATTTTCATAAATATAAATATTTTTTTCATTTCATATGTAGAAATATTTTTTTAACAATCCTTCTGTAAAAAGACTATAAATTTGATTGCGTGGATATAAATTGCAGCTAAACGCCTAACTAAAAGATAATATTTCGAGCTCAAACAAAGTATTTCTTCTCTTTTTAAATATTTTATTATTAAGAATTTTTAGGATTTTTGTGTGTATACATTTATTATTTTTTGTACGTTTTTCAAAATTATATAATTTTATGTGTAATCAATTACACTAAAAGGCTATATCATATTACACATCAAAATATTGTTACATTCACATTTTATATGCATAATAATTTTTGTTTAAATTGCAGGAAATGTATCAGCATTTCATTAAAGTTATTTAACGCATTTATAAAACATTGGTAATTGTAGTTATGTACATGAAGCTTTTGTGCAATATTTTATTCAAAATATACATTTACTAAATTGAAATAGACAAATTACTAGAAAATTATTTTCTTTAAGACATTAAATAATGCAACAGACTTGCCTTATTTTAATTATTTATATGAAACCATTAAAAGTTGTGTTCAAATTACTAAAACGAATAAGATTTACTTGACTAAAAAATAAAAGTTAATCTTATTTCTAGTCGATCATTAAACACTACAATCCGAAAGTCTCCAACTTTTAGCTATGACATTAATAATATCAATCAATGACTACAATTATTTCTCTGTCTATTGAAAACAAATTAACTACTATTTTCTTTGTAAAGGAACATTCGTTAAGATATTTGATACCTTTTTTATAATTTCCTGACTAATTGTTTTCTGTGGCAGATTTATTAATTTAATACTCCATTCTATTTTAACATTTTTGCTGGTGTAAGTTCTATGGAATAAGCACTATTTATCATCAAAATAATAAATATAAAGAAGAGCAATAAAATGGGATTTATAATGATTAAAATCTGCCAAAAACGCAAATGAATAAGGTAAATATATTTTATAAAATACATTCAAAAATTAGACTTTGATGTAGTAACTTCGTATTTATAAGCATATGCTTACTATCTTTACGCTATTTATAAATTATATATATATATATATATATATATATATATATATATATATATATATATATATATATATATATATATATATATATATATAATATATATATATATATATTATATAATATATATTAATATATATATATATATATATGGATTTAATTTTATTTACAAGCAAGATTATGTAGTGAAAAATCAGCTTTTTGGAATTAAAAAACTACACTGGCATTAATTTACATGTATTTTTAAAAAGCAAAATGAGAAGCTAGTGAATAGGAATAAAATGGATAATATACTCTTTCTCACATTTTCTTCATCTTGCAGTTTATAAACGATCCCTTTATACCCCCCTTGTTTTGAAAAAGGATTGCAATTTTTAGAGATTTTTTAAGTGAACATTAATGCCAAATGCACTTTTATTCAATATATTCTCCTTTTAAAATCATGTCTACAGAAGCATTCAGAATATCTTCTCAGCTCTGAAAACAGGCGAGTACGAAAGTAGCCAACTGTGTTGTAAGAAAAGTCGTCTCCATAAAAGTTGCTTCAAACTACCGGCTTTCGATTTTGTTGTCTGCTTCCAATGGCGCAGCAAAAGCTTGCAAGAGTCAACGAGTTTTATGGAAAAAGGAGTAAAACAACAAATATTTTGCTTCGTATTTAAATGCTAATGTCACGAGATAAAAATATTGCTCTTAAACATCGCACCTTCTGAAATAACTTCGAAAAAAAATTCTTTGGGGTAATTTCTATTCTTATGACTTTTTTATAGCTCACTTTTCATGGAAGCTTCTCTCAAACAAATATGCAAATTCTTTTTCACAATAATGTTAAACATTGTGTGCTTGGATTCTTAACGTCCAAATATTGTTTGAAAATGTGAACGACAACATATTTCAGCATACAAATTATTCATCGAAACTTTTCCTTTCGTGAATACAGATAATTAGTTTAAAAAAGTGAAGCACGAGAAATGCATTTTTTAAAAATTTTTTTTTATGTTATTACGCTTAGAAACAAATGATGAAATACAAGAAAAATAATCTTATCTTTGTGAATGTCTGTATATATATATATATATATATATATATATATATATATATATATATATATATATATATATATATATATATATATATATATATATATATATATATATATATATATGTATGTATGTATATTAATATAAAACAAAAAAATATTTATAAATGTAAAGTTATAAAAATAATACTGAAAATGAAACATCTTAAGTTTGATAATATTAAATCAAATAGTTTTGTTCATGATTTGTATAATATTTTTCCCATAGAAGATGTTATTGTCAAACTTGCGTTTTCTTATGATGTTCCTTTTGGACGTTAAGTTTTTAACTATAATCAATTTTGCAAAAATATCTCCTCATCTAGAAAACTCTCTAAATGTATTTGTCATAGTAATGAACTAAAAAATTTTATTAATATTGATTTTGGTCATATTATTACAGGTGATTTAAACATTCTCAATGACCCTAAATTAAAAGAAATATTAAGTAAAGGGACTAAATATAGACCAGTTTTTCAACTAAATAAATTTAAAATAATTAAAGTAATTTTACATAATATTGATTCATTTATCTTTAAAATTTTAAATTTTTATAATGCAGCTATTGAATTTTTTACAGTCTGGAAGTCTAAACTTTTTAATAAAATTAAGGAATTTATTTTTGTCAATAATTTAACATTTCCTGGTATTAAATTTGGTCCATTAAAACCAGCCATTTATAATCTACAAGATAACTTCATCATCACGCTAGTAGATATAAATAATAAAATTGCGCATTTTTTGTAAGAAATTTCATTTAGATTTAATTGATAATGAGACATTAAATTCCAGCACATATAAACGTTTAAACTCCATAGTTAATATCATTAATAAAAAAATACTTGGGTTTTATGGACTTTTAAATATTAGCAACTATAAATTAGAGTTTCCTTACTTAACAGTCACTCCTTAATTTCACAAAATTCTTATAAAGTTTAGATTTATCACCTGTGGTACTAAATCGCGCGCGCGTACATGAATAAACTTGGGATTATTTTTGCTAAATTTCTTAATATTATGGTAGACAATATTGTTAAATCAGAAGCCACTTGGATCATTAATAATGATAAACCTATTTTGGATTTTTTTATCAAAAAATTAATTTATTGTGTTAATTCTTTTGACTTTAAAGACCTTTTTACTAGTATTCCCATTGATAAATTAAATTATGTACTACACCTATATTATCAGGACTATAGAAACTTATTAAATATTAATTTTGAATATTGGAATAATTTAGTTAAAATGTGCATTTATAATAATTTTATATTTAACGATGAAAATATTTTTATTCAAAATTGTGGAATTCCACAGGGATCTAACTTTTCTTGCACACTGGCAAATTTATTTCTACATTATTTTGAAAAAAACTTCTTTTATCAATATCCTTTTGCTTTCTGATACATAGATGATTTCATTATTTTCAACAAATTAAAATTTGAAGCTATTTCTAAAACTATTTACCCTGAATTCTCTCATTAAAACTAATTTATGTGAAACTAAAATAGAATTTCTGGATTTATTTATCACTATTGATAATTCTACTGCATATATTGATGTCTTCGACAAAACAAATCAACTTAATTTTCCTGTTCATAAGTTAATTTCTTGGAACTCAAATATTTCTTTAAAAATATACAGAAACGTTATAATTAATGAACTTAATCGCATTTATAATATCTGTAACAATTATAAATCTACTAAAAATCAAATTAAACGCCTAATAGCTCACCTAAAAAATAACAATATTCCAATTAATTTTATTTTTAAATATGTAGGAAGTAGGGAATCGCTTGTAAGATTGAAGTAATGCGTAGTTTTTATAACTACCCAAGCATTAAAAATCTTACAAGAATCCTGAAAAAGCACCTACATTTATAATCTTTAATACATTTTAATTTTAAATTTACTACATGTTTCTAAGCCACTTTAACTTTTTGAATTTAATTACTTTTGACAATATTCTTTATTCTAATTTCAAATTTACTTTAGGCGACTTCCTACTATTCTCATATATAAATTCATTCTAATTTGCTGGCACATGTATTATGTATTTTTCTACTGTATGTATTTTCTGTATGTATTTTCTACAGTATTTATTTTTTCTACTGTATTTATGTTTTATCTATTGTGAGTATTTTCATCTATTATGAATATTTTTACTTTTCTGCATATATATTTATCTTTTCTGTCTATATATTTATTCTAATTTTGTTTAACTAAGTTCTTTTAATACGGACACTCTTCGGGGGAATTGCTCGAAAATATTTAGACATTTGTCCTTCGAGCATATCAGAAAAGAGTTTTCATTATGCATAGCAGGCCATCTCCCTCCTGATTAAGACGTGGTACCTATGCCTTCTTCTTATCTTTTGCATCATATTTTTTAGTATTTTTCCAATTTTATATCTTCTGGTTTCAATATTTTTCATGTTTTATCTTATATATATATATATATATATATATATAATATATATATATATATATATATATATATATATATATATATATATATATATATATATATATATATATATATATATATATATTCAATTAATATCCGATTTTTGTTTAATATTTTCTGATGTAATTTGTTGAGTCTTCATACTTTGTATGTATGCTTAATACTTTATTAAAATGTCTGAAAAATAAACTATTAACTAATGTAGAGAGAAAACTTTAAACCTCATTTTTTATAATAAAATTAAATGTATAAGTAAAAGCAAACATTAAATTTATACAGAAAATATAACATATTTTTAATCTGTATTTGCCGTTATTTTAGATTTATTTAATTATACAATCAAATCCAACTGTAGCAATTTCAAACATTTCAACAATTACTGCTTGTTTTAAAAGCTGGAATGGTTGTATTGTAAAGAAGAAAATTTTTAATTACGGTTTGGGAAATGAATTATATTATGCTGTTATATATGCAATTACAAACTTTAACTTGGATGAACTGAAGGATAAGAATGTGAAGAAGCTATTAAATTTACTGTAGTAAATAAAATAAATGTATCATAAACAGTAAATTTAATAACAAAACTTATTCAAATAGAAATTGATTTAAGATTACTAAATTCTATCTCTGAACATAAAATAAACCTTAAATGTTTGATAAAATACCCAATGAGAGATGCTTTAATCAACTGATGTTCTGTAATATAATCTATCTTAATATGCATACATTTATAACAAACTGAGAAACATTTCTTTCCTCACTTCTCCATAATATTAAAATTATAACATCTAAAGCTAGTAAACAATATTATTGAAAAATGTTTGTTCATTATAATAGCGTTATTATGAACAAACATTAAATTAATTCTATTCACATAATCTATTAAGCGTGTAAGGAAATTTTTATAATTTTTCTAAAATTCATTTCTTTAATATCATGTTTTAAGGGAGTTTTCAATGGTTTTAAGAATAGAATTTCTTATTTTTGCATTTTTAGATAGTAAAATAATGATAATGAATCAAATATTTTATTCAAAATAAGAAAATTTATTCTTTACGTCTTATTTTTGATAATTTTGATAATATTGGTAATAATTTTATTCTTTGTGATTTATTGAAATCTTCAGTTGAATAAAAAGAAATAATATATTTCAATCTGATTGCTTTTCAATATATTATACTATTTTGACATTGCTGAAAAATATGAAGTAATATTAAACCTTTAAGCTATGCATGACTTTTTTGATTGAATGGATAAGATTTCAATTTATTATTAAAGTTCTCAATTTTTGAGTATTTCCCAAAAGAGAGGAGGTAAGGCTACATTATAAATATTTTCAAGATATTTATTGTGGAATCTAAAAATAAGGTACTATCGATCTTAGTTTCTCGTCATTCAAAGTGCTTACAAGTTCCAAACTTGTAGAATTTGGCAGTATTTCTCTCACGTGTCACTTTTTGTTCGATAGAATTTTTTCGTTTTCCACCTACAAACCACAGATGCTCACAAGCATACATGGAAATAGATTTTTGTTCACTTTATGTTTTACAAGGTTTTTTTTCTTCCGATTCTTGATAAAAGTACAAGGACTTTTTGAAGGTAAGCTAAAAGATTGGAGGTCTTAACTCCTTTATACGAGATGAATATTTTTGCTAGACTTAAATAATTCCTCTTGGTAGATAATTTTGGAAAAATATTTTACTCTTTTGTAATGGTTTCAAGATATTCATCTTATATAAAAAGTTTGTTCAATAAATTTTTTTTTTGATAAAAATTTAACAAATGTGAAAAAAATATATGAGTTTATATTATATCAAATAAAATGTTGAAATACAAGGTTAGCAAGAAATAAGTTTCCCACTTCAGAGGGCTGTAGAATACGTTCTATTTGTCCAAACGAGATAAAATTTGAAATACGGATAATTCAAAAGATGCGTTTGACATTTATTAAAAAATAGTACAAAATTTCGCCGATAGATGGCACCGTAATACTAATAGTATTTATTTGCATATACTGAAAATATGAAAATTCATTTGCTTTACATGCCTATTAGCATTATCTTTGGGTAAAAAGAAGGCGGATTCTGAACGAGCATTAGTTACTTCTCTGCACATCATGCCTTCTTTGCAAGAAAAAGCGCTACCTGTAAAATTGTTCTACCGGAACCAGCAGAACTCCGTTGCAGCTGTAAAAGAATTTCGCCGTATGAAGCAGATACGAAGAGCTCCAATGGCTCCATTTGCGTTACGCAAGATGATGCGGAAATTTGAAACAACTGGACAACTTGCAATTCTTCCCAGTAGAGGACGAAAGCCAATCCAGTCTTCTAGCGTCGAAAATGTGGCTACCGCGGTCGTTGAAGCCAGCAGTCAGTCGCCGGATAGTAGTGTGAGTGTGCCAGTTGTTTTCCGTGTATTGGATATGCCGTATTCCCCTGTACGAAAAATCTTACGGCGGATTTTGCATTTTTATCCCTACAAAATCAAGCCTCTGCACTTGTTGCAGGACGGGGACTCAGGGGTTTGTAAAACTTTTGCACTTCAGTCCCTTGCTCGAATGGTGGTTGACGTCACTTGGCCATGGAATATTCTGTGGATTGATGAAGCCCACTTTCAACTTAATCGGCAAATCAACACCCACAATTGTCGAATTTGGGCAACGGAAAACCCTCGCGCTATCCAGGAAAAACTCTTGCATCCTGAAAAAGTGACAGTATGGTGTGGGTTTACGGCTATTTTTGTGATTGGACCGTATTTTTTGAAGAGATAACTGCAAATGGAATCAAAACCTGTTCGATTACAGGACAACGGTGCCAAGACATGCTGAGGGATTTTGTAATCCCACAACTTCAGCAGCGTGGATGCCTTCAGGACATCATTTTCATGCAGGATGGCACACCTTCTCATATTGATCGTCGTGTAAAGCAACTGCTAACACAGCATTTTACTGAGGCACGGGTTATCAGCCGTCATTTCCCTACAGCATGTCTTCCTCCTTCGCCGGATATCACCCACTGCGACTTTTGATTGTGGGGTTTTTTGAAAAACAATGTCTACCGTTAAAGGACAGCATTCGGGGCCATATCCTAGATATTCCGACAGACTCACTCCGGTCTGCTGTCGAAAATATGGTTCTGTGATTAGAGCACATTGTTGAAAATAAAGGGGGGCATATTGAACAGTTGTAATGCTTCATTTTTGTTATTATTATTTAACATTTATAAAGCATACCAAATGTTTTTATGTGTATTACAGCGCCATCTATCGGCGAAATTGTGTACTATTTCTTTTTTTAATAAATGTCAAGCGCATCATTTAAATTATCTGTAGTTCAAATTTTATCTCATTTGGACAAATAAAACGTATTCTACATCCCTCCCAAGGGGGAAACTTATTTCTTGCTAACCCTGTATATCAAATAAAATGAGTTTGATAACTGTGATATTTATAAATATTAATATCAAAAGCTTTCACACTTCTCATTCAAAATTTAACAGCGTTAAAAGTTGTATGATATTTTTATTAAAAAAATTTAATTGATTAATATTTTGCTTTTATACTTTAATGAAAAAAATTTGCTTGCTTCTAATTTAAGATTTCATATTGAGCGGAAGAAAATAGCATTTTAATTTATTAGGTTGGGGAATAAGTTCTTAGCGCTTTTACCAAAGAATATTATTTAAAAAAATGATAATTATGTCAATAAGTTAATCAATTATATATTCGCCGTTGCTGTTTACAACCTCTTCTCACCTCTCGACCTATTTGTTGATGCCGTTCCGCTAAAAATCGCCTGGTCTGGTGTCAAAGAAGTTGTTGAGCCAATTTTAAGGACCTCTTTGTTATCGAAGGTAACACCTTTCATATGGTTTGACAAGGAGCGGAAAAGATTGTAATCGGTCGGGTTAAGGCCCGAGGAATACGCGGCGGATGATGAAAGACCTCCCATTCGAGCTCTTGGAGTGCTGTTTTGATGTGCAACATGGGGCCTAGCGTTGTCGTGGGGGAGTATGGTTTGACCATGTCGCGCGATCATGTCTGTTCAGTGTAGTCTCATTCACGTGGTGTAGCTGGGCAATGTAGAGCTCCTTGTTGACGGTGGCATTCTTTTCGATCATTCCCCAGGGCACCAAGAAGTCCTTAAAAACTGGCTCAACAACTACTTTGACTCCAGACCAGACGATTTTTGGCGGAAAAGCATCAAGAAATTGGTCGAGAGGTATGAAGGGGTTGTAAACAGCAACGGCGAATATATAATTGATAAACTTAATGTTATAATTATTGTTTTTTAAATAAAATTCTTTGGTAAAAGCGCTACGAACTTATTCCCTAACCTTATATAAGGGTCTTAATATTTGTAAAAATAATATTTAAAGTTTATAAATATCTAATTTAAGATTTCACATAGATATAAAGAAAACAATAAATTCTAATTATAAATAGCTTGATTAATGTAATAATAAGAAATATTAATGTGAAAAGTTCATAAATAAATTTCTCTCTCTCTCTCTCTCTAGCTTAAGATTTATCTCAGCTTTAAAACAAACAATATGTACAAATAAAAAATATTGATTACTTTAATGTCTGTAAATGTAAATATGAGATGTTTATCAATTAGTAAACAATTTTCAATTTAAAGTTTCAGAAAGGGAAAAATAATAATTAAACAAGCTGTTCATTAACATAATGTTTCTAAAAATTAATATCAAATGTTTCTAAATTTCTAATTATTAAAATATATTTATAAAATATAATATTTAATAGTGAAAAAATAATGTTTTCAAATGAAGAAATAAGTAAAGCGTGTGCTTGTAATATTAATATGAAAAGTTTCGTGCAGTGTAATTAAATTTCTAATTTAAAATTTAACTCGGGCTTAAAACAAAATGAAATGCTTAAGTAAAATTAATTTGGTTAATGTAATGTCCACAGACATAATAATGTAAAAAGTTACTAAAATTTAGACGCAATTCACGGTATTATATTAAGGCACAATTTACGGTATTTTAGGCGCAATTCACGGCATTTTAAGTTTCCAAAAGAAACACCTTTGATTAAATTCACTCATTAATATGAGAAATATTAATGGTTGTTACCTGAATAAGTTTATAATTTTTATTAAAAAACACTGCGATTATTTCCTAATTAAGTTGGCGTAAATCTTTAATTATAATGATAACATTAAGCAAAAATATAATTGATTTTCACCTGATTGATTTATTATTTATGTTTAGTACTATAAGAACACTTCTTCTTTCAATACTTCGCATTTAAAACAATTCTTAGTTGGAAGATTGTTATAATGCTTACTTAGTTACTCATTTTGTAGTGAAAAGGAAATTTCGTTTCAAATGTAATATATCCATGTAACCTACAAAATCGATAGATTTTTATATATATATATATATATATATATATATATATATATATATATATATATATATATATATATATATATATATATATATATTCAGTCGGAAAGTATTATTGAAAAACTACAGTTATCAAAGAACTTGAGTAGATCATCTGTAATATTGGTATGAAAAAACTCATTCAACTTATACAAAATTTATAATTCTTATCAGTCCTGTTGTTTCAGTATTAAAAACAATAGAAGAAGATTTTATAAATGTAAAACCATAACTCCAATAAATATATATTAGCGCAAAATGTTCCTCAAATTATTGAAAAAATAATTTCCTTTAATTAATTTCTTGTTTACAAGCAGATTAACGTATAAATATTCTATTTTAAACTCCTATTAATAATTCTCTATTGAACACGTGCGTTACATATCTTTTGAAATAAACAAAATAATAATAATTTCATAATAAACTAATTTTCTGTGCATTCCAATAAGATTTAATGCTTTTGAAAAGATAAATTATACAATTTAACGAATAAAGTGATTAGTTAATGCAAATAGCGCTTCAAAGTTTGCTTTCCGATTCCATAATTGTTCTAAAAACAATATTTTCGAAGATGAATTAAATATCATTTTACAAATGAAAACTTAAAGTAAATTAATCAGTAAATCTTATTTTACTATTTGTTATAATTTTAGAATACAAATTATAAACATTATCATATTACATTAAATGTTATAATTTTGTGCCATTATTAAAATGAATGGAAAAACAATAAAATTAATAAATTTTTTCAATCATTAAACTAATTGAAATAATTACATTCATTTTAAAATTAATTTGTGTGTAATAAATAAACTGTGAGTTAGGCAGTTAAGATCTTTAAAATTTTAGGTTTATTTTTTTCTCAAAGAAACACATATATCTATTTAAATTGTGTAAATATTATGTTGGCATGGATTGATTTTATGTAGGCAGAAATACATATTTGTATTACGTAGGATGAAAGAAATTATTTAAAATTTTTAATCTGTTATGAAATTGATCCAAGATATTTGTTATGTTTCTTCACATAAAACGTAAATCATACCATTACAGGAAAGGAAAACTATAATTTATTGTAAATTAATTAATTTTATCATTTAAATTAATTATATCTTATTAGAATTCTATTTTTAATAGGTGATAGAATTTAATATTTAATCGCAAGTTGTTTTGATGAATTAAAATAGTTTTCGCTTAGTTACAACAAAATTTTATAAAATAAATTAATACAAATAACTTTATATATTATGTATGTGGTTAAATTAATTTAAAACACATCAAAAAAATTTCCTTATAACTCAATAAACTAAATTAAATAAAATTTATATATC
Source organism: Latrodectus hesperus (assembly GCA_037975125.1). Classification (NCBI taxonomy): domain Eukaryota; kingdom Metazoa; phylum Arthropoda; class Arachnida; order Araneae; family Theridiidae; genus Latrodectus; species Latrodectus hesperus. The sequence continues at coordinate 4,545,495 of CM075852.1, read as the reverse complement.
TATTTTATAACTGTAAAGAAATAATTTTGAAATGTTTTGGACAATATTGTAAAAAAGCAATGAATTTAAAACTATAAAAATGCACAACAAATTTGTGGACATTCTGAAAAATTGAATAAGTATATACCCTTGTCTGTATATATTTAGATGTATATAAATGTAGGTATAAATTTTTCAAAAATATATTTTAATACAACTAATTGAAATTACATTTCATCCTTAAATTTATAACTAAATTAGTATTTATCTTATATGAGTTAAGAATTAGATATCACAAGTTCACTATTTTCATTGAAAGTTTTCAATACGTAAATCCATAACTTTTTTTGCACAGTGGATGTATAATCCAGGATTCCAAATTATGATTTTTTTTCCGTGCCAAAATAACGTATTGTGACATGCGCGATGACATAAATACTAGGGTTGCCAATATAGAATTTTCTGCATAATTTTTATAGGCCTCAATAACTATGACGTAATAAAAATCAGGTTGACAGATACATAAGAAAATACGCCAAAAAATTACGGAACTCAGAATTTGCCATCCTCGATTATACGGCATATGTGCCCGCTTTTTGTTAAACTGAGCTTTATTAACTTGATGATAATAACCTTTCGCTTGAATAAATAAATATATTCCTAAACTTTAACAAAATTAGATATTTGCTTAAGTAATACAAAATATTAATTCCTTGTTACCTTTTAAAACTTCTCTTAATTTTGAAATTTATTTTGAATTCTCTGATGTATGCCTTATAAATCCATTTCATTTGCATATTAAATCCAATCAAGATGGTCGTGGGGATTTTTTTTGAACTTACTTTATACCCCGATTATTTTTTCTTCAGAACGTGATAAAAACTTAAAAAAAGAGTAAAATTGGAACTATCCTCATCGATAAGCAACGATTGGGAATATTCCCTTCTTGTCTTACAACCAATGTGATCTAATTATTTTTCCTTGTACAAACGAAATAAAGTGGAAAGAAAAACTACCTCTGGGCAAATTTAATTAAATGTCAACGGAGCACGTTTTCGTCTTTTTCGAACATTTTTTCTTACGCATGTGAAAAAAAAATTAGCTGAGAAAATTGTTTAAAAATAGTAAGAACTGGAAAGTAAAAAAGTACTTCAAAATGTAAAATTTAATCTTGACAATTTTTAAAAGAGGGGAGACGATTGGTGATACCCTCGTTTTCTTCGAATGGACTACAAATACTACTTAATTAAGGAATGTAAATGGGTAATATAAAGAAACTGAGGAAGAAAACGCATGTACTTTTTTGTTCCCCTTTTTGCGATTACAGAGTTACTTCCCTAGAGCTTTATGACAAAAAGAAGCGATCTTTTTTTTTATCTTATTCTTCAGTTTTAGCGTGAAAAAGGAAGTCGGCGCATTAGATTGATAAAAGGAATATCATTTTGGATGCATACATTTGAGCATAGATTTTATGAATATTTTACTCACATATCTACGTATACAAAGAATCGCTAGATTTCAAAATCCAGAAACAAAAGAATAAAGCAATTTTCCAAATAGAAACGCTTCCAAAAGATGTGAAATAAGGATATTATAAATAAATCGTGTCGCAAAAAGAAAGGAAGCTACGTTCACTTTAGCTGATAGTTATTAATGAATTCATGTACTTGGTGTATTTCAAATGTTAATAGTAATGCATTCTACGTCAGTGCGACGAGGAAAAATAAATTCAATTATATTTTGTAACATGAAATAAAGCATCCCAAAGGAGAATTTCTTTCAAAAAATTTCTAACTATAACATTATTTTATTTGAAACAGTTAAAAGAATTTTAGTTAAGAAAAGCTTTCGCAAATATAAAATGGAAACTCATCTTTTTTATTTAATTTATTTACTAATAATTTTACTGTTATAATAATATCCTGCTTACTATTAGTTTTAAAATGTTAGTAGTATCCTCAATATTGGATTAACTTTTCAGGCATTGAATATTAGTGAAATATGTACCATCTCATTAACATACATGATAATATCGGAGCATTAATTTCTAATTTATTTCATATATTGTATCATTTTTTTTCAACCGATTATCATAGATGATCAATTTTACAAAATATTGTAATTTTCTTAAGCTATATATGAAGTGGATTTTCATATAACTGCTTTAAGAGGAGTTATTTTATCTCCTTTCCAAATACTATTCATTAAATTTGGAATGGAACATTTAGATCTGGCTTTTAATGCTGTGTTCATATTTTTAAATACTAGCCTTACGGTTAAACTAATGGAGAAAATTCTTACAATTTCCTTAAGCAATATTTCATTATACTATATATAATATCTTGATGTAATAATATCGAAATATTATCATCAATAAATCAGAATAAACAAAATCATGATAAAATAAAGAAAATATAATTTGATATTAATACATCAAAATATACTATTTTGATGTATTAATATCAAAACATTGTATTCATCTTAAAACTTTTTAGAAAATAAATTATATAACTTCATTCTTTAAATTACCCCATATTAAATTTGGAGAATAATAAATCATGAGTACACTTATTTTGCATACATATATTGAAACATACAATACTCTGAGTTAAGAATTTTAAAGGCTTTGTGTGTGCTTTTCAGTTACCATTCAGAATTCAATACCTGATTATTTAAATTCAAATCATGAATAGAAGGATTAATTAACCTTAAAAATGGTACATGTGTTATGTAAATAATAAAAATCTTAGCTACTGACAAATTAGTGTGTAATTAATTAATTTAGCTTAATGATTATTATTTCTACAAAGACTTAATAGCAAAATAAATGCATAATTTTATTTTTATTGTATCTAGAAAAAATATCAATTGCATTTTTGTCTTGGAAGTTTGGATTTGCATAGTAGTTTTCAAGTATTCTAGATTACTTAGATGATAGTTTTAATAACAGATAATTTGCAACTAATATATAAATAGATAACTTACAATAATTCGAAGATACTGTAGATGAATTCCGTCCCCTTATTTTCATGGAGGCCGATTCTAATATAAAGATAAAAATAAATATCAGCGTTGCCCGAAATGTACCTTAAATTCAACAAAGAGGGTACACTAGGGTTTAGAATACTCGTCTATCATGAACAGTCTTGAGATTTTGAAATACGTTTAGATGACGAGGTCATACCTGAGCTAGCACCCTTCTTTCCACATTCAAGTCACAGCGGAAGGACATTGGGCATCATAGAATAACGAGGACACGTTCCCAACTTGCGAAGCTCCAACAATAAAAATTAATTATAAATTTCTCATACATTTGTGATTATAATTTTGTTTTAAATAATAAAGTATATTTAAATTACTAAAGGTTTATTGAATTTAATGTTATGCTTGATCACGATAATTTATCATTCATGTGAATCAAATATTTTTTTCATGAATATTTGACTTTTACTCCACTAATTTTAAATGATATTTAATATAAGAATAAATATAATGCGTTTCTTTACCTTTTTATATGTTATATATTTAGTAATACTAATTTATTTAATGTACTAAAAGCCATTAGAAATACTTATATAAATGTTATAAAATGATTGAAAAAGACAAATATTTGTCTGCGTCTAAAAATCGAAATATCATTAAATAACTCTATAAAAAGTATTATTTCAGAAAAAAAATTAAATGTATAATATTTGTTTTTATAAGTTTAATGTTTACTGCATGTCTAGACTTTCAAAGACATGTAATACACACAACTTCATAAAATATTTCTTATATCCTTCATCAATATTTATATTTTACATCATTTTTGAGAAAATTGTAATATTTCACTTAACAAAACAAATATTTTGAAATTTTAATCTAAGTCATGGCATATTCTAAGGCATATTTTTCTAATTCTTAAAACTTTAAAACAGATATCTAAAATTCAAATCATATATTTTTATAAATCAGAAATTAATTAAATAAGAAAAACATCAAAGGCTTCAGTTATAATTCTATACAATTAAGCACTAAATGTATTACTTTATAGTTGCTTAAGATGCCATAGCTATAAATCTCATTACTCATAGTAGAAAACTGAAATAAGCATACTGAAAAGAAATTTTTCTGGAAAAGAAATCTCCCTAGAACAGTAAAATAGTCCATTTCTTTCTTAACTGGAGATATCAGCGTCACATAAAATTTCCCGCAATATCAAAAGGAAGAGAAATCCCTATATCCACTGAAAGGTTAGCTACATTTTTTTTCATCCTGATACGAGCGATGATATATCTCTTCTTGGATGCACTTTGTACAAGAGAAATTGAGGTCCCTGCACCAGAACGAATCTATTCCGCGAACATTTCAGCAAGAAAATTTCATTTCAGATGCATATTCAGTAGCCGTGGAAAAAAAATTTTTTCCGTATGTGCTACTCTTCTTTACAGATAGATGTCATCCTAACGTATTTTTGAATGCAAAGGTTCCTCTCATATTTAAATATTTCATTTTGCCCTTCCTTTAGAAATTCCCAGAGAATAAAGAAGAGGGTGGATATCGATAGGAATGCTTCTTATATCTATTTCGATAAGAATGATAGGGATAAGAATGGTAGAAGGTGGCTTCGAGTTTGGGACTCAATATCCGTTTCTCTTCTTTCCGAGAAGCTAAGTGGAGAGGGGGGGGGCATGAGCTAGAGAATATTCAACTTTACATAAAAGAAGGCGATTGGAAAGAACTTGACTTAAAATGGGGGAGAGGCTTTTCTAATTTAATTTCTATCGTGCCTCGTCTCTTCTTGATTGGAGAAGTTGAATGGGTTCCCATTTTTCTTTTTCTTTTTTCTTTTTTGATAAGACCGGAGACGTGTAATGAAACATAAAATGGAAGAGATTATGTCTCGTCTGACATTTTCACTTGTGAACTTAAACCTCTTACAGAACAAAGGAAACAAAACAGATGTTTGCTTTCAGCATTTATGAGATGTGTTTTACTGATTTCCGATGAAATGTTAAATATCTGAGTTTTAATTCATTTATCGAGATACGTCTTCAAATATAAATTTTTATGGCGAACAAACTATATTGCTCTTCTTGGAAAAATAATATTTTTATCAGGATTACAGAATTAGAAATTTTTAGTTATAGATAATACAAGTAGATATTGTGATGTATAATATTTAAGATACATTAATTAATAATTAACAATAATAAATAGTAAAAGGAAAAACAATATGAGAGCAATCTTTATCATTAAAATACTCTTTCACACATTAAAATAGATTCTTATTAATTACATTTTCATCACCGATTTTATGTTTTTGAAAATTTCAATTAATTTTTATTATAAGAAAATTAATTTTTTTCGCAAAATATAGAGTCTTATAAATAAAACAAACTTTACTACTGTAATTTAATTTCTATTAGTATATTAAAAATTCCAATTATTCATAAAAAGTTCGTAAAGAAGCTTATGCCCGTTACAAAGTACTCAAACTTCAAAGTGAGCAATTTAACTTGTTTGAACAGGAATTGTCTTATGGGATGATGTTCTACAAATAATAATACAAATTTACATGTGCAAAGGAGAAAACCAAGAAATCTTCAAAGTATCTCTTTGGTGTCGTATAGTGAACAATCTAATAATTGAAATCTGTTAAGAGGTTTTTTTTAATACCCACTGTTTACAAACTTTCAAACTTGATTTTATTAAATAACAGGTCTTGTACATGTTTTGCAAAGGTGAGAAATCCGGATAACTCCAAAAACCCACCCCTGAGGTATCGAGCTTGAGACCTTCCATTTGGAATAATGTTGTTAAGTAGGAAAAACACCATAAAATACATAGATGCAGAAACTGGGAAAATATTTCTTTTTTTAATAGCATATACTTTCAAATTGAAAATGCAACATTCCAAAACTTTTATAATTATTATTATTATAAGATGATAAATGCAATTCTACAATACATTGCCATTCATTGCTTTTAAATCATCATTAGAATATTTTGTGAGCATGGTTAATTAATTTGTTCTTTTGATATTTCACACAATTAATATCGAAGCTTAACAATTTAATTTATTTTACCATCTAGCCGGTTTTAATATAAATAGATACCTAATGTCATAAAAATAATCATTTCCATTATTAAGTCTTACTCAAAATAAATGTTATAAATGTATAAAAATTAAGTATTTATATATTTACGAAATGTTAAGTATTTAGGCACAGGCAAATTAATATTTGCATATTTTGATGGTATGAGTTGGATAATAGAATTGTATTCTGTTGTAATTAACTAGCATTAAATTAAATACATAATGGCAATTTCTTATACAGGCAGCTTTTGTATTTTTACCCATTTCATAATCAAATTTTATGCTATTTTGTGATGTATTTTGGTTTGTTAGGAATTTATTATCTCCACTATACAATATCCTTTTATTTAAAAAATGAATTTTTCTAGAAAATATACAAATCAGATTATAAAAATTATCTGATCTGTATTTTCTAGAAAAATATAATTCCTTTTATAATTTACATTTCAAAACTGAAATTTCATTATAAAATATTATATTTCATTTTAATACAGTGAATTATATTAATAACAATCAGTAGATATTTAGTTCTATGATTACATAAAATAGTAATGATTTTGAATTAATTTTTTTCCCTTAACAATTAAAGACACTTTTAATTTTGAAAGAATATCTTGTAATCAGTAATTGAATATCAGTATTCAAATAAACACTTACTTATGAATATAAAAATTACAGTTATTTAAACGAAAACTTAAACCATGTATTGCTATATGAAAAAAAAATCAGGTTCAAAATAGGTTTTTGGTTTTTCGAGTCATCCAAAGCTTACTGAATAGTTCAACCATATATTAAAGCAGAGAAGCAAACTTCCACCTTGCCTGCCTGCCTCTTTTCTCCTTTTTCAAATATTTGGAAAACTACTTGTTTTCATTCTTATGGATTTTCGTACAAATATTGAATCTCCTGCTTGAGCTTTGAGATAACTCTATGACATGAAGTTTTTCTCTTTTTTTTGTAAAAAGCCAAACGTCAGCTTTTTTTTTAATACATCAAAAGTTTCTGAAAAATCAATTTTAATTTGCCATTTATAAAATTTAGAAACTTGGTTTCTTACAATCTAGTTTTATAAAGCAGAAACTACCATATTCCTGAGATTGACATTTGCATTTACTTCCAAGTAGATTTATAAGACATTTGTGTTAAATATTTTGTGAAGGATAGGAAAGTTTTACTTAAAAAAATGTTATTTTCAAAATACATTTTACATAATAAATTTTAACCATTATATCAAAAAAACTAATTCACGTTGACGTTCTTTTAAAATAACTAAGACTAAAATAATTTATTTATAGATAGTAATAAAATTTTAGATAATAAAATTTTTTAGATAGAAATAAAATTTTAGATAATAAAATTTTTTAGATAGAAATAAAATTTTGGATAATAATAAAATTTTTTGATAGTAATAAAATTTTATTAAAATACAAATAATTATTTTTGTTAATTTAATTTATTAATTTTTTTAAAAAAGTTTTTTGCCTGATTTACATTAGTTAAGAACATCATCACAAAATAATTTATTAAAATTGATCTTTTTATGTAACTTAGGATTTAAAATACAATATTTTATTTACTCAAATTAATAAATTTATCTATGGATTAAAAGTGTAATTAAAGTTTAAATTTTTGAAAGCTAGAATAACAAACCCCAGGTTAAAAAGATTAATATTGAAAACTCCAGGTTAAAAAAGATTAATATCGAAAACCATAGGTTTAGTTTGATTTGATTTGTTTGTCACTCAACGGTCATTTTTTGCACAAGAGGGCTAATTAGACTGGGACCTACGGTTTAAAGTGGATTCCGAACCACTACAAACATCCATGCCCAGGGTGGGATTCGAACCCACGAACTGTCCCTAGGTTTAGATAAATATATTGAGATAATCCTCTCTCAAATTTTCAAATATATATACATTTAATGCACAGAACTGGTTTTGGAGTATGTTATTTTTTATTATCACATGAGTTAATTTCCCAGAAGAAATATTATAGCTTAACGATTCAGGTGCACTATTTTCAAAAATTGTATAAACTAAACACAAAAGCTTAAATTCAGTTAAGTTATTAATATGAAATACGAAATTTATAGTTCACTAAAATATTGCTTTTATAGCAGTGTTATTGATATACATATTTTATCACACCAAATGAACTGAACCAACGTATAAGAAAAACAGAATGTGTATGTGCTATAAAAATGGAACTAATGTATATATATAAGGAAATCCATATGAAAACAACTCCAATTACTGCTTTATGACACAAAATATTTCAGGTCCTCTGTTTATGTACTAATCTGGATGGAAATATCCAAAAGCATCTGGAGCAAGAAACAACACCGATTAGCTTTATTACTGTTCCGGGCCACATCCATACCTAGCACCTCTTAAATATTACAACCTTGTGCCTTTTTATCTCAAGATAGATTTCTGCTCTAATATTGACTCATCCTTTCCAATATCCCTGATATCTTCAGAAGTAGCAACAATGTGCCCCTTCAGGATCGGCGTGTATTAGAGTCAATTTCCCTTTTATCTCGTTCTGTTTTATTTGCCTTGGCTCCTTTTCTCTTTCAGAAGGCACTTTGTAGCCGGAAAATATCGTTTTGAGCCGCATTCATCATACACGGTAAGGCACTTCAAGCCTACAAATATGATGTCATAGGCACGGGACTCGTGACACGCACGTATATATCACGCCAAGGAGCGATTATGCGAGACAAGTGTTTGGCGAGGTGGAAGACGAGACTTGGCCAAGCATGAGCGTTACAACTGAAGCAGTCTTTTGCTTCGAATTTTTTTTTTATATTTGCTTTTACTGAGCCTCCTTTTTTTCGATTGCCTGGAAGACAGAGATTACACAAAGGAAATGGATAGAGTTAGTCAAGAAGTGTAGTTAAGGAAATAAAAAATGGGTCCTCTCAGTTTTGTTCCCAAAACATGAGACTTCTCTCATTTTCTGCGCGACGCTGAATTCTAGCATGACTTCTTATTCTAAGTCATCTAACAAGGGTCAAGAAATCTAAATATTTCCTATAAGATCTTTCAAACATTTCCTAGAAATTCGGAACATATTTTATAGCAGAGCTAAATTTTACAAAATGTCTTAAAATAAGTAATATTTACTACTAAATAAAAATAAAAAATAAATAAATAACTTCGTAAACATATAATTTGAAGACTATTAAATAAAAGAATGATATATTCCAATTTATCTTCGTACTACCAAATAAGTTTACAATACATTATATACAAATCTAAAAATACTTTTAAGTTATTTAAAATATATTAATATTATTTAAAAAAAATAAGTTATAAGGCGCACAAACGTCAGAGAACTCTGGTTTCGTCAAATACTTATTATTGAAAATATTGTAATATTAAACCTATTTCAAGGATATTTAATAGACAGCAACGAGCATAGTGATGTGCATGTTTCGAATTCTCATCATAAATAATATATTAAAGCATAATTTGAAAATTGAATCTAATAGCAAATTGGATAAGCGCTTTGTACTATACAAAAATTATATTCACTAGTTTTGTCACACAATGGATTACAATCATAGTTGAGCATTGGCATACAAAGATATAGATACAATAATTTATAAAAATTAAGGGAAATTTGAGAACAATATTCACGTGCATAGCGAAGAAACATGTTCTATTTCATGCATATATCTGAAGATCCATCGTGTCCGTTACTGATTGCTAGAATACGTAAAATATGGTACAATGTCTTCTAAGTGAGATGACACCTCTGAGAGTGATAGGTCAAGTTTGTATGTATTCTGCCTTGTCCCTGTTTGTCAATTAAGAATACTCCCCCACAATCGGAGATCCACAAAGTGTTCCAATATAAGCTCTACCATCACTTCCGTTTATCATGTATAATTTATCTTTTAAAATGTACATCAGTTTGTGAATAAAAGGTAAAGTGAGTATTATAAGAAAACGTACTTACTTTTTAAAAGAATACTTCTTTTTTTAATAGGAATATGTGTATGTATTGACATAAATAACTTTTTTCAGACTGATTTAGTGGTAAGATGATACGAGCTCGCTTTTGGGATTTTTAAGATGTATACAATTATTTTATTTTTCTTGTATAATATTAATACTTCAAAACAAATATTTTTATGAAGTAATTTGTGATTCAGTTGAAGGTATTCATGTATTATTTTTTTAATTAAGGAGCAATATTGTCTATTATAATGTGTCATTTTAAATTGGGTTAGTTTCTTTTCAATGCGAATGTTAGAGAAAAAGATTACACTTTTTGAATTATCAAATATGAAATATATAAGTTCACAAATGGAATAATAATAAAGAATTGATTTAGCTCTAAAATATATCTAAAACTATTTTTATTAATATTTTGTTCGTGTGTTCAATCTTTCGTTCATATCAAATAATCTTATGTTGAAATGGCTGGTTAATACTTTTTGAGAAATCTAGAATATTAGGCGTTTGTAAAATTAGTTAATACTTCTTAAAGGAAATCCCTTTTTTTTTTCCTTTGAAGTACACATAGATGATTATGTTAAATCATGAATAAAACTCAGATTTCTTGATTACATTAAAAATTAAACTTAATATTTTGTTTTATTCCTTAAACATTTTTAAATATTAATGAAATAAATAAAAGCATTTTCAATATTTACAAAAATTCTATTATAGACATGTTATTGCTTATGTTGCTTAAAATTGATTGTTTCCTTTTATGATTAATTATTGTGAAATTAAAATTAAGTGTTAAGTATTCCATAATAATTCCAATTAAATTTATATGAATGTAGCATCAATTTTAAAACTGATTTTGATTTTCAATTTGTCAATCTTAAATATAAATTTTATGAGAGTCTGAAACATATATATATATTTGTTAAAAACATTTTAAATTCTATTACACACATTTGAAACTTCTTTTTACAACATTATTTTCAAAATTCATGATACCTAATTATGTAATTGTTTTGTGCGCAAACAACACGAGTAAATGTTTCTAAATGCAAATAAAAATTTACTTTTCTTATCATTTACCAATACATAAATTTTGTAGTTTTGTCATTAAATATTAATGATTATTATATAAGTATCTAAACTATATATAATGTGCTCATTAAGAGAATATTTATCTGAAGCTGGAAAATATATTACTAATTATATTATTTCTTAAAGCATGATATATTCTTGTTGTAAGAAATAATTGATAAAAGGGAACGCGCTTAAAAACTGCTTCAAAGTTCGAAACATATTCTGAAAGCGACATTATTAGAAATCAAAGTTTCAATACTGTTCGACTTCCATCGACAATTTTTAAAAGTTTAGGATTTTGGAATAGTAGTTATATAATTGTATGAAAAAGTTAAAATGTTACAGAAAAATTTCGTAATCCAAAACAGTGCAGCTTATTTCCTTAAATCAACCCTTCTAGGATCTGATTCCTCTGGAGGTTGTTAATAGAACTTAAATTTTGAAACAAAACGAATAAATACCTCATTTAGAATACTTTTCAAATGTAGTTTGTTCATTCAATTCATAGAGAAGAAATTCTGGTAATCATTAAAATCTTCGCGAATTCAGAAACAAATGTCTGAAATTGTATGTAATATTCTTTTAAAAATTTACATCATTATAATTTATTTTCATTTCTTAGAAAATCGTACAGGGTAGTCCTGAAGTAAGAGTAGCATAATTTAACATTAGAAAATGTCTTTCCTAGTGTTCAATAATGATATTTCTTTTATCTGTGATAATATTAGGTTGGTGCGTATGAAATGTCGGATTCTTAAGTGATTGTATAAAACTGCATATCTTTCTTCAAAAGCTGTTTATTCAATCAAAGTATGCTCCATTCGCTTCAATACACTTCTCCCAACGAGATTTTAAAGCGTAGATGCCTGTCTTAAAAAAATTTTGGTCTTTAGAATTAATAAGCTCTGATATCGAGTTTTTTAGACTGTCTTCATTTTCATAGTGTTTGCCCCTTAAAAACAGCTCTAAATGCTTGAAAAAATGAAAATCGGTCGGCGAGAGATCCGGTGAATAGGGTGGATGCTGCAATGATGAGCATACGTTTAACCGATCCAGCTTATTTCGCTCTGTCAGTGCGTGCGGTACCCACTTGTCCATCTTCTCAACCTTGCCAATCTCAGAAAGGTGTCTCAATATCGTTGTATGGTCAACTTTCATCCTGATAGCAAGTTCCCTCGTGGATACGGCTGGATCTGCTTCCACTAGAGCCTTCAGGTCATCATTCTTCACAGAAGTTTTGGGTCTTCCGCGCGGCTCATTTTGCAGTGAAAAATCGCCAGTCCGAAATTTTTCGAACCAACGCTGCACTTTCCGATCGTTAACCGTATTCTCCCCAAACGCTTGGTTTATGTTGCGTGCAGCTTTTGCAGCACTATTACCAAGTTTGTACTCATATAAGAAAATGACGCGAATGTCGGCAGAATTCATATCGGCAATAAACTCAAAATAAATAAAAAAGGGAAGACCTTCGAGAAAACCTATTTTGCTGAAATGAGTCTCTGGCAATGGACAATACGAGTATGAATGAGGTTATGCCAAATACAAAAGTATAACGAAAACAGGGAGGAAAACGTCCGCATGTAAAGAGAATCCGACATTTCATACGCACCAACCTAATAGTTTTTATATAATTTACTTTCAAAATTTCTGTCTTCAATAATATTTATTAGGAATTCAGAATAAGTGAAAGAAACATGCTTTTTGGTTATGATAGATTTCAGTTTATGAACAAATTTATTTAAATTTTATGCTTAATTACACAATATTTATTAACGTTAAATTTCTAAGAATATATACTAAATAAGCATTTAATTAGAAGTATTACAGAAATAAAATTTTTACCTCCTTATAAGAATAAACATTTTGTGAATCTTAATTTTAACAAAAAATTTATTTTTTAAAACATTTGAATGTATTGAAACTTTACGAAATCCTTTGCAAAAAATGTTGAAGGGAAACTTACCAAATAGCAGGTAAAGGAGAGGATAGCTTTTAAATTATTACTTCTAGCCATGTTTAGTTTTCAAAAGTATCCAAAAAATATTATTCTACTTTCTCTCTGTTTTAAGAAAATTTGTTGAGTACAGATTTGAGCAACTGCAGAGAAAAGCATTGGACTTCACCATTTATTGTGGCTGTGTCAAAACCAGTGTTGTTAAAGTTTCTTAAAACAGAAAGTTAAGGTATTATAAATTTTAAATTTCTTTAGTTTCCTGTGATATATTTTTACAAAATGCCAAATGCAAGTTGAAAAATATAAAATATAGCTCAAACGAATGTAATATCCAAACATAGTAAAATATTTGAATGAAGAAAGCATGACAAAAAATTCTGAAGTATTCTTTAATAAGTGAATATATATTTGGCGATAAATTTAATATAATATTTAAAAAAACAGATATCAATATAAAATAAGATGTTTTCACATTTTAAGAAATATATGTTTTCTCAATTTACTATAATGGGCAGAGTGATTTCACATCATTTCTTTATTAACAGCTAAGAGTTTTAAATAATTTTCAAAATGATGTTTATAAAAAATTTTCAATGATGTTATTTTGATATTATTTTCAGTCAGAACACTCAAATAATTCACTTGTAGCAACATACATATTTAACTCGTTGCATAATTCATATAAAGTGTAATACAATGTAATAATGATCAATATAGCAATTCAGATAAAATGTATTACTTTAAAAACCTAGTGGATTAGTTTTTCTTTTTGTTTCGAAACACATAATTTGTTTAAATTTTAAATACAATTTGTGTATAGTAGTAATTAAATAAAAATATTTCTTTTCATATAGCCTATCTTTTGCTTTATTTTTCAATTCAAAGTTTGTGTATTAAAAACAATTCATTTTTTACAATAATCATAAGGTACCCAAAGTGTCCAGGATGGGAGAGGCCAAATATCCATCGTGTCCGCTAATGACATTTGGGGCTTGTGAAACGGAATGCAATGTCCTCCAAGTAAAATCATATGTTTAATAGTGATAAGCTATCTCTAGGGCTGCTTGTCCCTAGAAAGCTCTCTCTGCTGAAAATAGGACTACCTGACTTTCGAGATTATGATTGTCCACCCACTAAGCACCCCATTATCCAAAACACCATCAATTTGATATCATGTAATGCAAAAAATTTTAGAATTGAATGGCATCATAGCCAATTTTTGCGGGCACTGGAAATAAATAAAAAAAGCAGTCATAGACCAATAAATAAAATAGCAGATGAAAAATATAAAATATAGTTCAAACGAATGTAATATCCAAACATAGTAAAATATTTCAATGAAGGAAACATGACAAAAAATTTTGAAGTATTCCTTAATAAGTGAATATATATTTGGCGATAAATTTCTAATATCTATTCTTCATCAATTTTTAAGAGACAAAAATAAGTACTTTTCAACTTTGTTTAAGATACCATTTGTTTTCACTATTTTATCTCGTGGGAAATATGATGGAAACCTGTGTAAAATTTATTATTTCAGAAATTTTAATAGTAATTGAAACACAAAAAAAGAGCTTCTCAGCAAACTTTAAACTAAATGATAATTTCTTACTGAAAATCTCATAAATTTTACTAAAATTCCCCATTTGATAAATAAAAGAAGAACAAATGCAAACATACGGCATCTGAAATTGAATAGTATTATCTATCCAGAGTTGCTATTTATACACATATCCAAGAAAAATCACAAATCCTAAAACTTCTAGAAATATAATTTTTGTTAAAGTTTGAGCACATTTTGTTTAATGCTATTTTTTGGAAAATTTTGCTTACAAAATATTTTCATAGAAAGTAATATACTTTTTAACATTACAGAAAATAATCATCTTACATTTTAAGGAAAATTATAATATTTTTTATATTGAAATGATGCTTTTACAGTTATGTATTTATCATGATAAAAGCAGAAAAAATAATAGAAATGCTTCATTCTTTTAACCGCTTGTTGAAAATCGATAGTTAATATCAGATAAAAGCAATTTTGTATCCACTTAAGCAATACGAATATTTAAATAATATATTAAGAATATTTCTAAACTTTTTTTAAATTTATTTCATTTTCTTTGATCGATAGAAATTATAGTTCCCTTTAGGTATTTGTACTTTATAATGCTATATACTTAAAAAAAACATTAGGAATTTATAATAATGGCGATCAAACTCTGAATATATAAAAAGAATAAATAGTATTGCTTTTATATACCTATACATACCTACATATATACATGTATATATATCTTCGTGTGTTTGTGTGTGTGTGTGTCCAATATAAAGGAATAATAAAAAGACAAATAGTATTAAATGATACATAGCATTAAATTATACTAAAATATTTTTATTTTAAGCTAGAGATTTGGAGATATTTTGATAGTAAGTTAGGAAAAGCATAAAAGAAATAAAAAAAATTGATCTTCAAAACGTTTAAGAATAATTATTTCTTTTATAAATAAATCACTAATTTTTTATATAATGATATGTACACAAAACAAATGTATTTAAAATAAAGATACTGTAAAATAATGAAAATATAAAGTGGTTCAAGTTGCTTTGTTTAATTTCTAAATTTTGCAATCCCAAAATAAGAGAAAGGTGTGGTTTAATTACAATATCAATAGAAGATAAAATTGCGAAAGCTATTACAGTCTGGGCAAGGAGCTGCAGAATGAGGAGCCCATTACTATTCTCTAAGCGAAGCCAACATCGATGGCCTGGATTTAATTTAAAAGTCAAGAATGTGTAGGAGAGGTCATAGAAATAATTCACCTGAAAACGTGCAAAGGTTCTTCAATCAAAAACTTCTTCACTGTTCCACGCTTTCTGGGGCTCTGTTTAAGCAACTAATGCTTCTTCGAGGTCCACGAGCGCGTAGATCGCTCTGGAATGATCTTCAAACCCATCCATTTTTAAATGGTTTCATTTGCATGTTAAAGACTATTTCTGAATTCTACACCCGCTCCTTGCAGCTCTTGGGACAGAATAAGCCCTAACGGATAGGTGACTCAAAATTAATTTTTGAATTTAAGTGCAGACTCATTTCCTTCCGTAATTGGGAACATCATTCGAACTAGAATCATGATTATGTTTACTCAAAAGAAAAAGATTGAGAATAATTTCCAAATATGACTAAAATAGGAACAGTTAATTGCGTCACAGATCTTGTTACAATCGTGAAATTTTTGTTCAATTTTCAATTTAAGTAGACATTTTAGTTTTGAACTCAGTTAAAATTGATTTTTCATCAATCTATGACAAATAGAGTATTTAATAAGGACATTTCCATTCTCATCTCTATTGAGGGGAATATTTGATGTATTGAAAAAATTTAAGAAAATAAATATTGCACTGTCGGTTATACTTTAAGAAATATAAATTAGCATTTTTGATGAGCTTCGTGTTTGAAAATGAATTCAAATCCTTACCCAAGCAAAAATGTTTATTAATAGAAATAGTGTTAAATTATCTATTTTAAAATTTTTTCAAAGAATAATCTCACAATTTTATTAGCTTAGTACAAAAATACTGAAACATGCTTAGTGCATCATTACTTATTAAGATTGATCATAAATCTTAATACTTAATTTATTATTGAATAATAATTTCTTTTTCACTCATTTCCCATAGTTAATGATATTGTTTTTTTAATTAGTAAATTAGAGTTTCAACTCAGCAAGGTTATTAATTATAAAGATTTATGAGATATTATTTCACATATTAATGAATGAGATTTTCATCCTTTTTAATTTTTCTCCATTCACATAATTAATTTATTATGATTTTTTTTCATTATTTATCAACTTTTTCGAAAAATAAAGAATAAAAATTAAATAATTATTTTGCAAGGGAAGGCTTGGTAAAATATAAGCAAAAATTTAAATTAATTATCATATATCTCAATTTTTCTTCGTTTATAATGGTAAAATGATTGATCATAAGACAGTAGTTTAAAATTCTCTCATTTATTATATTCAAGAAATTAAATATCAAGTAAACAAGCATATCTCCAGTTACATAGCCTTTTCCTGAATGAAATAATTGACATAGAAACCAAAATCAAATATCTTCTTTTCAAATTATTTTCGAGGATCTGAGGAACAATGCAAACTCTCTATTCCAGAGAACAAGAAATTAAACCCCATCTCATAGGAATAGGCGATGCATCTATTTTCCATGAAATCTTTCTTTTCCTCAAATTCTATCTTAACATGAGATTGCCACTGAGCGAAAACTGAATAAGTAATGTTTATTTGACTTTCCTTCTTTTCCTGTTCCATCTTTTGAAGAGAAATCCGATATCCTCGTTTTTCTCCGATGGAGGGAAAAATTTTCCCTTTTTCCCCGCCCCCTTATCCACTGTATTCCAGATTGTTACATCATAGGAATGTGATGGGGCATTAGCAACTATTGTGCTCCAAGAGCACGTTAAAACCGTTAAGTATCCGATTTCGAAAATGAAATTCCCTAACGGTTTCGATTTCAATTTCTGTAGGGAATACGAGGATTCGATTTTTTTTTTACTCTTCCTCTATTTCTCTATCATCAGTTTTGTCTGGATGTATCACTTCGTAGATGGAGGCAAATTCTTCTAAACGTCATTTGAAAGCATACGCAATCTTTCGCCGATGGAATGAAGCTAGGAGATGCTTGAATAACTGACTGAACGAAGGCAGGAGAAGGAGGAAACTTCTTTTGAACAGAAAGTATTGAATTTTGTTTGATATAAAGATCATATTGCAGCAATGCTTACACTATCACCTATTAGTTTTTATTTGAGAATAGGAGTCTACTGAAAGAAACATATAAATAGGAAGATAATCTCCAAGATTATTATCCATTTCAATACGCTTTCTGCTACGGGGAAATAAGGAACGGTTTTTTCTTCGCATTCGTTATTCTATTCATAAAGTTTCTAGTAGTCTTTTGCAGATTATTAAATAAAGCAAAGTTTCAAATGAATGTCTTAGATTGCATGAGCTTCACAGAATGAAAAGCTAAAAATGTAGTTCAAAAATATAATGAAAAATACTGGATATTTGAATGAAAAACTTTATGGAAATCGCAAGGAACCTATTCCATTGATGTTATTATCCAATGAATATTTAAATTCTCTGGCATAGTATTTAATTATTATATCATTTTCACTTTAAAATAAAGAGGGTTTAAATAGATAGACTGGATATTCGCACATTTTTATTAATTAAATAAAAATTTTATCTTGAATTATTTGCTAAAATGACATTTATAGTGGAGTTTTTTATTAAATATGTTATTTACTACAGTTTTTACATAAAAGAAATTTTTCTGTTTATATGTTTGCTAATTTTATTGATTCTAAAAGGTTCCCAAATTTGATTATCTAACTGTAACCGTGAGTTATATCAAAATATATTGATTTCACATATTTAAGTACTATAAAATTTTAACTTTCAGTAGAGATTATTCTATAAGTTTTATGCAAATTATATTGTATATTATATTTTTGAAAGCTGGATTTACAATATGGTATTTTTCAGGGAAAAGTGAAAACTAAATAGTTGAAAAATAGTTTACGGAAATCACCGTGATTAACTTATCAGTATGGTTAAAATATCAAAACTTAAGAAGGGTTAACTGATATAATTTCGGGAAATAATGCTTAACAAGGTTTTTTTTTAGAATTATTCAATCTCAATGTTGCAGAAAATATCAAGTTTTTAGTTACATTGCCCGACATTGACAACAAGAAGAAGCGGACAGAAAATTATTCAAATTTCAGGGCAGATGCACTTTAACGAGTTGCTCTAATGATGTGAAATGCTTAGCTATCCAGCGCACAATGTTATGTAACAGTAATAGATTGTTATAGTTATGATAATTACAAACATGGTTTAATCTTTTTTAATTAATATGTGTCTTCTGCATTGTTTATCATTATCTTAAAGTGTACTTTGTTTTTAGAAATGGTAGGAATATTCGTGGTAAATATTAGAAATACAACTATCTAATGTTCTAAGTGTCTCATAAAAAATTCATAAATGTGGAAGGAATTTAAATACGTTGTTGTTGTGTTGTTGTTGTTGCTTATCCTCCATGTCTGACGGAGTCAGACTAGATCCACGAGTTCGTTGACTGTAAGGAAGTCGAAGACTAAAAGAGGATTGCTAAAGAGATCCTCCCTAGAGAGACCCATGCAATCCAAAAGATGCTCAGGAGAAGCCTGATGATTTTGGCACTTGGTGCAGGTGACGAAAATTTTCCTGCCCTCGTTGAAAGTGAGGCACTTAATATGTCCGCTAGCAAGTCTTGAGAGAACAGTCCGGGTACGTCTGTCACACGGGAGGTCAAGGGACAAACCCGGTTTTGATCCCTTGTACCAATTAAGGGTGGGGGGTGTTATTTAAATACGTGAATGCAATTAGTGGCAAACTGATTCGAAATGAAGAGGATTTTTTAAGAGAAAAAATCTTTATTCAAAATTGTGCTAGTGGAGGATGCTTCACGCACTGAAATTCTAGTGAATATGCAAATCATAATTCTGTAAAATGCAGGATGCTAGACTAAAATCTCACGAAATCTGTTACTCGCGTGTACATGATCTTAATTTAGGTGGATAAAGCACTACTGGTGAAACGTTTTTTATCTTGGACTTTTATGAAGATTTTACTCGCAGAAAATAATGAAAGTAGAAGTCCTATAACTCCTTCCGGATCATTCTGTCTTGCCTTCTTAGTGGTGCTGTATGTTCATCAGGGTTCCATAATTTTGCTGTGGTTCCGAAAATTGATACTTCAAGAAAATAGTTCACACGATGAAGAAATTAGTGCATGGGAAGTAACAGAGTAACTGCCATGTTGAAGACATTTAATGTCCATATCTTTCATGGTGTATTCTATAAGTTGCAAAATCTCCACCAACTATTTCTTAGTGACACAAAGTGGAGAATTTTTAGGATATTCACAAAGCTACACAGCATCTTCTAGATTAATTAAGCTTATTTTGCATTGCATTTTTGCATTTGTTAAGCAATGTTCTTAATTGTTGCTTCTGAGCAAGCAAGATCTCGTATGTCTTCACTTAGCAGTTGTTACATTCATTACATGTGACAGTAGTATGGCTTTATTTCTCCAATTACTATAGATCACTATTTCTTTGAAATGTCAGTGCGAAAGAAGACAAAAAAAAGTCACTAATACAAAACACTGTTTGCTTATGCTACTAAAAATGTGATACCATATTTATTTTAATGTAATCATCTTCACGCAGTAACATCATAATACACTTCATTGTGAAGCAGTTCCTGATAAGAATATTTGGTGATGAGTAACCAAATGTTTTTGATATCTAAAAGTGCATGGGCCTTACAGCAATTAATTATTTGCTGAAGATTTACGTTAATTTTTGAGCACAGAGAGTACGCCATCTTCTTTAGCAGAGTTAAAGGATATTATTCATCAGAAGATATTTTAAATCCAATCCACACATACGCTACATTCTGCAGCTAACGATGTTGTCACAAAGCTTCAAAGAAAATATGAAATGCTCTATACGTAAAACGCTTTTTTCTTATATTTGATTCCACGATTTCAATGCGTGAGGTATAAGAATTTGAACTAATAAATTTTCTAACAAAAAAATATT
Source organism: Latrodectus hesperus (assembly GCA_037975125.1). NCBI lineage: Eukaryota > Metazoa > Arthropoda > Arachnida > Araneae > Theridiidae > Latrodectus > Latrodectus hesperus. Next base: position 4,524,770 of record CM075852.1, on the reverse strand, counting down.
CTTCCAGTGAATCATTTTATCGAAAATCACTTTCACATTTTGAAAATCCTACAAATTTTAAGCATTTTTAAAGTGTTTATGAACTTTGACACCCAGTACTATACAAGATGACTCACTCTTGACAACCCAATATTATAAAAGAATTTTCTCAAAAACTTACATATATAGCTCAAAGACATGGTTGACAAGAACATATACTAGTATATTTTGTCATGAGATTGCAAGAAGTTAAGAGGAAATCTGATTGTTATGAATGATGATAAAGGTATCTTGAACTAATTTTGAAAGCATTTTTAAGAGCATATTTTTGATCAGGAACCATTGCTGTCAATAGAACGCACTCGGATGTAAAAGACATTATTGCAAATGTTTGTCAATCTCTGTGCTGCTATTTAATGACAGAAATTATATTTTCTAAGCACAAATTTGAAGTTTAGAAACAAGCTTCTGTATAAGTTTAGAAACAAGCTTCTGATTAAAATACGCTTTCTTTTTCACAAAGAATATATTAATTTTTTGATAATGAAATGTTTCGTACGAAACTCCAATCTTAAATCAACAATTATATTTTCATTGGTTCTTGTTTCAACTCAGCGGGTCACTATTGTCACCTTTTAAGATTAATTGATAGGTATCCTTAGTAGAATTTCTCGTCTGACTAAATACACACATTCTACATACATAATCACAAGTTTAATTTAATTTTTTTAAATATGTCTTTTTTAAGAAAGTTAGTTTTGATTCATAAATTCATTTTGACAAAAGCTTTTACGATCTCATTTTCTAAGAAAATCTCATTCATATTACAAAATAATCTCAATCCCATATAATTTAAAAGTATGCAGAACTCTTGGAATTATTACTTAATATTTAACTCTCATCTTATTTTCCGTCATTTTTTTTACTTCATTTATATTTATATGTATTAAAGAAATATTATTTCATTTTGAATTTTCAATATTGTTTTATTTGCAAATTTATCATTTCACTCCCTATACTATATTTTATTCAAAGAAAAATGTGTTTTTCAATTCACTATGTATTTATGCTTCGTAGAAAGTATATATACACACATTTGATTAATTTCAAATTCATATTCACTCACATCAAGATACATTTTTAAATTTAGTTTCCATGAAATTATTATTTTAATTCTAATTCTTCAGAATAGTTTAACTATATTTCTACAAATATCAGCCTCGCATTATTTTGAGCTAATAAATTATATTCCTTTTTAATGCATTGGTTTGGTCTCTACTTTGTATTTTGATTAAAAAAATAAAATAAAAAGAAAATTTGATTTTTATTTTTAAATTCAACTCATATCCAAATTTATATATTATGGCGATTATAAAAATTTTCAATTGAAAAAATCTTTTCTATATTAAAAAATAACACTAGAAATAACCTCAAAACATATGCATATAACAAAACATAATAAGGAAAAGGTTTTAAATAAATAGGAAAATGTTTTAAAATAAATAAAATTTTCATAAATTTAATTGGTTAATGAAGAAATGCTAAAATACTTTTATTTTTCTAACACACAAAAGAATGGCATCCTTCAATAATAAACGAAAAGATAATTTTTTTCTTTTACATTATTATGATAAAACAAATATACTTTCCACTATTTAAGATTCCGTATGTTTTAATGAGTTGCAAACATTTTTAAATCTATCATTCCAAGAAAAAGAATTTTTTTTTATTTTGTAAGCAAACTCATTTATATTTTACAATGGAAAATTAATATTACACACAAGTACAGAAATTCCAAAGTAACTTATTAATTTTTAATTACCCTAAATACTGAATATAAATTTGAGGAAAATTATTTAACTACCTAAGATATTAAAATTTACATAATAATATATAATATAAGTTATTTGTTTTAGTTCCTTTATATTACATTTTTATGTGGATATGAATATTTCCTTTTTTATTTCTTTCCATGATCATTCTTTTGGTATTTGGATCAAAGTTTTTCTATTAATATAATTCTAGTTTGTAACTCTTTCGGAACATTTTTACCGATGTAAATATTTTGGGGAAACATTTCCTAATATGATCTTATTATTTTTATTTCTTTCATGCGTAATTTGATTTCCTGATACCAACTAATTATTTCTTTCTCTTTGCTTGGTATATTTATCACTTGCATCAAATTTTTTCACATAATTTATCGATTTATTATCTTTACTATTACTTGTGTCTTTATCTATACGGATTTGTTGCCTAGGATATTAAATTATTACTAAATTCTGGTTTAATAATATCAAGGAAATATTTTATTTTGGTTGATATGATTGGACTGTCGGAATTTTTTTTTACATAATTAGAAAGATACTAAGAAATTCACCTTACTTTATATTCCATTCTTTATTTTTTCATTTTATGTATTAGAAGATTTTTTTAAAAGAAAACTTCATCATTTTACTACCAAACTCAAGTTAAATTATATCTTAAAGGTTTCCTTGATATCTTCTCTTTTCTTTCTAAAAAAATAATTGTGATCCTTGTGTTCTGTACATTGGATTTTCAATGTGTATAACTACATAATTATAGTATAAAGAGGTTATCGTTAAGTTTTATACAAAATAATCATTGTATTATTTTACCAATATACTTTTCATTATATAAATCTGTTTGCTTTTTTGTCTACAGATTTTTGAATAAATAAAATTTGTTAACATTTGTATTGTAGTTTTGTTAATGTTTTTCTCAGTTAAATAAAATGAAAATTTTATGTTTGATAGAAAAGTTGCTATTGAATTCCAATATGCTCCCTAACACACAAGACGCAAAGATATTCAAATTTAACAATAGCTTTTCATTAGCTCGTTAAAGCACATAATTCAATGAATGCAAATATATTAGAAAATAAAAATATGAAGCACATTTTTAAAGTGTTTCCTTGATTCTACATTTACATGCAATTCTGGTAAGTGTCTTCTAGTTTAAAAGTTTTCTAAATTGATAAATCATTCCTCAACAGCATAAAACATTCTCAAATTATCATATTAGATGCTTTTATTAATATGGAACCTTATACTTCTGGTGTTAATGCTTGTCAATACTCAGTAGTTATATTTTAATATCACTGAATGAATGTTTTCTCAGTTATTAAGACAACATTTACCACATGTAGATTTTATTAAGTTGATTTATCGAAACAAAAGCAACAAAGATTTCTTTGCAATGCATTCAATAGATCAATCTCTATACCAGTAAACTGTAAGCGTTTCATAGCATGAAATGCAAAATATTCTTAAAAACAATAATGTTTTTACATATAGTATAAGTCTAAAAGATTCTTCAATTAATAATTTTATGAATATAGTTTGTTTATATTTATGTATTTCTTATTCATCTAAAATGAGATTATATGGTTTTCTTTAAACAAGATTATATGGAATACTTTAAATTATATTTGTTACTTAGAAAATAAGGTTTGTTACTTAGTATTTTTATGTCAATACTTGTTAATTGACTAAAAAATACGTAATTATAAATTCCAGCAGGAACTGATTACATCAGAATTCCCCTTAAGAATTTGTAAAAGTAGCATACATTTCAAGGATTTGTGATGTGAATAATCATATAAATTAAGAAAAATTAGTAAAAATAAAAAAAATACCGTAAAAATGAAAGTATCTGAAGATAGAAGCAAAATTTTAATTTATTATCATACTGCTTACTATTTCCTTACGAGCAACCCATCACACAGCTATAAATGCTATAAAATGCTTATAAATTAAGCATGTTATAGTTTCAATTTAAATTTACATCTTTAATTTATATTGTTTATATTAATTTAATTTGCAGCACGATTAAATTATATTAATATAATTTAATTGTGCTGCAAATTTTCATAACATATAAAAAAATTCCAACTAAAATGAAATCAAATATTTCGTACCGATGAAAATTTCTAAATCAAATACTTGTTACTTTTTTAAATAATAGTGAAATGCAAATTTTGGTGTTTATAAATATAATCGTTTTTTCAGTAACTATTCGCAAGTATTATTTATAGAATAATTTTTAAATAAGTAATTCTATTCACAGAGAATTCATCATCCATAATTATATAATCGCTTGGGTTTTAAACAGAAAATGAAGTAGCCCATAAAAATATTTATTATTTTCAAACTACAAAAATCCTTTTATAATTTGTCTACACAGTACATTAAAATTACACTCTTATGTAGTGGTTATTTGAAACAAACACATATTTAAATAATAATTCTACCATTTTAATGGAAAAAATAATATTAAAGATACGATAGATTTCAGATTTTCGAATATTGCACCAGCTCTCTCTTTTTGCTTTTTCTAATACTCATGATGAATATTTTGGAATTTAAATTAATTTTCACAGTCAAAATATCTTTTCGCGATCCTTTAGAAAATAACTAGTTTCGCAATAAAATATATTTTCGTGATTTGTTAGAAAGTGACTAGTGAAAAATTTGGTAATCCCTTCCCACTATTTGAAAGTTGTTGAAATAATTTATTCCTTTCCAAAAGTAAGTTGAGTTGATTTCTATTTATCTTTTTTTAATCTGGTTTATACATTATGGAAAATGCAAGCATGAGACGATTAATCTGTTTCATAAATAAAATCCTAATTTAAAATTGACTTAATCAAAAATTTGCCATTAATCGATATAAAGCTGTCTTAAAATTTTTTACATTGATTTATTATAATTTTTTATTGTAGTTAAAATAACATAATTATTTATGAAATAGCTCTTTATATATAATAAATATGCTGTACTTATTAATCCTAATTTTAATCTGCATGTCTTATAGCTGAAATTTTAGGGAAATCTGTTTTCTTTATATACCAAACCAAATCTATAACCACTGTATCAAACTTTAAAATATTTTAAATTTAACGATAAATTAAATTTTAAATATATCCTAAAACAATTTTTTTCAATTTACATACCTCGTGTCATTAATTAATGGTTCTATAATATTCATACTTATAGCTTAATTCCGGTTATATAATTTTAAAGAATATTATAATTTGCATGAAAGCAAAAAAGATAGTTTTTTTCAAATTATATTTTTTATATTAAAGATAAATTATTATCTTTTATTATTTTTGGTTTTTCAAATTTATTTCAATCTAATTATCATTATTTTGTAGCTAAAAATAATAATTTTTTATAACTTCATGTTTTCATCTAATGTTTTAAATTTGAGAAGTGTCACAGAACCTGTTTTGAAAGAAATTTTTGTAAAATAAGTGATAATATATTATTTTTATTTATAAGAAAGCATGTGTTTGTAAATTTTAATATTTTTTCTACTGTCAGGAGTTCTTATATTTCAGCCTAGAGTCAATCACAAATGTTTTAATGCTCTGTAAGCTGAAATATGATTAATTTGTTTCATTTTTTAATTATAACTTTCTTAAATAAGTTTTATTTCTTATGTTTTCAATTTTAATGATCCATTACAAAGAAGGAAGTTGATATCTATCTTTAAGCTTCTTTTGTTAACTGGAAACGGTTAAATAGCAATGCAATAAGATTAACTTTCAGAAAAAAGCAGGCATTAAATAAAATGTGAAACAAATTTGACAAAATTGCACTATTTAACATTTGTTGCCACTTAAACAGCTGATCTGGCAGCCGAATGCTTAGCGCTCTTGCCTGTGGTTCAACAGTTCGTGGGTTCGAATCCCACCTTGGGCATGGATGTTTGTAGTGGTTCGGAATCCAATTTAAACCGTAGGTCCCGGTATAATTAGCCCTCGTGTCCAAAAGATGACCGTTGAACGACAAACAAAACCAAACCAAACTTGCCTCTTAAACTTTAAATAAAAAATTTCTTGATTCAAATACATATAATTTACTCCTTTACATTAGATCACTATGATGGAACCTAGATTTATATTCTCAAAGTGAATGGTAAATTAAAAGCAAATGAAAACATTTTATTTAATCATCTTTTGTAATTGATTCAAAAAAGATTTTAAAATTTTGATCACTATCAGTTTATCTTCGACAATTTTTGAACTTCTTTAACATTTTCCTTTATACTAAATGGGCTTAGCTTATTTTAAACTACATACGTATGAGCTAAAGTTGACATTTGAATAAATCTTCTATATAGAACAAAATGTTTAAAGAAATAAAATAGCATTAATAAAATTTAACTTTTATAAAATGTGAAGAAAAATTTTAAACGCTTTGAAAACATATGAAAATAAGTTTTCAGTTTGATGTATTTCTATTGTTTCCTATACACCATAGGCTATTCAATTGCAAACCAAGAGGAAATTCAAACAATATTGTTAGAAAAATATATTATAATAAAAATATCAAATTATTAAGTTTTTATGAAACTTAATATCAAATATCCTAAAATGTCAGTACCCAGAATAGTGTCCTCTTTGAGAAAAAACAGCTATTCTTGGTCACAACTAATGATCTGGGTCATAAGATAAACAATGCTTCTGTAGCATGTAAAGTAAGAACTGCACATGATACTTTAACATGATACCACTTTTTATATCACTTTGATACCACTTTTTATCGACGGTTATGACTGATATATGAGGAAAAGAAAGTCCTTAAGAAATTGTTTACTAATAGCCTTCTGTTGAATAGAGCTCATGATAACATCATAACCAGGCTGCAATCGACTATTTTCTGCATTAAAGAAGATAAGTAAAATATCAATGATATATGGTTGTATGTTATCCTACTTAAATACAGATTCCTTGAGATTTAATATTAGTTAAGAATATAGACCTTAACAAAACTGAAATTTAACTGCTCTTGTTTAAATTAAAACCAATGAAAACGAGAAATATGGCTGAGGTACACATTCAATAATATTCTGTACCTTCATTCCAGGTGATAATTCTATATAAAAATGTGAAATGGAAGCATTGTATTTCATGATACCACTAGATATGAATGCAACGATAGTGCTGTTGTAAACAGAACTGAAAAATGTGGCGTCTCATCATTTCTGCATCATAGCTCATTGTCAATCACACCACTGAAAGATCTGTTGTCAGTGATGTGACTTCAAGAGTATCCAAAAGCATCGTCACTAGGAACATAGTATTATGTTGTAATAGTCATTGAATTGTACATACCGACATTTGTTGTCCTGTCCCCACTTTTTGTCACAGTGGATCGTATAGCCGCGTCAATAGACTATACAATTAAGGATATGCGGGAATGATGTCTGTCTTCTGGCATCAGATCCAATACAGGTTTCCTTATGACAGTTCTTGTTTGACTGCCAATATTTTCTGCAGATAGTCAGGGGATCCCGATAGACGCGGGCTCCAAAACTGGGCTACTATAAACGATAATCCAGGTGGCCAATCAATCAACCTCCATCAGAATAAGAAAAGTGCTAATAAACATTTTATTTACACGAGGACAAAATATTGATGGACAAATGAAAAAAAAATGATAGACAAAATATTACACCAGAGATAATAACTTTAAATGCAATTTGTATACGAGAAACATTTTGTGTAATTTTCCTTTTCAACTTAAAATAAATATCGATATGGACATTCTATATGAACATGTTGAAAAGATGATCGTTTGCTTATCACAGTATCATCTTTCTTTTGCATAAATTTCATATGTTTAAAATTCCACACATTATATTATGTTACGCGAGTAGAAAATAACACTTGGGCAGAAATTTTAACATTTAGACCTGATAACTTCATTTTCGTAGTATTATTTACTATTTTCCGTTTCATACAACTAAATCTATCTCTCAATTTTCTTGATATTTCAGAATCTAGAATAAGTTTCAAGATAATCTAATGGTTTAGTTTAGCTATTTTGATTATATTTTGTTATAATTTAGTTACTCTTAAATTGTACTATAAATATTTATTAAATTTAATTTTAGTAATTTCCATCATATTTCCATCATCATCTTAATTAATCTCGGAATTAGATATTTGTAACTAGGCTATGCCTATGATTTTGTCAAAACTTAGAGTGGAAGATATTAAACAACTAATAAAGTTCATTAATCTTGTCGAGTCGAACAACTATTTAACTTCAATTGCACTTACAAACTTTGAGTATAAGTTTGTATTAGGGATTAATAACTTATTAGAAATACTAATTTTTTTTGAAATTTTCAAAACTTATAGAACTAAGCATTTTGTATTCTGTTATGTGTTTCAACTCGGTAAATTTACATTATTACGTTATCACATTGATTGTTACTCCGAAATGTGTGACCGAAGTTAATTTATCTCAATTCTAATATGCTGAGTGATGAAACTATTTTTTTCACTTAATGTTTTGTTTATTGTAAACAACATAGACTTGTGAGCATTAGACGATATACACAGAATCTAACAATACAACACGTGATTATTAGTGTATGGGACAGTTTAATCCCAGCATATATCTTATCACCTCGTCTTGACGCTCAAAAATATCTCATCTCTCTTTAAGAAGTACTTCTTTAAATTGTTTACTATATGCCCCACATATTAGGTGCAGAATGTGGTTTCAATATGATGGAGCACCATCTCATTGCGTAAGGTTTGTTCGTGACGGAACACAGTCATCTCGTATCTTGGCCTTCTAGATAGCATGATTTGACTTCTTTTGATTATTTATCCTGAAATGCCACGTAAAGGATTTTCAACGACATGATGACCTTTACTAGGTTGGATGAATTCCTATTAATGTTGCTACCAACATTGATTCGCAAGGTTCATTCAAAAATGTTCAGCTATCAATGTTCCGTAGATATTATGCGTACTTCCATTCCAGTGTTGGTATTTTTGTACGCCTCCAATGATATTTTTATAACTCATTTATTGCATTATTTTGTTGAGTAATAAAACGTTTGCAATATATAGTGTTGAAGCCTTCTTTGATATTTGTGTCGATTTAGCACATGAGGGTTCCGTCCACCATGTCCTGTATAGTTACGGTTACATGGATATATAAATCCATTTGTCAACATATATGACACAGGCAAATTTTCATTCCTTTATTTATGACATTAGTATATTACATTCCTACTGCTTATAAAGTTAAAATTAGTTCAGAAATAAATAAAAATTATTTCATGAAAGGTAAATTTCTTCTAAAGTTATATATTAATTTAGTTCTATTATTTATGATATTCAGTATAGTGTTTTTTTTGCGTTAGTTTTACAGTATATAAAATATTACATTGAATCAAAATATGTGGCAACAATTTGATATATACTAGTGAAAAATCTCATTTCTTTTACAACAAAATTTACGGTCAATTAATTTTGAAAGGGTCAATCAACGTAGCTATGAATCATTAGTTTTACATCATTGCATTTAGTTAGAATATCTATGAAATGCACTGCACCCCATGTTTCGAAAGGCATTTATAACCAATGTAAAAAGAAATAAAATTGCTTCCCTCTGCAAAACAAAATGACCGCTGTCCATCAAGCAAAAGTGAAATAAGGCCGAGTGGGTAATGTCCCGTGAGGCTTGCATCTACTTTCAGTTCGACAGGGTCGGCATTTATTTCTTTTCGTTTTGAATCGTCTCGAGTTTCGAAAGTTGAAGCTTAGGAGTTGGGTTCAGCTCTCAGGAAGTCTATTTGACCGAACAGAATGCGATAGACAAGAATGCTGAGTCTCGGATCAGGAAGATTTCGGAATATGCAACTATGCTGGGAGAGAGACGTCAGGGCTCGTTGAGTAGAGTTGAGCTGTTTTTTTTTCTTCTGATGCAATTGTTTTTTTCAATTTGTCTGAATACGTATACCAAGTACTCTGCCAACTGTGTATCAGTGTCTATATATAATAGATATATTTATAGAAACCATTCACTTTATTTTACAAGCAAATTTATTTTTATGGAACAATTTTCAAAATAATTTCATTAATGTAAAAATTGTCTTAAATTTTTCAATAAAGGTTGCTTATGATTAAATTTTGTAATCACAAGAAATATTTTGATCATTCATAAAAATTACAATAAATTTATATACATCAAAAACTTATGGAATTTGATTGTGAAAATATTTATTTTTATTAAAATCCATGTAAGTTTTTAATTGCAAGGTTTTAACCATAGTTAGCAAACTCTTCATCCATTCTAATTTTTCATGCTGAAACGTTGATATTAACCTAAATCAAATTTTATTGACAAATATTAATCAAAAACGTGTTATTGAAAAAATTAGTTTTGTTATAATGGGAATAAGTTCTGATTCATAAATAGAACAAGAAAATTTGTTTTACTATCTTAAAATTAAAAGTATCTTGTAAAACATATCATATTTCGCATTTAATTGTCTGTTAATATTTTTTTTCATTCTAGATGTAGTAGAATTCAGATTGTCTGCAACAACCGGTTTTAGCTATAATTTTCATTATAACATTAGTATAGTATATACCTTTAACTAGTACCAAATGTTTGTCTTTAAATTAGTGAGAAGTGTTTAATAGCAGTAATTTTATTGTTGATACACATGTTATTTAAAAAGCTATGTAAAAATTCATTTATTTATATAATGGGAAAATACGCTGTTTTATGGATTATTTATACTGACAAACTAGGTGATTAATGGAAGACAAATAATTACTAAATTATCTTACATTATTTAAGGATAATTAATTTTATTCATAAAAGATAAAATATATCTTTACTTTCAATTAAGCTTATTCATTGTCGCAAAAAAATCCATAATATTTTTAAATCTACCTCAGCAGATTAGATTTTGAACATATAAACAAAGAAGATAATTAACGTACAGTGAAATAAAAAAAATGAGTAGTAAAGTAATGTTTCAAATTCATACTGAATTTTACAGATATAAAGAGCATAAAATTTCTTTCTGAATTTTTTAATACCTTTGAGAAAGAAAAATTAAAATATAATAATATTTAAAATGCAGTGTTTGAAAAATAAGCTTATTTTGTTAGCTAATTTCAGAATAGGTTTCTACACTAAAATTCGTTAATAATCATTTTTGTCAGGATTGCCTGTCGTTATTTAATAATAATAATTTCTGTAATTTAAAACAATTTTTTAACTTAATGTAAAAACAATAAATTGGTTTATAAGTTATTTGCAGTGAGTGGTTTCATTAATTTGATTGATACTTAATTTATTTAATTGGAAAAGGGGTAGGTTTATTTCTCTATAAATAACAAAGTGTTGAAAAAATCTCATACATACCAATATTTTAAGATAAATATAAAATTCTTAAGTGAAAATGTAAGCAAATTATCTAGAAACTCTACATTTCAATGAGACAAGACTTTTAAAAAAATTACTAAATCATTCAGTAAATTAAAATTTACTAAATCATAAATACTAAATTCATTTACTAAATTTCAGTGCTATTTTTTTTACAATTTTTCTTTAGCTAATTTTAAGTCTTTTGTTTTCTGATTTCTCCACAACCGAGTAATTTTATTTCTAGAAACAAGTTAACCTTCTTTCTACTTCTGCTGTATTGTACTACAATATGTCTAGGATAGTATAAAATATGATTGGAATACCGTACATTACAGCGCTATCATTCAACTAACGAGCTGCTTGCTTTTTCTCCGAAATTTGTTTGGAAAACAATCAAAACGAATTTTATATTTAATGGTGGAAGCTCTATCATTTGTTCTTCTAAAATCTACATGTAATATTCATTAGATGTATTATATATGAAGTCAAATCACAGTTTTTGTATGAGAGATTTTCTGTGAAATTCTGTTTATACGATTATCTGTTTTTAACTGTGAGAATTCTAACGATGTTGACAATATAATCCATTGCAAAGTTTTCTATCAAGCCCATATTCACACCTTAGGTTTGGTTTGGTTTGGTTGGGTTTCATGGTGCAATATCCAAAAATTGACATGCTGCACCAACATATTCACACCGCAAGGCACTATTAGGCCTTTAGTTCTTTATGATCAACACTCTTTAATAATATAACTTAAATCATTTTCGCTTGAAGCGGTAGCATCATACTCTTTGGATTAAGAGATTTTTCAAGACTCGCCCGGTTTATAAAGTTTCTTTTTATTATGATAATGAAGGTGAATATATTTTTTTACTATTTAGAGGGATATTAGCATTTTGAAAATGTCTTCATGTGTAACGTGAAATAACAATAATAGTTGAAAATATTTTATATTTCAAAATTATTATTATTTTGAATTATTAATTAGTTATTATGCTGTTGAAATAACTTCTCAATTTAACTTTTTAAATTCTTTTTTAAAAATGACTGTTTATATGTGCTTTTTCAATACCACATAATCAGTATATCCCTAGGATACAGCGAACTGCTCTTTCACGTTTCTTAAGTGGCCACATTAGGTCCCTTTTTTCCCAACAGGGCCAGGTTTGGTTTGTTTGTCGCTCAACGGTCATTTTTTGCACACGAGGGCTAATTAGACCGGGACTTACGGCTTAAAGTGGATTCCGAACCACTACAAACATCCATGCCCAAGGTGGGATTCGAACCCACGAACTGTTGAACCGAAGGCAAGAGCGCTAACCATTCGGCTGCCAGCTCGGCCAACAGGGCCAGGAAGTCTCTCTGGAGTGTCACTGGTGCAAGGCTGATCAGGCCTCCCCGAGACATATTCTTGACTGTCTGAGTTTTAATGTGAACGAGGTTTTGAAGAATCCTATTTTATTTTTATACTTTTTAATGATTTTTGGTTTTATGGAGATGGTTTAGATTTGCTACACCATCTGAGATTTGAAACAATAAACAACAGTATATTGTAGAAAATAATTGCTACAAGTATTTATGCAATTTCTTAGTGTTTTATGTGCAATTTCACTTATGTGGTCACTGTCTACCATACAAAATAATGTTTAACGGCGTTCAACAAGCCTTAAATAAAAACCCAGTTTTTAAAAAAGAAAAACTTTAAAAAAAATTCTCATTTGTGTCAATAAAAATATAGGATTATTATGTATAGCATAATTTTTACATCAGTGAAAATATTTATTTTCATTTTATAAATACAATTAATTATCTGACTAAATTCAATTCTACACAGTATAAATATAAAATAATAACGCGCAATTTCTCATCAGGTTGCATTTATATCAATACCTTAATTCATTTTTCCTTATGGTTTATCATTATGGTGATGCACAGGAGTTTAATACCATGACAAATTCATAGTTTACTTAACTTCATTCTTTAGTACATTAAGAATAAAAACAAACAACATAATAAAATGAAAAAGCATGAAATTAAAGAGAACTTATATATATATATATATATATATATATATATATATATATATATATATATATATATATATATATATATATATATATATATATATATATATATATATATATATATATATATGGAAAAGAGAGAAATGTGTGTGTCTATTTATGTATGCATGTATGTTGCAGAAAAAATTCTGTATGCGGTTAATTTTGTGAGCTATAAGTAAATAATAAAAGAGAATTACAAAACAAATGTGATATAAAATATTTTATTACATAAATCCATCAATAAATATTTTAAAACTTAAAGATGTATTTTCTGAAGTTGGAAAAAATTAGTGTTTAAAGTACGATAAATAAACAAAGCGTGTTGATTCGTCTGAATCATTCACAAGTGATAAAATATTCATTGAAAATTTGTAATTCATTTATCTCAATAATATGTTTTCTTTAAACGGAACACGTATAGTAGCTTATATTTCTGAACGCATATCACTATAAAAGTTTTTTTAAACCTTTACAATTCATATTATAGCTCAATAATAAATCTTTCACACACTCTCTTATCAGCTGCAGAAACAGACATCCGATTCCAACACAATACTTGTAATTTCAAAGAAATGAATTGTATTATTAAATAATAATTTTGGACAAGGTATGACAAAAAACCAACCATAAATACATATCAATAAATACTGAATCAATTTATATATCATTTTATATTGATAAGTCTTTAAAATTAATGAAACTATTTTTTGTTTTTAAAATTTTATTGCTACTTTTATTTTTAATTAAATATTAATATTGTAATTTTATAATTACTCTTATATTATATAACAGAGAATAAATGATTTCTCATCAAAGTTTGCTTAATGAAAATTATAAATCAAAATATAATGACTACTAAAGTAATAATGAGGTAGTAATAATTTAGTTATATTTTGAAATAGAAAATCATTTTTTGAATATCACATTAACAGTTCTATATTTTAATTTATGGGAAAAGTTAATAATTAATTTTAAGATAACCTAATAGTATCATTCATTTGTACTGAGAACTTGTTGAAAAATAAAACAAATAAGTTTTTATATATATATATACATAAGAGACAGAGTATATAATCACTTAACGTATACAAATACGTTTAGATCATATTTCCTAAAAGTTCAGTAGGATATATTAAAAAATTCACATAAATATTGCAACTAATATTTTTAAGAACATAAGTAAGCAAAAGGACACTAAAATATTTCAAAGCAATTTGTATAGTATTAAGAGCTGTATACACAGTTTCATGCAAAGTATGTCAAATTGATTATTCTTTTGTATTTGAAAGAAAATCTCGAAACAATTTATAGTATAAAGACATTTTACGTACAAGCTCAGCAATAAGTAAACACATCGCCTGTTCTTTTCTTATATATATCATATAATACCTTGGCCTGTACAATTTTTATAAAATTGCAATTCAGCTCAATTCTTTTTACAAACGTACAAGATTATTTTTCACAAATAGAAATCAAAGATTTTGTAATGGGATTTTACTTGTGAGATTATAATTGTTTTAAGTTCAGGTTATTAAAACGAGCTAAATATTTAATTTATAAATTTAAAAGCTGATATCAATTTCCATACATTCCATAGGATATGTACATGATTCCTATATATGATAATACATATATGTGATAATACAACTGATATATCTGGAGAATTATGTTTACTTCGCATAATTCTTAAAATTTCAATGTTTTTAAAGCACGATTCGCATGATTTAAGTAATTTACTATCACACTCTGGATAGAGTTATAAATTAATATATATCTTACATAATTCTATCCATATGAATTATAAATGAAAATAAGTTGCAATGAATAAAGACAATGGCATGAAATTGTTTTCATAACACCACGCTGTCCTGAGATGATAGCTTATGAAATTTTTGACCACTCGCAAGCTTGGCACCTTGATGACCGAGTTCTTGTTTTAATTTCTCAGTATTTTGGAGAAAGATTAGTAACACTGATAAAGTTTCCTCACTGGCAATCTTGTTTGCCTTGTATCCAAATGCCTTATATTCTCATTTCAGTCAGTCTCTAACTGATTCATTATCAAACATCATATTCCTAAATCAGCTTTTGTGGTGTCTGTCATTATTTTTATGAAAGACAATGTTCGAGGGGTCATCAGCCAACTCAGGATATAAATTGACATCGTGGAAATATTCTCCTGTATAACCATTCGCAAAGCCCGAACTGAGAATCTGTTCTTTCTCTCTTTCTGTCCATTTTAGTGGACCTCTCTGATTGGATGAAATAATTTCTCTTTCTTGTGACCACCTATGAGCGACAGCTTGTCGCTTTGCGTGTCTTAATAGTCTCTGGCGCTCTTTTTCAGGCGTGGTACCATATCGGATGTTGAGAATAGCATGATGAGAATGGATACGAACGTCTACTTGGTGTTGTTGGTTTGAAGAAGGGATGTGACTTTCTCCCTCTTCCAGCTTGCTTTCATGTACAGTGGTATTGACAGCAGAGTTGCCAAGTCTCTGCAATTGATTCAAGTCATCGCCTACTCTTCTTGTATTGTCCTTCACCAAATAGAACACGTCCTGGCCATGGAATGTGAGATGAAGGTCTAAAATATGGCAGTTATTAAAGACAGCCGAGAAGACATCTTTGCGAATGATTTCTGCTCTGGCAGACGCCCTCACTACTGCTCTGCCATTTACGTTAGAAACAGTGATTCCTTTTCCGAAAGGTACATTATGGGTGCTGATCTTAGGAAGAGCTTCATCGAATAATTGTTCCCTTTTTACTTTTGACGTCTGGACACTTGTTAATCGAGCGAATTTCAAAAGCTTCTGCTGCACAGAACAAGTTAATCCTGATAGTAGAGGGACTGTAGGCAAATCCAAGAAAAGTGGTTCAAAGTCTATGTTGTTTACTGGATTTGGAGATCGATTGTAAATTTCATTTGCAGCTAAATCTAAAGTATCGAGGTTAATGCCTTGATTTCGAATCCATCCTTTAAGATCTGAAATAAATAAGAAAACAATCTTTTAAATTAACAACAATCGATTGAAAAACAGCTGTTTGAGTTAATTTTTTTAGTAAAAATATTAAATTTCAATTTTCAAAAATTTTCATGAAGTGGAAGTTTTTGTAAAACATAATAATTCAAAAATATTTAACACAAATGAATAAAAATAGGAAAAAATGAATGAATATTGAAAAACATTTAACTTAAATGAATAAATTCTGTATTCATTAAATGTATTTTGGCTGATTTTATTGTCTGTAGGCTGATTACGATACGTTAAAGCAATCATTGAGTTTTTCAAAAAATTGTATGAAACTTCTCGTAAATTTTTGGACTAAAAATACCTTTTAAATATATTAATAACACGTGAATACCTCAGAAATTTTACTTTTTTATCATTAACAACCAGATATAAATATTCTTTGAGATAAAAATGAAATAAAAGAAATAATTCATTACTGAATCAAGTTTGAGTCACTCGCTTTAGCTTACATAAAATTGTTACTTTTCATTAACACATTTTATCTCTTCAAGTAACATAAACCCAAGCATATGTTTTTCGTTTAATATAATTTATCATAAAACTCTATAAATGTATCGAAATATTTAAAAAAAAAGATGTATTTTATTGAAATATGTACTTTAAGCAGTTCCTTGTACGAATAAAAAAGCAATGCATCATTTATGAAAAGCATAAAACACACCTTATATGATATTATATCCAACAGCAGAGAAAAGATAAAAAATAAAACATATATGAAATTCCAAATGACTGCAAAGATTTCATTTTAGACTTAGATACAGTAGCACATGCGATGGCAGTTTGAAAGAAGCATTATAACGGATATCACAGACGTTTCCTTGAGCCCTTAGAGATTATTGGAAACCGATACCGAGGATTGGGGTATAAAAGAAATAAGTCAACTCTTCTTATTTAATGATGTTAAGGGATGAATTTGAAGGAAGGCTACTCGTTTTTTTTATGTTTGAATGAGAGAAAAAATTGCACGCTACACCAAATTATTTTCCTCTCTTTCTGGCTGTACCAGTATCCGCTAGTTAGAAGTGTAGAATAGTTTGATATCGGAAAGCTTTATTCCGTAAGGCCGAATCAACACCAAGAATAGGAGGCTAGCAAATATAATTTATTGAAGTAAACATTGTTAGCATCATTTTTTTAATTTTGTGAACCCACCTTTATTTATATATTGCGAAGAAAGTCGTCCACCTCAAAATTATTTTAGACTGATGTAATGTTTCAGCTCAGTATAAAAATTTGTCACTTTCAAAAATACTTCCGCATTGAATTTACATGTCAGTTAAAAAGATTCACAAATTTATAACTATAGTTTGTCAAATATATTATTTGAAATTATAAAATTAAATTGTAAATTTTTGCTGCTACCCAACTTGTCTGGTGGTCAGCGTGCATGACTGCGGATAGGGAGGTCCTGGGTGCGAATCCCGCTTCAGGCATGGATGATTTTCTCTATCTATCGATCCTTTCTTTGTCCTTTCGTTGTATAAATATGTTGTGAATGGTAGCCTACCCTTTAAACGGGTACCTATGACATGTGTGTACTGAGGAAGTCGGACTCCCCACCAAAAATATGGTTCAGCTGAAAAATTGGAGCAGCGCACCCCATAATGCCAGCCTAGCTGTCACAAGACAACAATAATAATTTTTGCTACATTTTTTTTATTAAAGTAATATAATTTAATTTTTTAATATAAAATAATTTACTAAAATCAAACTGAAATGTGAGACAGAAAGTTATGCAATTGTTTTACTAATTTATTTAAAAATCAGAATCACAACCACAAAAGAAAAAAAAAATTCTCTTACATTTACGAATCACGTTATACATGATGTTTTAGTTTTGTTGCAAAAATCTTTGTTTTTGAAAAAAAAAAATTATTTCATAAGTTCATTAAAACTAACTGATGATACGAAATTAAATCAGCTACAAAAATTTTAATTTTCTTACTTGCATGATCTACAACTAATCAGCTAAAAGAAAATTAAATTCTTTAAACCACAATATTAGAATAATAATTTACTATTAGATATTACAATGAGACCAAACTATTATTTCAGATTTTGAACATAATTATTTCTTTTAGGTAAAATATATTATTGAATTTGTTGTTCTAGAATTAAATTCAAGCGGTTATTTCATGTAAATTAATAAGGTACCACACACACCTCTTTTGCAAAATAGTCAAATATTCCCCGCAACTTAACATTAACCTTAATTCCAAAACATAATTGTAAATAAATTTGTTATCGAACTACAAAATAAATAATAATAAATAAATAAACATAATATTCTTAATGTTAAATCTCTCTAAAAAATATCTGGATAATTTGCTTGCTTAAAAATACTGCATAAAATCACTTATGAAGGGAACGTTATTGCAATTTAATAACACATCTCATAAATTTGAAACTTTTTTAAATGAATTAAAAAAAAGTTTATTATTATAAAATATAATCATATACTTACCTCTATCCATCCACCCTTATAAATAATTTTAATTTTTTGGTTAATTTATTAATTAAGACAAACGTTTGTGAATAATTTGCCATTTACAGTGCTTCATTGAGGATATTTTGATAAAATTAATTACATTAACTTGATAAGAAATTCGTTTAATCTATAATCTGCATCATTTTAGCATATTACTTTGGATAAATATGATGACTCATAATTTACTTTGCAGTTTTCTTCAACTTCTCTTTCTCCGCCTTAAAAGGTAGAATTTCTCCTCTTTACTTGTTGACCTTTCCCCTCCTTGTGACGTCAGTAAGAACTTTGCACTAATCAAATGCGTGCTTTTGCTGTTTCTCCACCTCCAAAGCCGTGACGGCGCGTGATCATTTTTATTGGCTGGGGATTATATGAAGATTTTCTCAACGAATTCATTTATAACGCTAATATTTTTTCATTTATTTTACACTTAGGAAAATATATTCATTTTTTTTAACTTACATATCCATATGTAAATAAAAACTTGCAATATTACCAGTTGATACGATTAAATTTTTAGAGAATAAATATCAAAACATTCCCTATACGTTCCCTATATTTATTTATCAATAAAGAAGGTTCAACTTCAAATTTTTCCTCTTTATTTAAATAATAAATAATATTTTTGATAAAAAAATTTGTTAATATCGAAATCTTATTTTGTGTTGTTCTTTATACAATTAAGCTTCATTGTGTTCAATAATCAAATATCCTGGATTCATACTATTCACAGTTACTCGCGTAAGTAATGTAAAATGAGAAAATGTTGAAGTGTCAGATAGTCACGTGAAACCCTACTTTTACGAGTTTCGCAGGGAAACACCAGATGAACCGAGAAAAACGCGAACAAAGCACTCTCACGAAATCTGCTCATCATTTGGCTAAATAATGTGAATCGCTTCTTTTCATGATAACAATTAGAAAATGTTGTTAACGAAAAAATGATTTATTCTACCTTTGTCAATATTTTTTTTGGTGGTTATTTGCTCCCTTATAAACTTAAAAAATGGCCATATATTTTTTAAATATATTTATTAGTTATATTTATTATATATATTTATTACGCCATATATTTTAAGTCGAATTACTCTGAGTAAAACAAGTAAAGAAAAAGCAATTTTTGTAAAATATTTATAATGTGTGGTTGACTGTTCAAATTAATAAAATTTACCTTTCTTAATAAGTAATTCATTTCGTTCTAACATTTCTATTG
The DNA here is from genome assembly GCA_037975125.1 of Latrodectus hesperus. NCBI lineage: Eukaryota > Metazoa > Arthropoda > Arachnida > Araneae > Theridiidae > Latrodectus > Latrodectus hesperus. The sequence goes on along the minus strand of CM075852.1, from coordinate 4,504,772 downwards.
GAAAAAGTATTAAACTATTTATTTGATAGCGATTATTTATTGATTTGCGATAGTAAAAACTATCGCAAAGTTTCTCTTAAAATAATTAATATATATATATATATATATATATATATATATATATATATATATATATATATATATATATATATATATATATATATATATATATATATATATATATATATATATATATATATATATATATATATACATATATATATATATATATATATATATATATATATATATATATATATATATATATATATATATATATATATATATATATATATATATATATATATATATATATATATATATATATATATATATATATATATATATATATATATATATATATATATATATATATATATATATATATATATATATATATATATATATATATATATATATATATATATATATATATATATATATATATATATATATATATATATATATATATATATATATATATATATATATATATATATATATATATCAATTAATATCCTTATTTGAATAGTTTCCAAAATTTTATCTTTAGTAATTACTCTCGAATTGGAATTACAACATTGGTTCATATTTACTGTAAAATTTTAAAATTGACATGTCACATTTTGTTAATCTGAATTTTTTATCTCATAATAAGTCAAAATTACTATAACTAGTTAAAAAGCTGATGATTCTAGAGTAATATTTAGCTATCGGTACTACTTGTTAGCCTCTACCTGTCCTAGTTATTTGTTGAAGTTGTGTATTGAATTAGTAAATTTTTAACTTATTCTCCACAAAAATGTGCTTTGATTTCTTATCATAATTTAATGAAAGATGGAAAAGTTATCATCAAAAAATATTTTAAACAAATGATATATCTTACTTTTAATTTCAAATATTGTCGAGGAGAAGATTTTAAATTTAACCGTTTTTACGGATTTAAATATCCCTCATATGAAGCTGAAAGTGACTCCCGTAAGAATAACAAAAAAAATAAGTATTACTTATTTTTTACTATCGCTAGAGGTAAAAAATACTTTTTATTTAGACTAAGTATTATTTAATTTAAATAATAAGTATTTTTTAAAGTAATTAAATAAAATACCAAGATTGGTCTACTTTGTATTGCATTAATTTTTCAATAACTTGAAAAAATTTACTAATTGCTTAGAAATTTATGATTTACTGTAAATTGAAAAATTTTGAGAATATCATGGAGCTTGAAAATATATTTTTGCAAAGAAATCAAAGATAAAACAAATAAATAAATAAATAAAATAAAATAATAAATAAAACTATTTGTGATATTTGAGAAATGCTTTAATTAAAGATACTGATGAAAAATTTTAAGAAAAGATAGTTAAATTATTGCTTGTTATCAGTTTTATAAATTTCTGTCTTGTAATTTTTTTTTAATTTTATGCTTTACGTATATTACTATTGCTAATAACAAATACACTTACATTTAACTATTCAGTTAAAATTCATATGCAACAAAAATTTAAATCGTCCTTGCTGATTTAAACTAATTATAAAGTGAATGCTTTGTTTTATCTTTATCATTTAGCATTTTCTTCTGTTCTATTTTCAACGTGTTCGATTTTGGAAGCAAAATCGCTAAATATTTAAATATTTGAAAACTAATTATTCAGAACAATAAGTAATTTCCATGATATTGAAAACTTTTACAAACGGATAAATTATCGTTAAAAAACACTTCTTTATTTCTGGTAAAAAAAATCAGGCGAATGGATTTTTTCTTATCGCTGACGAAACTCAGACATTCGATGATGAACTTCGCTTTGTTTGCTGCCGCTCGCAGAATGCGATTTGAAAGCAGGCAACAAATTTGTCGAGAAGCCGGATTTACGATGTCGTAATAAATTATGTGTGACATAGATGAAACATTATCTAACGTGATGAATATTTTAAACCAATTAGATTTATAATAAAGTGTTGTAATCATAATCTCAACTGGAACAAAAGAAACAACCACTTCATGATTAAAAAATATCAATTCTAACAAAGAGTAGTTTCTATTTCATTCATGCATTAGTCATAATTGTAAGTTCTAACTTTTGTTCCATAATTAAATAGAAACTATTATGAATATAATTTAAAAAACGGAAAGACGCTGTTGTAAATATCTTAAACAGAAATTTCAATATTTTAAATGAATGGTTTCAGTTTTAATCGATAAACTTAATTTAGCACTTTTATGACTTTTATATACCATAATTTTTATGTAGTTATGAATTTATTTCAATTTACATATTCAATCACATAAATCTCTCATTGTTCAAACAGAAAATTAAAAATTTTATTATTATAAGCATTGTTTCCTTCCGAGTAATTACAAAAAAAAAACCTTAGCAATAATTGCAAATTCCTAATTAGTAATATCGAGTGTTTTGTAAAAACCCATTCAAAGAGTTTGAGATGAGACATAATATAGTGATTTAATTATTAATAATCATTCGAAATTATAATCGAAAACTAATCTATATGCTGTCAGACAGTACGTCTGTATAAACCGAATTGGAATTAATTAATCGATCCCGCCTACTTAAAAGAAAGGAGAAAAATCTCTTTTGAAAGAGCAAACTTCCTTCGTCTTAGTGCATGAAATTAAATTAGCATAGCATTCAACCGAGTTTCCTAATTTTGACTTGAAGAGCGACAGCGGTAACCAAAGAATCCATCCTTCCTCACACATCAAACAAAAAGTTCTGATGAAGTGTTAACAGCAACTAATTATAAAAGTTCTTGGGATGCTGTCTTCCTGGAAAGGAAGCGATTCGATTCCTTTGTCTTTGATTGCGATTGAGCGCGGCAAATAAGGGCACCGGAAAGGGAATTAAATGGAGATTTAATTCGATGCTATGTGCTGCAGATATTTCTTACTGGAAAATTGAGCACAAAAGGAAAGAGCTCACTTGGAAGCTTTTCCAAAGGTATTCGAGCGCAACGCCGTGACGCTGAATAGTCTAACCGTGAAAGATCATTCTGTGAAAGCAAAAATTAATTAATACATTTGTAAGAAAAAAAAGTGCGTTTATAAGGAATACTCTCCTTTTCACTTACTTAAAAAAATGTCTTCCGGGTCACATTTATGTTCGTTAATTTAAGTTTTTAAATAGTTAATATATACAAATATAGTTGTAGCAAATTTATCTTAGTTATAGAAAAATTTAACTCTGAATACTAAATCAGAATTGAATACTTTTAATAGTGAATACATGCAATAATTCTATTCAAATTGTTAGTATTCATTTTCAAAATAGATTCGTCGAGTACATTAAATACATAGCGATCCTTAAATAACTTAGACATATATATATATATATATATATATATATATATATATATATATATATATATATATATATATATATATATATATATATATATACAATTTTAATTTAGACAAAATAGATTAAAAACTTATAAAAATAAATATTTCTGCTAACCCTTTGACGCGCGCAATATTTTTTTTAAATTTTAAACTAAAGAATTCTAAAAATTGAATGTTATGATCCCACAGACAAATAATATATGAATTTAATAAAATCTATATCAGCGTCTAGGACCTTGATACTTACTGAGTTAGCAGGGGAAAAAATTTACCTTGTTTCGTACGCACTTTCAATAAATGATGATTATTGCAAACTTCTTAGATAGTTTGTATTTAAAATGCAGTATATTATTTTTTTTCAATATTTTAGAAAGTAAAGAGTAGTAAAAGTGAAAAATTAAACATTTATATAATTTTGTTGCTATAAAAACACGTCGATACTGAATTTAGAATCCTCATTTAGCAGGTACAGTTTTTTTAAATGCCAATTAGAAAAAGTTATTTCTTGTGAAACTGTTCAAAGCATCTTTTATCTTTTTGATACATGCATAAACCAACATTGCAAGTTTCACACATACATCTTGTTCTGTGAGGTTTCTCCTTTGTGCTACAAAATGCTGCACCGCCGTGGTTTGCAGTTTGTTGGCATGTGTTCAGCATTCTTTAATCTTATTTGTTCTGGAGACATGAGGTTTGTGGCATTTTATACATGCGGAGCTTGATATTTTTCTTTGGGAACAGATCCTTCTAGGTTCTCATTGAAATCAAACTACTGATGATGTCCATTCTGAATAACTTAAGTACTCTTGAGTTTGGATCACTTTCTAGAAGCATTCGATATATACTACAGGACTTACAATAGTGACATCAATAAAATGGAAGAAAATTCGATGCCACCATTTTTACTTTTCCGATCAATTTCATATAAGCTTTTCAATTGATCAAAATAATCCACATACCCCATATTTTGATTGTAATCCTTTTCTTCAAATAAAGCTAATGCCTCAGCTATTCCAAGCCCTTTGCGACGCATTTTAAATTTGAACAGTGAAGAAAATATTTACACAGTCTAAAATATATTGCTATTAGTTATTTTAAATTTAAATAAAACTTTTACGTAAATACAATTTTCGATCTGTCTAAAATATATTACGATATATATATATCATATATATATATATATATATATATATATATATATATATATATATATATATATATATATATATATATATATATATATATATATATATATATATAAATGTGTGTGTGTGTATATATATTTACATTAAATTTAGAACACACAAAATACTTTTTAATAAAAATTTCCGTACTAGCCTGGGAGCAAACGCAACATTCAACGCAAAGAAAAATCTGCAACTGGAAAGTCTTTCTGAAACAGAAATAGCGAAAGCACATGTTCACTGGGGATATAAATGCCACATGTTGTTTACAAGTAAAATGAACATATGATTCAATTCCCCCTTTCCCACACTCCTAAACACTCTAATTCCCAATCATAATATGCCGGCCATGTTTATGTAGTCTGCTGTTCATGTAAGTCATGTGTTCTAGCTGCGCGGTGGTTGCGTGGTGCAACCACCAGGAATTTCCCTCAAAAAAGAAAAGTTTTTTACGTATCTAGTTCAAACTACTGCTGCATTTATATTGTTTATGACAGACATGACGGTATAGGAAGAAAAAATTTCTGATATTTATTATTATTTATATTAAAAAAGTACGTTATTTTGTGTTGTTAAAAATGAACATTAAATAACGCCATATTGGAAAGAGTCCGACCTGAAATTAATTTGGTGCTGTCATCTGTTAGTGTTATTTAAAAGTAAAAGATATGAAATCTATAAAATTTAAGTGAAAAATCGTGAAAAGGAAATAAGAAAAAATATTGAAAATTGGTGGTTTCATGGCGCGACCATCACGCGTTAAAGGGTTAAAGATATAAAAACATGAAATTAGACAATTTTAGAAACACTTTAAATTTATTTGTGCAAAAGTTTTCAATAAAGTATTTGGAATTATTAGCATTTTTATTAGCAAGTCATTTTCATGACAGTTTAGAGTTAACTTTGAAATACATTTTAACGAATGACAACACTGGGCTTTGTAAAAATTTATCTAACTGCATTTGGATCTCGTAGTTTTCATGGGATATATAGCTTAATATTCATGCTCATTAAAATCAATGTGGTCTACATAAAATACTGTCTAATATTATTTTCTTAGAAATATCACAGAATCTTGAAATTATTGTAAGTTTTTGTTCTTTCTATTTTTATTTGCAATGTGAAATCATCTATAGTTTGCACTAAATATTTTAGTAGGCAACACATTGCCGTAAAACTGGAATCACAAAATTTTGGCGTAAAATTTATGAAACCAGGCCAAATGCCCATTTTTCCTTTCTATACATCAGGTGTTAATGATAGAAATAAACTATAAAAGAATTTTGCCTTGGTATTCGACACTTTTTATTAAAAGGCATTGTGTACAAGAGGGAAAAATTGAATGATCATACCATGTAAATAGCTAACTAATACTCAACAAATGATTAAAATTAAAAATTTGATAATATTTTAACTGTTGATTGAAAGATTTTTTAAAAAATTTAAATAAATGTTATGAAATTGTACACAATTTAGTTATAAATGTTTTTAATCCTGTGAATGCAAATGGTACATAAAGTTTGAATACTAAATTTATGTCAAGCTATATATATATATATATATATATATATATATATATATATATATATATATATATATATATATATATATATATATATATATATATATATATATATATATATGTATATATATATATATATATATATATATATATATATATATATATATATATATATATATATATATATATATATATATATATATATATATATATGATGCATTATTGGTGCTTGTTTAAGATAAAAATAATACAAAGAGGATAACTGGAAATATTTTTTGAACAGCAGCAGAAGAAGCTCACTAGCAATAAAAATCAGATCTTTTCTGGAATCATTTACCCTGTTATACCTCCTAATATCACTCATCTGACAGATCTGCAGTTCTTTGTATTTTCTCATTAAGAAGTTACCCTTGTAAATAGATAGGATTATTCATAAAATATTATGGATTCAACAGCAACAGTAAAGATTATGGAAGCTGCATTCTTTATTTCGACTTGCTCATCTCCTTGAATCAGTTCTAGGGAAATTTTTGGTTTTCCATTATTGCGACATGTAAACACTGTCCTCTTTTTTTATGAAAATACTAGTTAATATTTTCATAAATAGTAATGAATATTTATGGCTATTTTTATGAAGTAATTGTTTGTATGCTTTTCAATATTTTTTCAGCAGTTAGATTGTCCGCTATCAACAAGGATGACTAAACAAATCAATGTATTTAATATTTATTCTTTTTATTAACATTATATCAAAATAGGTTTTACGATCATTTGCGTTTTGTAGAAAGAAATGGAAAGAAAATGTTAAAAGAAGTCTGTAGATGGACTCTGAAACCATTTTCATGTTTATCGGAAGAGAAATATATTATTTTTTGAAATAAATGACCCTTTAGAAAATCATAAAAGAGATAAAAGTAACTACAATTTAATCACCAAAATAAATTTTATGATCTTATTTTTTAAAATAATCATTTCATGATTAATATTATGTATATTATTTCAGAACAATTCTGAAAAATATTAGGTATTATATGACTGTATTTTAAAATCATAGTGTTATTAGTTAATTTTATAACTAAATACTATTCTAAATAAATGTCACTAAGCCCGCTTATTCGAAATCTTACTTTAGTTAACAAGGACATGCCCTGAAATTATAATATCTTCATCAATATAAAATTAGCTGTCTACCGTTTAATAAGACGATGCGCTTACTTATCAAACTAACACATAAGAGTAAATAGTGAAAAAAGTTTGGGATGCAGACTTGAATATTTTGGGAATTATTTTTGTTTCATTAGTAGTTAACTAACATTTATTAATACTGGGAACTCTAAAATCAGACTGTTCAATTCCTTAAAATTATATTTGATAAAACTGAAGCTATAAAAAATTTAACTAATCATATGAAATAAAACACACTTATAGTTACTTTAAACTATTCCAGTAGTTTCTTTACACCAAAAATCATAAAATATATTTCTTTTCAGATTCACAAAGTAAAATAAATTTACTTTTCAGCACAGAGTAATTTGTATTTTTCTCGTTACAGTTGTTAAAGAATATAGTGATCTTGTTCTAGTGGTGGTGTTTCTATTTTAAAAAAAATTAATAAAACTCAAATGATACACAACAACATATGTAAACACTAACAATTTAATCGAATTCGAATCATATAGACATTAGGAATGATTACTTCCTATCAACAGAATCAAAATACGTGTTTACACATTCGATACAAATCATCAACTAACTATTTCTTCTTTACAGATGGCGCTCTCAGCGCTGCGAAGGGATTATTTCACAACAGTTCATTAACTGTGATGTGTAAGAGCAAAACTTAACAAAATCCATAACTTTATTTTTATCATTTTTACAAATATCAAGATGGTAACCTTACGCGCCACATTGACTTATCTAAGAGATGATGGAAACTTTCAATGCATTTTTCATTAAATCTTCATAAAATATCAAGGGATAAGTAATTTTATTTACCTGTTCACTATTGAAACCTTCCGTTAAATCGAACAAAAATAATAAATGATTAAAATTTACTCTTTCTGATTGAAATGCTAATGATTAAAATAGTCACCATGAAATGCTTGTTGGAAAAAATATAACTATTTCGAATGGGGAAAACACTTAATTTATTTTAAGTTCTTTGTTCATTATATTAACTAGGTCACATTCCAGGAAACGCGTGCTTTACTCCATGTAGAAATGGAGACGCAATGATGTTGTGGTTTTCCACTTAATTGAGTTGCATGTTCGCTCCGAATTGCGCAATCAACCTCTCGCGTTGTTGCGGATCGTTGCGCGTATCCTTCGCTCCAGTGAGAGAAGGGATACGGGGGTGTTGTTATAATAGCAGTCTCTCAGCCGCTCTGCAATCATGGACAAGCCAAATAGATTCCAAGTAAATTTGCAGGCTGAGTGAATTCTCCACATAACAGGCCATAAAGTGAAGCGTCTGATACACACTTTAAGAAGTTAATAATTTTAAATATATGAAATAGACTTGTGGCTTTCCTGTGCGACGTTCTTAAGCAGTATATCATTGTGGGTGTATTTAATTGAATTATAACGCCTGGTGTGGTATGTAATCTAGCATTAAAAATATTATATTTACCTCTTAAATTGTATATAACACTTTGATGCAAATGAGAAAATAAAGTGGATAAATCGCATCGTTATTTAATTTGATTACACAATATCATTTTTTGCTGTTTTAAATTTCTGTCAATATTTTCTTATAACAGTTACTGTTGTTCATCAGTTTTGCATTTATTTAAAAACGACTAACAATGATATTTTAATTAGAACTTATAAATTAAAGTCAAATTGAACTGTGAAAAATAGTGGGTAAGATAAGATAAATAGGAGCATAAATGAAATAACATATTCCTAAAATTCGAAAAATTTACTTCTTTACATATTTTATACGCCTTTTTTTATTTATACTAAAAAATATTTTCTCTATTATGAATGCAAAAATAATGTAAGAGATTAATTATCAAATTTTCCATAGAAATAAATTATATAAGGCATATGAATTTCCGAATCATTAAAGAAATGTCATTGCTCTAATTATTATTCTGTCAATTATTTTATTTTTATAAATATTTAATTAAAAACAAATTTCTGGAAAAATTACGTCATTTAGAAAAAGAATATATCAGTTATATTACATATATATAATATAATACCCTAAATAAATAAAAAAACTGTACACTATTTAAATAAATATTAATAAATCAATGAAAATGAACTTAATTCATAAGTATGAATCTTTCAAAATATTCGAATTCATTACAAAGGTGCTCTTTTAAGGAATGTAACAAACAAGAAAAAAAATATCTAACAACTTAACATATCTGAATTATTTGTCACGTGAATAATTTTTTTTTTGAATTATTATTTGTTTTGTGATGGATTTTGCGATTTAGAAATCATCCCCCCAAAAAGTCTGATATTAATGTTTTTTTTTCTTTTTTTAAGAAAAAGCTTCATCAAAGCAAGCAATACTGCACAACAAATTTTGGTTTGGCAATGTTTGCCAATTTTTTTTTATGAACTTCTTAAATTGGATAATACAAAATAGGATTTTGGGATTTTCCAATCGTCCCAAAATCAAAACTCTCATATGAATGTATTTTTAAGAAAAGACTTCATCAAAACAATCAATTCTGCACTAAATATCTTGGCCTGACAACATGTGCCAAAATTATCTCAATAAACTTCTTAAATTGTATAATACCAAATACTAAATGGATTTTGTGATTTACAAATCACCCATAAATCAAAATTTTGATATTGTTGTGTTTTTAAGAAAATACTTCATCAAAACAAGCAATTCTATACAAAAGTTAGGCTTAGTTTGCCAAAATGTTCTTAATGAACTTCTTGAATTGAATAACACCAAATATTGAACATATTTGTTACAAATTGTTTTGTATAATAGTATTTCTCATGAATGTTATAAGGATGCCTATTTTTATTCAATTTTATTTAGAATCAATAAGATGCAGATGATATTTATCTACATGACACTATCTGATGATTTATCCTACGTAATTTATCTGAACTGCATCAATTAAATTTATTTTATAGAGCAATAATCATTTTTCACTGTATGAATACATAGAACTACGTCTTGAAATTAGACATTTTAAATTAAATTTGATCAAAGTAAATAAGAAAATTCGCTAAATTTTAAAACTAATTTAAGATTTTGAAAGTTTATTTAGTAGTAAACAATCTTCTAAATTATAAACTATATACAAGAAGAAACTGCTTCATAAAATTAAAGTATATTTCATCAGTTTATTTTATTTATCAATATATACAAAGTATATACAAATACATTAATCAGAAGTAAAATAAGTGATTACACTTTCATATATTTAGAAAATGTTATTCAAAAATATATAAATCTAATGATAAATAATGCTAGCTAATTGAAACACAAATGAGTGGAATGCAGTTACTTTTTAAGGCTTACAATTTTAAGCAATGTTATTGAAAATTCTCTTTTTTTGCACAGATTACATTTTTTATGTCATATATCGCAAACAAGCCCATGATATATAGTTACACTTTTAATTATAATTTTTTAATAGTTATGATTTTTATGTTTTATTTTTAGTTTCTCTTCTTTAACATAAGTTTTGAAAACAAAACGCTCAATATAGCAAACAAATCATAATTAAATATTGTATTTTAATGTAAATATACTGCTTTTGGAAATAAAATCAAAATAATAATATTTATAAATTATTTATTGTTTATTATTATCATTCAACAATCTTAATATCGCATTATTTAATTATTCGCAGTTTATTAATTATAGACTTCTTTGTTTATTTAATTTGGTTTCTTTTAAATAATCAAATAATCATGTAATTTTATCATAATAAAACTTCTTAATATTAATTTGGATGAATATATTAATTATTATTTTCGTATAAACATTTAAATGCTTCTTATAATTACTTTGCTTATTCAGCAATGAAATTACCTCGCTTTTGTAAGAAATAATTCAACAAAATTTATATATCAAAGTAAATATTTTTATTTAATTAATTTAAATTTTTTGCATTTTTTACGCATTTGTAGAGAGGAAAATCAAAAATTAAATTATATAAAATGAATTCTGTTTGAAATATTTGACGAAAATATTGTTAGAAAAAGCTATTAATACTTTTTCTTTTGTAAAGGTGATTTGCAAACATTATTACCAGCTATTCTTCCATTCATAGAAAATGAAAGACCACCAAAAGCTTATATTAATTTGATTTTTTACTTTATTCCTTCTATTGTGCCATTTTTACCATATTAAAAAATTAACATAATAGGAGATTAGATTTTTGCAGTTTAAAAGAAAATAGCTCACCTGAAACTTGCTTGAGTTGTTACTGAAATGGGTAAAACTAAAAGGATTTTTCGTGTCAGTTCTCCCATGACGAAGATAAATTAGCACTTTTGTATCTTAATTTCCCAGTGCAATTTATCATATTTTTAATTTGTTGTGTGACGTATTTCTGTTTAATGTTAATTTTTTCTGCTGTTGATAAAATTTGAACATAAATTTAGTATATAACCGTCTTTCAATTTTGAGGAACTTATGCAATGAAAAAATTTCTGTTGTATGTTAAATTATGTTCTTGAGTTAAGTAGTCAATAGAAATTATTAGTTTTACTAAAAATTGAATGTTTTACATTATTTTAAATAATATATATTGTAAATTTCGCAATGGATTTGTAACGATTAATTTGCTAAAAATATTTTAAAAATACATATAGAATGGTTTACCCTGAATGAATTCTTAGAAAACTTAAGATATTGGGCATAAAGAGTAAAACAAATATTGATTGCATGTTTTGAAATTCTAACAAAATTAACAAATTAAATTAAAGCAAATATCCTAACTTTTCGATTTACATTGATTTGCCCTAGAAGATACATTTTCAATAATTATGAGAAAGAAGAAAAAAGCCGTTTTGCTTAAAATTAGTATTATATATGATGATAATGATTAATGTCACTTCTATTATTATTTATATATTTATAATTAAGAATTTTCTTTAACTTTTTTTCATAAAGAAATTATAAATGTTTTAGTTGATAAAATCCACACACGCACGCACACACACACACACATATATATATATATATATATATATATATATATATATATATATATATATATATATATATATATATATATATATATATATATATATATACATATATTTGTACATACTATACATATACATATTCTATACATATACATATATATCCTCTATGAATGTATTTTTTATCTAATTGAATTTAAAAGAAATTTTGTGCGTTACAAGGAAAATTTAGTTAAAAAATATCTGAAATTTTTACTTTTAAATATTGCTTTGCCTCATAATATTGTGCTTATTTTATTTTTCGTAGATTAATGATATGCAAGCCAATTTGGATCACAATTGTAAACTATTAATGTCTCAAATATTCTGATGCTTACACATAAAATTTGATGAAATATATATGTATATATATATGTAAATTTTTATATACATATTTAGATATTTATACATATTTATACACATATTTAGATAAGTTTATTAATATTCTATGTCAATACGTTATTCATCTTTATACTTTTTATTGCATAGTAGCCATACAAGTTTGCATTTATTGAATATTCGATTCCCCAAACCATTGTTCATTAGATCCAAGCATGAATTAAATTTTATGCGGATACATAGATATCTAAAAAGTATTATCTCATAAGTCAGAATGAAATAAATAAACATAAAATATTTGCTTACCTAATTTGTTTTGTAGACCATGATTTATATTAACAGGATCATTTTCATTAAACCTGTAAAGATGAAGGCGTTTTGGATTTGAAAGAGACTTCAGTATTTCATTCCAACCAGGCGTCATCCACTGTCCTACCAAGGAATCATACACTCTGTCTCCAAAGTGAATAAGACCCGTCATAGGATCCAGCAGCCCTCCTTGGAAGTCGACTGGCAAATAAAAATTTGGATTGGAATCGAACAAAACATGCCCATAGGGCCCTCTGTGAATCTCCTTCACCACATCCCCATAGACATCGTACACAAGCAGGGGACTCCCCGTATGGTCGGTTGCAATGTAGAAGCTCTCTTTATTTAGAAGGATGAACATAGGATACTTTCTGTCATCGTACATCAAGGTTATTGTTCTGCCATCTGCATTGTTGTATATGTGTGTGACCGCAAATGGTTCTTCTGGATCGGCATAGAAGAACTGAGTTACATTACCTACATTGTCCTTTCTCACTGATAGTCGACCTCGACCGTCATAGTAATAGTCAATATCATATCTTCCAATTCTAAAGGCACGTGTTAATTGTCGCTTTGTGTTGTAGACGAATCTTTCCTCCCCTCTTTGTGTGACGAATCCTCTTCCGTCTAGGACGTACGGGGTCTCACCAAAACTTACGATTCGATCGCCATTGTCATGGAGGATATCAATTTTGTTGCCCATGTATTGCATCGTCACCATATTTCCATTCTGGTCGTAATGGAACTTCCAGTGATCCCTGCCAACCATCTCCACTAGTTGCCCGTCTTCGTCATAAGAATAGTTCTGAACTCGTACTTTAGACACTCCAAGGTGTTTCATGTAGATTTTTAATTGAGTGACAAGGTTGCGGTTGTCATACTGCATGTCAACACGATAAACCTGAATTTAAAAAAAATGATTTATTAAAACTTAAGAAGGAAATTTATAAATTATAGGTACATTTACTGCTCAGCAATTTAATTCCTTGACCAGAAACAGGATAATAAAATTGTGGATTTCATCATAATCAAATATTACAAATATTTTGTTAAGTTAAATTTGGCAGTTGCAGAGTATATAATAAAGATTACCGTAAATATTTTATTTACATTAAAAAATTAATTCCTATTTTTAGAAAACTTTGAAAAATATAAAAAATATAACTTTGTATAAAAAATAATATTGAACGATTATTTCAAAGCTAAAACAATTACAAAATTTATTGAATTTTTGGATATGAATTTCAAAATACTTCATTATAAAGTATATTTATTTCAAACTATAATCCATGAAAGAAAAAAGTTTTAATATTTGAAGCCACAATCTAAACTAGTTAAAGAGAGTTTTGAAGCAAAATTTTATGAAAGCATACCATTATAACAAGTGACAAGCCAATCAAGGTATTGTAACAAAAAAAACATGTAAAAAATGCTAGCAGCATTACAACAAACAAACATCTGCAGGGTTACTGGAACTGCCTGCAAAGGCATATGAAAGATATTTAAAATTTTGGTTTGATTTAGCCAAAATTCTAAATACTTTAATCATATCATAGAGAAATAAATTTTCAAAACTAAAATATTTCTCTAACTTCTCCAAAAGATAAAGGGAAGATTTTAAACATTGTCAAATATATTAAAGCATTGCAATCAATTACGGATGTTACTTTTTCCTTTGGTTTAAATTATTTCATTATTTTATATATTTATAGAAACAGTTTCAAACTAGCCTAACAAATATCAGAATATCAATATTCATACGTTTATCGGGTTAATTTCCCTTAGAAAATTGGTATACAACACTTGCTGAAAAGGTATAATTATTAATATTAAATTTTGTATAAAAAATAAAATTTGATCGTTAGTTAAAATATGAATCGCATCGCAGAATATTGCTCATATTTACATACATGTAATCATATACAAGATTTATATTAGAATGAAATATCTATAAGTTAAATGTTTATTAAATTAAAGTTTAAATGTATTGATGAGCACTATTTTACACACATTTAAATCATGTAAAATGTAATTAACTTTTTAATCCTTAAAAAAGTGTTTATTAATTGTGTAATATCAATTTATTTAGTTAAAGCGTATTTCGATTGATGCATGTAAATAACATTATATAATACAAATTTATATAAGTAGTTGATTATATGATTTGAATATTAATTAATCCGCTTTACTAGCAATGCCAGAGACACAAAGTATATTCTCTCAAATAATATGCATATAGTATCAAGAATATTCTCTAAAGAAATATTGAAGCGAATAATAAAATATACATCTGCAGGAAATTTAAATTTCATTAAGAAAGCATATCTTTAAAACAAGGAGAGTATTCTTCTGAATAAAATATTCAGTTGATTTTATACGCAAATTGAAGTAAAATTTTTCATCAAGATACGCCAATCAGAATGATTTAACTTAATAATGCATAGTTTCTTTGTTATATAAAGTATCTTTGCAGAAGTAATTAAAACATACTTTAATTAAATTTCATGGTTACGAGATTCCCCAAAGAAATCAATTTCAACATATAAGAGATAATAAAGATATTTTCCGGCCAATGCAATAATTTTTATCCTTAATAATTTTCAAGAAACGTTTATTAGAACATAGGGAAATTTATAAATGTGACAGCGTCTTATGAAAGTCGATATACTAACAGGTAAGATTTTAATTAAATTTGCGAAAGTAAATTAACCTCATTATGTAAGTATAGCGTAAAAAAGATCTGTAATTAAATTTAAAAGGAGCAAAACGGAGAAAAATATTATCAATAAAGTGACTTTTTGAATAATTAAATTATTTTCGTAAAGGAATTAAGATCTTAAACAAAGCTAAGGTATTATTCTGCAAATGACATATTTTGCATTTAATAATTATCATATGTTGGAATATATTAAACTTTGTTATAGAAATTTGTACAGATTTCTTTATTATATTAAATAACAACATCATTAAAAAAGGTTACGTATTCACTTACAGATTATGATCTGAATTATAATAGTATCGAAAAAAATAATATATGAAATTGAAACATAATATAGCACAATTACAAAAAATACGAATAAATATATAAACAAACAAACAAAAAAAACGAAATTTCAATTCTAAAAGCGAATTTGACTTTTTTCACATAGCATTAAGTGAAAAAATATTAATTAAAATTTGAAATTCATAGAAACATATTTTGTGAAATGAAATTGTTTTTACCTTTTCAACTTTATTATCGTGATATGCATAGCCAATCATAGAAAAGTATTCGAGTTTTACATAGAATTTTTTCATCGAAATTCAGATGATATACGTTCAAATAATTGTTTACTTATAAATTCACTTTGACTTGTTGAATTTAATTTATGTATATTACACGAAATACAAAAAGCACTATAAGAAACTTATGTTTTTTCGCTTATAAATTTCTTTCTTCCAATTTTTTTAACCAAAACATATTATTCTTATATATTTTTATATATTTGCACTAAAAGTTTCAAAATATGTATCAATGTTTGACTTAAGAGTGTAAAACAAAGGTTTATATTTGAATTATAGTTTTGACAAAAATAATGCACTCATTTCATGATATATAAAATATTTCTATATATTTCTGTTAAAAGTTTTTTGTTAAAATACAATAATTAGGGCTCTAATTTAAATTACAAAATATTTACAGAATTCTAAAATTTGAATAGAATAAAAAAATACATTTTGCGAAGATAAAAAATGACGAATTTTATAACAAAATAGTCAATACATTTACGATAGAAATGACAAATAAAATATTATAATATAGAAAACGAAAGGAAATGTATTAGGAACATAAAATATATATTTGTTCTAAATCTATATTATTTAAAATTATTTTAACTCCGATGCTTAGTAATGAATTAAATAATTTAAAAGTCTTCATTCAAAAAAAAAAGTGAATCGAAAACAATTTATTTTACTCAATACGACAATATAACCCAATATTGATCCCAATATTTAAACAATGTTTATAGTACAAAAACAGTTCTTTTTGCTTCAGTCAAGAAATGTCTTACCCTAGATGATCTCCAAGAAGATTACAAACTAGTTCACCTCAATTCTCCTTATGTACTCAATTGCTTAAATATTTAAAAGAAACAGTTCATTTTTTGGTAAGTGGAATTGTTTTCCATGTATCTGATCTCTGTTCATAAGCTTTCTCTGGGGAAAAGAGTAGCTAAAGAAAGAAAGGAGGCTTATATACATAAGTACTTTTAAGCGGAGGTAAACGGAAAAGCTACTCCAGTTGAATAAAATGAGTGCATCTTTTAAAATATAATCGAAACAAGGAGTATACATACATTTTCAATGATTATATCATTTCAATTTAATACCTTTTTATACCTTGAAATGTTTACTCGTCAAAATTCTTCTGAAGGATGTATAATTTTTTCAAAATCATGAAAAATTGAAATTTTAAATTTGAAGAATATTCTGGTGGTATAAAATGATATTTAATTGAATGAATAATTTGTAACTGCATTTGGTTTTAAATTTGGTTTCAATTATTAAATACAAAAGTTATTATGAAAACTTTTGTTAATAAAAACTTTCCAGTTTGCTTTTAGATAAATTATGAAGCAAAAAATAAATAAATAATAATCTTAGCTAAAAATCTAATTACATATATATGACAAATTGGCTATTTTATGGTAAAGTTAAATAAAATGTTAAGAAAATTGATAACACTCTACAAGAAATTGAAGTCTATTAATCATAATTTAATTTGGTAATAAAGTTTTTATGGTAATTTCCTTTGAAATGAAGAAAAATTTAAGAAACATTTTACACCATAAAGAAATTATACCTAAAAATATATAATTAAATGAATATTTAACGAAATTTTACAGAACGTTCTCCTTAAAAATTGTTGTAAATAGAAAAGTTGTGTGTATATATATATATATATATATATATATATATATATATATATATATATATATATATATATATATATATATATATATATATATATATATATATATATATATATATATATATATATATATATATATATGATTGGAAAGTTTCATACAAATATCTTCATTATCACTTTAGATATCATATTAATGGTTTAGAGATTTTGTGTAAAATGTAGTTTTCAAAAAATAGCTTTTTAATGTTTTTGTTTAATACTAACAGTCACTTTTTTAGGCAAAACAGTTTACAGTTCACCGGGCCTATATATATAATTTTTCTTTCTTTATTTTTATCACAGAGTCTACATAATTTCTTGCATAAGGTTTTCGCAAGGGTTATGAGTGAATTTCAACATTCTAGTGTGAAACATAATCTGTCTCTTCTATACACCAGACAATATTCCAATTTTATTTAATACATTTATTAGTTTCCTAATATATTCACTGAATTGGAGCTATATATGAACTTAGTTAAAAAGTTGATTTCTACCAAAGGTTTGCTTTGATAAAATGCTTCATAGAACTTCGCTAAAACTTTCATTAGCGTTTTGTGCCTTTCCATAGAGACAGTAACTTTCTTATTAACTCCTGATCACACAGTTACATCTGTATGGATTTCACAATGTTTATATAGAATTCCAAATGATTAATTAATGCTTTTCTGAAGGTTTTGCATGTTAATAGTAACGCCAATTGTCTTTCCAAAAAAGGAATTACAAATCAATTGGGAGTTTCCACTAAAAGAATATGTATATATTCTCAAGAATATTTAACATATTATATTTATTTTTTAGAATGGATTGTTTTTTGTTTAAATGCGTTGTAGTATGTGCATTTTAAAAAGCGTAGTTCTTGCATACCAAACATAAGTTTAAGCAAAAGAGAAAGCGAAAGTCTTCTGATTTATAAAGTAGGATTTGAAAACATTAGTTGTTACAGCAATGAACTAACAAACACGATCATTTTGATATTTATAATTCTGTTTCCACGTATTTCAGCAGTTTTAGGAACTGCATTTTTTCATGTGAACCTCTCCTTCATTTTCTATAGTTCATTCAGTAAAAATAATCGCATTGAAGTGTGAAGTAGCCCGCTTCTTTGAAACAGTTGTTTGATTAATTGCAAAATATATTCGCTTTTTGAAAGATTAAATCTGTGTGACTAATATTTTCAAATTTAGTGAAATATTTAGTTCGAGAAACTGATGAATAGTACAAATAGAGAGAAGATAAAAAACAAAATGAAATTTACAATGTAAACAAACCCTTGTGATATTGACGATACTGCCATTTGTTTTCAAGCGAACAAGTAAAATAATTTCCATGTACATCAATCAACACGTTATAGAAAACATAAAATTTTTTATAAGATAATAGTCTAGCATATGTAAAATTTCTCTTCCTGTTTGAAAGTGCAAATTCCAGTTTTATTTCACAGTAGAGAATGTATTTTAAAAAAATCTTGTATATTTATTTCAATTTGATGTGTAGCAAAAAAGAGAGAAAGAAAAAACTGCTTAGAAACTAAGATCGGAAGACAAGATTCATAAAAATTGACACATGTTATCGGAAATTGTCTTCTTAACGTAAACGGATACTTTAATGAGAATACATGTAGCACATTAAATCTTTCTTTGTTATTTTGATTCAGTTTATTAAAATCATATTTAAAAATACTTATCTTTAAAATTTGCAATGAAACTATTTTTTCCAAAATGAAAACTTACAAAAACGAATTTTTCATTTTGGACATTTAAAGTTTTTGACATTTAAGGGGACAGTGGACTGTCAAAATGTGAAAAATCGACAAAAATATCGATTTTTCTTTTTTAGTTTATAAAAAAAATATGAATCATTCTCTATATTATACAAAAAGAGTTTTTGATTTCTCTCAATTTTAGGCAAAGTTATTAATGTTTTAATAAAGTAAACAATGTGCAACGCCCCTTTTTCACGTTTGCTCGAAAACGTAAACAATGAACACGAGGACAGTATATTTGAATAATAACTAATTTCCAATGAAATATTATGTATTTCTAGAATGTAATAAGATTCAAATATCATATTTTGGCTAATAATCGTTTGACTTACACTGTTAAAACTTTAAAAAATACGGTATTTATTTTGTAAACAAACGGCCACGCTCATTTCCTATCGTCTCACAGCATGCAAATATTTATTCTTCAAATTATTATTTACTGAATTCTGGTTTTAGAATGTGCTATATTTTAGCCACATCAAAATTATTTAGTTTTTATTATTTGTATGATTTCGTCTGGCAACACAAATCTTGTTGATTTTTCACAGCTATCGTTATTTTGATTTCACCGCATTATTTCTGTTTTCATTTTGAAACTTATATTTCTGTTTGCTGTTCAGTGGTTACAAAACAGTTTTTTTTCAGAACTACTTTCTCAAATAATAAATCTCTTGAAATGAACATTGTAACTTCCATCATAATGCATGCAATTAGTTCAAGATACAGGAAGCCTAAAGGCAGGTTAACGAAACGAAAACTTGCTGCGATTGAATCAGCTCGTAAAAGACAATCAAAATTTGCTGAGGAAGCTGTACCAAAGGAAACAGTTGACCAAAAATTTTCTTTTATAGATGTAAATGTTCCAGAATCCTGCATGTGGAAATGTGTATATTCTAATGAATAAAAACTGCTTCTCCAGTCTTCTAAGGAATTTGCCATGCAGTAATTGTGGTGTCTGCTCTTTAGATGTATCCACTCAGGAAAATTATGGTTTTTCAGTGAAACTAGAAATGTCCTGCAAATCTTGCAACGAAAATTTTGGCTCAACTATTTCCAGCCCAGGGAATCATATTCACGAAAATTTGATGTCAATAACAAAGTTATGGCACCTTTTTTGATCTTTGGAAAAGGCCATGCAGCAATGGAATCATTCTCTCGAATCCTGGATTGTACAAACATGGATAAAAAAACATTCTCTAAATGTTTTTCTAATTTAGTTAAAAAAATGAAGGGTTTCGAGATGAAATGTTAAAAGTAAGCCACAGTGCCTTTAGGAAAGCATATTTGGAATAAAATTCAAATTTAAATCCCAAGGATCAGTTACATATTTCCGTGTCCTGTGATGGAACTTGGCAGAAACAAGGTCATACTTCTTTATATGGTATTGGAATTGCCATTGATTCCCTGCAGGTTTAGTAGTTGACTTTGAAATCATGTCGAAGTACTGTTCGGAGTGTACAGTTGCATCTCGAGATCTCGGGGAAGACATGATTTTTTGATAAATATGGAACGTAAAATGCTCCATGCGCATCAATTTTTTCCCATGTACATGACATTTGCTACAGTTGTTCGTTATGATGTTTTCTTCAAATGTTCATACATAAATATTATTATTTATAAAAATTTAAAGAATATTTTCATATTTAAGACGCAGGGGGTTCTTTTAGTATTGAACATTTATCGGATTTTATAATAACATTTATTGCTATAAATCACTTTTTAATTTATATTTTAACTTGAAATTTTACAATATAACTTAAACACATAAGTTTAATATTTGTGCCAAATTTCAAGAAATTTGGATAAAAATTGAAAAAACTAGTTTTGAAAGTCCACTGTCCCCTTAAATGCGGAAAGGAATGTTTTAGAAAAGCATTAACATTTTTTTACAAACCTCTTTGTCGCTGATAACTATGGATAAGAACTTCAGCCTGTATAAGGGATCGACTTGTCTAGTGACCGATGCTACACCATCTGATACTACTGATTCATTGTGAAATCGTTCGTAGCAGCGAAATGGCCCGATTTGCTCTTTCCGTCCTGTCGTCATGTTTGTGGAAAACTCTAAAGTCGGCAGTTGTATATTACCTATCTTCGTCGTTATGAGAGAGAGTCGTTTCATTCGATCGAATGAGTATGTAAAAACAGCATTCGTCAATGGAAATGGACTGTTGAATTTCATCCGCCATCGCACTAATGAAGAGCCTGAAAAAAACGGGATTTATTTTTTACTTGTGCATACACACTATTTCAATTTGTATTGTATATATAACGTTTAAACACAAAAATTATGAACATCACATTATTCAAGCTATTAATAAAAAAAAAACAAATGTTTCTTTATAAACTCTTAATTAATGTACCACAATTTAATTTTCCTTTTTTGTCGTTATTTATAATATAACTTGAAAAGAAATGATCTAATTATATCCGGAGATAATAGCATGTTACACACACATATATATATATATACTACCACCCCCACAAAATACAAGACCAATTAAGACCGAAGATAGCACAGGGTAATTCGCTTATTTGCTTAGGAGATAAAACGTTATACAAAGATCAAACGATTGAAGTAAGGTATTATAGTGTTATGCGGTTGATTATAAAATCATTAGCTGATATAGCTGTCATTGTCAGCTATAAACTCTAAAACATGCCATGGCATTGAATTGAAGAAACTTTGGATGTAAAAATTAGATATAATAGTCTATATATTAGCTCTATTATACTAGATTCAAATACCACCCACTGCTACATCTGATCTGGTGTCGCAACGGGTGGTGTGGCTGTTATGGAAACATGGACAACGCATTTTCGATTGATGATAGATCGAGAAAACAAACAAGCCAAGGATGTAATTCTATCTGTTGGGTAAAGAAGAGTTCTTGAACACTGTGTGCCTCTCGTGGTCGCGCATTATCCTGATAAATTGTGGCTGGCGTTTAGCATTGAATTTATAGAAAGACTACGGTTTCCAACATTTCAGAAATGTAGTCTGGCTGTTCAGTTTACTGGAATCAATGCTAACGGAGGCTGAAGTGAAATCCAATACCTCTCAAAGCCATGACACTGGATGCTGGACCAACCAGATGCAACAGTTCAGCTGTCTTTCATCACGGTGTCAATAGACTTGAATTTTACTATCATGGTTTTGCAAGCAGAAATGGGATCTGTCAGTAAAGATATTTTATTCCTTTGACCTTATCTACTGTTCAATGCACTATTGGAATCGCAAATATATGTGGTTTGGAGTGAAGGGCAACTGAAGCAATGAGCATCGTTTGTAGTAGCAGACATTTCACTCATTGAAGACCATGGCGAATTATAGGAGCAGACAGTGAGTGATACTTAACAAAATAACTCTGATGTACTTTGGTTTGGTTGAGATTTCTATCACTGTCACCCACACAATACGACTGTCATATCGGTCAGCCGTTATGAATGGGAAGTACTAAAGTTGATTAAAGCCATGGTTACCAGGTTGGGAAAGCAGTTGTTCCCTTTACCGACCCAACTTAAGTTATCTAAATCTGAAGCAATCTGTTCACTGACGGTTGCAGAGGATTGTAAAATAGCTCTTCCTTTCAATATACTAAAATTTAGAGGATACTTTTTCATTATATCCCCACTTATTCATTATATCCCCACATTATATCCCCACTTATCATAACGAAATTATTTAACGTAGATACGAAGATTTTATTGGCTCAAAATTTAACTTTAAATTTAATGTATATCAATGAAATTTCTAGGGCAAATATTAACTAAAAGTGATAAACAATATTAAACAAACTAAATGCTAAACAAATATAAGCTAGTTGCTCCAAAAGAGTGTTAGGGGATAATTTTGTCAATTAAAAAGAGCATTACGGTCACAAATCACCAAGGTCAATAAACAGGCAAATATAGCAAAAAATTTTATTTCATTGAAAAAAAGGTACTATTACATTTTACTTACGAAATCGTTACCAATACCATTGCTAAACAGTTTCCACCAGAAATAAACTGTAGCGTTTAAATAGGTTTTTTTAATAAGTGATAACTATTTAGTTTATACAACATAAATATAAAATGTTTGTATAATTTTTAGTAGAGTTTCTAAAAACGTAAATCTTTTAAATAATAAACGTATGCAAATGAAATATATACGACAGTAATTTACGATTATTTTTTTTCCGTTAAGGCGATTATCCTTGGGGATATAATGGAAAAGTATCATTTAATGAAATGACACTTTTGCAGATGACAAACTAAATCTGAAAGTCTTAAGCTTTGCGGCAACTTCTATATTAGGAGGATACATTCGTTTTCAGAGCAACACTGTCACTCCAACTGATGCCTCAATAAATAAAGTGACATTAATTTCACAACTTGTAGTGACAAAAGGTGAAACATTCCTAAGTGACAACAAAGACTAACAAAAAAGTAATAATTAAATCGTGTGGGAGAAAAACTTATATCATTTATATTTGAATTCCAAAACATGTAAACTCTTTTGTTAATAGTTATTTATTCTTACTCTTTTACCTTAAAAATTAAAAAAAACAATTTGTAAAGATATAAAATATTAACAATCTTTCTCCATTTAAAATTGAATTAAACATTATTCTATTCAACGCCACCATTTACTGAAGGTGATATTTAGTTGGTTGGTTGGGTTTTATGGCGCAAGGTCCAAAATTGGACATGCTGCGCCAATAGGTGATATTTAGAGCATATATTTAAAAGAAAAGAAATTCCGATTACGTCTTGCAGTGCTATCTGTTACTTTTTGAATATTTTCTTGTAAATGATAACTAAGTTTAAAGATATTTAATCTATTGATTTTCTTTTTCTAGAAATTTATTTATAAATAAACTTTAACCGTAAACCATTTAAATGCTTATTGATATTTTCCTTGCAATGAAAACAAATCGGAAACAATGATAAAACATCGCAACTACTATTCAAAAGACCTTTGTGATTTCAATAGGGCAACATAAAAGACACACAGACATCTCTATAATGTCCTCTAATCTAATTAATTCTAAAGAACACCTAGGGTTGTTTACCTTTGTACTGAAATTCACTGATAATTTCCACATCTTGCGTTTTCCATGCCTCGTAATTAACAAAGCCAGCATCGCTGTAGTTCCTTTCAATTCTGCCGCCGCCGTAGACGATCGATGTGAGCATCCCTCTGTCGTCATAGCGATATAAAGCTCGTCCTAGGTCTCCCGGATACGTTTTCAGGAGCGGAAGTTTCTGGTCATTGAAATGCACCACGTAGGACCCCGTGTTTCCCGGCGGAGTGTAGAGGAGCTTGTAAAATCCGATGGACACATAAGCGGTGAAGGTATGCCTTGTCCCTTTCGGCGTCGTCACGTACTTCAAGCCACCGTTATCATCGTAATGATAGGTGAACTTTCGACCACTCGGTAAAGTTATCTTTGCGGGCTGAAATACATAAAATAGGTTTTTGAACAGGAATATTTTTAATTGCTATTAAAAATAGTGACTATGTTGAGAAAATATTTTAAACATTTAAAAAAAAATTCTTTGGATTAATTTTTATCGAATAATATTCATTTTTAAACGGAATATAAATCAGCAAATTTTTTAAAGAAATGTTTTGTTTACGATCCTTGTAAAATTCTCTCTCATTAAGAAATTAAAAATTACAAATTAACTGTAATAATAAAATATGTAACAATGACATTCACTAAACAACACATAATTTTTTTTTCTCTAATGCCCGGTTTCCCTTAGGATATACCTATTCAGCGCTATAAAGGTGATGGCATCTTATACAGTGAGGCACAAGTGGTTGTGCCATCTTCATTCCGAAAGTGAAGGGATAAAGAAAGACAAACACAGAGAGAGAGAGAGAGAGAGAACACCCATGCCGGAATTTTGATGCCGGAAATAATGATTTATAAATACAAAAAGAGGTAAATATATTTTTAATCAGGTGGATTACTTCGTATATTAAAAATGTTTCAAATATTCATAGTTATCTATACACATTGCTTTTATTTTGAATTTTTAACTATTAAATTTACCGCAATAACAGCCATTTATATTTTAATCATACACGTAATTGTACAGATTTCAAATCGTTGGAGATCATTCCAAATTTTTTAAAGTATTTGAGGGATTTTACAAGTAAAACTCTATTTAATTTTGTTTTGAATTATATTTTTATTTTTGTGAATTTTGTAAGCAAAAAATATTAAGAGAAAGTTTATATTATATGAATTTATCAATACATATAGCATGTATTATATAAACTTATAAATATATATTTTATAAAAAAATTTGTGAATAAAAAACTTTAAAAATTGTTTTTTTTGATAATGACATATATGCGACTAATTGGAAATTATAACACCTACTAAATAATGTTAAAAGTTTTCCTACAAGCCTATTAATTAAGTATTTTCATTAAATAAAATTATCAAATTTGATATTTTTTGTAAATAGAATTTGAAGCCGGTAGTTGACAATACAAAGCTAAGAAATCAAAGTCAAAATTGAGGGAGTGGATCCAGTCGTGGCGCCATCTATCGGAGGAGTCTGACAGCAAACTAGCAATTTCACATTCATTATTATCTGATTAATATGGAGGACACACCCTTCTGACTTAATTTTGCATAGCCTTTGGCTAGCGAGCTTAGCTTGTCCAAGAGTCATCAGAAACAACAACAAAACTAAGATACAAAATTATTAAAAATTTGTTTAAATTCCGCACAGCATGAGTAATGTATAAAGTATGAAAAAACATTAAATAAACCTAACCATTGTTTTCAGCTCATATGAAAATTTTATTGCTGAAACATCAGGATTTTTTATTTCAGTCAAATGACCCATGCGATCATAGGCGTAGGTTTCAGACAAACTTCCTTGTTGCCATCCAGATAAACGTCCCAACCTCTCGTACATCAGATTCAAAGGCAGTCGAGTGTCCGTGGGTAGCCATTGCACTGGCCTGGAGAAACTGTCGTATTGGACCACAAGGAACGGTCTCCTTGAACTGTTGTACAGAATCTCTCGTCCTGCAACCCAATCATATTCCACGGTGAGAAGTTGCGTATCATTGATCTGAAAGGAAAGCGAATATCGTTGTTAATTAAAGTAATAGTATTTTTATATGATTTGTGAGTCTAGAGTGGTCTATATATATATATATATATATATATATATACATAGTATATATATGTACATATGTATACATATATAAATTAAGCTCTATGTGTGTGTTAAGAAAGAAAACTCATGTGTAATAGTAACAGTTTAATATTGTGGTTTTTCAGCACCTAGAAATCAAACTTACGAATTGAATAAATATGTTAAATAAACTAGAATAGATTTTTAGGTAAGGATATTTTTACTTTAAAGAAATAAATTTAAAATACCTCTGTGTTTTCAATTTCATTCAAAAAATAATATAAAGTTCATGTTTTAAAGCTTAAAACAACTAGGTTGTTTTACCATATTAATAAACTGATATAATTTCTGATTATAATATTAAGGTACAGTTTTACAGTAGTTACAGAAGTTACGATTTCTCACTGTCAATGGATGAAAGTTTCTATGAAATATAATGCATACAATAGATAAAAACCCATATTCGGATTACAAAATGTTTTGTCTTCTTTAAAATTAAATGCATATGACAGCAATGTTGCATTTTGAATTTTCATTAGAATTGCAAATTCCTGATTCACATGTAATCGCGATTCGATAACCGAAGAAAATGCATGGTATATTTATACTCTTTAGATATCTATCGTATTGGTACTCTTTTTTATAGACTTCTACTTGCATCGACAAGTTATGAATATTCCAAAATGCTTTACACACGAGAAACTAAAAGAATTAACCTATCCATTAGGTGAGGATAAAAACTTTTTAATCTAAAATAATGATACTAATGCTTCGAACTTATTAGAAAATAATTCCTTTCATATGTTGGCTTGCAGTATTTATATCACGCAATTAATTTATTAATCATAAAGTGGTTTTCCTTTCATTTAAGTTGAAATCATGACTATGTCACTTTATTACATTTCTCATTTGCTTAAAATATCCATTACGTTAGATAATGTTTCATATACATCATCTCGTATTGAGATGGTGTCTGAAATTTGACTTGTCCACCAATTTGCGTCTAACTTTCAAATCACATTCTTCGAACGGCAGCAAACAAGGCGAAATTCTCCATCGAATGTCTCAATGGCGCTGCGATGAGGAAAAATCCATTCATGATTTTTTCCAATATTAAGAAAGTATTTTTTAATAATAATTTTTTCCGTTTGTAAAAATTTTCAAAACCATGAAAATTACTTGTGGTTATAAATAATCAGTAACTTCAAATTTTAAAATCTTTAGTGATATAGATTCCAAAATTGAACATGTTGATAAAGAAAAAGACAAAACATCCCCCTTTTATGGTTAGCTTAAATTGGCAAGAATGATTTAAATTTTTATTTCTTTTACTGAAATTTACATATTTTTACAAAATAAATTTCTATTGATTTATATCGAGTAATAAAACACGTTTATCTTGATTATAAGACTCGGAAAAGCATTTACTTTTCCTGCAATGATACGATGGCCTGGTCAGGAAGAGCACTGCTCTCATTTCCGGAAGTCCGAATTTTCCCCCAAGAAGTATTTACACAAAAACTATTTTGGGGATATTGCTAACACAACCAAAATTTTACTTCTTAGCCTTTACCGTCTTAGCTTTAATTAATGAATATAAGGATTTTTAGGAAATCTTAGCCTTTCACACACAATAAAGACGCAACCAGGCCCCCATAGCATTAAAATATTTGGTTTCAT
The DNA here is from genome assembly GCA_037975125.1 of Latrodectus hesperus. Taxonomy (NCBI): domain Eukaryota; kingdom Metazoa; phylum Arthropoda; class Arachnida; order Araneae; family Theridiidae; genus Latrodectus; species Latrodectus hesperus. The sequence continues at coordinate 4,476,341 of CM075852.1, read as the reverse complement.
TAGTTTGTCATTCAACGGTCATTTTTTTACACATGTAAGCTAATTAAGTTAAGATTTACAGTTTAAAATTAGAGTATCAAAACCGTAGGAATCAAACCCACGAACTATTGAATTGAAAACCTGAGCAATAAACATTCAGTTATCACCTCTGTTAAAAAGTATAAGGCTCAAGCATGAGATTATATTGAAGAGAAAAAACACATTTTATAACTAAATATTGGTTTTATATCGAAAAATGATGCAGCATTATTTTCTTACAAATCTTCTAGGAAAGTTAATTTAAATATATAAATATCATCTAAAATTACTTTAAAATAAATTATTGATTGCTAAAGATTTGATTTTGCATTTTCGTGTTCGAACAAGACTGAATGAATATTAATATTTTCTTTCAAAGTCTGCAACAGAAAATATATTATGTTTCTGAAGAAACTTTTTCTTGGAAAAGATGAGCAGTACTGCCGTACGTGATTCGCCATAAAAAGTGTGCGGTTTCTACGGAAAAGATAAAAGAATCTCGCATAAAAAGTTTCATCATACAAATGACTTTCTTTGTATCTGACATGGAGTACCACTTGATCATCGTAGATATCATATGAAAGCTCGAGAGAGCCCATCTTTTGTTTCACGTTGGTTTTTTTTTAAGCATTTTTAATGCGCATAGAGATGCTAGAGTATGATAATGTCAATGTGGAAAAGCTAAAAAAATTCTGAAGTAAAAGTTTCATTTATCTTTAAGATTGATTTATTATATTATATTTTTATTACATTAAAATATATAAAATTTAGTTCAGTTAAACTAAATTTTAAGATTTTATTGTAACAAAAAATATATTTATAAATTTTAATAATTTATAATAAAGTTATTTCTACAATTTTAATAATTAAATGATGCAAAATAATATTTAATTGAGTAATATAAAAAATATATCTATATTTTCGTTTAATCATAAATTCTAGTATGAATGAATACAATTTTTAAATGAAACATGTTTATTAAATGTTATAATTAGTTGAATTAGTAAAAATTAGGGGTAAAAACAACCTAATTTATAATAATACATAATATATAATTAGTAAAAAAATTATTGATATATAATATTGTAAGTAAATAAAATTAATAATTCCAAATTTAGGGAAACAAAACTTTTTACTATATTTAATAAGATATGTCCATAAATTGATGTAATAAATGTTAAATTATATCAGTACAATTTTAGTAATTTGCCTGCCATTAAACAATGTTGCTTTTATATTACAAAAAACCAATGTTACTGAGTGTTATTTATAGAATAAGTACGTATAAGTACTACTTCATCTTGTGTAAGACAATTTCAAATTAATAACTTTCAAATGAATGAGTTTGTTTTTTATTTAGTATATACATTGAATTCTCATGCAGTAATTATATTTTATATTTTTATTTATTATATAAGAGATAAAGCATTTATTTATGTACCTTCTAACAAACTATCTATAATTATTTTGTAACACACATACACACATATGCAGGTGTATGTGTGTTGGGTAGGTTACATAAAAAGTTTATATTTCCTTTAATAAGGAATGTTTTTCAATGTTTAAACAAAAAAAAAGATCTTCTGAATTTCATAACTTCTGACAATTTCCAAAGTGAAATCTCAATTTAAAATTTTACAAGTATATTTATTTTCAGCTCTAACATAAAACCAATACTTTAAAAGGATTCCTTATTCGATACTTTACCAAAACAATTATTTCTTTTTTTTTACACTACAAATAATCAAAATGCTAAACGCCGCAATACAAATCTTTATCAAAACAGTTTTATTATTATTTACTTTAACAGAATTCTTCACACAAGACAAGTCTATCTAGGGCTCTTCAACATAGCGAAAATCAAAGTTTTTCCCTAAGAATACAAAATGCCTCAGTGGTTTTCTTAACGTAGGAAATTTCCCTCAAGAAATCACCACCGCTGACGTAACGAAAAAAACCCCAACTAAAACAAACATCCGAAAGAAAAACGAATCATGGCGTTACGTTCCACTACGCCTGAACACATACCCATCGAACGCTTATTGTTTTACGCTCAGTTTAACTGTTCAAACTCCAGAGTGAAATAAGAAGAGAAAAATTCAAAAATTTCTTTCTTTCCTTCCCTGTTTTTACCATTAACTCTCTTTCTCCTATTTTAGATCTACATTTCGTGAATTACTTTTCACGCCTCCATTGCTGTGTTGGAATGAATTTCTCCCCAAATACATTTTACGAATTCCGAAAGAATTTAAAGTTCGAACTTTTCAGCCATTGAAGTTTATATCATCTTGAGCACACATTTACGAAACAGATCCTCAATGTTTTCTCTTTTCAGCTTCGAACAAACATTAAAATGGAGGGGAAAAAGCGTATTTTAACAAAACATTCCGGAAGCTGAACATCTGGATCGTAAAGCAGTTTGTCTAAATTAAAATTAGCTAAAAATGACTTATGAATATACTACGGCGGAAAAAGTGCTGCTGGAGAATTAAGATATATGGCTGATTATTTAGAGCAGTCGGCTTTTCCAGGCACTTAAATAATTCATACAAGTGTATAAATCGATTTGCTGGCTTCCATCCAAGTATTTGATTTATTGTTTAGTTTTGTGATTCAATCAAAAGACACGCTTCCCTTCATAGGTAATTAGGGTCATAGGAAATGTTCTCTTCTCGAACGTCCTGCCGAAAGTGTTGTTGTCTGAAAATAGTTGCTTTACGTAAAATTCAGGTGTTTTCTAACATATAATATTAGGTACATTTAAGGGAAAAGCTTTCATTTACTTTATAAAATTTTTAATTTTAAATAATTTATAAAATATATTGCGAAAACTCGCATTAATATAATATGTAGAAACAGCGAAAGAAAAATTCCGCAAAAAAAAAAAAAAATCACACTGAACATGTTAATTATTTGTGAAACAAAGTTATGTAAGTGATGCAAATTTTCATGCAAAAATATAATCTTCATCTTAGAAATATTGAGAAAATCATTTAATAAGGAAGTGTTTTTTAACCACATTGTATCTATCTATCTATCTATCTATATATCTATATCTATATCTATATCTATATATATATATATATATATATATATATATATATATATATATATATATATATATATATATATATATATATATATATATAATATAAAATATATATATATATATATATATATATATATATATACATATATATATATATATATATACATATACATATATATATATATATATATATACATATATGTATATATATATATGTATATATATATATATATATATATATGTGTGTGTGGAGCTTTTTATTTTACCTAAATATCCTTTGCAAATCTAAAAGATTTTTCCTCTGTGAAAAAAATATCAATTGTGTAATTTACAGAAGTATAATAAAGATTAATTGATTTTATTAATAAAATTAATTCTAATACGAGATTTTTGAAATTAAATTAATATAAATTGAAAGCTCAGCTCAGCAATCTCTTTTATGTTTGTTATTAATGTAACTATGGAAAATATTTTATTAAAGTGAAAGAAAATAATTATAAAAAAATATTATTGAAATGAAGTAGGAAATATTTAGGAAAGTGAGCAATATTTATAGCAATTTTTGAGCAAATTATATAATTAAACTTTACGCTATATAGCATTAGTTTAATTAAAATATCTTTACCGTTGAAAAAGTGATCTGATTAAAAGGATTCCAATCCAATAAATATTTTTCCAATTTTGTAAGCTAATTTGTCTAGCAAATTAAATGCAATATTTAAAATAGTTTTTGAGTTTCAGTGCATATATTTATGGTTAATTATTTTTTAATTCAAAGTACAAACTGCATGATTATTGAAAAGCTAGCACTGTTTTAACTATAGTCTTCTTAGATTACAGCCATTCTTATCCAGATAAGATATTCAATTTAAAATTTTTGCAGATGAACACAATATCAATGATGACTTACTTGAATCATATGTTTGTAGATAAAGAAATTTAAAAATTTATTTCCCTTGATGTAGCCAAAAATATTTATAATAATGTTACTAAAAACCGAAATAACTGAAATTTCTTCTTGTCATTCTTTCTTACACAATTTTAACAGCATACTTAGAGTGAAATCACTTTTGAAATCTTGCATGTCGCTGATAATTTTAAAATTTCATTTCAATTGTTAGCAAGGATGGCTGGTTACATCACATTTTTAACAAATAATTCACCTGTTCTATCCGAAATGTACATTAAATAATGATTACAACTTTGATATAAAACACTAAACCTGGTTTGTTAGAACATGCTTTTCCCAAAGGAAAATTCCAGGTTCGATACCAACCACTGTTAAATGATAGGCGATATATTTGATCCCGACCACAATTAAGAAGTAATAAAGGGATCTTTATACTTTTTATATCTTCGTCTGTTGATGTAATCATTTAGAAGATTTTTTTGGATTGTTAAAACGATGGTTGTTTTGCTCTAGAGAGTTATTATACATTAAATATTAAAATTTTGCAAAATCTACTGTCTACAGTCTATTGGCTTACATGTGTAAAAAAATTATTTCTTACGTCTGTGAAAAAATGAGTTTTAGTGAAAATACACACAGATTTTAATCATTTAGTTTTCACAAATTAGTCATTCAGTTTAAAGAGAAACTTGGATAAAAAATAATTGAAATGTTTTTATTTATTTTTCCTGTTAAAAATAAGCATAAAATAAAAATTTATCTATCTTTGGAGTGATGAAAAAAGATATGTTATTATGATATAGATTCATTATATACTTTATTTCCTATTTCTTATTCATTATATGAGACAAAAATTTCACAATTTTCAAACAACACAATGAATGCATTTACTTCTACTTAAAACATTGTTGTTTGAAATTACAACCGGGTATCTGAAGTCTTAATTAATGGAAAGTAAATTAAAATAAATTAAAATTTCCTAATTAATAAGATGCTAATAACAAAGATATTTAAAAATATTATATACTAGTTGTTAATTATAAAACGAATCATCAGTTAAAATAATAAAATAGTAATAATAATTTGAAACAGTAAATTTTGGTTTCGTTTTACAAAATAACTAATTAAGTATACGTAGAAATAAAATATACTTAAATTACTGATGGACTGTTTTACTTTTAGCAAGTAAATATAAAAACAATTGTGCAAAGAATTTCATAACATACATTAGCAAAGATATAAGCACACAGGAAAAATTACTTCATATGTGGATCACATATAAATACTTACAACAAGAATTCTTTCCACTGCAGCAATGGTTTTTTCTCTGTCTTTCCTGTTGAATTTGATGTCATAATTCCAAGATGACATCGTGTTTTTATCCTCCTCATCAAAGGAAGTGAGGCGCAACGGCACTGGGAACATTCCCGCTTGAACTGGAAGAGTCCCCATCAGAACTGGGTGGGGTACAGACTCCCACACCAAACCCTGTTGCCATGGAGTCTCTACTTCTATCACTCCATCTTGGTGAATTGTAGTTTTAATCAAAGCTGAGCCTGAAAGAAAGGCGATTTCCGTTTTACTGGAAGTAGAAGGTTAAAAATAAGAGCAAATGCAAATCAGCAACGAACCATATTATTTAACACCACTTACAGAACCTGTTCAATATAACACATACAGGTAAAACTCAATCATTAGTTGAAATTCTTAAACGTATTTATAGAAAATATATAATTTTCAGTATAATTTTACATAAATGTGATTTTCAATAAACTGATATTTTTTTAATATGAAACTATTATTTATGTCTTTAAATATCCTACTTCAGTTCCAGTTTATTGCTACGAAACCCCTCTAAATTCAAATTTTATATTTTTATAATTGAAAGGGAATTTACGTGTTGAAATCTCTATAGTCGTTCACATATTTATTTTCAAATATTAACTATCGTCATCTTGTGCCAGCCATGCTGGCATTATGAGGTGCGCTGCTCTACTTTTCCAACTGAACCATATTTTGGTGTGGAGTCCGACTTCCTCAGTAAACACATGCCAGAGGTACCCGTTTATTGGTTTGGCTACCATTCACAACCCATTCATACAAAGAAAGGACAAAGACAGGAGAGATAGAGAGAGAAAGTACATCGATGCGCGAACTGGAATTCAAACCCAGGATCTCCCTACCCGCAGTCAGGTACTCTGACCACTAGACAGGATGGGTGGCTCAAATATTACTCATTGAGATGATTTAAAATGTTTCCATCTCTTCTAATATTTTGTAGTAAGTAATAAAAATAATATAGATATTTTAATGTATTTTAAGTAATAAAATATATTAAAATGTCATAATTTTTATTGAAGCTTAAAATTAATTAATGAAAACTAGTTATAAATTTGCGGTAAAATATTGCAAAACTGCGAGAAAATTAAGTTAAATTTATCTAATAATATTCAAATATTTAAAACTAGTAATTAGTAAAAGTATTAGACATTGATTTAATGTTAAAATCTAAAAAATGAAAAATATAAATATCTTGTGAATAAAATCAATATAATTTAAGTAGTTACACTAAACTGAAATAAAATTGAATAAATGAAAATAGAACTGAGAAAAGTCATTTATTTGTTTATCAGAAATAACAAGATGTTTTCTGGGAATTATATATCATATATATAACGATTTGTATTATATGACTAGTTGAAATACAGCTAAGTATTTTTTAATATGTAGTTTTAGAAAACTTAAGTCCTTCATTTGATTCTTCCATTGGCCAAACAGACAGAACCATAAAACTAATTTTTAAATATTTTCACTATGATAATAATTTAAATGATCTTTTGAAGAGGTTATTCTATACTAAGAAAATACCAATGCTTTACATTCTAACGTTGACAGGAAAAAGTTAGATGTTTCGAAATTAAATTAATTGTTACTGGAAGAAAAAATACATTTATATTTAGGATACATGTTCACAAATACAAGTATTCTTCTAGTCTATCCAAATAACGATTATCTAATCTGTCTAGAAATTGACAATTTTGAAAAAATAGTATGTAATTTTTAACTAAAGTAATTTTATTATATGTAAACAAACTGGTAATTAAAAATATAGTACGAATTTTTGCAATTAAGGTTTTTTAAATAAGGATTATCTAATTATTTGTCTATAAATTGACAATTTTTTTAAAAAATAGTAAGAATTTTTGGAATTAAAATAACGATTATCCAATTATTTGTCTAGGAACAGACAATTTTGGAAAATAGTAATACAAATGTTTGGAATTAATACATTTTAAATAATGATTATTTATTTATCTACAAACTGACAATTTTGAGAAAATAGTAAAGATTTTTAGAATTAAAGTTTTTTCATAAATTGCTATTGCTTATTTCCTGCTTGGAGAAAGTAGTAAAAACAATAGAAATCTTGACTAAAAATTATATGATCCGAAAGAAATTTTATAACCAATTTCAACCAAAGTCATTTTTCTAATGCTACATAAAAATGAAAAAAATTATTATTTATGTTTCATGCGAATAAATGAACAAATCATTAATTTGTATTTATTATTATAAAAAATAAATCATAAACTTAAAAAAAGTTTTTTCCCATACTAAACATCTATATTACTTATTATACATTTACACACTTATTATTTAGTGATTTTTTATGTTCAACCAGCACTTATCATTTAGATGAAAATGTTGAAGAAATAAAGAAGAAATAACGTAAAATATATACAATTGAACATAGAATCATCTGAAACTATAAGCTTTTAAAAATATCAAAATTAATAATTGTTTTAAGCGTTGCGAACATTTCATGAATGAAAATCAGTTAATCGTTTACATTATTGGAAAAGATATTACTAAAAGTGAATTCTGCTCCAGAGAACGATGATTCTACTTAAATCAACCCTTAGCCAGACCTTGAATAAAATCTGTTTCAGAAAGTACTTTGAAAGTGAGAAAATCATGAAAAATTCTTAATAAATATTATAGTCATGGAATTTTGCATACAAAAATGTGACTAAAATATATGAAGTTTTGTAGATTTATTTTTACCGAATAATAAATTTACTTTTAGAGCACATGTGAAATTCATTTAACTCTCTAATGGTATATTTTTTTAAAATTGTAATTATTCAAAAGTTTCTGATAAATAATTATGTTCTTTATCTCTTATCGCATAGTTTTATTAGAATCATATCATTTTTTCTCATAGTGTAACTTTGTTATATTAATACAGCAAAAAATAAAAATATTTAAAATGTGAAGAAATCTACTGCTTAAAATTTTTTTCATGTCAAACCCAAATAAAATAAACATCAAGATAATAAAAAATCAAAAAATTTAATTGACATTTCATGCTAGAAAGGATAGCTGATATCAAATAATTTGCTAATAATCTAGTAAATCTAGAAAATCTAAAATTAATAATCTAGAAAATCAACGATATAAGTTGATTTAAAACTATCATGGAAAATACAAGGCAAAACATATAGTACAGCTTAACTTTCAATAACTAGCTATTTTTGACCCCAATAAATATTATTCTACTTTTACAATGCATTATGCTTTATACGAATGCATGAAAAAGATGTAAAATTTCGATTTCTTTTCTCATCCATTTATTTGCTTCCATTTCCTTAGGTAAACACACATCTTTGCAAGGATAAGAAATAAATTTTGATTATTTGTATTTAAGTAAGGACTTACTAATAACAATTGCAAAAATTTTTCAAACACCGCATAAGTTGATGAAATACATCAATACACGTTTTTCAAATTTTTCCTCCATGTGCTTATAACAATAGAGTGGTATGTGATAGAAGTGAAAACAAATTAAATAATCAGTTTCCGAAGAATAGAAATATTGGAAAATAGCGCAATAGTTATAAGTGTTTCGTTAGACATATTTATAGACAAATTTATGTAGCTGTAAAATATTCTTATATATTATTTCAACTTAAGCAAGCCAAAGAATAAGGAAAATATAAAACCGAAATATTTTTGAAATAAGATTTTAAAGCAGTAAAAAGGATACAAACATCAAATATATTCAATAAGATAAAAACACTCCTATCCCATCTCAAACAGTAAACGAAACCAAAAATTAAAATAATGTAATGATGAATCTTGACAACTTTCAAAATTCGTGAGAAATACTTTATATTCGACAATACCTTCCGGTGATATGTAAAATTATTGGGGCATTTTTTAATGCTTTAAATATATTAAAAATAATGATTGGCAAAATAACTTCGAATTTATTGATAGGTATAAGAGAAATTTAATTGAAACAAGCTCGACTTTTATTCAAAATGAATTAAACATTTGAAAGGCACTAATTTCTCAAATGTTGCGTAGTGACAAATTATACTCGAAATATTTTTCAGGTTTGTTGTAACTTCTTTTATTTGAAATTTGATTTCAGATCTGAATATTTTTTAAAGTACGATAAGCTAAATTTAAAGGATTTAAACTGCAAATAAATAAAAAATAATGCTGAGAGAAGTATGGTGCATTTGTTTTAACATGTAATCATTTGTACTTCTATACCAATTCTTTCTTACACCTAATTTACTCAATAGTTCTATAGATCAAAAGTTGAATATACATGCATAGTGGTGCAAACGAGCCCCAGACTGTACCTTAAGATTAACGGGTTTGGAATGCTCACCCATCATTAAGTGCCTAGTAATTTTGAATCACGGTCAGGTGACGAGAACACACCTGAGCTGGCATCCTTTTCTCCACATCGACGCCATACCAATGGAAGACTTGATATCACATGTTAACGTGGACACATTTCGAACCCATGGAGCTCCAGCAACTTATGAAGGAGGAGAATGCGGTTATCCGACCAATTACTTGCAGCGACAAATGATGCTTCACTTTGCTGATGTTAACGGAAAGCTACTGAGCCACTGGATCTCCAGTTGAATATAGAAAGAAATGCATTTGTTCCTAGTTTCTGCTTTACATAATTTCAAATTATAGAAATAATAGGTTCGCCGCATACTAATAATTATAGGACACACCGTTCTTGGAGGTGAAATGTACCGGGTTTAGTCCCAGCCATTATTGAACAATGGGTTGTTATACCGTTACAAAGTTTGGCGATATTCTTGGCGACCACTCGGCTAGATTATTGGTAATTTAACGATATTTGGAGAGAAATAGATAGTTCTGGAAACTTTCACCACCTAAGCTCTAGGGCCCATTATTGAGCGAGATGACCTGGAAGCTTCTAGAACTTGGAGAAAAATCAAGGCTTTAACGCCAAGTAAGCTATAAATACCACCGTTTCATAGACCGAGTCAGTTTCTAAGTTTCCAGCGGCAGAGATAAGCTAGTAGATACGAGCTGTATGTCTGAGGTATTTGAAGACCTCTTTTTGGGAGCTGTTTACCGTGGAATTGATACTGTATAATTGTGATTCGTAATTGCTGGATTTTTCCGGCATCTTGTAGAAAGTTCTGCAAATAAAATTCCTGTGATTAATTAAGGTTTATTTCATCGACTCTCAATCAACACAAACCCCGAAGCTTGCTTCAACACTTCTTTCTTTTGCATGCTCGTTTGTCAGACTGAGTACTTAAGAGATTTTCTGGTTTCCTGCCTTGTGACGTATTTCTACGATTCATATGTATGCAGTACATTTCAAGACGCCAATTACACGGTATAAGGTTGTACAACAGCCTTTTCTATTAAGGATTCTATTATATGATGCCAAAATTATAAAAAAAAATTAAATCGTCCTTGCCAATTTAAAATAACCATAAAATTGATGTTTTGTCTTGTCTTTTTCATTTTGCTCCTTTTTGTGCTCTATTTTTAATGTGTTAAATTTTGGAAGGAATATTGCTAAAGATGTCAAAACTAATTATTTATAACAACGTGTAATTTTTCATGATTTTGAAAATTTTTACTAACGGCGAAAAATTATTGTTAAAAATACACCTTTACAACCGGTAAAAATCATGAATGGATTTATTCTCATTATCGATGACGTTCAGACACTCGATGGTGAACTTCGCCTTGTTTGCTGACACTGCAATTTGAAGATTGGCTGGAAATTCGTCGATAAATGTGATGAACGACACCTTTTGAATACGATGTGATGGGAATGAAACGTTATCTAACTTCATGTATAATTTAAACCAATGAAAATTGTAATAAAGTAACGTAATCATGATCTCAACTGGACCGAAAGAAAAAACACTTTATGGTTAAAAATAGGCAAAACTTGTTGCTTAAGTGTTAATTGATTTTGTTTGATTCAATGGTATTTGTTTTAAAATCCATATATGATCAATTAGAAATTGGAACGCATGAAATTCAATTTTAATGTAGTAATGCAATTTGAACTAAAATAAAAGTACATGATCAAAAAGAGTAAAATGCCATTCGTTAAAACATCAGCAAAAAGTATTCCAGATATTTAAATGTTATGGTTAAGTTATTTTATAATATCAATATTTGGAAATAGAAAACCAATATCTTTTCATTTCAAATATATTCCAAATTAAAAACCTAAATTAAAAAAAAATTAAATCAATATTAAATGTTAAAATCAAATAGACATTTTTTTTTAAAAAAAGAAAGCAAATTTAAATATAAGTTCTATGCAATTATTGGCGCAGCTTGTCCTAACTTGCGCCATTAAAACCAACCAACCAGTCTATGCAGTCACACAATTTTCATATGTGAATGAGTTAGTTTTATGACTTTTTTATAGTATCAAATAGATTTTTGAAAATAATAAATTCGCTATCCCTTTTCACAGTAAAATTATTAAAAAAAATATAATTTAACAAATTGTCATTTTTGAAAAATCAATATTCAGTTTGTTGATTCTTTAAAAAAAAAAAATAAAAAAAAAAAAAAGCAAACTTAAATATTAATTTCGGTTAATATGTTACTTTAAGAAACTGTATAATATTCATATGAATAACAAAAATAAAAATGGGTAATGAATATTTTTTTCAGAATAATGAGGAAAAGCTCAAGGAGAGTGATAAAAACTTATTTTCCTTAGATCTGTGATAAAGTATATTACTTCACTCATATTCACAAATAAATTAAAACAGAAAAAGTGAATAACAGTTTTTATACAGCATGTCTTTTATTTTAATCATTTGAGCTATAAGTGTTACAGGCTAAGATAACTATTTGTATAAATTGAATGTGGATTAAAAAATGTATTATTCTTAGGCTAAAAAATGTTTTTCCAAGAAGCTTTCGCTATTTTCTTAATTGTGGCTTAGTTCCCAACGGATGCGAAAAAATTAATAAGTAGCTGTGCTCTATAGTTTTTGCGTTAATTATACTCACGAGAGAGGGCAACAATGAGAACATTGAAAAACAGGAAAAAGAAGAGAGTGAAACATATTTTTCTTGACCATTTTTTAAAAAAAATATTCTTGCATTTCAAAAAAGAAAAAAGATCTATCTCAATATTAAAATGCAGCTGTTTTTTCTTCTCCTATTACATAATTTGCTCTTTAAAATGCTCAATTTTTCTTTGCACAAATATTAAATTTAAAAAAAAAATTACCTATTTGTTTCATCATTTCAATGTATTTTTTTCTTTTCAAAAAACTTAATTTCTTTAAATAGTTAAACATTGTTTTAGATTTAAATGATGCAATTTGTAGAGAAATATCCTTAAATTATTCATCTTAAGGACAGTAATTGTGTATAAATTATCCTTTTATGAAGTAAAGTGAGGTAAAAAATATAATATTTAAGGAATTAGAAGAATAAACATGTAATTTATGAATATAAAAAATATTTAATGGAAGCCAAAATGAAAAAAGTTAATAGCAAACGTATAAAAACATATACCTTATTTTTCACGCAAGAGATGGACTTTAGTATTTCAGAAATTACTTTGAAATATAGTATTTATGTATTAAGAAGGTATGAATTACCGTGATTATTTAATATATACTTATAGGTTTTTAAAGGTCTCAATTAGAGCTTACAAGTATTTGCATTTATTTTTTTATTCAATTTTTTTCAGTAATTTGTATTAGATTTCGCAATGCGTCTATACAAAAAACTTTTACATAGAAAAATAGGTAAAGTCAATCAAAAAACATCCAATTTAATAAAATTTTGGACTTGAATGTTTCATATTCTAATATTTGTATTATTTTATTGGTAATGTTATAAACTGAGCCATTTTTATTGATCTATGAGTTTCATTAATTTAAAAAATAAATTATTATAAAAAGTAACACATTTGTTTCGATTTAATGCAGATTAAAGCAAGGTTTTGGTATTATAATACACATTGCTTCTATACACTTAATTAAATAATTAAAATCACAGTAAATTTATACCATCAAATTATCATATTATATGATAATGATGAGTATTATCACATATAGTACTCGTTTAAAAATGTTTTTACTTAATGAACTCTATTATATAAATATGGTTTATATTTAAAATAAACAAAATGATTAGTTACGATGAGAAAGATTAAAAAATGATAGAGATTATTTATGTTTATAAAATTAAAATTTTTTATATATCAGTTTTGAAACTTATGATTCAGCAATTTATAAAAAATTTAAAATATTGATACACAATACATACAGTTTACATTTGACAAATTTTTACAAAATGATTATGAAACGGCATAATATAAAGTCCTTACGTGAAAGTTACATTTTAATTATGTGGGATTATAATTGTATTTAATCGGTTTTTTCATCATGAAGTAAGTTTCTGATGCACTTTTGCTGCTTGAAATCGTATTATATGGCACATAATTGGTTAAGTAAGACACCTATATCTTACTTGACTGATGCTTAGTGGTTAGGAAAAAATTTAAGCTTAAAATTTTTTTACCTAATTTTCAATTTAATTTACAAAAAAATGTTACTTTACAATAATATTAATAAAGTATTTAAGTAGAATAAATATATACTACAAAAATTAAATATGATTAAAAATACAATAGAGTTATATCCGAACTTCTTAAAATGGATAAAGGGTTATATTTTATATTTTACCTCTAATTTAATTTAAATGCGAAATTTGTGAAAGAAATGTGAATTATTAAGCTTAAAAAATTAACCCATATATATATATATATATATATATATATATATATATATATATATATATATATATATATATATATATATATATATATATATATATATATATATATATATATATATATATATATATATATATATATATATATATATATATATATATATATATATATATCATCTTTCCTAATATTTGAAGCGGAATGTATTATAATGTATTATAAATTAGTAATCTATATAGTACAGTTAAACTAAGAAATTCTATAAAAATTTAGCATTATCTACTTAAAATAAATTTGATGTATCAAAGTAAGCTAAGAATTCCTAATACATCAATGAACTAATTTTTAAGTTTTCTAATGATAAAATGATTTTCGAAGAGAAAAAAAAACTAACGCATAAATATTAAGAATTTTAGTCTAAACTTTTTAATAAAAAAATTTTGTCATTATATTAAATTTTTAAAATATTTGAATTAAATACTAGAATTTTAAGATAAACTATTGTTGTCAAAAATGTTTAAGTGAAACTTAACTTGATGTTAAGGAAACTATAAAATATCAAAATTATACGGATAACTATATTTGTGGGAATAAAGAAATATTGAGAAAATATGCTGAATCCAAAATATTAAAATGCATGCTATAAACAGAGTCATAAGAAACTGTGAAGTTCACATATCAGTCAAAAGTATTCAAAAATAATAATACATATTTGTAATAAATAAATGTAGTATTAACATATTGATATGGATCAATACATTCAAACTGAAGCAGACAATATTCTGATACCGTGCAAAGACACTATAATGCTTTATAACAAATTACAATTATTATACTTAATTTAAAACATAAATTACAAAATATTCAATCGATGAAAAAATTTCGAAGAACAAAGGAACAAAATTTCATTTATGCACAAAAATAAACACACGTCACAAAAAAATAATTAACTGGTTTTAGTAATGTATAACCCAAAAAAATTTATTTGATCACACACCAAAATATTCCCTAAAAGGATGGTTATTATATTGTTTATTATACACTAGAATATCTTAATCATTAAACAAAGTAAAATATAATATGAAACCTAAATTCATGAGTATGCTTTTAAAGCAGAATAATTTTCACTTGCACAGGAAATAATAATTATTTATACATGAAACTCGCAAAATCTTCCTTCCAAGTGTTAACAGATTTCATACAAATGACGTTTTTTAGAATATTTTTATCATAAGTATAATTTTTTAATAAATTTATGAAAATAAAATGTTTCGACATGAGATAGCAACCAAAATATATATAATATAAATAGTTATATAAATATACAATTCAATAAATATTAATTAAATAAATTAACGGTGGAAATATGATTTGCAGCATTTAAAATTATTAAGACATATTTCTATCATTCAAAGTCATGTAGAATCAGAATTAAATTGCCCCTTTCCAAGTTATAGTTTAATTATATAACTAAAAAAACTGAAGTTAATTACATTTATTTATACGAATCTATTACACTACATTAGAAACATTTAGTTATATTTTACATTATAGCTGAGAAGACTACACTTACACTTATTATTCTGTTATTTCTTAGGCTTATGGTTTAATTTTAAACAATAAACACAAAATATTTAGCTTAACTCGGTTTTAGATTTTATGACTTTCTAACTTACCGTGTGTTTTAGATAAATACATTTTATTGTTATTTGATTTTTAATATTATTTATTTTTTAAAACTTTTAGCAATATTTGTTTAATATTTAAATTTCACAATTACAGAAACAATTATAAATATTTCTGTTTTAATATGATATGCATGCAGAATTATGATATGCATGCAGAATTAATTTTATATGTACAATTATATAATAAGTGGAAATAACTTAACAGCTGCAATATATATATATATATATATATATATATATATATATATATATATATATATATATATATATATATATAGATATAGATATATATATATATGTTTGTGTGTGTATGTATATGTATGCATGTCATGTATGAATGTATAAATAGTCACTGTGAATATTTATTAATAAATTAATGACTAGTGTAAGTCAACCTCTTTAAGAGAGTCAAATTTTAAATTCTATAAATTTTCTCTCTCTCAATAAGTTGATTTTTAAATTAAAAGTATTGTATAAATTTCAGAAATTTAATTTTCGTATAATTAAGTAAATAATAACTGTTAGTTTGGTTGCCTTGTTATAGAAAATTTATCTAAAGTGCACTTCGTAGTTCCTCTAACTAGTTAAACTTTATGTAGAATAAATAATCTAAGGTTTATTCCATAGGCTTATATAATGCGCCTGTTTAGTATGCATCTATTTTTAATTATAGCGGGGATCTGGAGTTAGAGGTAGGTGCATTAGAAAAACATCCTCAGCTTAAAAATACATATTTTCTTCAAACAGGCCCAGGATACGGATGAAAAATGCATCAATGTCATACTTTTACTCAAGTTTCCAAAGCTTAAGCTTTTTATAGTAATTTTTTATAGCATTTTGTTATGAAATGAAACAGCAAAAACAGTGAAGAAAAAATTGGCCTTAGTAACTTAAAAGAGGAGAAGAAAATTGCTGTTTAATCCTTCTTTGGCACACAGCATTTAACACTGGCATCCCTGGGGTTACAGCTTAGGAGACGTTCATTTTTCGCTTAAGAAAGCGATGAAATTCAAGAGAAAAAAAAAGGAAAAAGAACTGAAGGGAAGAGAAAAAATAATAACAAAATAAAAAAATGCCGAATGAGTGGCGCAAGTCAAAATGAATTGGGTACTTATAAAGAAAAAAAAATGGTACTCTCAGATTATTTCGGTATTCGAGTATTCTAAGAGAGACATTATTTCCTAAAATGAAATGTAAATGTGAAAATAAATGAAACAAGAAGTGCCTAAATGCAATTTATAAAATGCAAAAAAAGTAAAATTGATATAAATTTTGATGCTTTTCAACATTTGAAGTGTTAGTTTAGTCATTGAACTCTACAGAGAAAATATTGATTAAAATTTTCTTAATGATTAATAAAAGATTAAATATTTAAATCAATGCAGTAGCAATTTACATATATGAGCAAAATGTAAAACATTGTTTGATAAAAATTCTATATCATTTTATACTTAAAATTGAAAGCTTGCGCAGTAAATATACTTTTCAAATTCCTGAATTAATCAGAAAGTGACACTGAAGAAATTTACTCATCTCACACTGTGGTACTAACATGCATTTTGAATATTGAGGTGCATTGAAAAAAATTATAAAATATGTCATTACTTCATTTAGATTGTTTACTGTGTAAAATTAATTGTTCTCAAATACCATTAAACTATTATATAATATAAAATGTTTTAATTTAATATTCTGGTAACATAATAAAATTTAAAAAATGTTCATTTATAATGAAAATAGAGAAGAAAATGAAGATGTTAGAAAGTACAACTTTTTAAAATGAAAGTGAAGAACAGTGAAAGTTATGGATAATACGCGTTTAATGTTTTCTAATTCTCTAAAAATATCAAAGTAAAACTATTTCAACTTTAAAAGCTAAGTGCATGTAAGATAATTAAGATTTGATTTTTGGTCGTAATTCCTGGAACCCATAAATTCATTCATACATTTTTTAATGTGACAAAGCGTATTAAATACTTATTATTTAGAAAAACAACTTTCACAAACCAATATATTTTATAAATTTAAAATAGAGACTGACAGGAAGAAAAAAAAATCATGTTCAGAGGTTATCTATAAAAAATATTAAAATAAAAATTAAATGGAGCAGAAGTTATTCTGTCAATGCTGCTAATGAAAAAGCAGACGAATCAGCAAAGATTTCAGAACTTATTGTTAATTTCAAAAAGGTATCCAAATTTTCTTTAAAAAAGCAAATATCGAAAAATGATTTAAATTGTGGCAAAATAAGCGGTTTAATATTAATAAAATATACAGTTAAAAGATTCTCGTCAATACAAGAAAGTTAAACAAAAATTTGAATGAAAGGAATCCAATTCTTCGCAGACATGTTAAAACAAAAGAGTATTTATTCAGATTTAAACATATTGCTTCATCTCTCTGCATAGTTACGATTAGAATCAAATACGAAATACCGAGCGTAACTGTAACTGTGTAACGTACTCTTCTGCCCCCAGCTGAATTCACATTCATATAAACTATATAAGTATGTTACAAGTGAACTTTCATACCCTCCAGACTTCAACATTTAGCTTTAAACCGTTTTCTTTACTTTGTTTCACGATTTCATAGAGGATTTTCTGTTTTTCAGTTTCGAAACTTTGAACAGAATTTTGAATTCAGAGGTTTAGAAATTTGTAAGACTGTATGCTTTGAGATATGAACTTTATATCTTTGAAATTTTAATTTTCAGAACTTTAAGTACTCAGTCTTAAAATTTTTAAGTTTCAAGACAGTGGCTTTTGGTAAAAATATAAAATTTTAAAACTTCAAAATATTTTAAAACCATAAAACAAAATTTATTTTTATGCTTTATTGTTTCATAATTGTAATTGAAATATATCTTTTTAGTGTTTATATATGCAAGATATATGCTACTTATTATGGAGCATGCAGTTTAATAATTATGGAATCAAACAATCAAACGCTGCTATTACCGTCCAAATGTAAAATGCGTTATTTCGTAGAATTAACTTGATATTTCCTAAAATATCTAGAAAAATTCAGTTAAAGTATATAAAATTATTGAATTTTACGATTTATCTAGGTATTCTATGGAATAACGATAATTTGACTGGTAAAGTATGAAATACGCGGCACTTGAAAGCTCTTAGAACATGTTCTAGCTTCTTTAAAAAAGTTTTGAACCGCTTATAGCGTATTTTCAATGTCATTTGTGTCCGCTTCATTCCACTGAATTTAGGCATAGAATTAAGATGGTGTTTTTATGTAAGCGTTTCCCATATTGGACTATTAAAAAATACTTTTGCAACTAACAGCAAAGAAAACATAACGCGTAACAATTGGATGCATTTTTTGAGAGATATTTGCTATTTATTATCCATTAATTTATAAAATAAGTTTAAAATTATTTAATTTTTACTTTAAAAAGCTTATCATTACATAGAATAACTAAATGAAAGAAAATGGAAATGAAAAAAAATCTCTCGTAATTTTAAATGCAAAATTCTTGAAAGGTAGTTTTCGTATCTTTTATTAGTATTATAAGATATATAACTGTTAATTAAAAATATCTTTTTATAAATGTGATGTTGAGTATAGGAAAATCAATTCTTTGAAAACAATTTAATTTTCGAAAGCAGTTGTCCATTGAGCTAAACTATTTTTATTTCTGTCCGTTCTGGTAAATATTTTGAACGTTTTTTACTTGTTTTTTATTCAAAAGAACTTTTATTTACTTGTTCTAATCTTTGGTTAATTATTGACAAAAAATTCAATTTTAAAAGTTTATTGAAATTGAATTCTCTCTAAAAGCATTTTAAGCCTTTCTAAACACAAATATTGAACTTTTAATTACATTTTGATACCTTTCATTAAGATTGTGGGAAAATATTCATGAATAAATATAAATAATGATGAGATAGTGGAAATATGATGTGGTTTATCACACAAAGCTTAAGATAATACAAATAAAACAATATATTTGCATACCATCGAGCATTTTTATGTCAATTTAGTGTGCTACGTGAGTCTGCATGTTAGATATTTTTCACGTATACATAAAAGGGAAATCATATTGCGGAATACGGTGGTTGAAAGACAAGAATAACACTATAAAATATAAAGAAAACTGTACATCTGTCAGTTTAAATTTATTTCTAGAATAATTTGACTTAAATAAGTTAAACCTGATGACATTATAACAGTAAGGTTGTGTTAAAAGCGAAAGAATAACTCTCTCTGATAAAAAAAAATTCCTTTTTGAGATGGATATAAGACTATCGTTGATAGATTTTTGCATGTATCCTATAATTAAGTAGATATCATCAAGGTTAACAGTTATCATTGGGAATCATGTATTCTTTCATAGGACACACTTTAACATTTATTACCAAAGTTTTAAATTATCCCTAAGAACAATTCATTCTGGATGATGGTATTCTTGTAGAATCTGCATTTTTACTTTTCAACAGTTAATATAAAAAGCATTGTCTCTTTTAGATGGATATGTTTCTCTAGCTTCATCAGATTTTTCTCTCATCTGGACAATCTAAATTCAAACTATATAAAATAGGCTAAAGGTATCATTGATTGCTCATAACATCAAGGGACTCTAACTTTAAATGATGTTTCTTGTAGATCTTCCCTACAATAGGCTGAACGCAATTTAGCAGGATAATTTTTATATGACTCTTACAATTATTTACTACTATGTACTTTTTTTCATTGTGAGGTATTCCATTTCTTATGCAATTTATTTTAAGTTGCCAGGCTGATCTTTATCAGAAAGTAATACATTCCAGTAAAATTATCAGCCCCAAAAATGCTAGATATTTCTCTGATTTTTGACAGACACAACGAAGTAGTAGGTATAAAACCAAAGTAGTAACAAAAAAGCAATGTTCAGAAATTACGGTTGTGTATAATGAATTTTTACTTGTCGAATATGTAATGAATTTTTACATTTTACTTGTCCAGTACTGCCTTAAAATTTTATATTTCGTCAATTTATCAAATTACTATAAATTGCATTCGACAAAGTAAGGACTAAGGGATTTGATGCAGATACTTCTTGGAAATCTTTTTAATTTTCTTGGCTGATCTAATTGTAGATTTAAATTTCCTAACCTAAGGGAGAAAGTTAACTTTCCACGACACGACAAAAGATATGAGCAAAGTGGCGATCTTGAGTCCATCCTTTCTATTTCTATTATGTTACAAAAGTTTTGTTTTTCAAGATATTTAAGATATATCTAAATCAATTTCACCATGGCAAAAGGGTAAAACAGTGCTTTCCAAAGAAAAGGTTTCCAGGTTTTATCCCAGCCACTGTGGTACAACGGGAGGTGAATGTTGTCCTTGTGTCTTCTACAAGCCCGCCTTTGAAGATAGGTGATTTGGAATTTTTCAGATTCTATCTCTTGGGCAAGTGAATACGGCTCACTATCTATGAGATGGTTTTTCAAGAAAAAACTTACAAGGTGGACGTTAAAAGGCATTATAACATTTTTGAGCTATTAGGCAGCCCACAACGTCGTATCAAAATCAGATACATCTAAATGGCATGGTGAATAAGAAACGAAAAACACAAGTGGTATAATGGTAGGTTGCACTGGTTATGAATAAAGGTTTAAAGATAAAGATACTGCTAATCTATTTACTCAGTTGGTAATGTCAAAGAATGTTCGATTTTAGTGTTGTTGTTGTTGTCATGTGACAGCTAGGCTGGCAGTATGGGGTGCGCTGCTCCACTTTTTCAACTGAACCATATTTTGGTGTGGAGTCCGACTTCCACGGTACACATATGCCATGGGTACCCATTTTTTACGGTAGGCAATTATTCACTACTCATTAATACAAGGAAAGGACAAAGACAGGATAGAGAGAGAGTGAGAAAGTACATCCATGCCTGAACCGGAATTCGATTCCAGGACCTCCCTATCCGCAGACAAGTGGGGCTGCTCAATTTTGGTGTAATGGACAAAAATAAAATAATTCGAGAAGTGATTAGGAGAAGCTTGTAATTATAATCATGTCATTTACAAATAATATTGACAGTTACGTTGACATAATTTTTAAACCCACTTTTAACCTAAAACTATCTTTTAAGATTTTGGATTTTAAGATTTAAGATTTTTGATGAAGTATAAACTATAACATCTTAATACATCAATATAAATTATATATTTGTTTCCAATTAAGCATTATATTATACGCCGAAAAACAAATATTAAAATTGAAATTTTCTTTTAAATTTGTTTATTCCAAAGAAAATTTCTTTTAAATGATTCAAATACACAAATTAATTTCAGAGTATACTAAATAGGGAGTGGAATTAAAATTTTTATTGAAATTTGTAGCGAGGTTTGGATTTGTGAAAATTACATTAACATAGAGTAATTAAATGAATGTCTCTCAATATAAATACGCTTCAGCTGTTCAGTAAGAAACAAATAAACATTTTACAAATTGTTGAAAACTATGCCAACTTAGTTAAATCGCTATGCAAAATTAGGAAATATTTATTAATGAACTAGTTTTTGTTATTTAAGAAAATTAATAACAGGCGAATATTCAGCAAAAAAAACTGAAAATTTTAACTTCGCTTTAAAGTAAATAAATGAAATTAAAAATAAAAAATTGATATATTTTTATTGCATTAATTTATAATTACAAAATAATTAAGCTCTCCAACTTAAACTAGTCGCTTGTGTGACAATTTAAAGAAATTTAGGTTTATTACTAAACATATTATTTAAACATTTGACAAAATTACCCAGCATAATGAATAAAAAATTTCGCGCACAAATACTTAAATTAGTAATGCCATACAGAGGCATTGTTAATAAATAGTTTCGTGCCTGTAAATGTAATAAATTTGCTAAAAAATAGTTTTCCTAATGATATTTATGTGTACATTATTATAAAAAACAACTACTCTTTTAAATTCAATATTTAATGCACACAGTCTTTATTTTTGTGTCACTTCCGTGACACTGCTAAATGATGATGAAGTTCCCCGTGCAACTTTTAGCATATAAAAATTCAATAAGCTGACATTTTTATCACATTATACTGATGAGCCTTGCTCGTAATTTTTCTCATATTAAATGCAGCCTGCAGAACAAAGATAAACTTAACTGAAAGAAGAAAGCCGAGTTAAATACTTAATATGGATCAACCGGCTTAAATTAATGAGTCCAACATTTGAGAATGTTTTTCCTTTCCATGTTATGAAGCAATCGTTAAAGGATAACAAATACACTAAGCAACTCATTTTTATTCCCATCAAATTCTAAAGATAAGAATTTTTTGGTGATTAAATGATAGAAAAAAATCTCTAATGATACAAGGGCATTTCTTTGAGAAAATGGGACAAAGAAAGTCTGAAATGACCTGCTGAACAGAGTGAACTTCACAGCTTAACGAATAGTGGAATGTATACCGAGACTAAATTTGATTTTTTTAAGCCAGTTCAAATGAGACTTTATGGTAGTATAAAATAAAAAAAAAACTTAATGAGATATAAAAACTGCACAGTTTTTTCACAAATTATTTGAAAGTCTGAAGAAACATTTATGAACGAATCTAAATGTAAACTAAAATGAAAGGGATTTTTTTCTTGTTCAACTAAAATGAAAATTTTTATTTGCATCAATTAAATATGATATTTAATTTATTTATAGTTCATTAGGTATTCAGAAATCTAATTCGCGTACTCTTGAGATTGAAACAAGCACTTTATAAAGAATTATTGAAATTCTATAAATGTTTTCAATGCATTCAAATTACATGTTACTTGTATAATTAAGAATCTACAAAAATAGAATATGAAACATATATCTGCAGATAACTTTGATTCAAAATAAATTTAATTTAATAAAAAACAACTAATTAGTTATACAAAGCTCATAGTAAAATTAATGACTCACATAATAAAATATTATTCACTAAAATGAATAGAACCTATTTCAAATGAGTAATTTTTATTTTCATAAAATGGTCTGAAATATCATTTAATGATGGATAATTTTTTAAGCTAACGATATATGTTCACGTATTATATAAAACATATTTTTAATATATAATACGATATATTTTTATATATCTCTTGGAATGCACACTCAGTTTCAGGCTATGGAATAATTAAAATTTTATGCTTAGTAAATTTCTCAACATGTAATTTTTTAATTTTTTAAAAGTTTATACAATGTTGCATAAAAATATGTCCACAAAATTTTATGCGTAGGAAATTGAATTCAAAAATATACTTCCACTTTCAACATGGCATGTAATTAATTTTCAATAGATTTTTAATGATAATAAGATTAAAAAAATGATAATGATGATAATATAAAATTAAAAATAGACTTTTAATCCTATTATCATTAAAATATTCATTGCATTAAAATCTTTGTGAATTCTAAATATCGACAATAAAATATTGACTCACCTTGTTGACTTACAACAGTATTTCCTTTCACAGTGACTACTGAATGCTCTCCTCTGTTCTGATCGGTTGAAACAACAGACGCTCCATCCGGCCCCAAGTCAAATGTCAACAAAGTTTCTTGACCACTTGGTTTCACAACATGTGACAATCGTCCATTCTCATCATACAAGTAAAAAAATGACCTTCCAGCTGCATCTGATCGACTAGTAAGCAGCCCATTGCTATCATAATCAAATACTGTCTCCATATTATCTGGATCGACAAATACTTCCAAGATACTTTGCTTGCCCATTTGGACTCGGCATTTCTGACCTCGAGCTGTTTCGATGGTATGTAAGTTGTTTTCTTGCCCCCTCAAGAATGCTACTTTATTCCCTGATGCGTCAGTAACTGCACTTAGCTTGCCGAAACTTGTATTCACATTGTAATGAAAATTATAAACCGTTCTACCAGTGAGTATGTTTTTGGTCATTGTGTGTTGGCCATATTTATTAAAAATGTATATTTCATGATGCTCCGGAAAAGGTATTTGGAATTCTTGGTTACTATCCGCTGCCGGTAAATAAGGTATGGCTGAGAGTATTTTTAGGTTCCCTTGGTCCGCTATGTGAACAACACCATCTCCTGTTACAGTAATTGATGTCACAGACAAGAGCCTGGTATCAACCGCAAGTTGACCTTCATCTTTTGAGAAACATGTGCAGTTTTGCCAGTCACAGTCGCACAGTCCTTCCCTTCCAGCAAAATGAAGCAATTCTCCATCAGGCGTTAACATGCGAACTCTATGGACATTTTTTGCATCTACTTCAGCTAAATACATGGTTCCAGTGGAACTGAAAGTGAATCCAATTAGAGACCATAGCAGATTGCCTCCCGTAATTCTAGATTTCAGATTACTGTTTTGCGGTCGGCAGTAAACTGGATGCCCGGCAATTACCATAACTCTCAAATCTTGTGTGAGTTTTAACACCATGTGATCATCTATGAAATAGAGAGAATTATCCAGAGGATTGATTGCAAGATCTGTTGGCCAGCGTAGTTTTGCCTAAAAAATCATACAATAATCAGTCTACATTTGCAATTGTTCATTATTTTAAGAAATTATGAGTGTATATTTTTTGGAATTTAATGGATAATTGTATTGATAAATACTTTTGAAAAGCATTTTCTAAAATGCTTTTCAAAAGATAAAAAATATATGTTTTTGTTTTGCAAAATAAAAATCCATGATACCTCTTCAACTTTTAGAGTCCCAGAGCAAGGGATGGGTCTCCATTGTCGCTTATGATGATGATCACCTATCATAGTGTGAATTATTCCTCTACTATCAATCATTCTTATATTTGAACCATCAGCGAAGTACATCGTATTGTCCACAGCAACTGCCATACCTATGTGAACATTTACATTTAAAAAATGCAATTGAGAAGATTTATAAATTTATTTAGAAGTTTTTATGAAAAAGTTTATAATTTCATAAAATTAAATTTTTCCTTTTCACAACATAATTAAAGAAGTAACGTGAAATCTTATCAATACTTTGCTTCCTGTAGCGTATATTTTATATTCTGTATATATATTACAGGACACCAATAACTTTAACAAAAATTCCGCTTAAACACAGAAAAAAGTTATTTCCTGACAAAAGCATAAAATTATGCAAGTAAATACTGTAATAATATCTTAAGTATGTATGTATAAGTATCTCTTTAAAATTACTAACTGTTCTTATTACATATTATTTTATATAATAATATTGCATTATTTATTTGCATTGCTAAAAATTCCAAATTATATTCGGTTAGTTTCACATATTGCTATAATGTGAATCTAATCAAATATAATGTATTTTTTAATGGAAAGCCTGCATAAATATTTGTTGCTTCTTCAATTTTCATCTCTTCCATGATTGCATTAGATAAAAAAGTTTTCAAACAACATCCAAAATTATTTGTTGTAATTTCCCATTTTACAGCATTGCGTATATTTACAGTATATATGATAAGAATTGTTTTTAATTTCTATTAAAAAATTAATTTATAATTTGTTAAGAAATAAAATACAGCAAGGAATGATACAAACAGAAATGAAATAAATTCTTCAACACATTTTATGTTCTTATAATAGTTATTGTTTTCGTATATTAAATACACAGTTTCAGATAAAAATATTGTAACAAATTTGTATTGCATTATTTTATATAATAATAATTTTTCATCCCTCAAAAATTTTAAGAAGTCATATTGCGAAACCATATCCTAACTTGCTTTGCACTACGTTCGAGCAAATGATTTTCAGCGAGACAATGTTTATTTACTGTTTTTCTTCAGGATGATGGCATTTACCAACAGGACAAGGCGAGGTGTCATACAACTGGCAGTTGTAGTGCGTGGTGTGAAGAGCACTACCGTTCTCTTTTCGCCAGCAAACTCACCTGACATAAACCCAATCGAGAATCTGTGGTGCCAACTCAAAAACGCTATATTATGCAGAAACGCTATTCTGCAGAAACGATCTGGATCGGATGGTTCGCCGCATAGATCTTCGCCCACGCATTCTTGAGCAACTGGTCACGACACTGGAGTTGGCATGGCTCAGCATCCCAGTGAACACCTTCAAGAACTTTATTAACTGCCATCTTGTACCTTTTGTAGTAGTCCGCTCTGCGAGAGATTGTTGTTATGGCTTTTGACGGATGGTCACATTAATGTGGCCATCTGTATCATACACATTCCAGTCAATTTTATGTGGACATTAATGTG
Source organism: Latrodectus hesperus (assembly GCA_037975125.1). Taxonomy (NCBI): domain Eukaryota; kingdom Metazoa; phylum Arthropoda; class Arachnida; order Araneae; family Theridiidae; genus Latrodectus; species Latrodectus hesperus. The sequence continues at coordinate 4,449,402 of CM075852.1, read as the reverse complement.
ACTGGATTGAGTATGATCATTCACTTAAGCCCACTTAAGAAATGCATAAACTGATATTCAACATTTTATTTGCTGATTTTGCAGTATTCTAGCATATTACGTTTCTGTAATTAAAGAACATAATTATAATAACGCATGCACAATCTTCCTATAAAAACTATATTCAGTAAATTTCCAATTTATAAATGTATGATGTTGGAAATACATTTCTGATATTGATTTGAATTTTTATGTAACTCTGCCATTGGTCCGCATTAAGTAATTACTGCGTTAGTTTTCAAAATTTAAGACTGGAGTAAATACATTCAAAGTAATATCTCTAGATATGTCATTATAACATGTTTGTTCATTGTAAGGTAATACAGCTTATAATATAGCATATATATGCATTTTGCATAGCATATAAAAATACCGTTTTTATGATAAAAAGTAATTATTTTAAAAATAAATTTTATATTAACCTTTAAATATGTGGATATACAAAATGTGGAAATTTTTTGCATTGTTAAGATTGCATTTCTTGGTTATTATTTCACTGGATTTGTTTGTCAGCCTGTGATCACTTTTTTGCTCAATAATTTTAATGCAAGTGGTGCTTAAGTTTTAAAATTTTTTTCAAAACATTTCAAACAGATATACCTACGGCTATTTGTTTGCCATAGCGCAACTACTGCTGCTATACCAGAAAATTTAATTCGAGGCAAGAAATCAAAAGCGTTTGATTAACTAAAAATTAGATTAATCGGCCATTTTACACCCAGTTTTCGTGTGAGGATTAATTCGACCCGCAACATCAATTTAATATGAACTATATGAACTCTGAACATCAAAGTTCCAAATAGAAGTCAAATGTACAAACTTTAAAAAAAATGAATGAATTAACTACTAAAATATCAGTTCTGCTTCATCAAGAAGGAAAAAATGTGCAACGGAGAAGTTATTTAGAATATATAGATAATACATAATTTTTAAAGCTTAATGTGACTCATTCTTCATTTTTTTACTCATTCTTCATTCTTCATTTTTAATTTGACTCATTATTCATTAAAATATTTTCTTTTTTAAAAAATAAATTTCGACTATCAAATTATTTTTTCATGAAACGTATATATGATGTATGATTGTATACAAACTCAAATTAATTAAACAATCACACATTCACACAAAATGTAGTGAATGTGTGATTGTTTAATTATTTAATATACGTAAATAAAACACACATTTCTTAAAATACTTTTTTATTTTCGCATTTAATTTAAAATTAATATCCCTATTCACTGATACATTTGTTTGCATTCAAAGTTAGGAGGATTTGAATTAGAAGCATAATATCGCTTACTTTATTCCAAAGAGAGTTCAGCTACTTTTTTTCGAGTTGCTGTTTTTAATTCAATCATTTTACGTATTGTTTCATTTCTCGCATATTCCAGAAAGATTTGACAAACTCACAAATTTCACGTTTAATAATTTCATTTTGTGAAAGTAAAGCATAAACAATGTATTATAAAATTTATAAGTAACTGATTTTTTTAAATAAATAAATGAAAAGTTGGCGATGAGAGATGACATTTAAAATAAATTCATAATTTATTTTTCATCTGATTATCTAAACAATTGATTATAAAAGATTTTTATTAGAATTTTTTGTATTTGTATCGAAAATATTCCAAAGTAATTTGGATTTTATTTTGTAAAATTTTATTAAACCTATTCAAACCAGAAAAGTTAACGAGGGATGAGAAACACTCTTCTTCTTCAAAAATCCTAATATATTCTATATTCATTAAAACTGTTTAACACATATTAAAAATTTTTTCATTATGACTGAAAATAAATTTACTGTCCAACATTTCATATCATCGATACTGTTATTGTAAACATTACAAAATTATTCTAAATATGATGATTTTTTATGTCTACGTGAAAGACTTAAGCTAATACAGCTGAAAATAAAATACATTTATGACAAATAACAAATTATTTAAAGAAAAAAATTACGACTGATTAAATGAAAAATGTTACATTATCATGGAGAAACAGGAACTGAAAATATATTGTTATACGTTACATCACTAGCACATTAAATTGTAATAAACAAGTTAAATAAGTAAATCCTCGAAAAAAAGTATAGAAAACAGATTAGCAACAAGCACATTAAGAATTCATGTGAAAAAAGATGAATTGAGAGCGATTATACTATCACACAATTAGAGAAGAATAGAAATAGGAAATTGATTATATAATTAATAGCATTTTATCAAGTAGAATCGGAAACATTGCTTTTCTATTATTTACCTCTGAAGAAAATTGATACATTTGTGTTAGAAGTTACTTATCTGAGGCTATACAATTTAAGTTGCAGGAATTTTTAATTTTTTCTCATGTTACAAAATAAGTTATTCATTAACTGTTACTTTAGATATTGGAAAATGTTAAAAAAAAACAAGTTATGCATTAACTGTTATGTTACACATTTGAAGGACACAAACAAGTTAGGGAAATGTAACTAAATAAAGATTAAATATTTTTATTACTAATGCAGAGTAATTATATTAATAATTTTTATTTATTATACATAATTGTTTTACAAATTAAAACACACTAAGTAAACTTATTAATTGTTTTGATTGACTATAGGAATTATATTTTTGATTATTTATAATTGGTCAACGAAATGGTTGTCCAGAATATAGCCATTTTTGTATCAATGCATGTGTATCAGTAAATGTGAAGATTAATTTCTAGTCTTTTAAGTTCCTTTTAGAAAAATTCCTTATTGGTTATCTTTCTTAATTTAATAAAAATAAACTTTTGAGTTATAAAGAAATATGAATATTAATATTTTAGGGTAAATAAATATTACCATTGTTTATATTTTATGCTAAATTTTTACACTCACAACTTGAAGTTATGTAATTATACGATTTTATAATTAAAAGATTTTTAACAATTGATAAGATAGATAGAAATTAAAAAAATTCTTTTGTAATTTTCAGATAAAAAATAGTATAATAATTGAAGTAATATAGTAATCGAAGTAATATAGTAATTAAAAGTAATCGTCAATCATGAGTTATAAGAACCTAATGCCTAAGAAAGGACAATGCAGACCTCACTTTAAAAGTTCGTACGCCAAACAATGATTTTTGTTTGACATTAAGATAATTATTCCAAGATCTATAATTTAAAGTGTATTCTGAACCACACATTATAGACAACTATACATTACTCAATTTAAGGCAGAAAATGCAAAGAAACCAATGAGATGGAAAAAAAATGCACATATGGAACACATTATATTTTTCATACATCACATACAAATAACCGTTTCTAGGAAATTGCTTTTATTTCATCTTCAAATAAGTAGACCCTGATTCATTTCCCCAGTAAAAGTCACATGCACTTTCATTTCTTGTTTTTCGATAGCTTCCATAAATATTTCCTCCTTGTTTCCTAATGAAATCCTTCTACAGGGCTTCCAAAAGACTATTGCGTATTTTAGTATAATTTTAATGCATATAGTACAAGTATACACAGAAATACGAACTACTTCCAGATTTAGAACCCAACACTCCTTAGGAATGACTGTAAATACAGACGGCACCAGATCTTACAAATGATGTAGGAACTGCCCTGAGAAGGAGCTTACCCCAAAATATATTTTTAACTGCTCTGCCATCATTAGAAGTTTACAGGTTATTGACGAATTGCCCTTTCAGGAAATCTCTATAATGATAAAATTGCACACATTGCCACGGCGTGATTTCAGCACATGGAATGATTTGAATAGACTTCAAATGGACAAGACACTAAACCAAACCATACACAGAAATACATTTCTAATTGCGCCCTCATAAGAAATGATATTCCTCTTTTTATCACGGCGTGATTTCAGCATATGGAATGATTTGAATAGACTTCAAATGGACAAGACACTAAACCATCCTCTTTTTTGCCACGGCGTGATTTCAGCATATGGAATGATTTGAATAGACTTCAAATGGACAAGACACCAAACCAAACCATACACAGAAATACATTTCTAATTGCGCCCTCATAAGAAATGATATTCCTCTTTTTATCACGGCGTGATTTCAGCATATGGAATGATTTGAATAGACTTCAAATGGACAAGACACTAAACCATCCTCTTTTTTGCCACGGCGTGATTTCAGCATATGGAATGATTTGAATAGACTTCAAATGGACAAGAAACCAAACCAAACCATACACAGAAATACATTTCTAATTGCGCCCTCATAAGAAATGATATTCCTCTTTTTATCACGGCGTGATTTCAGCATATGGAATGATTTGAATAGACTTCAAATGGACAAGACACTAAACCATCCTCTTTTTTGCCACGGCGTGATTTCAGCATATGGAATGATTTGAATAGACTTCAAATGGACAAGACACCAAACCAAACCATACACAGAAATACATTTCTAATTGCGCCCTCATAAGAAATGATATTCCTCTTTTTATCCAGAACAATACCTCTGAATTTTCATTTAAGGTAAAAATATATCTTAAATTAATAGCTTTTAATCAAATCCACAGAGAAATTAAATGAAATTTTGTATCTTTTCCATACAAAAATATAGGTTGTTATATAAAAATATACATTAAATTAATACAATAATTTTTTAAATATAAGTACCAATTACTTATTTGAAATATTTATTATTGTTTAGTAATTAAATAAAGATACACACTTTCGAATTTCATAAATAGTAAATTTAATTATATGGAAAATAATTAGAAGTGACGAGAAATTTTCTCACTGTTGAGACTCCACATAATGAGGTCCATAAGTAATTGTCTCAACCAGGAATTACACTCTCTTATGTAAAGAAAATAATAAATGTTAAGTTAAGGTCCCAGATGTTACCAGATAAAAAACTGCCCGACATAAAACACTTCTACAGAGTGTCCTCAGCGTTCTAATCCCTATGAGGAATTTCCCCGGATAGCCAGAGCAATAGAGTACCATGGCTTTTTTGTTGGCTAAATTGAGCTTGAAGCCTTGGGGTATAAAAGCTGTTAGTCCTAAACATCAATCTCTTTGAGTTGTTCTAGTGTAATGCGTTGAAAATATTAGGTCCTACTCATATTTTTGTGTTTCTACTTCGTTGAAAAGAACGCGTATTTTATTTTCCGCAAATTCCTGAATTCCCCCTTTCCTTTCTGCACGCGCATAGGACAATCAATTTTCTCCCTACTTAAGTAATTAGATCATTTATCTTTCATTTTGTGGAATTTTTTGAGAGATAATTACTTAAAATGACAAAAAAGAAATAATTTGGTGTACACAACAATATACTTTATAAAAAAAATGAACTAGTTTGTTAAATGGCATGCACTTTAATTTATCTAATTTATTGCCCTGAAAAATATTTACATCTATATTTAATTTTGATAACAACAGATATTTAATATATATTTTTATATTAAAATGTTTCCTTAGATAAATTTGACATGAGTATTTTTTATGTTCTCAGTAACTAAATCTGCCAGCAAAATTTATACAATATTTTTTTATGCAAAAAAATGTTCTGTAAGTGAAAAATATTAATTTATCAAATCCACTTATATTGAAATATTAAAAAGAGGAACTCGCATTAATAACGTGAAGAAATTTTTTTTCATGCACTTAAGTTCGAAATGAGTTTAAATTAATAAAATAACAAAATCGTATGACAATGAAAAAATATGTGTGGATAAATTACAATTTATTTTCATAAATAAAAACAAAACATTTTAAATTAGAGTTTTTTGAAAAATGTAATCATTATAATTAATAGCTTGTGTTATGTACAATATATTTGTTATCTTTTTCAAATAGACCTTGCACAAATAATTTTATCTTTTACTAGCATCTTAAAATTGTTAATATATAATACTTTAATATTTTTATGCCTCATTTTGCATCTAGAAACTTTATTTGAAATTAAATTTTCTAACCACAAAAAACATTTTCTTAAGAAATTAAATAGTTGAAGTTTTTATTTGATTAGAAAATATTATTTAATATATAAAGGCAGAAAGATGTTGATATTTCAGATTGTGAGGTAAGACATTTAATATGCATTCAAACTACAAACCTGAACAATTATCAACAATAATAGACTCTGGATGGCAAACATAAATAACGCATTTATAATATTTACTTATGAATAAAGTAATCTTGCTGTAAGCTTAAACATTAAACTATATATTAGTTACAAGTCAAAATTTCATTTGAGATTGTTTTCGAATGTACAAGAGACATTAATTTATGGAGATTAAATCAAGTATTAGAAATAAATCTAAATTAATTCTAATGAATAAACAAATTGTGGAATATTTTAGCATTGAAAATTTTAAATTTTAAAATATTTTACAGCCCAATTTTCTCAGATTATACCATTTAAAATAAGCTTGTTAAAAACTTATTTGAAAATGAAACTGACGTTTTTCGATGTGTTATTAAACTTTATTTTGTAAAAGAGTATTTATAAGAACGCTGTAATGTACTGGGATTCAAAATGCATGAATCCATCTTGATAGTTCTGATGTCTAAACAATAAAAAAGTCATATTTAATTAAGGAAAATAATTAAATGACTTAAATAATCTCCAGTTTTGCTCATGTGTGAAGAATGGTTGAGATTTTTTTAGAAGTCAAATTCTGAGCATGTATTATGTAATGCATGATATGTCCACTGAAAAGACATTTGTGTACCCTCCCAAGTCCTGCTTGCTGCCTCATCGTGGCGGGAGGGTGTTCCTGGACGGAATGGGCGAAGTACGTCGGGAGTTTTACTCCTGGTAGGACCACCCTAGGCTTGAAGGTCATTCCAATATGTCCAGCTAAAGTAAGAAAGCAATTGGGGCTAAGTCAGTCTTCTCCCTTTGGTGCCTCAGGTCCTCGGACCAATTGAAGCTGCTCCTTTCCCACTACCATGGAACCAATACATTTGTGTTGTTGTTGCTGCTAGTGACATTTGGACAAGCCAAGCTCGATCTGCCATTCGTAATGTAAATTTAAGTCAGTCGGGTGCATCTTTAGTTTAACTAAAGCACCTCGAAAGTGAAATCTTGACTTTGCCCAAAACTTCTAAGATAGATGGCACCACCAGAGAATCCAGTCCTCAATGTTCACATTGATCTGGAGGGAAAGGAAATTTTCTCCAGAACATAAAAATATATATATTACACCCATGGTAACTGTTGAATGAGCAGAGCGACTACAGGACTTTAGATCCCACAGATTTAATGAGCTCTTACATCGCTTGTAATGGTGGTTCTTTGATGGCATTGGGAATCGAAACCGCCCTTCCGGACTGAAAGCCGATGCTCTAACCACTAGGCTACCACGACTCTTAAAGACATTTGTAATCATAGCTATCAAAAACTGTAAATAGTATATTCCTGTCGAATTGATATCAATATTTTCCTGAGCATCTGTAGCTTATGAGTGGATATGTGTTTACCATCACATTGAACAGTCTCTCTTGTCTACATGAAATAAATCTTCATTGTGGGAAAAATTATGAAAGAAACCTTTACCATTCACAGAAATATACCATTATTAGATTATTTCTGTGTTATGCAATGCAGAGTTTACGGGAGTTTAAAGGATTTGAATATTTAAATTTTAATTAAATAAAGTCATTAAGCTCCATTTAAGTCATTTTTAGCTCATTATGGTTCGAAGTTATCTTTGAATCGCAAATTAGCAGCCCGATTTGGTCAAATTATCTAAGGCGGGTTAGAAATAACCATACGTAACAACAAATCCACACACACAAATCAAAGAAAAACTCAATAAATATAACTGAAAATAGCAGAGAAATAGAGCATACCAAAGAAAATACAAAAGAAAAATCGAAAAATAAATTAAATAACATTATGCAATTGAACACATATGTAGCTTTTATGTAATAGAAAGCATGAACAATAAATTTCACGAAAAATGTTGGCACTAAGACAAGAATCGAAACGAGTTTTCTTCGAATTCATAGTGGCCTGTTCTTTCTTTGACCTTATCGAATCTGCTCTTTTGACAAAGCTGAGATGAGTGGGTGCAAAAACAGAGGGCGAAAGAAAAGAACCGACTTGATTGGCAAAGTTGACGAATTAAATGTAGAATCCAAATAAGCGATAGCATTATCTGCATGCTGTTTTGAGAATAGATTAATGATTTATATATAATTATATTAATATATAGAGCTATACCAGCTGACAAAATTTTATTATAATATTTGCTTAAATACGAATATTAAAAATTGTATAACCAATCATGCATTCCAAAAATAAAAATGTTTAGAAATATAATGGACATTTTTTATTTTATTTTACCAGCATTATTGTGTTATTCATACTTTTAAAAAATAAAAAATGAAAGATTTAAGTTTTTCTTATACATTATATTTCTCAAAATGACTTCTCCTCTAACAGAAGCTAAGCATATCTAGAAAGAAAAGAGAGAGCAATGCATTTCAGTTCAATCACACACCAATCCAGAATTAATAAATTCAAATTATTATAGTGCATTTTATTTTGCGTTATTAGGAAACTGCAATGAGCAAAATCAAAATATTGTGAGACAAACAACAAAAAAAAAACCCACACCTTTGGATAACAAAATAGATTTACACTTTTTAATTATCTCTTATTCATGCAATAAATCAGATATAAATTTTTAACAATGAATGATAATTTGTTAGTTTTGCAACGGTCATTTTTTGCATTTGAGATCTAATTAGACCAAGAATTACAGACTAAAATGGATTTCAAACCATTATAAGCAACTGCGTCCGAAACTGGAATCGAACCTATAAACTATTGAATCAAAAACCAGAGTATTCTTCATTCGGCTGTCAGAATGGGTTAAATAATGACTGAACTGAAATTGAAAATAATTGATATAGGAAATAGGATTGTGAGGGAATAACATTTAATATTATTATTATGGAAAAATAATTCGATAAAAATGTAAATTGTATATTGGTTAAATTATTTAATTTATTTTCATGTTGAGAAATTTTCTCATTGAATGGTGTATTTTTAAGCAAATATATATAAATCTTATTTTAACGTTATTACTCATATTAATACTGTAGTTAAGGGCATTACAAATTACACCATTAGCAATTTTTCATAATCACATGCAATAAAATAACTTCAGTTTTATACTAAGTTATAGTTGTTGCAATTGTGCTTAGAAAAATGGAAAATTGGGAAGTGAAACATAATCAGTTCAAAAAGTAATCCTACAAGAAATATTAGATAGAATAATTTAAATTTTAAGAAAACAGATAGTGATTTGAGATTTCGCGTTTATTGAAAAAAATGAAAGTATTCGGAAAATAAGCAATATTTCAACATAATAAAAAAGTCGGGTTTTTACAAGACTAGTAAACTCACTTATTTTCGAGTTCGTAATCTTTCATTCACAAATGCAATACTTTGATACCACAGTCATAATAAGGATTCAGGTGTGAAATAAATGATTTTGTTTTCTGCATAAACCTAACAAATGTTAACATCACTCAAATATCAGGTCATATGACTAAGCATTTTTCATTTTGGAGAATTTTGAAATCATATTGATTTTGAAGTTAAATAAAATCATCAAATTTGTTAATAGTATTTGTAGATTCTTGTTTTTTATATAAGTGTTTACACAAATTGATTACGAGTTTCTAAAATTTAAGTTTTAAAAACAGTTTATTCCAAATTAGCTTAAAATAAAATTGAAAAATATTTACCGTTAAAACATTTATTCAAAAAATTACTTCATAAAATTTTACTTTAAAATTTCTAAGGAAAGTTACTTTGAATATTATTTTTTATTACTAAACATCATCATTTTTTTAGTATTATCATGGTTGTTTATTTTTAAATGTCATTTAATATTATTAAATATTTTTCCTGGTCCATCCTAAAAAATCTGAAATCAGTATTTTAATTTTAATGAAATAGACTTATTAATATAAAAACGATTTTCCATAATCAGTTTGCACTTTCGTTTTATGCAGAAATTTTTCATTAGTTTCACCACTGTAAAATAGCGCAAAAGAAGAATATCTAATTAATATAATATTTATCCAAATTTAATGAATTTTTACTAACGATAAAGGGGTTGCTTCTTTTGTTCCATTTGAGAATATGATTACGACACTTTATTAGATTTCTCATTGGTTTAAAATATCCATGACGTCAGATAACGTTTAATGTACGTCATATCGAATTGAGACGGCGTCGGAAATCCGACTTACCTACGAATTTGTTACCTGCCATCAAATCCCATTCTCCCAGCGGCAGCAAAAAAGGCGAAGTTCACCATCAAATGTCTGAATGTCGTAGGCGATGAGAAAAAATCCATCCATAATTCTTACCAGTAATGCAGAAGTATTTTTAAATGTAATTTTTTTCGTTAGTAAAAGTTTTTAATTAAGGAAAATCACCTGTTTATCTAAATAATTAATTTTAAAATGTTTAGCGATATTGTTTCCAAAACTGAGCATTTTGAAGATGAACAGAAGAAAAAGCAAAATGAGAAAAAGACAAGGCAAAACATTCACTTTATGATTAGTTTAAAATGGCAAGAGCGATTTTTAACTGGGGTTTTATTCCTCAATTTGAACATTGCATTATGTGACCTCAAACGCTCTTTAGTTTGTCTACAGCTTTCGTTAGACGTGAAATAATACAAAACCCATATGAAAAAGAGGAAGATATTGAGGATAGTTTGAAATCAAACTTTTCTTCTAACTTTGAACAATTTAGTTTTTTTCAAACGGCGGGCACCTGAGGGTTGAACCCTATGCCGCAACCAGGTCAGAAATCTGCTACTCATTTGTCGTTACCCAGCGGGCACCTGTGAACCAAGTCATGGAGGCGAGTAGCGTTAACCGCGTCATACCACCACAAACCCGTTTATAGGGTGGGCCACATTCATGCATCATCACGGAAGAAAGGATAGAGAAACACAAAGAGAACAGAGAAAGAAAGTAACATCCAAATCCGAACCGGGATTCAAACCCAGGACCCACAGCTTAGGAGTCAGGAGCGCTAACCACTCAGCCATCGGTCGGTACAATTTGCTAGAAATAACAAAATTCTCCCATGATCCATTTTATTTATTCTAGGATTTATCTTTAAAATGCAAGCACAAAAATTTAAATAAAAATCTTGTCTTTTTATCTTTACAAATAAATAGTTGTATTAAAGCAGTTACGAAATACATTATTTAAAAAGTCCAAGCTAAAAGTTGATCTTTATTTGAAGCTTTAAAAGTTAAATGATCACAAAAAACGTTCTACATCCAAAAAATGTCAGTAATGTTTCTTTAAATCATATCCAAGATATATTAAAGTTTTATGAGACATTATTTCCAATTTTATTTTTGCTTTAATATAATAGGATTATTTTATAAATGGATTTATAATTGAAATATATCCCTTAACCTAAATGTATTCAAAAACAATAGTTCCGAATTTATCATATGAATATTAGAGTCTGGAAGCTTATTAGTTGATGAGAAGCACATGTTTATTACTATATACAATTTTATGTCTTTGGTTTGTTTGTCACTGAAAGGAAGTTTTTACCACTCAAGGACCAATTCTACTGGGATCTCAAGCTTGAAGTGAATTTCAAACAATTATGAACATCTGTTCCCAAATTGGGATTTGAACCCATGAACTATTGAACGCAAATCATTTAACTGCCAATTCGGATTAATGTCTTTTTAATATAGGTTTGGTTGATTGTGTTTCATGGCGCAGTGTCCAAGAGTCTTTGTAATATTACTTTTAAAATTCCTTATTAATTATTTGAGCGAAAAAATTTCGCTGATTTTTGTAGTCTGAACCATAATTAATTATAAACTGAAGAGTTTATTTTTCAAAGTAAATATAAATCCATTGAATTTTTATTTTTATCTTTCATACTCTTTAATGTTCTATTTTTCTTTATGTTCTGTTTAATATTCTTTAATGTTCTATTTAAAGGAAATGCTTCAAAATCTCTATTATTAAAACTGAAAAACTGTTATCGAAATAAATAAATAATAAAAAAAACATGTCTGTTTTTCGGAATAAAAATATTAAATTTTTGATAGCAAACTTAAGAATCAATATTTGAATGATAAATTATTTCATAGAAAAAGGAACACACAAACAAAATGAAATAAAAAATTTAATACTTGATATTCCCAAATATTTTCCTATAAAGGGTATAGCTTTGAATGCAAAACTATTTCTATTATTTACTGCACATTTCAAAAAATATAATTATTGTATAATTCTTTAATAAAATCTAAATGGAAATTAATTTTCACAAACATTTTGTTTAGAGCTTGAAGTGAGATAATAAATTGTGCTACGGTGTATAATTCGTTTGAAATTTTAAATTTAAAAAAAACAATCTGTGAGAAATATGAAATTTTATGTACCTTATCTTTATAGTTACATTAAAAATATCTGTACTCATTTAAAAATATTAAACAAAATATTTGTTTTTAATATGACAGTCATATTTAGTTTTAAATTCTGAATTAAAATATTTAAAATGTCACGTGTGTTTCTTTTACATTCAACAGTTTTATTTCTACACAAAAACTAAATAGACCAGGTGATTAAGAAACAATACAAACCCATATTGGCAATCAAATCAACGAACTGTTGAATCAAAGACCAAGCCGTTAACCAGGTTCTGACTCGGTTCGAAATATCAGTACAATATATTTGTACCTTATATTTTTATCTACTATTTATCCATTGCAGAAATGATAAAGGAATTTTTGAAGAATTGTTTTTATCAACGGAATTAGTATACATATAATAAATTTATGGTTGATATTTTAAAATTTTCCTTAATGAAGATTTTTAATTTTAATTCAAAATTTGAATATTAATTATAAGAAAATATTAATCTGGAGAAAAAAATCAAATACACACACAAATTGGTAGAAACTTCTCATTTCAAAGACAAAATACAGATATAAGAGATATTATTTTAGATGCAATTTCATTTTGACAGTCATGGAGCATTAGTATAAGCTATGATACATTTATAATTCCTAGTAAAATTGTATATGAATAAAATTTTTGTTAAACTCTTACTATAAACCTCTTTCTTTTCCTATCATAAACTCTTTCAAAATGGTAAACTTTTCTGACATAATCCAAACCCATTTCTCAAGTTGCAAATCAGAAATAAAATGATCACACTATAAGTATTTGTAGTGAATCTATTACTTTATTACTTTCTGTTAATAAATACGACTTATATTGGCATCCCATAATAATGGAATGTAGCATGCTTCCTACGATTTAAATTCCTCTTCAGAAAATATTTTACTGGAATATGTTTCATTGTATGAAAAATTTTAATTTTCTCCTTTATATAGATTGTAAATGTAGAACTGACAGGAATATATTAATAAAATGTATTTTGAAATAAGATTACGTAAATGAAAATTAAACTTTGAACATTCTTAATTGATTTTAAGTATTTGAAAAAAATTAATCATAAAACTGATGAAAAATTATATAAAGCAATACCTAATTTTAATTACACTATTTCTAATAATGCAGAACTCTCAAGATTTTTATGTTCAATAATTGATAGATTTATTTCCTCTATGATATTGGAAGACGTTAACATTTTGCTCAGAAGTATAACATCTATAAACTGTTAAAGAAGCGGAATTCATAGAAATTTAATGTACTTTATAATAAACACAAATAAACAATAATTTCGAATAGTCTTATAAGGGGTTAATAGTTTTAAATGATTAAATATTTTATTTCAAAAGTATATTTTTAAAAATATGTTAATCATAAAAATTAGTAGAAATTATTTAAATATTAACTACATGCAAAAATTATTATAAAAATTCTGCACATATTATATTGATTTAATATACTTATTGCAGTTTAGTGTAGGAAATATTCAATAATTGTGAATTTGAATTTACAACAAAATAAGTACTTTTTCAGATTTATATAACTTCAAGTATAAACGTAATATATTTTGCAAGCTATTGAGTTCAATAATATAACTGTGACAAAACACAAATTCTTTATTCTTAAGATTTTGTAGTTTTTAGATTAACAAAGCTTTCATTGCAATTGAATTAAAAAAGACAATAATAATAATATTTTGAATATATGTTATATAATAGCCTAAATTTCAACGTAATGAATGTTTAATACATTTTTTAGCATAATACTTTTACAACATAGCACTATTTTAAAATTAAGATTTTTTTCTTTTTCATTTATACATTGAAATTTGTTGATGCAACAATTGGGTATATGACTAAGATCTAATTTCCATTTTACTAAATGTACAATTAAATCATCGTCAATTTTATATCCTGATCGGTATCCTGTGCTCCTAGTGGTATTGCCATAAGCTGCTTTATGTGAATGCTGAAGCTGCTAGTAGCTTTCAGGTTGGAGTTCTATAAGGCAGCACATATTTATCGATTAAGCTGTTATCCTCCGGCGATAACACTGAAATTGATGGGATTGACACTATTTAGATTGAGTTTTCCCTGAAAGCTTAGACTTTAAATACTGTAGTTTAAAATTAAAGTCAAATAAATAATGATTTTCAGTTAATTTATATCATACACCTTTGGACTGTTTTATTCTTTACTTTGATTTAAATTTTACTAATACAAAATATTGTTTATTTTCATAAAGATTTAATTCCTGTTTTTTAATCTTGTTTAATTAATTTAATCGTATTTATTATAAATAAACATATTTTCATATTAATTCATAATTCCGAATAAACTTTTCAATTTTAACTATAATCAAAACCATGTTTGTTCTTCATTAAAATATAAAGTTCAAGAAATAGAAGTACTTTTTATGTATAAATATTATATAAGAGCATTTTATGTTAATGTATACAAAGAAGTACTCACTAATAATATATGTTTATTTAAATTTAATAATATGAAAATAAAAAATGCTTTTTGCTATAAATAAGATAAATTTTAATTACAGTATGTAAATTTATCATGAATACAAAAAATGGTTTTTCAATGCATTAAATAATTAAAAAAATATCAAACAATAAAAATTGAACAGACCCAAGGAAATAAATTGCTGTTTCAGAAACCTCAATATGAGTAACTTTATATTATAAAGATTTCTAGAGACATTCATTTCTTTTTCAATTTAATATTGCAGCTTATACGCGCACTTTTAATATATGAGATCAAAACGTAAAATTCAAATCTCTCTCTTCCAGTTCAAACGTCAAGTCCTCACTCAAAATTTGTCAAGCTGCTCTGAATCTTAATTACAATCAAAATATTCTCATTTCGAGTCACAAGGAGTCATTTGCATCCTTTCGGATCTAGAAAATTTTCTTTTTCACCCCCCAACCTCTTTTCCAAACATACCAACCTTGCTCTCTTTTCCGGAGAATCTCGAGGGATCTTTGCTCCGTAAAAGAGTTTTCCCTATCCTAAGGCAAAATTAATCATAGCTACGACGATTCAGAGGGAAAAGGTTTAATTAATTTACAGAAGTTTATAATAACAGTTGGGTGTATATTTATGTCGGATATAACATGGTATAAATGAGCCGGGCAGGAGCTAGACCAGTATTACGCTTTCAAGATCATAGCAGGATGGGGGGGGGAGAGAAATTGTCCCCATTTATGCAGATTAATGACGTTCTTCCATCAAGTCCATGAAAAATGAAAAGTTTTATGATGGTATGAGGTACATTTTCCCTTAAACTTAAACGAACACTTCTGCACCTTATTAAAAGTCTAATGAGCTGGAGTCAATATACTCTTTTAAATACATTATCGTCAGACGTACATATTAAAAATTGATTTTACAGAAAGAATATATTTTAAAAAATAAATGCTTTTCTTTTTGAAAAATAGAATATTTGTCTTACAACTGAACTGTAATTAAAAAACGATAGTTTTCGAGAACTTAAAATAAATGGATGAATTTTAAAGATAAAATGTAATATTGTGATTTTTATAATATTCTCATATTTACTTACTTTTTATTACAAATACGTTAGTGTTTACTTAATATATAAATTGTTTTTTATCTAATACACATATTTCACATGCAAAATTAATTAACTCCACTACCTAAATTTTGTTTAATTTAATTACAAAGCTGTATACAATATATAACTGATATAATCAGAGCAAATTTATTTATAAGAATTAAAATCCCAAAATTTATATGTAAATACAATATAAAAAGTTAACCTGAAAAAAATTATGCACTGTTTCATCATTTTTCTTAACCTCTTATTTTAGGGAGTTAATCAATTTGTCAAATGAAACATTCATATAATATAATTTTAGAAAACAATATTTTAACAATATTATTTAATCTAAAATCGGGATTATTTAATCTAAAAATGCTTAGAATTAAATGCAGATTTAAATTTTAAAATGTAAAGTTTTAAATTATGATTATTATAAACGTATATTACTATACGTTAATAGGTTTACTATTACATTACTATACGTTATACGTTATTACTAAACGTATCAACGTTACGACTAAGATCATTTTTAATATAATAATTTTAATATAGTAATGCCTCTGATTTCATTTTACGATTTGTACATGACATATGAATGCAATAATTTTATTCTTAACAGAAATATTAAAATGTGAATGAAATATGTAAAAAATTTTCATATATTTAATCTGTGATAAAATATGATGCCATAAGAGTCCAAACTCTCATCTTTTTCTGGGTTGCTGCTCAAGTTCATGATATCATTTAATATAATTATTTTACAGCTTGTATTAATTTAAAATACTCTTGACCCATTTTTTAATTCACTTTAATCACAGTTATTCCTCGGTTCTTCAATATAAGTAAGTATATATAATTTGGTATTTTAACTCTTTTTTACATTCTTAATTTTACAAAAGTAATTAGTAAGTATATTTACTATATACAAATGAAATATTTACTATATAACCTGAATATTAATATTAAAAATGAATAAATATTAAAAAAAAACAAGCAAGACATTTTACATGGCGTTTATGCAATAAAAAGAAAATACAATATTAAAATGACTATAATTTAAAATCAGAAAAAAATATTTGTTGAAAAAATGAATAATGTTTAAAATGAAATTAATAAACATATTTCAGTTGAAAGATTGTAAATTTTATTGGAAATAACTCATTTGTACTTTATTATATAGTAAGCAAAGCATTTATTATATTAAAAAAATAACATTTTTGTCTTTTATTTTACTCATAAAATCATCAATCATGTAATTTCAATGTAACGAAAGACTTAGAAACTTGCGTTGTAAGTTTCAATCAGTTTCATTATAAGCAAATACATCATTTATAAGAAGATAGATGTTAATGAACTAATTAAAGAAAAGAAACTCTTTAAATATTTAGTTACAACTGAGATAATATGACTGTCGAAATAATAAATTTTTAAAAGAATATGCATATTAATGTGCAAAAACAAAGAATAGAGTCGTGATAGGCCAGTTGCAAAAAATATCAAGATCTCTTATTTTAAAAAGTTAGTATATATAGTATATGACAAATAGAAATAAGTGGTTCAGAGAAAGAATAAAGTCGTGGTGGAAAAATGGGCCAGCTGAAAAAGGTAGCAAGATCTCTTATTGTAAAAAGTAAGTATATATAGTGCATGGCAAATAGAAAGAAGTCGCTTAGAAAAAAAATGCAGTCGTGAAGGACAAATGGATCACCTGAAAAAGTGGCATGATTTCTTATTGAAAAAGTAAGTATATATAGTAAATGACAAATCGAAAGAAGTCGCTTAGAGAAAGAATACAGTCGTGATAGACAAATGGATCAGCTGCAAAAAGTAGCATGATCTCTAATTGTAAAAAGTAAGTATATATAGTACATGACAAATAGAAAGAAATGGCTCAGAGAAGGAAAA
Organism: Latrodectus hesperus; assembly: GCA_037975125.1. Lineage (NCBI taxonomy): Eukaryota > Metazoa > Arthropoda > Arachnida > Araneae > Theridiidae > Latrodectus > Latrodectus hesperus. Next base: position 4,431,461 of record CM075852.1, on the reverse strand, counting down.
GAGTCGTGATGGACAAATGAGCCAACTGCAAAAAGTAGCAAGATCTCTTATTGTAAAAAGTGAATATATATAGTAAATGACAAATAGAAAGAAGTCGCTTAGAGAAAGAATACAATCGTGATAGACAAATGGATCAGCTGCAAAAAGTAGCATGATCTCTAATTGTAAAAAGTAAGTATATATAGTATATGACAAATAGAAAGAAAGGGCTTAGAGAACCAATAGAGTCGTTATGGACAAATGGGCCAGTTGAAAAAAGTAGCATGATCTCTTATTGTAAAAAAGTAAACATGTATAGTAAACGACAAATAGAGAGAAGTGGTTTAGAGAAAGCCCTCATGCTGAGTATCCAACAAGTTATGTTCAACACTGAGTTATTAAGATGCACTGGAGTTTGCAGTTTGTTCTACGACTTAAGTGGTGTTGCTGCTATAATATGTTATATTTAGTACTCCAACAAATAATAATCCATTGGACCACCATTGGATAGTATCATTGAAAAGTAATAAAAGTGTTACCTATTACGAAATTAAGAATTCTGCTAAGGATTAAATTCATAAACATAAAAAAGTGATCAATATGCCTCGATTAGCTTTTGAAAAGCCTAGAAATGAAAATTTATGATTTGAAAATTATGAATAATATTGAATGCTTATATGTTTGAAGAGAAAAAGTAGTTGTGTGTCACAAAATGAAATATAATTAAATTAAATAAGTCAAATTATCTACAATTTGGATTAGATTTAAGCATTTTCCAAGGAGTTTGTATGTATATTATTGTAAAAGAACTAGTTACATGACATATACATGCTCTTATACCCTTATTAGACTGAAAAACTAACATTTCTTCAGCTTTTTTTAGAATTTTGTCTTACACCATAGATTTAATTTACTAAACTTAATTTCTGTTCTGAGAAAAATTCACAGTAACGCAGTTTTTCGTAACATCATTTATAAAAAAATTCAAGGAAATATGAATTGCATTAGATAATTTAACCAATCATGGTATGTAAAATAATTTCATTTTTTAGAAATCTATGAAAAACAAGAACAATATTAAAAAAACAGAATCTCACCTAATGAATTATTCAAAAAATTTACTAACATTTTAATTTACTAAAAGTAAAATTTTTTTTAAAAAAAATAGATAGCATGCTGCACTCAATTAAATACAAAGTATTTAATAAAATATTATTTTAAATAAGTTTATTATGAATAGTTTGTTCAATGAATGTTCATAAATATGGAATATTCATTATTTGTATACAAACATTGACAACATTGAAATTTTTTCTTTAATTTGTTTTTAAATAAATAATGTTCATTTAATATTCTTAAATAGAGTTAGCATATTTTACTGTAAAATTACTAGCTCACCGAATAGAAAAGAAAACGTTTTAATGTTTACTTGACTTCTTAATATTCATTAAATTTTGTAAAATAAGTAAGAAAAATATGAAATACATTAAGTGCTTAGATAATTTACATTTAAAATTCAAAATGAGAATGTCGAAAATTTTTCAATAGTTAGAAAGGTAAATAATTTTAAATTCTTTTAAAAATTTTATACAAAGAACCACATATAAAATCACTGCATGCTTTGTTAGATTGTATTATTATTTCACAATATTAAAAGACACAAGAATTACTTTATAAAATTCAAACACTTAAAACTTGTAAGAACAACGATTTCCAATTCTTCGTATTCCAAGTCATCCTACCTTTTCTAGTGTTGATCGACGAATGCGAGAAAGCAGTTCATTTGCCATCTCAAACAGCAATGCAGGACGTTCACAAAATTCACCAACGCCATAAATGAAAGACCGAATTTTGACTAGATTTGAAGTACCTCCTTCCACAAATACGTGAGCTGATATTTCTCAACCAGCAGGGTGGCGGATTTTACACGAGGAATGCTTGCACCCCTATAACATGAGCAAAAATTGCAATGTTTGCAGACAGATGATTATCCCTGCCGGCCAGATTGTGCAGTGAATGCTGGGGATGAAGAACGGCAATTCACGATTTCCTACATTAGTATTATTTAGTAATGAGGCAACATTCAGCAGAGAAGGTATTTTGAAGACGCGCAATCAACACATTTGTTCTGACAACAATCCCCATGTGCAACTCCTCGTAACACCAGCAGAAATTTTTCGTGAACACCTGGGCAGGTACCCTTGGTGATTACCTGGTAGGCCCTTACGTCATGCCGGACCGTTTGACCGGCGCAACATACTGTATCTTCTTGGAACATGTGCTTCATAGTTTATTGTAGGCTGATACACTCCCCATCCATAGAGACATGCAACTGTGCAACGACACACGACATTTTGAGCATTTGCTGTGAGGTTTTCACTAAACAATAAATTTGATTGTGAAACCTTTGGTATTATTCCGTCGCTTAACCAAAACTTGTAAGTTCAGGTAGGAATTCCTCTTTTCTGCCTCTCAGAGTGGAATGCGACTCTATATTCTTATGTAATTATTGCTTGTATGAATGATTACTATCACCCTTCTTAATTTGTAAAAACTATTTAAAATCACCCTGTATACTAATCGTAAATGTAAGCATATTTTAGGTGAATGTTGGGCACAGTTTAAAAATTAAATTGGCAAAACTGATCTTAAAATACATATTTCCTTCATTATAAATTTCCTAAATTTCACCAAATCGTGATAAATATCTTATTTATGGAAACCTTTCTCGACATTTTACCAAACCAATTCTGAAGGGTAGTTAAATGTGTGAGTGCCAAACTGATTTCTGTATAGTGATATGACTAAACAACCAAAGTTTCCATTTTTCTAAAGCAGAAGACCATGTAACATTCTTATTAAATCATGCCACACTGCAATTAGAAATACTGAAGGTCTGATTTCCTATCTATGAATTTAAACGCTGAACCACTTCATGTATGGCTGTCATATATGCCTTGAACAATGGAAGAATACTTTCACATTTAAGTTTGATTTGCATTGTTTTTCACGTATAAAGTATGATAATAAATGTGTGTCATACATATATAAAGGTAAACAACCAACTTTTCTTTAAATGAAAATCATGCAGAGTGATAGAAGGTGATAGCACCATATGCTTGAATACCGGGATTTTGTAGGTAATAGGGCCAAGGGATTACATTTATTCAATTTTACTCAATATTTCCTTGTCAATATCTTTAAAAAATGATCCTTTTGGGGGAGCTATTTGATCATCTGTTCTTTATTCTTTACAAATCTCTTGTATTTTATCTATTATCTAGATTGAAGTAAGGCGCTTCTACTCAATATTACTTTCAAGTATTATTAATATTTACTTTTTCGATACCAGAGTAAATCAAAACAACACATGAGTCAAAAATATATTAATGTACCAAATAAAAAAGAATATATTAATACAATTTTGAATACTTATTTACAAATCAAAATAATTTTTTATATTCTAAGAAAATGCAGACTATGAAATGTATTTAGAAATTCCATGTAAATGCTTTTAAAAATTCTCAAAATGAGTGTCTGTGCTCATGTTGAGTTCAATCATTAATTAATCTAAGATGAAATTTCTTTACTTAAATGCAGCGCAGTAATATGATATAGAGTTAGCTAATGCTGACATTTCCTATTTTTGTCTTTGTTGTTATATTTTGTACTTATATGCGATATTTATTAATTTCTAAAACATTTTAAAATCAGGCTGAATAATAATATTTAATTACATGTAACATAAATTATAATCACATTTTAATTTTTATCAAATATATCAGAGAGAAGTTTTGAGCAATATCAGCAAGTAATTTGACTTGAATCTACGCACCATAAATATTTTCAGAGATTAACATTATTAAACCAAGCTCAGATTTATTTCATTTGCACACAAGACTTATTAACGAAGGCTTAAGTTTTAGTTAAGGTTATTGTAAGATAATAAGCTTTTAGAGAATAAATCAGTTTTTTTATAAACAATTGTTCAAAGTGTTGCTACCAACATGCATTTCATACTTCCCATCGAATTGTTAGAGGAAAATTTTGGGAAAAGCTATTCTCTTTTATTCAGCCATACGTAAATTATATCGAAAATATATTTTCATTTACTTTTGATTCATCAATTAATTGTTGACACGCGTTAATGCTTCTTCCCTTAAATACTGATTACTTGTCAAATCTATAATTTTTTCTACATTTTAGAGATAGAATTGGATTGGTTTGTTTGATTTTTTTGCCCATGTGAGCTAATTTGATTTGAACTTACCGTTTTAAGTTTTATGAAATATAAAATTACCTTATATATCGCTTATCATGAACAATATATCATATTACGAGCAAAATTGTGTAAGAAACATTAAAGACTACTTTCTTTCTAAGAGAAAAAATTAACTTAATTCAGTCTTTCTATTTTTAACATAGTTACGTTCATGAATAAATTAATCAACCGACTTAAAAATAAAAAAAAAAATTCAATATTTTACAATTAAATTTTAAATGAATTTATAGAGCTCCTTTTCGATAATTTTTCGATCTACATTTTTTAAGTGTTTAATTCTTAAATACATTACACGTTATTTTATTTTATAAGCTTTTTCTTCTTCGAAATGAAATTTAATTTCATAATATTTGTATAAATTCCGGTTGCTAAATATTAGTAAATTTGAACGAGCAATGTGAAAGAAAACAATTGTAGTATCATCTACACATTTAGCAGAAATACGTTGTAATGTTGTCGCTAACTAATTACCAAATCTTGAAATCTATTCGTAAAAGAAAAATAAGTATATACGGAAGCATCATGAAATAAATTTTATTTAAACTTCCTAAAATAATGAACTTTGTTCAGTATTTTATAATTTGATGTTACTATGGCAAAAAAGGAAGCATTATTACAAAATTAAAATAAAAAAATAAAATACATATAATGCTTATATTATGATATCAGCGAAAGTTATATAATGAAAATAAATTAAATAGCTCATTCATATCATTCAGAGAAGTAAACTGTTTGGTGAATATATGAAACAATAAATGTAAAATTAAAGACTTCTGTTTTAAATTTACGGATTAATAATCATAAAGTGGTTGTTTATTTCGTATAGTTGAGATCCTGAGTACGTCCCTTTATTACGATTCTCATTGGCTTAAAATCTCCATTACGTCACATCGTATTGAGGAAGCGTCATCAATACGATTTGTTGATGAATCACAAATCACAAGCCTGCCTTCAAATCACATTCTTCAAGCGGCAGCAAACAAGGCGATGTTCACTATCGTCTGAGAATAGTGTTGAAGTTCATTTTGTTAGTAAATTTATTTCTCATATAAGGAGCAAAGCATTAGTTTGAATAGCAGTTTTCCAATCGAACAGCAGACAAAGCAAAATGAAAAAGGCAAGACAAAATATCAACATTATTGTTAGTTTAAATCGGGACGGACAATTTAAATTTTTTTAAAAAAAATCATTAATTAATAGAATTTTAAATTAATAATTGTAATATTTGTAAACGCTCTCTATTGAATCTTAAAACGAATACCTTGATAATGCCAACATTAAACAATTTCTTTTAATTAAATTTGCTCAAAGAATAAAAACCGATTTGTAAAACATGTGAAGTCAAAAAGTTTGTTGAATTTTTTTTATTTCATTTTTCTTGCACCAAAATCACCAAATTAGATTACATTTGATCTAAACTTAAACTTTGTGGCACATGTTTAACGTAAAACTGCATTGCTTTTACAAACAATGTTTTCTTTAATGCAAATATAGGTATGTATATTTAAACTTGATAAAAAGGATTTTAGTGTTGACATAAAATATGTGTGTGTTTTCCATATTCTTTGAGCATTCTGAAGATAAGAGCTAAGATAAATGCATGTACGAAGGAAAAATCATAATGCGCTTTCAAAAGGGAATATTAAATTAAATATGATTATAAAAAGGAGCTTTGTAGTACTGCGACTCTTTTTGAGAGAAATTTATGTCTCAGTGTTGACGTTTTCAGTTTAGTTTTGGAACTTAAATGTTAATAATAAACTGAATGAAATATTTTGTTAAATTCTTTTGACATAAAATAAAATTTATGCCATACAAATATTTATGTTTTATATAGTAACAAGTCTGTAATACATATTTATTTGAGAATTGCTTAAATTAAATAATGTCTTGAATAAAAATTAATTAAAATTAAATTCTTTTTAATTTAACGGTATCAGATTTATGATAAATGATGACAAGTTCTCACCTTTTTCTACAAAAATAATTTCGAATTGAATTAAATTTGAGTTTTATGCACACACACAATCAAAATCGTATCGTTATTCTGAATTTTAATGGCATTATGTGATTTCATTTAACTTATGAAAAATTACGAATAATATATAATAGAGTTTACGTTACATTAGGGTCCGGAATTCACATAAACTTGAAAAAAAATGATAATGAAATAAATAAAGCTTGGAATGTTGGGGTTTGATAAAACATGATAAATCTTTGAGTTTTCTTCCCATTCGAAAAAGATAATAATTAAATAATGATAGACATGAATTGTTCAACGCCAAACTCAAATGGCTTTTAAAATCAAGCAAACACAAGCTGAAAAAGAAACATAAAATAATAACATGATACACTGCATTTTATTTTAAATGTAAAGATGTATAATGTGACCTCAAAGAAAAATATTGAGAAAATCAGGTAAATAATTACGTTTCTTACAGACGAATGTGCCATGTCAGCTTCACCATTTATTTGTGCATTGATTTTATCAACGGCTAGCTGAATGGTTTACAGTTAAATCAAAAAGACTTAAGAGTTCTAGTATATACGAGATTAAATAAAACCTTTCTACAAAAAAAAATCTGCCGGAGTTAGGTCTGATAATCAAAAAGACAGCGTAAACTTATATTAGGTTGGTGCGTATGAAATGTCGGATTCTTAAGTGATTGTATAAAACTGCATATCTTTCTTCAAAAGCTGTTTATTCAATCAAAGTATGCTCCATTCGCTTCAATACACTTCTCCCAACGAGATTTTAAAGCGTAGATGCCTGTCTTAAAAAAATTTTGGTCTTTAGAATTAATAAACTCTGATATCGAGTTTTTTAGACTGTCTTCATTTTCATAGTGTTTGCCCCTTAAAAACAGCTCTAAATGCTTTAAAAAATGAAAATCGGTCGGCGAGAGATCCGGTGAATAGTGGTGGATGCTGCAATGATGAGCATACGTTTAACCGATCCAGCTTATTTCGCTCTGTCAGTGCGTGCGGTACCCACTTGTCCATCTTCTTAACCTTGCCAATCTCAGAAAGGTGTCTCAATATCGTTGTATGGTCAACTTTCATCCTGATAGCAAGTTCCCTCGTGGATACGGCTGGATCCGCTTCCACTAGAGCCTTCAGGTTATCATTCTTCACAGACGTTTTGGGTCTTCCGCGCGGCTCATTTTGTAGTGAAAAATCGCCAGTCCGAAATTTTTCGAACCAACGCTGCACTTTCCGGTCGTTAACCGTATTCTCCCCAAACGCTTGGTTTATGTTGCGTGCAGCTTTTGCAGCACTATTACCAAGTTTGTACTCATATAAGAAAATGACGCGAATGTCGGCAGAATTCATATCGGCAATAAACTCAAAAGAAATAAAAAAGGGAAGACCTTCGAGAAAACCTATTTTGCTGAAATGAGTCTCTGGCAATGGACAATACGAGTATGAATGAGGTTATGCCAAATACAAAAGTATAACGAAAACAGGGAGGAAAACGTCCGCATGTAAAGAGAATCCGACATTTCATACGCACCAACCTAATATTTTGGGCTTATCACTTGGTCTTTAGTAAGTTTCAAAGGAAGAATATCTTGTCAGAATGTGCAATGGTTGATAAGAAATAATTATATCGTAAAATGAGGGCAAAGAATGTAATAATTTATTAAAATGCAATAAAACATTCACAAACTTTCTACTAGATAACATTCTGCTTGGTCGAAACAGGTTTTCCAACCATATGTAGAAGAATAATCAGGATGAATAAACTACAATATCTAGAATGAACCAAGCAATGTGACTACGTCATTCACACGATGAGAAATTAATGGTTTGGAGGATTTGAGGTCATACGAGAATAATTCACATATAACCAGATACAATTTAATTTATATACTGACGTTACTGTTCAGAAAAAGTGGACTTCATTTTTTTGCATGATATTCAACAACCACTGTGAGTCCTATTCAAGCGCCCATATTACAAATATTTCAGATGTTAAGTAACTGTATGTATACAAATTCAAGATACCATAAAGGATGCGTCAGGTCGAGATTTTTGGAAATGTTTTTAGTCTCCCATATCAATAATCAGAAATTCAGCCCTTTGGTTTTTCAATGACCTAAACATACCTGCATAGGTTTAACAGAATCGTGCTGCATGTTGACGGATAATTTTTCATTTCGTAAACGATTCCTGAAATTAAAATTTCTTCAAAGCTTCGTATCAAATTAAGATTCCCTTTCAATAAAATAGCATTCCTGTTTGCACAGATTCTCTTTTTCAGGAGCCGAGCTGGCAGCCGAATGGTTAGCAGTTCGGTTCAACAGTTCGAGGGTTCAAATCCCACCTTAGGCATGGATGTTTGTAGTGGTTCGGAATCCACTTTAAGCCGTAGGTCCCGGTCTAATTAGCCCTCGTGTGCAAAAAATGACCGTTGAGCGACAAACAAACCAACCAAACCATCTCTTTTTCACGAAAAACTTTTGCAATACAATAATCGTGGATTCAATACTCTTGTAGATAATTTTAACAATAAATTTTCGATTCGATAACGATATCATGCTGTCGGCATCGAATAATAAATCCTTTTACATGCTGATGTTTTAATGCTAGCTTGGTTTGCATAAACCATCTGAGAATAATGTATTAGTATTATTTTTCAATTCGTCATTTTTTAAACATTCTATCTTTTAAAGTGAAGAAAGACCTTCTAATCCAATTCCCAATCGCAATTTTTGCTAAAATTTTATTTCATTATGGTTTTTAAAGTTTGGATATATATATGCATATATATATATATATATATATATGTATATATATGCATATATATATATATATGCATATATATATATGTATATATATATATATTGCTTATGTTAATATTTTTAATCATTTCTCTAGTACATAATAATTTTAATCAAGGTTAATTTCTCATCACAAAATTCAGTACAAAGTTTACTCAAGTACAAATTAGCTATCATAGAAACATAAAGGGATGTTCTTTTTTTTTTAAAAAAAAGAAATAACTGCAGTGATAGAAATTCAGCAACTTTATTAGCCTTGTCTTTATTCTTTGATTATTATCTCAACTAAATTATATATAATATTAGTCGTCAACTCATTAAAGAAAAGCGTTTTCCTTTTATATTTTAAACAAATCAAGAAATAATGAGAAACATACTAGCATAGTGTTCTTTGAAATTCTTAAAGGATTTGCAGTCATCTGTAATGTAGCCCCAAAGTCACTTTGGCAATCAAGAATACGATAACACTATTCAATTAACGGAGCAAAAAGGACTTTCAAGGGGATCGGCATACAGGAAGCTTCCCCCTAAATTTGATTACGTTCGCTAGGATGTGGGGTGACGTAACTTAAAGGGAATGTGCCGCGTGACCTTGGGGAAATTTGTAAATGAGGCGTTCCAAAGTTCAATGTGCGCTGGTTGGGTGTTTACTGAACTGAAATACGAAATTCTTGAGTCATTAGATTCCACTGGGTGATTAAAATTGTGTTTCCTGAGAAAGTAGTATGTAAATTACACGAATAAAAATTTCCCTTCTAAAGCGTATCAGCAGAATTACAATTTTTGTTTCAATTTGGCTTTCATTTGATTAGAAACAAATGATTATTTCTTTTGTTTCAGTATTAAAAATGAATATATAGAATTACTAATTCAAGAAAAAAACACGCTTAAAGTTTTATATTCCTGGAATAAAAGTAAAATATTTTTAAGTTAAATGATAAAGTCATGACTGTGAAAGCAAAGTTCATAAAGTAAATCTTCAGCTACGAGATAAAAGTATTTCTTATAAAAAAAACATCAAAAGTAAAGGAAAAAAAAAGAATGCTGGGAAATTCTACAAAGATTTTTAAAAACCTAACTTACAGCGACAAATTTATGCTTTGTGAACTTTAAAAGAATGTCGTCTGCAGAAATGAAACTCCATTTAAAGTTTAATGTTTCTTGTGCCTATAGGGTAATGCCATTTACACATGAAAAGATTCGCGGCTCTCTAATGTATAAAAATCTCCATTAGTTAAAGAGCGAGACTCTGAATGAGATTTTTTTAAAACTTCACAATGCGCCTAAATATTTGTTGACAAAGTATTTTTACTAGTGATGTTAGTGGATAAAAGGTGTATTGAACACAAAAATGCTACTGGTAAAATTTTAAAGATGAACTGTTACTCATACTTAAAACGGCATCGTATTATGCAAGATATTCTCTGAATTTTACAAGTAACGAGAACAATTGCGCAGCTAAAGTATAATTATAATACTTAATCAGCATTTATATTCTCAATATCTAATGTAATACACACAATTGCTTATATAACAAATAAGAACTCAAATATTAAATAAGAATTTCCGGTATATTTCCGAAAGGACAGATGCATTAAAATACTATCAAATGCAATTTTTTCAACGTAAATGTTAGTTTACGCTGAAAATTTTTTCTTCTGTGTTTGTGAAAAATTATGTGTTTTAATTTAAATTATAAGTAGCTCACCTGTTCAATATATATTAAAATGATCACGACTGAGGTATATAATTTCAGACAAATGAGATACATAATAGTAGCAGATTAAAATTGCATTCTGCGAAGTTTGAAATGCTTCAACTATAGCATAAATTTATATAAACTATTGAAAAATCTTTTCAATATGTTGGTTGTCTATATTTTTATCATTTGAAATTTTAAATTAGCTTTCTGAATGATATGTGTAATTTTTTCAAGGAAACGTCACTAAAAATATCCATTGGATATCTTCTGTTTGCTATACCATATAAAAACATAATATAAATGTTTTGGCAACCAGGAAAATATAAAATTTAAATCAAGAGAATTTGAGGAATAATGTTTTGAAAATATTAGCTAAGATGACTCGTATATATCGTCTAATCAACTGCTCAATATAGTTTCTGCTATGTATTAAAAATAACATCTTTCTATCTGAAAACTTTTATTTCTTGCTAGTAATTTTTTAATAAATTATTTATTTTTATAAGGGTATACTACCTCTTTCACTTATGAAACGTACAATTTGACCACTAAATCAAAAATACTTGAGAAACAGTCCTAATGACCAACTATGAAAAGCTAACAAATTTCTATTAAATACATCGGTAACTACAATTTAAAGGGAATTTCGAACCAACACTAACATCAACACTCGTTTTTGCTATTGAACCTGCAAACTCTTGCACTGACGAGCAATATATTAAACATTTAATTACAAATTTAGCGATTAATTAAAAAAATTAAACATTCAATAGAAATTTTTCCGATATAAATACCATCAATCAATGGATTCATTTATAATTTTATTGATCACTCGTCCAGATTTGAATAAATTTAATGATAAATAAAAAGACTTTATGTACAAAACTATATAACTTGTCCCAAACTTGAAGGTACAGTGAAAGAATTCTGTTATGTTGGTCTATCAACTGATAATAAGTTGTTGAAAAGGAAGAAACTTTGTATAGAAAATGGCCTTTGAATTTTCAAACAAGTAATAATACAGTTGTGTAAAGCTGATTTAAATTTATGAAAAATAATATTTACATGCATCAAAGACACTATGTTGTTGTTGTTGTTGTTGCTTATCCTCCATGTCTGACGGAGTCAGACTAGATCCACGAGTTCGTTGACTGTAAGGAAGTCGAAGACTAAAAGAGGATTGCTAAAGAGATTCTCCTTAGAGAGACCCATGCAATCCAAAATATGCTCAGGAGAAGCCTGATGATTTTGACACTTGGTGCAGGTGACGAAAAAATAATTCTCTCTCTCTCTCTCCAAAGACACTATGAAATAGCTTACCAATCAGGAAAAGTGTTGAAATTCATCTTCAGATTTTTCGCTTAACATGAATTTATCAATAATTTAACACAATGCTTTCTGTAGAAAAATTTCTCAGCTTAACATGCATCCAAAAAATAAAACTCCAGAATAATCATTTTGGTCAAATATTTTGACCAATGATCTCAATATTTTATAAAATTATCATTTCAATCTATTGACGGGAAATTTTTTATGATTTTTAAAAACCTGATTATTAAAATTATTATTAGTATAAATTTAAACACCTAGATTATTTTTTCATTGCGATAGTGTGTAATATCAACACAATGGAATATTTCATAAATTCTTCTCTATATGTGATTTTACAAAAATATTCTTAAAATTTAATTTCAAATGAAGAAATAGTTTTAACAAAGTATAGAAAGTTTAATTGTATAAGCATCCTAATTAATGTGTGATAAATTTTTAAACAAGAAACTGCTTATAATCAATCTAAGCATTTTAATTTTTTTCAGTACTCACTAACTTGATTTAGTTATGCTAGAAAAATCCACTACTTGTAATAAATTACGATTTTCTCACAAATTTTATCAATTAATTTTCACCATAGATTGTGATATACTTTGCTCACTATTAAAAATGGAACTACAAAGAGGATATAAAGACAATTTTAAATCAAAGATTTCATATAACGTTGGTATTGATTGGTTGAAAATTCTATCATTCTTTGAAGCTAAGAGCCTGCAATGATGGCCGCGTACACATCTAACACTGAGACAAAACATAAAGGAAGTTTTGGTGGTATTTGATGGAAGGATAGCAACCCATATTGCTTTCATATAATATTAAACTTAATCAGTTCCACCAGTTGCTATCGTATTTTTTTGGTTAATAACTCCAATGATTGGCCGGGTATAATCAAAAGACTATGAAGCTATACTTAAGTTGTGCCTTGATGTATAGCAAATGACGATATTTACGTTAATGTTGAGTAGGCTGGCTATTTGTCAGCTTCTTGAAAGTGTGTTTTCCACAGTCCTAAACAGAGCAAATAAAAGTGAGATTCATGAAAATATAAACTCTTATGTCACTTCCACATTACTTTGTACATTTGCAAATTCAAATACTTGAGGCTTAGAATCAAAGTAATATTTGCATTGCAAAAATTCTTAATTGATGCAATTAACGCTAAGTAGTAATAACGCAACAATTTAAATTGTTTTTAATGGTAATATTTCTTCTTTTCAGTATACAGTCTGAGCACAATGCTGAATAATTTTTAATACATAGTTTTCCTCTAATGATGGAACTCCAGTGGCTCAGTAGCTCCACGCTGCTTCTCGTTAAGCTCAGCAAAGTGAAACTCACTTGCCGTGGGTAGTGATTGCGAGTGTGACCATATATACTCCGTCACAGGGTTGATGAGTCCACGTTAATCTGAGACGTCCAAACCCTTTCCGCTGGAATGGTGTGGATGTAGAGAGAAGGGTGTTAGATCAGGTGTGACACTGTTACCTGCCTGTGGTTCAAAATTACAAGGCACTTGGTGATAAGTGATTATTCCAAAGAGGTTAACATTTAGGTACACCCCGGCGCTCACCTGCACCACTATGCGTGTATATTCTCAAATGATGATCATTTCTATGTCCTATGATTTCCATATATGATGATTATTTATGAAAATTTATGATGTTAAGTGAATCTTCCTCTTGCTTTCTTGATAGACAGCATATATAAAGCATGTATGCATCAGCGGATGCATATAAAAATAAATGCATCGTTGTGATAATAATCAGATCCCACAATGTTGAGAAGCTTCATCAAATCATCTGTTGAGAAACAGATGATTTGTTTAAAATTTAAGATATAGAGATTTTAAAATATTCATTGTGCACTATCTATTGCTTGATTATTAAGTATTTTAGCGCAGAAACTCTTGTTTGAAGTTAACCATTTTAACGTAGAAGGGCAAAAGATACTTCCAAATCTACAATAAAACTGATAATGTATGGGAATATGTGAAAATTCAATTAGGATAGTAGTTAGCCTTTAGAGCTTATCGTACTCAACAGTACGAAAATTGCCTTCTTATAACATGATACAAGGGACATAATGTTTTCTTCCTACCCAACAATTCCCGGTGAATTGCACAGAATATGATATATATCAACGATATGTATATACTATATAATACCTGAAAACAATTTCTATTTAACAGAAATATTTTCCATAAAATGCTTACTTGAAATTATTTATTTTCCTGTAACTAATTTATGTTTTAAACAGAGTGAAGAAATTTAATCAAAGAAAGAAAAATGAAAATACAAAGATTTAGTTATCGTTTTTTCTAAATCAAAGAAAAAAAAAAGAAATTTCATAAGGTAACTGAATTGAGTGTTGCAAATGTTAAATGAGCTTACATTTTATACTTTAAAAATATTAGAAAAATCTACATAATTGACGGAGAATACAATAATTTAAACGTTTGTCGATAGACCACATGATCCATCAACATATGCTTAAACTATTTTTGTATTCATAGTAAGATCTTGTAGTAAGACTGTACTTATATATATATATATATATATATATATATATATATATATATATATATATATATATATATATATATATATATATATATATATATATTAATATAATATAATATATAAAATTCTCGTGTCACAGTTTTCGTTGCCATACTCCTCCGAAACGGCTTGACCGATTTTGATGAAATTTTTGTGCTTATCCGGCATCTATGAGAATCGGCCAACATCTATTTTTCATCCCCCTAAATGTTAGGGGTAGTACAACCCTAAATTTTTTTTTTATTTTTTTTGGTTAGTTCTGTAAGTTCCTAATAGATGGCGGTTTAGCATCTAAGTGGCACAGGTATTCGGCAGATGGCGACGTGTTTATTTTTCTAGATTATACCATCTTCGAGAAAATTATCGTGCGCGCGCAAGCGCGTGGTTAAATATAGAATTTACATATATTTTCATGATGTATAATGATACTATGACAATTTTTCGTGAATCATTTTCATAATTATACTTTGTATTGTGTTATCATTGTGCAGTATTCAGTTTGAATATTTTTAATATTATAAATAGTAAAATAAAATTTTATTTATTACTGTTTTTCTCTACTAATTTTCATACCACCTCGAAAATATGTAAGTATTTCTTGATAGCCTTTTATTATTTTTTATTTTTATTTTATAATTTGATAATTATTAATTTATTCAGTAGAACATTTTGATCTAATTTATTTATTCAAATGATAAATTCTTTTAATTTTTTTTATTTCAGTATAATGCCGCGGAAAAAATTTTTTAGTTTTAATATAATTTAAAATTAAAATAATAATAGTTCGATGTCAATGTTATCTACCTCATTTATAACAATTTATTTTTAGTTGTCTTTAATTTATATAGTATATTTTATGAGTAAGTCACTGATTACAAACTATAATTTAATATAAGATGAATAAAATGTAAATTCAGAAAGTATTTGTTGATTTGTGCTTAATTTCAAAATTTCGATACTTTACCTATTACTATTAAATTTTGGTGAAACGTTTTATTTTTAATCTTCTATGAATGAACCTATTCTAAATTTTTTTAGAAAATATTAATTTGATTGAACCCAAGAATTAGTAAAAAATTGATTCAATGTATTTTAAAAACTCAGCCACTGCAACGCGTGGCTGGGTCAGCTTGTATATATATATATATATATATATATATATATATATATATATATATATATATATATATATATATATATATATATATATATATATATATATATATATATAACATTCTATAAAATATCTTAATTTTAAAAAATAGTACTTAAAAGACATGACAACTGCATCCCTACATTTCATTTATGATTAAAAGAAAACTAAGATCATATTGTTTTATCATGCTGTGTCTAAGAAAATGATCATGTTTCCTTGATGGATGGAGCTCTGTTTCTGAAGCTTAGCTACTATGCTGATATAAAGTTACCGTGACTATACAAAAATTGCGTCGACGAAATCCGTAAAATAAAATGCGGATGACTCTAACTTGTCTGAAGGTGATTATTTATAAATTCAACGAGACGGTTCATTTAACGAACATGTGGAAGTGAGAAAGGAGAAAATGCTTCGAAGCAAGTTAATTGCAGAAAAAATTAAATTATATGAGAACGTTAAGTGAACAAGATCCAATATTTAGATATGCCTTCCAGACGGATTTGTAAAATTTCATGAAACATTCATTGTCATTTTTTTTAATTTCTGCATATTAATGTGTTAAATCTTGTGGATGTATTAAAATAAATAAAAACACCTTTGTCCTGCAATTCTTAGCTCAGATGGTTGTAGAGAAATGATAGACATATGGAATATATTTTGTGGATAAAAGAAGCACACATACATGTATAGCGCTGGAAAGTTTGAAAATTGCACCATATGTGCAATAGAAGATTCGTTAAAAATGATGCATATATATATATACCAATGCTGTCGGGGAATGTTGACCAAATTGGAACTAAAGTAGGGTTTTTCTGCAATGGCTGTAGACAATCTTTAAAATTAAGTCACTACATCCGAAAACTGTACAAGACGACAAATATAAAATTAAAGATAAAAAAATAATCACCCTATAAATACAAGTTAATAAAATTATCAAATAGGTACTGCTACACAAATATACAAATGTAAAAATTTAATTCCCAACGATGTAAAACTACATATATAAATACCGAAAGTAACTGACTAACCGTTAACACTCTATGGATTTGGATTTTCAAACTTCTTATAAGACATTCAAAGTATGGATAACCATTTTAGTATTTAATAACTGTCTTACTTCCCTCTTTTAAGCAACGGTTTACTGACCAAATATTTTTTGCTTAAGTTTAGCGGTATATTATTATTCTGTAGATTTTATATATTATACCTATATGTCTAAAATTACTATTTATATAAATTTTAATAAGAGTAATGGAATTTCAAGAAATAAATTTTTCAGCCCTAAAATTAAATTCATTAGCTTTACCTTTATGAAAATGAAATTTTTAGACAATTAGGTAGAATGTATAAAATTTGTAATAAATTAAAGGACATTAGAAACTTTCTTTTTTTATTATCAGTACTTTTATAAGCGTACTATTTTTCTCATAATGTCTAATGGTAAATTGATGAAAAGTATATTTGATTAATTAATTAAACTTGAGTAACTTTTTTAAATATACAAAGGAATATCAAGGAAGATATCTTTTGAGTAGAAGAATATGTAAGTAACTATTCTTAATAGAAATATCGAACATGATAACAATATACATTGCACGAAAGTAAAAATATCAGACATGCATTTACACTTTCGTAAAGTGTCTCTCTGGTGGCGTAGATTTGATGCATATTTATATTTGTCTGTGTGTGTGGTTATATAAATATACAAATTATGCAGAATAAAAAGCTGAATATTCCCTGTGAAGGATTTTAAAAGTAAGCTTGTCCTGTGATTTCAAAGTGAGATTAAAATAATGGAAATGGTGGACAAAATATTTTCACTAATTTATGTGACATTCATAATCCAGAAAGCATGAGAAAATCCTAAAATTTCTTGATAATGATATAAAGTTGTTATTAATTAACAGGATTAATTTGAAAATACTATATGTTTAATCATGTCGTCATGTAGTTAATGGAATAGACTTAATGCATATTTTCGAAACATTAAAGTGTCCTTATGCTTCGTAGATATGACTATTACACATATAATTGTATAACCAGATAGATCTAAGAATGAAATATAAATCTCTTGAATAATTTTATTCTTTTGGAAATAGAAGAGAAATTCATATTAAATAGAATACTTTGATGCTACAATAACTAACTCATCTCGATAGTTTGTAGAATAACAATAAGCGAAGATTTGCTGAAAGTGATTTACACACACGCCAAGGTTTATGGAACCATTTTGATGTCCAATCAACAATATAAATGATTGTGGTTTGTCAGGATAATGTCCTTTAATAAACTAAATGGAATAGTCTGTATTCATTACCATGTCTCCATTTTGTTTGATTGATGATGATTACAGATTGTATACATAAAGACTTCAGGGAGTCACAGGTAATCTCAGTTTCCTTTTTGAATTCTAAAGCACTTAAACACTTATCAGGGTGCCAAAACTGTTTAGCTATCGTCAAAAAGGATCTCGAAACATCTTGGAAGTACTTTTAGACAGGACGATATGTTGATAAAGTGAGATTACTATTTGCTTTACCTATCATTCAATAGTTGGAAACAGCGATTTAGAGGAAGAAAACAAGTGACTTCATGTATCGTTTATCATTAAAATTTCTTGTTGCCTCTCTGATTTTCATTGTATCATGATTTCTCATTAATTAAATCAATGTAGGAAGCATAATCAACTATCATTTACAAGCGTTAATCAAGCCTCAACCAGAATACCAAATATGGAGAAAGTTTGAGAGAGAATATGTGCTTTCATCCCTCATGACGGCAGTTATTTGCAGTTGATACTGGCAAATTCCACTGTACCTAATTCCGAGGAGATTTAGCTCTATATCTAATGAAAGCTGCTCTGAGACTTTAATTAAAAAGTAATACAAAGCATTAAATTATAATGCTATTTATTGTAGTTAAACGGGAAACATTTTATAACGTTAGGAAAATATGCCATCAGATTCTAACTAATTATAAGGATGAAAACAAGATGATAATATTATGGTCATGAGAATAATGATGAATACCATTAGGGCTTGTTTTGTAGTTTACAAAATTATTGATTATATATAATCAATATTTAGAATTTATAAATTATATTTACAGAAAGTTCTTGATATTTACTGAAGAGAAATTCAATTTTTTCTTAAACATTGTAAGACAAGAAAAGAAGATATGCTCTTATATATGTTGTAGAGAAGAGTTCCCAATCTAACAAACTAGATTTTCATGGTTCATTAGGAATTCAACTGTTTTAGTTAATTTGGCGCTTGATATATAGTTGCTAAAAACTATCTTATTCCAGATAATCTCTCTATTTTGATGCCAGGATAATGTTACATGGCATGTAGTCATGTATTGGAGTGGGTTGCCTTCCATTTCACAGGTGCAATATTTGGAATCAGACATGTGGAACCCATGGAAATAGGACAGAATTGGGCCATGGCCCCAATAAAAAATATCGGATTCCAAGTTCAGTTAAGGTGTTTCCTGGATTTTTTCCAGTTGTTTCACTGTCCCATTCTTCCTGCCAGCAATTCATTATAGTTTTTTGCAGTGCCATGTGAATTGATCCCTTTTCTTACTACATATTTCATTGTTGCTTTAAAATCCCTGCTTGTAAGCAAATCACTTTGACATATATACAACTTCTATTTAAGTACTAACTTGAAATATAATTTAATTAGCATATCATGCATTTGACATATGCAATATATAACCATAGGTTTGTCTTCACAATTATTAATTTTTCACTGTAAATCTATGCATCTAAACACATTTATATATCACATTAAATACAATAAATAAAATACTGCTACACTTTTCTTTAGAAACACAGAAAATTTTGATTTTATATGCAATAATTCTTTTTAATCCTGAGTAAATATTTGCTTTGTCATAATTCCCCCATTAATAAAATTTTCTTTATATTCTATCATCTTTGGTGTTGACTTCTAAAGAAGTTGGTGACTAGTTTTGGAGCATTCTAAAAACAATTTTCGATAAAACATGCTATGTGATCTAACATTTATTTCTAATTTGATACATATTGTTTTAGCAATTATCTAAATGTTCTGTTAACTATTGATACATTTAATTTTTCATAAAATATAGAAAATCTGAACTTATATTTCAATAACATAAGTACGCAAAAATCTTTTTTCCATTTAGACTTTTTGAAAATGAATTATGATAGTCATTTTTTAGAATTAAAATAATTATATGACAGAGAATTCTCTATTAGCTTATATATAGTTTACTAGCATAAGGCTACACCATGCGATAGTGCTATCCTAAATTATATTTCAACAAATATTTTGCATATATTTTATAAGCTATTTGCGATGATTTAGAACAAATTCCTGTATCATAATTTAAATTTTTTTAGATACCTCTTTGAAACAAAATGCTATTCATCATCAGGTGTGCTAAATGTATATATGCGCCACCTACTTGCTACGATATTTACGTAATTAAATTCTTACTTTAACTTATGTGCTTTACACAATAGAATTCAATTTCAAATATAATTAAGTTCCAATTTCTTAAATGCATTGCGTATGACAGTAAAGTTTAAAATACTCATTTTTGAATTCTTTCGAAATTTTAAAACAAGTTGATTGTGCAGATCCATTAATTCAATTTTATTCTCTAACTGCAGTTCGATGTTCAATAATTAGGAGATAACAGAGCATTCCTGCTAATTTCAAACAAAAATTTAAAGAAAATCGAGAAAAGATTATATTGTTTCAAAAGGTTGTTTTTAGTCCAGAGAGGATTGCAGAGATTAAGGAATTTTACAAAGAAAGAGAGATTCAATGCAGAGCAATTATTTGAAAGCAATTTACATCAGTCGTGAAGCAGTAACGTCTCTAAAGAGAATATAGATATTTTCTGTGAATTAAAATACTTTTGAAAGTATAAATGATTTCAGAATAAATTGAATGAAGTCTTTAAGCAAATTTTAATTCATGAAAGCACTTTTCAGCTTCATTTCTGATGAATTTTTAAATAATAAATTCCAAGGTATTGAAATTGATCGATTTGAAATCCTTACTTCATTCCAAAATTGCTTAAGAAAATATGTTTTCCTCTTTACACAGCATGCAATAAATTTCCTTGCTCTAGAATAAAATTTCCAAGGCAATCCCCGAATATTTTATCCAAAATTGTATCAATATTTTATGAGAAAAAATTTTATTATTTTTAATGCGCATAACATACTGGTCCCACATTTAAGTATTTTTAAATTAATGGACTATTTCACAAATTAATTGAGGAAAATTTCGTTTCATATAATTGATGTATGCAAAAATTCAAATGTGTATCTTTTGAAATTTTGCTAGTAAAATTCTGTATATGCTATCAAAGTGTGATCGATTATTTTCTGAAGCATTTTTGCGATTTCTAATAAGTCATTTTAAAGTGCGGAAAATTTACTTGTTTTATGTTATATAATTAATTTCATATTTTTTTTAAAATACCTTTATCATTTGGAAGCTTACTGCTTATAAACTACTTATGGAAGCTTACTGTCTATAAACTACTGTAGCTTAAAAAATCTAAGATACCAAGTGCTTATAATTAAACTTCCCCCATAAACGGCATCATACAGTGCAAACGGGTGAACGCAATGCAAAGAAATTTTTAATATAGTCTATACACGAGATTTGGTCCAAGAATTTCATAAAAGAAGTGCGAAACCGGAAAAAGTTGTCAATTGTAGAAGAAAAATGTTGAGATTTGTGGATTTGGAAAGAAGCGAAGCATTTATTGATAACATGTTAGGGATTAAATCTTTGCAGACACTGTCATATATAAGTTGATGTTTCCGGCTGTACTAATGACGGTCTTTTTAATTAAACTTGCTGTATTAGTGAAGCTTTTTTTACGAAAATAAGCGGAATGCTCCTGTTGCAGTTCGCAAATTTCAACGTAGAAAATACATACGAAGTGATCTAATGTCAACTAAACGTATCTGGGCCAAGACTAAAATATTTGAAGACGTGGGAAAATTAGAAGTTCAATCTAGAAGAGGTTGTAAACGTGTCACAACGGTACTTTTTGAGAACGTCAAGACATCTTTTGACGCAGAGTAACAGACATCTGAGTTTGGGGCAAGTAGTACAACACAGTAACAGACACCTGCTTTTGGTGCAGTTTGCCGACAGACAGGCTATTCTTATATCACCATCCAAAAGTTACTCAGAAACATAATGCACTACATTCCATACAAGATACGCCATACTCATTAGCCGTTTGATAGGTACAAGACACAACATTCTCATACAGTTTTCAACACTGAATGGCTGATGATTTCTCATATTCTTAGAATATTCTGTGGAACTACGAGATTCATTTCTACCACAAAATTACAGTAACGCTCAGAAGTGCCGCATTTGGGCTAAAGAAAATCTGGGGATAGACATTAAAATTCCCCTATCTACAAAGGTCACTGTCTGGTACGGATTCAGGGCAACATTCATCTCTGGACCATTCTTTTTTGTAGAAATTGGTGAAGTTAGGCCTCTCAATTGTTCCATTAAGGATCGTTGATACTAAGACACACATGTTTGTTGTGACGCCCCTATAATAAGGCGAGTCCTTACCACGATCATTTTCCTTCAGAGTGGGATGCCTCCATATATTGATAAATCCGTGTAGGCACTATAGCTCCACAATTCACAGATGAACACGTTTTTACTCATTTTTCTCCTCATTCACGCCTACCACATTAGTCAGATCTAACTACATGCGATTTTTGGTTATAGGGTTATTTAAAAAGAATGGTATATCGTGAAATTTTGTGAAGTTGAAAGACTTAAAGTACTCCATAACATGTCATCAGCGCAGCCTCACAAATGAATGGTTACGATCTGCTGTTGAACACACTGTACATCGAATTGAAATTTACATGTGATTGAGGATGGTAACTTGGAGCAACTTTCCCTACATCGTCCTGTCAACGATTAATAACTGCTCCTCTTATGCAGCTCTTGTTCTAATCTAATCTTTTCATATTTATGCGAACTGATCTGTTTTTGTCTCTTCCTTACCTTTACTTACTGTATTTGAAGAAAAGTAACCTGAAACTAGTCAATAAATGTAAATAGTGTTTTCTTATATTCCGTTTCGGTTGTTTATTTTGTTAAATTTCATATATTTTTCAAAATTACACCTTTTAGTGGACATTTAGGAACTAAAATAATATTTGAAATTACATGATATACAATCTCTTTGCAATCCATTCACAGGTTTGCTCTGTAGGATGAAATTTGTAGGAGAAGTTTATATTCTATCAATTACTCATGTGTGTGTGTATATTAATAATATAAACTCTTGTATTTATATATATATATATATATATATATATATATATATATATATATATATATATATATATATATATATATATATATATATATATATATATATATATATATATATATATATATATATAAAATTATAGATATAAATATATATATATATATATATATATATATATATATATATATATATATATATATATATATATATATAATTTTACGTATATCTTATTCTTAAGATCTTTGGTTATTTTTATATTTCAACCAAAAGAGCATGGGTTAGTGATAAACAAAATTTGATTTGCAATATAACTTACCTTTTGGATAGGAAAGCCGTGCCTCCAATGCAGGTTTCCCATCACCGCAGTTGTCCCGATCCCGTGGAAGGCAACGATCTCCACTCCCGACTACGACGTCAAAATTAGATTCAGGGTCTTCCACTTTGTCCAGTGAATGAATCCTCAGTATCTGATGACGTTCTGGATCAGAAATGTACAGGTGGCCGTCAGTGGGACTGAGAGTGATATGATAATGAGTAGACATATCGGTTGTCCTGTTAAAGATATTCAGTGAGATCCTTAAGATATGAACTTGGGAATTTTATACTTATTTACTTAAAAACGAAATCATATTAAAATGCATGAGTATAGAATTTCTGTTTGTAAAAGAGAATTTTGATGAACTAAATACTGGATAAATAAATTTGAAATTATTCAAGTTATTCTGAAATCACACATGAATATAATATTTTTAAATTAAATATAATTGATTGTAGAAAGTTAGGAAATAAGTTTGAAGAAAACTAAAAATGTCAAAGAATGTACTAAAAGTAGCTACTTTAATGCTAAAAGAACATATATGTCATTAAAAATATATAATATTTTAAAATTAATTTGCTATTGAGTTCCATCTTTTATTTAGGAGATCGATGCAGATATGGGATTTATGTAAGAAAAAATCAAAAGTTATAAGTTTTTCACTAAAATGATTACACATATACAACCTCAGGTATTAATTTTTTAAATACATTATAATGTTCGTGAGAAATGAATTAAAATTGATGAAATTGTAATTTTTTGGAAAACAAATTTGTAACAATTTTTATTATTTCGTATTCATAATAAATTTTGGGTGTTTATTATATATTTCGGAACATATTGCGACAATATTATTTTGCTGTTGTGCGTTTATGTTTTATGTCATCTATTATCATTACATTTATTATTTACTTTTTCGTTGCACGCCTCATTGCAGGTTATTCATATTATCAACGTGTATAATATGTGTGCATTATTGCTATGGTAAATTATTAAAAATATGGATTGATTTTAAAGGACACTTATATATTTAACTAAGACGCTTGTCGATCGGAAACATGTCCACAAATTTATTTCCTGTATCACTCCTATATATTTATTTTCAAATTTATTTAGATAAATTCTGTTTATGAGACAAAAACTTTAAAATTAAATGTTATAATGTTAACAGTAAAAAGCATTTGTTTTATTTCTACCATACACAGAACAACAGAGAAATTATGAATTCTATTACAAGATACTATTTTTGAATAACTTGACAGGATTCGTACTAAAATTATAAAAAGTGATCATATTACTTTGTAAAAACAAAGTTTTGTAAAAAATGTTAGATTACATAAATTTAATTTTTGCATTAATTTCTTCCATTACTTGTAATTAACATTCATGAATAGGTCAATTTGACAGAGATTAATTATAAGTGTAATTTGACGATACCGAATATGAAAATACGTTAATTCAAATTACCTCATTCTGAAGACTGTATAGACTTGTCCATTTGTAGTAATTCTACGAATGAGATTGAAATCACCCACATAAACGCTGCCATCGGGACCTGAGGCCAAAGCTACCGGGGCCAAGAGTCTGGCTTCCTTGGCCATGCCATTGCATTCTGGACACAGCATTGGCCTCTGAAGACCAGTGCCCATCAGAGTAGCAATTACTCTTGGTTGTTGTTTAAAATATATCGTTGTGCCATCACCTTTTTGCAACACCCCTAAAAGTATACATAGCATTCAATGTAAGGTAATAATGATAATATAAATTTTTTTAGGGAATTAGGTTTTGTATTTCGTTAAAAAGAAGTGTTAATGCAGAGTAAATTTTTTTAAATATTGCTGTCTTTCGAAGTGAACAATACATGAAAATCTCATTTACATATAATGTGTTTGTCTTTTCCTTTTGTAAGCTTTCACGTATCATATATTCAAAAATAATTAATTTTTTTAATATTTAATTATTTTTAAAATAACATTTGAATTTTGAATTTTGCAATGATGTTTAAATATTTAAAAATTAATGTTTGAAGTATTTAAAAATATAAAAAAACACAATAATTTTAGATTCATGTTTAGTTAATTTCATAAAATTTCACATATAAAGATATCATTTTAAAATGTAGTATATCTTCTAATTTTACAAATGAATTGTGATAAATCGTAAATATTTCCAAAAATAAAAATAGCTTACATTTTCTTATCCGAAATAATTGATGATGACAATTTAAAATAGAAATAATATTTACAATTACTTTTCCAATTGATTCTATCTGTCAACTTAAGAAACACCAAAATTTTATTCAACATTTACAATCGTAATCTTATTGATAATGCGGGCAATCAGCCATTTTAGCGCATGTCCAAAATTCTACTGTATACAATTCTACGGTTTTAGATTGATTAAACGAAGAATTTAGGATTGTAGAGTCATATAAATGAATACGTATAGAATACATTAATTAATTTAAGTAAATTATAGTAATGTTACATTAATTTTAAATCTACTTTAAATTTTCAAATAACACATCATTATATGTGTTCGAATAATTCATCAATATATACATCACCATAGAAATCCAAATAAGTGTAATAAAAATTACAAGAAATTATTTAAATTACTATAAAACATTACGTGAAACATTTCAATTTAAAGTTTCGAATTCGCAATTAAAAATTTAATTAAAAATAAAATAATTTATCAAGAATAATTTGTAGATGAAAGAACATTTTGATATGCAATTCTGAGAAAATTCATGCTCTTATAAAGAAATTCAATCAGATAATGATTAAAATTTTAATTATTTATTATTTACAAAATATCAAAAGAAATAATACTAAGAAATATTCAATCAAACCTTTTTTTAATTAAAATTGGATAAAAGGCATTATGCAATTTATTCTGTTATCATTCTTGATTTTGAAAACATTTTTATCTAAAATAATTGTATTCATTGTCTAGATAGGAATCAGTTTCTTAATTAATAAGCATAGTTTTCTCTCAATTCAAGGGTCTTTCTAAAATCCGTCTAAAGATTACTAATGTGAGGAGTCATTTGTAGATGAAAAAATCGTATTTTTTTCTAATTCTTGAGTGAAAATAGCAAAAATATCAATTACTTCACAACATTTATAGAAAAATGTGTTCAAAGTAATAATAGGGACAGTGAATAAACGTGTTTTCTAAGAATATTTTGCCTACAGATACATATGTATATTGGTCTATGTATGCATAAAACTATACTTACAAATCATAATATTAAATTTCCCTTGTTAAAAAGGTAATTGCCTATGAATACATATGTATATTTGCCTGTATATTTTCCTATGGATACATATGTATATTTGCCGATATATTTTCATATGAATACATAAAACTCTATTCCTACAAATCAAAATATTACATTTTCCTTCTTAGAAAAAGTAACGTTTGTCGTAAACATAAATTTATCATGCATATCCTAAATGATTAATACGATGATAAAAATTCGAAGAAACTCAAAAAATTTTAATAGTTAGAAATTCTAAAACTTAAAATTTTATGCACAAAACTATAATCAATATAAATTTATATAGGTAAAATTTTTATATAAGCATTGAAATAAAAATATTACATCATTTATCACAGCTGAAATATATATTTGTAGCATAATTTTCTAACTTTTTTATGTTTTACGTTACGTTCAAATATTATTTTATTAAATACTTAAGGAATATATTCGTTGAAAATTATGCAAAATTTTATTTTATTTCTTAAGAAATTGTCATCAGCAATAATAATATATCCAGCTTTAATATTTTTATATATTGCCCCCTTCGCGAGAAATCTAATAATATAATAACTGATATAATGGGTTTTAATTCGATTTAAGTTCTCGTTGAACAACGGTATATGAATGTAGCATTTCTGATTTTCAACTGACAATTCTTGAGGTTAAAGCTAAGATGTTTTCTGAGATTTTTCTCTGGTAACGTATGAGCACATGTCGTTAACTATGTAAGTTTCTAAGTTTCTATCGAAAAACCTTTCATGAGATTTTCAAACATTTTATAACAAAAGTCAAATATTATGTTACCACTTTACAATATCTGAATTTTATTTAAATGTGATGTGGGGCAAATCATTTTACAATCAACTTATTCTAGTAACAGTAAGCCCAATCTATATATATGAATGAGTTTAATTAAAAGGATTTCAAACAACTAGCTGAAGTACTTCCAGTTAGTTATGTTTTTAACAAACCTGTTGGAAATTTTTTCCCTTACCATATAGGTAATGGAACAAGCAGCTGAACAACCATTGCTATGGTCTTTATTTTACAGAGAATAAATTCGATTATTACCTCGGGCGTTGATTGTGAATGTGCGGTCGCGCGTTATATTTTTGATAAAGGGCATTGGACACCCCCAGAAGGTAAGCTAATGTTAACGGCCGCAGCACATCATCCGCGTAAGATTGGGCTGTCATAATGTCGAGAATACGAACTGGAAGTGACCTGGAATCGCAAGCAATAGTGCTTCAAACCATAATGCCAAGTTGTCAAACGGTGCGGAATTCCACCATAGCTACAGGACTGGACCTGTCTCCACATCGATGCCACACTCGTTCGCGGCGATGATCACAGAAGAAACAGAAGCTCGACTCATCTGAGAAGACGATCCTGTGCCACTCCGTGATCTACATCGCTATAATCCGACATCATTCTAGATGCTGACATTTATAATGTGGGGTCAATGGCAGTCTTCTTAATGGACGATATGAGCACGCGCAGGACACTAGCAATCATCCGACGGCAAGTTGGTCTGCTCTATATGGGAGCATCCAGGGAGTCTTGCACGGGCTTCGGAATTTCGGTAGACGTGCTCTGCGGGGCCTGCACTACCTCTCGTCAGACATGTTGATCCACGTGTGCTGATGTCACTCGCAAACGTTTCACCATTCCTTGTTCCAACCAACTTCTTCACAACCACATCCAGGTGTCTGTCAGCCGCGATTTGCCGTAAGGACCAACCTGCCCTTCTCAGCCTGATCACCATGACCATCATAAAATCCCCTGTTTTGGGCATTTTGTGCAATTAAAGGCATCCTTTGTCGCAAGAACAAACTTTCACTTTCAACGATTATTTTCCAAACAGCAATAACTGCGTGAATATTTAATAATCACTTTCAACGATTATTTTCCAAACAGCAATAACTGCGTGAATATTGCCCACTCTGCTGGTTCATCCCTTATAACTTACCCTACGTGCACTGAGAGCTATACATTCCATATCATTTGCATAACTGGGAGAGGTGCCTCTATCCGGAAATTTGCATCATTTTCTGGTCACTCCTTCTTTGTGTTGCATTTTCAAAGTCCGTCAGGTGTATATATATATATATATATATATATATATATATATATATATATATATATATA
The DNA here is from genome assembly GCA_037975125.1 of Latrodectus hesperus. Lineage (NCBI taxonomy): Eukaryota > Metazoa > Arthropoda > Arachnida > Araneae > Theridiidae > Latrodectus > Latrodectus hesperus. Next base: position 4,402,607 of record CM075852.1, on the reverse strand, counting down.
TATATATATATATATATATATATATATATAATATATGTATTATATATATAATTAGTTTTAAAAGGTTTCCAGTTAGATCTTACATGCAAAATTGACAGAAGAGAGACAAAAAAGTAATACGAACAAGGATTAATCTTCTATATTCAAATCAGAAAATTATTTCTAAACTGTTAATTAAAATAGATTTGCAAAGAAAAGAGACAAATCATTTATGTTACGTTGTACTCTTTAATGGTTTTTTTTTTTTTACATATTTTTTTGGACGCATTGAATTTTTAGTTAACATTTTAATATGCTATGATAAATCACAAACACACACAATTACTTTTATTTCATAAATTTAATTTTTACAGTTTATTTTTACAATAAGGCGTTTCATGAACTTCTGCCGGGGTAGTTGATGTGAAACGTATTCGTAATTCGTTTATTTCACAACTAGAGAATAATTATTTAAATTTTATTATTTGAAATTATCTTTATTAAATGGATTTAGAAATTTTGGAAACAAAAAGTGGAAAAAAGTTGGAAAAAAAAATCTACATAATTTTTATTGAAAATAAAAAAAGCTTTATCATTAAACTATATATCTATAAAGTATTTTAACTAATGGCAATTCAAAACATATTTAAATTTTACGCAGCTCAAAACCATATAAAGTATTACCTTCATGAAAATTGTATCGATGATGTATATCCAGATTCCAGCCTCCTAACTCTGAAGTGTCCATATCATATCCTTTGATGGTCATAGAATGGGATGTCCAAATGATTTGTTGACAAGTTGTATACTCATAGCCGACGAAAACTGTTATAATAAAATAAAAATTTGTAAAAGGGTTAACTATCGACGGACAAATAATATATATAATAAATAATGATTTCATTTAATTAAATATTTTAACAATCATTGATATAAAAAAAAGTTTAAGATTTATATGATAGATCGGTATAGGTAAAGGTACCCCCTAGTATGGCAAAATATTTGGGGATAAATATTATAGATAAACTTTAATATTTAATAACCCTGGTATTTTCGTCGCTTAAGCTATCGTAGATTTAGGTTTGCAATTTTATATTCACATTTTAGCGCTTACCTAGGTGTTCAAAAAATCGCCAAAAATTCAATAGAATTATCTAATTATATACACACACACACACACACACACACATATATATATATATATATATATATATATATATATATATATATATATATATATATATATATATATATATATATATATATATATATATATATATATATATATAGTATATATATATATTTTATATATATATATATATATATATATATATATATATATATATATATATATATATATATATATATATATATATATATATATATTTTATATATATATATATATATATATATATATATATATATATATATATATATATATATATATATATATATATATATATATATATATATATATATATATATATATATATATATATATATATAATTTTTGCAAATTTTCTCTTTCTTTTTACTTTCTTACTAAGAATAAAGTTTTCAGCTGGTTATTTGTAAATTATTTTTAGACATAATACGCGAATTAATATTCTTTCATTATTGCTATTACTTAAACTATTTCATTATCACCTTGTAGTAGTTAACTGATTTAAAAATATACAGGAAATAGTAAAGGAAAAAGAAACAGACTCTAAATTTAACATTTGAACTGTTTCTGGAACGCTATTTAACTGCTATTTGTCACAGCCGTTCCTGTGATAAATTACTTCAGCTAAGCAGGTCGAACTTCTTTTACTTGTTTCCTTCTGTCAGCTGATACGAAAGAAAACAAACAATTCTTTATAAAGAATTATTACGTTACTCTGAAAATTTATTGAAGTCAAAATATCAAGTAGAAATTTAAATTAAATTTTAAATTTTAACTTATTGAAATGGAGCAAAGTAAGAGTATGTAGAATATTTATTTATAATCTGAAATCAGCGCTTAGTAAATAATTATATAATATTAAATATACTAATCAAATTTATATTATTATTAATTATCATGAAATATACCTAATGCTTAAAGCTTAGTTTGAACAAACTCTTTAACAACGCAAAAATAAATTTAATTATACATGTATTTAACTATATCTTCTTGCAAAAAAATTAATGGCTTATCACTATTTGTTGTATCTTAAAATGTAGAGACTTATGCTCTTACAACAATCGGTACTTAATGTCAAGTGAACGTCATTGGCTGTTGTGGAAAATGCTTTTCTTTATTATTTATTCAAGAATTATTTCCTAGTAGGAAATAATCATTCTTATAAAAAGCTCAATTTTTTAAAATTTTTGAACTTTGTTGTAAGACTTTAATCATTTTTTGTTACATTATATTTTAATAAGCTAACTTAACAAGCTCAGATGTTGTGAAGTTTCCCAAATTATAGCAAAGATTTTTTCTTAAAACCACAAACCCTTAAAAGCAAAACTTTAAAAAATATTCAGTGAAATGAATTTTTATATTTTAAAAATGATCATTAAAAATAGACATTTTGGAATATAAATTTAGTTTAATAAAAATATTTAATAATATACTTAGATAACTATCGCTAAATAAGCTTTTTTTTCATAAAAGATGTATCATTATTTCAAGAATATCACATAAATGCTACTTAATCCAGTGGTTAGAAAAATAATACAAGATTAAGAATATTTTATATAGTTAAAGTAAAGTGATGTAAATTATTAAAGATTTTACAATTTAAACATAAAATTTTTAAACTGTCTTAATTAAATAAATACCAAAAAATAAAATAATAATTTTAAGGTATGTAATAAAAGTTCAAAACAAAGAAATAATCCTCGCAATTAAAACTTTATTATTTAAGATGTTATTATAAATTTTATTTAAAACATAGAATATATTAATGTAAAATAAAGTAGTTAAAAAAAAGGAAAATAATTACCAAATACGTAGGCTGACTTTTAAGATTCTACAAACGACCAATAGAAGGCGCTACTGAAATTTGTCTTCAGGATATTAGAAAAATTCATATTTTTTTAATACTTTGAAATCAGTGGCATCTTAGAAATCTTCTGTGTATTTTGCTTACAGGGAATGTTTTAATGGAACAAGTGAATGAAAATAAAATTGAAATAACTCGTGAAGGTTTCCATTGGATGAATTTTTTTATGATTTTAAGAAAGACCTCACTCGACAAGAAAGCTTAGTATTGCATCGTGAAACTTTTGGCAATGGAATTCCATCGGAAAAGACTATTTACAATAGGTTGGCAGAATTTCGTCGGGGACGTGCGTCTGCCAGTGACGATCTTATGAAGGAGAATCAAAACCGGTAGTGATTCCAGACAACATACATGCTATGCTCTAGATAATCTTATGTGCTCAGACACATCTCATGAAGGAGAATCAAAATCGGTAGTGATTGCAGACAACAAACATGCTATGCTCTAGATAATCTTATGTGCTCAGACACATCTCATGAAGGAGAATCAAAACCGATAGTCATTCCAAACAACATACATGCTATGCTCAAGATAATTTTATGTGCTCAGACACATCTCATGAAGGAGAATCAAAATCGGTAGTGATTCCAAACAACATAAATGTTGTACTCAAGATAATTTCATGCGCTCAAGACACATCTCATGAAGGAGAATCAAAACTAATAGTGATTCAAAACAACATACATGCTGTGCTCAAGATAATTTAAGAAGATCGGTAAGTCACGTATTGTGTGATAGAGTCATCTCTTGATATATTACAAACTACAATATATTCGAATTTTTACGATCACTTAACTATTAAAAAAATTGTTCAAGACGAATTTCGCACAATTTAGCATAAGCTGAAAAAGATGCTCGAAAAAATTGGAGTAAGGAAATGCTAAAAAAATTCAAATTGGGAACTACAAAATCTGAGACACCAGTCAGTCAAGAGTAGGAACACCAGATGTCAAATATGAAGGTCTACTGCGCACATTCATCAATTGTAGCTCGTACAGTAGCGAATATAAATAATTATGTCGAAAGTAGCTGTTCGGTGTTGTTTGTTTTATGACTTTCAAGTGAGCTTATGATCTGTTGCATCAAGTCATAGGATATGTCAAGCGTTTTTAGATAGTGCAGTGAATGAACGTACGGGAAGATGTTGTTTTTAAAGATTCAGGTCGGGATACTTGTCGCTCTATGACAAAGACTGTTTGTGGTGGACTGCCCGTTCAGTGGTAAACTATTAACAGCTATCAATGGATCACGTGGTCACTGCGGATCTGTGCTATAGGTACATGTGCTACAGGCATTGTAATAGAAGGAGCCTATGGCCGGTAAAGAAAGCTAGCATGTAACGTGGGTTACCAGCAATACCATACAGTGACTTGGTTGGGAGACTTTATGCCATCCTACTTATCTCCTGACCTTGCACTATCAGAGATTACCACATCTTCCATTCCCTGCACAATCCTCTTCATAGGAAATCTCTCACAAATGAAATAGACTTGTGCGAAGCACATGCGGACTTCTTTGCGTTCAAAACGCTGGAAATTACCGCAAGGGGATTGTACAACTGGAAACTGAACAGAAGATGCTGGATAACGATGGTGTTTACACTTCGAATACTAACAATAGACTACACTTGTTGTAGGTCATGTTCTTTTGAGTCATTAAAACAGTAAGATATTAAAACAGTAACAGAGATGCTCTTTTGAGTCATTAAAACAGTAAACAGACCGTATATACTCACGAGTGATTGGCGCAAGTTTCTCAATAATTTATAAACTAATGCTTTTAATTAGATACAAATCCTAAAAACATGCCACTCAATTTAGAAGTTTGTACGAAGATATCTAGAATAAAACAGATATCACACAATTTATGTTGAAAGGCATGATTATTCTGTCAAATATTGTGCACAGGTACTAGTTTTCACATTAAATATGAAATAACTGTTGTCTATATTGCTCATATGTAAACTGTACACGACTTGGTATTATATTTATTGATATTTAATGCAACTGAGATTCCGCAAAGTAATGAGATATTTTGCGGTTTGTAATTGAAAGATATATATATATATATATATATATATATATATATATATATATATATATATATATATATATATGTATATATATATATATATATATATATATATATATATATATATATATATATATATATATATATATATATGTATATATATATATATATATATATATATATATATATATATATATATATATATATATATATATATATATATATATATATATATATATATATATATATATATATATATATATATATATATATATATATATATATATATATATATATATATATATATATATATATATATATATATATATATATATATATATATATATATATATATATATATATATATATATATATATATATATATATATATATATATATATATATATATTGCTATTCGTTCTCTATCGAAAGGCAACAATATATATAGGTTAAAATAATTTTCATTTAATATACAATTACATGACATTATATAATTTTGTATGGAATAACGAGATCATTGATGCAAGCGGGTTCACATCTTCTGACGAGAAAATCTGACAATATTCTCTGCAAATAATCAGCAGAGTATTACAGATGCATTAATAATCTAGATATATAGTTGTCTAAGAAAGTTCAAAGTGGGAGAAATAATAAAACAGAATGATAAACGTTATTTTTAGTAGATTAAAATATTCTTGTTATGAATAACCAGTAAATATTCGTACGAATTACTCTTTTTTCACGCTTCATAGCAAGTTATTTCTAGAAACAATTACAGTACAAGGAACTTATCCCAAGATCTTGCCTCTGTATGGAATCTGAGTAGATTTTAAAAAGGAAATAATTATCCCACAATAGAAAGAAAAATATCTCTAATAAAATACTTCACATTTATATTTAATCATAAATGAAATATTTTATTAATAAATTCTATCAGCTCTTTACATAAATCTTAATATAAAACAAGGAATACATTTTTTATAATGAAACAATAACAAATTAAATCTATATTTTTATATCTATATCTATATTTATATCGATTATAATTAAATCTATTTATATTATAGAGTATTTAATATCAGGGATAGATCTTATGCAATTAGTTATACATGATTAACACATAAAAAATTCCGTAAAACAAATAGTTTAATATCATTGCTGATACTTTCAAAAGTGCGAGAGATAAAACACATGTAAGCGATGAATATTATATTAAAGTCTTAAAATTTTTACAGTATAAACTTACTCGATTATATTTTAATATAGATTTCGTAACAAAGTAAATATGTTAATACTTAAATATACTAAGTTTACATTTTCACACAGAAAAGATTTAAAAGTGCGTTACATTTTTACTTTCAGGAAATTTAAGAAAAGTTTTCACTTCATTTATTCCAAACATTCTACGCAGGTAACCGAGCTTTATCTATTCTAAGTTATTTGAATAACACGAGGAAACATGTAAATAGGGATCGAACATCAGCAAATGTTTATGGAGAAAACTTTTGAAAAAGAATTTTTAATTACTTTACCTAAGCATCTCTCCACGTTTTACCTTTTGTAAATGGATCTTCTTCCTTTACTCACAATTACCATAATTTGACGGGATTCTAATTTCCGTAACTAGAACAAAATACTGCTTATTCTAACCAGGACAGGAATATTTTTGGATGGACTGAAATCGATAACTTACAAATATTTCAATTCGCTATAACGCTGTGAAAGTGACAGAAAATGTAAGAGTGTTTTGCAAGTGATACAATTTTACAAATTATTATTTAGTCTGAAATTAGCGTAATATCATTGAAAATTGCATGAATTTTTAAAATTATGTATACCGAAATGGAAGGATTTCATTAATCAATTTGAAATAATTTCAAAGCAACATTTTCATTCGGTTGCAATTTTCCATGTAAATTATAGGCTCTGAAAAATATTTCCAAAAATTGAAGAATATAAAGAGTTCAAATTTAAAATAATATAAATTTAAGACTGATATCAAGATAAGAAATACCATTTTTAAACTTTGTTCTATTCTAAACTCAGTCTTTTTAAAACAAAATAAATACAAATAGAAAATTCTCAATTTAGGATAAAAAAAAAGTTATCAATAATAAAAAAGGCCATGTTAAAAAATTAAGATTATAATCTTCGTTCAAATTTCTACAAAACCAAAAACAGTCTTGTCAAAAAATGGATTAATAATGATAGTCAAAACTATACAAATGTATAATTTGTCTTTATATAAATCACAATATTTTAAATATATACACAACTCAATGAATTACTGATATTAATTTGTAAGTTATTATTAGATTCTATTAGACTTTTTGTATTATTGTTAGAAATTAATATGATTGATGTAATTTTAGAAAATATTTTTATTATTTAGATTTCATTTCACAAAAAATATTAACAAGCTGCAAAAAGTTCAATTAATCTTCCTTTGTTCTTACAATAAATACGTTAAGCATAAAAAAGTCTATTTTATTACAGTACACTTACAAGGTATGTACTTAATAATGGAAATTCAAGATTCTTTTTATTTTAAAAGCTTAAGAACTACAGTTTTGGAGAAATTAATTAATAATATTCTCTTTTTGAAGGCGTAATCTTCTTATGTTACTTGAAAAGAATGCTTTATTTACTAAGAGAAGGTATTAGAATTTAAAAAAGTGAAGGAAAATATGTATATTATAATCAGAGAGTGATTTGAATCAATGTTTAATTAAGACATGCACTTCTGAATAATTTATCGAAACATATTAATAATTAATTTAAGGTACTATAAAGTTACTAAGTAGTATATTTTCATTATTAAAAAACACAAATTAATAAGAGTAAAATTAATAACACAATTGTTTCTATGGTAGCGAATGTTTAAAAATAAACAAACCTCTTGCAGTAGTCAGTCCATAGACTTTCTGCTTATAAACGTTTCGCTTATTCCAAGCATATGTAAACTTGATGTCAGGGTCTGCTTCAAATATTTTCTGAAAGAATATACCTTCAATAATGATATGCAAATGAACCAAGCGCAATGATGACGTCACATTACTAGGTGTTAGCTGTAGATGAATCGTAGATAAATATCCATGAGCGTGACTACTGTGATAAACAAGGTGTAGATCAGATCCAGGAATAGATAAGCTCTCCTGAAGAACCTGGGAATGATAATAAGACATATGTTAAAGCAAAATATGGAATATAGTAATAATGTTTTTATCAATTAATAATGCACTTTTTCTAACTGGAGAAATATTTATGAGGTTTAAAAAATTGAAAAACTTTAAGCTTCTTTCTTATTAAATGGGTCTTATTGTTGCTGTTGTCTTGTGCCAGCTAGGTTGGCATTATGGGTTGCGCTGCTCCACTTTTCCAACTGAACCATATTATGGTGTGGAGTCCGACTTCCTCAGTACATACATGCCATAGGTACCCATTTATAGGGTAGGCAACCATTCACAACCCATTAATACAAGGAAAGGACGAAGACACGATAGATAGAGAGAGAAAGTACATCCATGCCCAAACCGGGACTAGAAGCCAGAAGTTCTCTATCCGAAGTCAGGTATGCTGACCACTAGACAAGTTGGGTGGGATTAGTCGGTTCTTAAACCCCTAAAATGGGCTTTACACGATTAAGCATGGAATAGAACTGGATTAATAAAAGCAAACAATTCATTTCACACTGCTTCAAGTCTACGTCTCACTTCTTCAAGCATAATAGACAAATAACCCTGGCTATCCAGTGTCTCCGCAATCCATAACCAGATATTTTAAATCAGTGACAGGTTCAGAAATTGTGCGGGTCACTAAAACAGAAAACTTTGTGTTTAAAGGAAGGTCAGAACATGACTTGCAATATGCGCTCTTGTACTATCGTGTTGAAAGATGGGTTTTTTCCTAGAAATCGAAGGTAGAGAGAATCACTGGCATTAAGATGCTAAAAATGTATCCAACGTGACTCAAGTTACTATTCATCTGAATTAGAGATGTGCTTGTCATATAAACAATGACTTCTTTTATTACCACCCCAAGTACAGAGCCTCTATGAAGACATGGGATGTAATCAGATGAAAAGATGAGCGTTCTTCTCGGACTCTCCAAGCTGAACTGGGACTCGTTTGTACAGAGGAATTATGCCATTCAAGTATCAAGCTTTGTATTTGGGCTATGTGTGCTACTATAGTTCATTATTAATCGACGTCAAGCCGAACTGGCAGCCGAATGGTTAGCGCCTTGCCTTTGGTTCAACAGTTCGAGTGTTTGAATCCCACCTTGGGCTTGGATGTTTGTAGTTATTCGGAATCCACTTTAAACCGTAGGTCCCGGTCTAATTAGCCCTCGTGTGCAAAGAATGACCGTTGAGAGTTACAAACAAACCAAACCAACCAACCTAATCGACATCAAAATAACGATGCTGAAATGATAGTCTGTAATATTTCAAACGTCGCCGAACTGTATGGACTGGTGCTGGACATGCTTCGAAAAGTCAGCTTTTCAATGAAGAGTGGTTATATGGTTTTGCAAAATCGTTCTCACAAAATCTTTGTTGCTATATGGTTTAATCATGAGAGGATATTTGAAATCTCGCTTGCTGTTCAGTATGGTCCTCAGAATTCATGTAGTCATGATTCTAGTTAGGTTTTGACTCTAATGGGAGAGATAATATCACTGAACTATAATCCACACTTTTGACAGACAACTGTTTTGCTTCTATAACATTCCAACATATACTGGTAAGAATTTATTTATTATTATTCGAAGCATAATGTGATATTCGAAGGAAACTCTAACCTTACAAATTGATTTCTGATTAAGTAATATGCAAAGTTCAAACACTTGCATACATTTTCCTTAATGAAGTGTTTTAGATGCATTTCTGATTTGCATGCTCTGAACTGAACAAATGAGCTTAAATTATAATCATTTACATATTCCAACTTCTTTTTTAATCATTCCTTCTTGGTAATCTTTCCCAATCTTTTCGGTTAGTTTATTTTTATCTACATTTCTTACTTTAATTATGAAATTCAAATTAAATAAATGATATAACAAATGAATTTAATTTTTAAATTTAATGTGCATTATTATTGACATAAGTCATAGGAAAGTCCGTGATTTTTTTTTAAGAAAATGAGAATTATAACTTCTTTAAAACCCTGCTGCATGAAACTTCAATTAAAAAAAAAATCTGTTGTGTCATTAATATCCTCCTACCAAAATCTGTTGAGAGAATTAACATTTGGTTAAAAGAACTATTTTTTTATCGTTATTCCAGCTAGCACTAAAAGATTAGATGTGATCACTAAAAGATTAGAAAGAAAGATGTGCTAAGCATTGCTTCGATCTTTCATGGATTCTATTCCAGCTTCAAACTTACATGTTAAACATGTTCCGAAAACACTTTAAATTATAGGCTTCTGTTCAGTTAGACATTATTTTTATCCAAAAGCTATAGTAAACTGATAAACAATTAAAACTTAAATAATACGTAAAAAGTTTTTCTTTGATAACACCCTCTTCAAAATGTGAATAAAATTCCATTTTTAAACCCAGCTAATGTTCAGGAATGGAAGAGAAATGTTGTTCATTAGATTTTGGTATGTTTTCCTATTGGAGTGGGTGCTTGAGAATTTTCCGTGTTTGCAATATAAGACTTTGGCCGTCAAAAAATCCCCCCGGAATGCAACGCGCGGTGAAATTTTAACTGCTACACAAAAACCTTTGATTGTTATATTAAGGAATATCTAAGAATTAAACATATTTATATGTGATAAACTTGTTGCTTAGTAATTAATTAAAATACATTTAACACAATAAAAGGTATAATCAGAACATACTATGACAGGTTTCTAAAGTCAGCTTTAAAAACGATTTGAAAAAATGCAGTCATCAAATTTTTTCTGCATCGTTCATAAAACTCATTTAATTAGTAAAATGCTTAGATTTTATTCGTATAATACTTAATAGGTTAAAGGTTATTTTATTTAAAAATGCTAATTAATTATGAAAGTTTACTTTTACAGAAAAATAGCACTTATCTTACAATTTTTTTTTTATTTAGTTGAATACAATCATACATTCTTAATAAAACAACAATACTTTAAAGCAATTATTTAAGTAAATAAAATTGACTCCAATTTTATTAAGATTCTTCTTTCGTTTAAACCAAAATGTTGCAACATAAGCGGAATTTTTAAAGTAAATGCATAATAAAATTGATAAAATTTGGATAAATTATGAAACTACAAAGCACAGAATTTTAAAAGGTGTGTAGTTCAATCAACTTTTTTAAGAACCTGCATAATTTTTTTTAAAATATTGTATTTTTCTACGAATAGTATTCATATTTTGGATATGAATACATTTTTTAATTTAAAATTCAAATTATATTTACATTCCCTGTAGAGCTTAAATATCTAATATTATAAAATTGATATTACGAAGTTTATCTTTACAATTTTTGATTTACTTCGAAATATATAAAAAGTTTCTTAATTAAATCTATTTGTGTTTTTAAAAGATGTTAACTTAACGAAAAACAGAAAAGTGCTTATACTAAGTTAAATTGAAAGGAAAATAATTCAAAATACAAAGACTGAATACAGATTGATGAGAGATCATTTAGAGTTGCATAAATAGATAGAATAAAAATAGTAGTTTATCATCATTAATCAACTTTTCTTCTTCTTCAAATCATATGGTTATTTTTATTGAATGAAGTTAAAAATAACATTCGTCGATTTACAAAAATAATACCTAAAATTTAATCAAGAATACTAAGTATATAATTACTTTTACATATTACAAGATAGGCATTTTTAATAATTTTTTAATAGAAATAATTCTAAAGAATTAAAAAGTAAATAAAAAACAATTAAAAAAATAATTCGCAAAGAAAACCCAATAAGGCTAAGTTTACTCAAAAACAAGTTACACATTTTTAATAAAATGAACTATCAATACTGAAACTGATTAATTATTTGTTTTTCAAGTGCATTAAATATTTAATTCGCACATTTATAATTTAACGCATTGTTAGATATTTAAATTAATATATTCTTTATTTTCTGTATTATTATATCTAAGAAAAATAAATGATAGTTAAAAATAATTGAAGCTATATGATTTGTTACTTGCAAAATATTTCCTCTGTGAGTAGCAAATTTTGATTGAGAGTTTTTTTTTAAATAAAACAATCATAATACGGGTGCTAATAAACATAAAAAAACGTGTCCTCAAATAGAAATTAGTACTCAAAACCTTATAAGTCAATTCTATGCGAAGACAAAATTGGTAGATAGCAGCCTGGAAAATAATAGCAAGTACATGTTGCAAGGTTCCGCTTATTAGCCAAATTTCGCTTTCTGCGTGTTGTATTAATGACAAAAAAACGTGGTTCAGCGCTGTCTTCGGAGTAGAAGATTCAGGAGTATCCTTGAGTGCCTAGGGCTCTCCAGGCAGGACTTGGTTGATAACCCTCTTCTGGTTTTGGATTATTGTAGAGTGTACAACGTCATGGACCTGGTCTAGCGCTGCTGGCCTTTGGGGGCATGCAACAACGACAACAATAGTTTCAGGAGTACAGGTACAATGGGTTTAGTACAGTTCAGGGTGTTCATCAATTATTGTCGTAGTTTCCGTACCTCATAACTTTCGAATAGAAGATATTACACAAATACCGATTTTGTATTCGTAAATTACAACTCAAAAATTTTATTAATGATTTTAAAAAGTTTAATGAATTTGAACATGGTTTCCCCTCGTAACACATCGAGACGAAATCACTCCAAGTGTTCGCCAGCGTTTGTAAGCGTTTGTTTAATTACTATTTTGAATCGCAGTAACTATTCTGCGCTTCCGTTATCATCAGGGGAGTACACAGGGGTCTGATACACAATGTTCTTGGCAAACCCCATTAGAAAGATGTCCAGTGGTGTTAAATCCAGGGATCTCGGAGGCCATGGGATGGGTCCACCTTTTCCATACCATCTGTCTGCTCTTCCAGACCATGTAACTGCACAGCTGCTTGTCTCGTTGATTTTCGTGGACTGCGAGTAAACTGTTCCTTGGATGCGATCAACATTTCCCTGCGAAGTGCTTGATCTTCCCTCTCCCTTTCGGTGTAGAACGCTACCAGTTTCCTGAAACTGTGTTAACCAGCGTCTGATAGAATTATCCGAAGGAAGATCTTTCTGGTACGTGGTTCTGAAGCGACGTTGAGTAGCTATGACTGATTTAGTTTCGAAACCAACAATACACACATTGCTTTTTCTTGCACTGTCGCCTTTTTTATTTATGACGTCATAATTTCCCAGACGACAAATGTGCTAAGATCGCATTGTTGCCAAGTAAAACTTTTTGAGTTGTAATTTACGAATGCGTAATCGATTTTTGTGTAATATTTTTATTCGAAAGTTATGAGGTACGCGGAAACCCCGACAATAATTAATGAACATCCTGTGTTTTGAAGTACAGGTACAATTCTTGTCGGTATGAGCGAACGAAGATAACGTTTCTGTTTCCTCCATGGACAATTTTCAAAGGAAGAGGAGGCTGGCAAGTTTTTTATTTACCTTGTGGCAAGAGAACGAATGTCAAAAAAGCTCTAAGTTATTGGGTTACCTACAATATTAAATCAAACACTTTTCCAATTGAAAAATTATATTTTTTTAGAAAAATATTTTTATGTTTTACCATAACCAATAAAATATTCCTTGCGTCTCAAATTTTGTTAAAAATTCTGTTGAGGAAATTTTATCAAAATCTTAATAATATTTTGCATCAAACTTAGTGTGCATTAATGTTTCATGTCTTGGTTTCTGAAAACTAAATTTTTCAGCATATTTCTGCAGTTTTTTGAAATATCTATCGGATTTTTACAATGAATGGTTTATAAAAAGAGTAATGATTTGATATATTTTTTAAAATCAACACTTATAATATTTGCTTTTACTAAACAAAAGCTGGGAAAAAATTCACAGCATTAAATAAAAAAAATTAATAAAAAAACAATAAATGATTTTAGGTTGTCAAAAATGCTAGTTTTAATTACTAATTTAACTAATCTAATTAATTTTTAAGTTAAAATTACTAATTTAATTAGTTATTTTATAAACTATTCTTTTTGTTGAGGTATACGTGAGGCTCGATGAATCTGGGCAATCAAAAATCCTGTCGTCGGTCGTTGAGCAGTTATCATGAATGAAATGATCTGGAGAAAATTTCCTCCCCTTCCAGATCTATGTCAAAATTAAGGGAGAGTATCCTCTGGTGGTGCCATCTATCGGAGGACTCTTAGAAGAAACCGTACTTTAACCTTCGTGGTGATCTGGTTAAATGAAAGACACGCCCTACAGATTTAAGTTCGCATAGTTGTCTACAGAGCGAACTTGTCTTGTCCAAGTGTCATAAGTAATAACAACTCTTTTTGTGTTCTAAACTTGAGCTAGTAAATTGTTGCCTGGGAAAGGTTTACGTAAATTAAAAAAATTAGGTATGTGAATTCATACAATTGATTTATCAATGTTCTTGTATATACCAGTATCGAATATTTTCTTAGCTGTATTCTGTGTTCTCTTGATATGGAATCAATCAAAATCATTTATCAGAATTTTCACCGTTGTAAATTTGTTCGCCTAAGAATAACTTTTGATTTTTTCAACACTGAAAATTTATTTCAAACTCAGTTTTTAACTATTTCAATGCTATTTTAAACCACATCCTTCAATGAGTGATGCGGAATGAAATAACGTTTATTTTTAGTGAGGCATTATTTATGGAAACCAGAAAAGCAATACCATCCAAAATGTTGCAGGGAACGAAAACTTTTTGAAAAATATGTTATAGGCTTGGTCTAAAATTTAATGCATTATATCACGGCATATTGTATTCATATTAAGTATTTCGCACAAAATGTCAAGTCTAGTTATCATCACTACTTGCTCCTATTTTCTATTCCAGAGATTCGTTGATTAACCTTCGCTATTGATACGACATCAAATATTTATAACATTATCATCAGTTTTTAAATATACCCTCTATTTAGAAACATAATACATCGTTCTAATTACTCAGCGTAAGCTACTTCATTAAGAGTGAATACGGTCATTGAATTAATGCGCCAACTAGGTCTACTTAACATGTATTTATAAGGAAAAAAAAATCGTTAATTTTGTAAAGGTGCAGTAAATGATAAAATTAATGCAAAAATTAGTGAACGTTAAATGGTATATCACATATAGTACATTAAAAGTTCACATAAATTTCCAAAATGGAAGTAACTCAATCAAAATTGAACAACACAACTAGTTTTTGAACTTTAATTTCTGATATTGATTGAACAAGAATTATAATAGCATGTTACGAAAAATAAAAATGCAAATAAGCAAAAAATGATAGAAAAATGACACTACAAAGAATTTGCTAATTACTAATATCTTTAAAGTATATTTTTTCCAGTAGACATAACTGTTTGTTACTATCACAAAATCAATATTGTTTCACTGGTTGCTATAGTATATCTGATTCTGGCGAGAGAGAGAAAAAAAGACATTACAATTGTCATGTTTATTTCAGACAATATTTTTCTATGTTTTTTTTTCCTTTTTCCTACTTCATGTTAAGTGCAAAACATGCGTTGATTACTTTGCCATGGTTTGGACTTCCCAAAATAAACGTGATGGTATTCTAACACGAAAATTATGGAATTCTGTCGAATCATGTTCACACAGGTGGAACAAATCGATAACATAGGAATAAACGTCTCCCACATTTTGCGTGTTTGCTGCTGCATGGGGTTTACATTTACATCTGCTTTCCAGTTTGCTGTCGATGTTAATCTGATTAGAATAAACAATATTTATTCAAAAGGAAATCAATTTTTACTGCATTAAACTTCAAATCTTAAAAAGCCTTTTCGCTAATGAAATCTTGCTTGCGTTTCATTCATTTTTCTGATGAAATACCAAATTGAGTTCATGCAATGCAATTCTGGAAGTGCTATTCTTTTATACTAAGAACATAAATCGAATGTTACAATCACGTAACTTTTGCTATTTGTCAAGACTAGATAATCAATAGAATCACATCAAGCCATTAAAATGACACTTTATAACGCATTTGTATGACATTTTTAAAACAAATCTTCATAAAGAGAGTGTATATTTTCTCTATAAATTTCAGTAGTATTCCTTATTCGATATAAAGGAAGAAACAAAAAGAAAATTACAAGAGCCCTTCTTATGTTCATTCAAAATATAACTTTGATATGATAACTTTTCATTAACTTTTTAAATATAAATTACGCTGAAGAAATGTAAATAGAACAATGTTGTAAAACAATGCTCTCTATTATTTGAGGTCTTACATAGATGTTTTCATCTATGAATATCTCATGAATCATCAGAATACTCTTTCGTTTTTGAAAGAAACGCAATTCATCAATGGTATTATATCGCTTAACTTGAAATAAATGGCTTAAAGGCGTTGGTTAAAATTTAAATTAATTACAAATTCTGTAATCAATACTAAATAAAACACATTTTATAATAATAAATAGAAGGATATTATAAAAATGTCTCTCTACTCTTTGTTATAATACATAGATGAAAGTTTTTAAAAGAAGAAATAAGAACTCTTTCGTTTTTAAAGGAAACGAAATTCAGGTACGGTAAAATATCGCTTAAATTAAATAATCGATGTTTACGTAACTTTTTTTTACACTGTGTTTAAGTCAGCGTTAGTTAATATTTATTTTAATTACAAATTCTGTAATCAACATAAAATGCAACAAATTTTTTAAGTTGGAGATTATCAATATGGTTTAATTTTAATTCAACTCCTAACTAATATGGCAGAAGTTCTCAATTAAACCTTGAGCAAAATTTCGATGAGCAAACAGAATACGGATAGTGTAAATATGGATAAAATCCGGTTCTCATTATAATCTTATACTTGATGATAGATTTCTCTCAGAAAAATTGCCAGCAAGAAATAAAAAATAAAACTATTACTCACGCTCTCAATATTTTGATCATTTTCATAACAGTAAATGCATTCAGCATTTGTAACTTACCCATTTTAACAAAAATTTAAAAAAAAAAGTTTAAGGACATAAAATTTATAGATGTTACTAAATTATGTTAAAATATATTTAAGTTTCATAATCAAAAACATTTTTCTTCAATGGATTAGAATGAAAAAAATGAAGGATAGAAACAAGAAAAAACGCATGTTACCTGAGTTTCAGCAATGATTGCACTGCTTTCAGTGCAGCCTCCTTCAGAAACGGGCCTCCAAGTTTGGTAAACGATTGGCTTCATGTAATCGTAATCGTGAGCAAGGCATGCTTCAGAAGGCATGGAAGAGGCTGGAGGCTCTGTTTCAACGACCGCTGACATGATAACAGGTTTCATGACAACAATGTCATTCCATGGAACTAAAACAGTCTTTTTGATAGGATGGAAGGGATTTCTTTGGAATTGTAATGTCACAGCACTTCCACCATTTACCAAAATATCGAACCTGCAACAAATGTAATCATGCTTACAAAATTTCCTTAAAATATGTGGTAATGGCTTCTAAGAATAAAAGAATACAGATCATTAAATACTTTTTTATAATCGTGATAATAAAAGCAATAAATTCTCATTAAAATCTTGCATGAATATAACAATTTCTCCAGCTAGTTTTCAATTATCAATGAAATAAATGACCATTTACTCAACAAAACTAAGAACTTTAACTCAAAAATTTATCTTTTTCGCTATTTATTTCTTTGAATAATTTATTATTGAATTTTATGTTAAAATCAGCCTCTTTAAAGGGAACGAATTTTACGATATTTCTACATAAATGGTCGTACGCTACAGTCAAATATAAGGTCAGAATAACTACAGAAATAAATCCTTATGTGATATTAGATAAATCAGTCAGATAATAAAGACTAAAATTGTTATCTTGTCCTATATATAAACAGCGATCAAATAAAATACTTATTCACTGGCAAAATTTTCTAGTAGTATTTACAGTTTATAATATATTTTATAAACTATTTAATATTATTATATTTAAAAATACAGCAATTTTATAAATATGCGTTAGGGGTACTTAAATAAAATTTTAAATTTTTTTCAAATTTTATTTAAGTATTTATCTGTGAAATATTAGTTGAAGTACTCCCGAAAATATATACTTCAATAATTAATTCCCCAAAATTGTGAGTGAAATTTAAAACAAATATAGACATTTCTTTTGCTTCTATTTTCGATTATTAAAATGCCTGTTTTATAGGGGAATTTATTAACAAAATATTTAACAGTTCTGTTAAAAATCCTGCAGAAAATTAGAGAAAAATTTATATTAATGAATTTTAGGGAAACTATATCTTTAGGTTTAATTGATGCATGAAAATTTTATCTTTCATATTCAACATTTTTTACTTAAATTTTTCACTTACCTTATGATTTCCTTGAAATTTTATACCAAAATTCTAATTTCTGATTAAATCCCAGATAAATTGAATTTCAAAGCTGTTTTGCAATGGATTAAAGTACAATAATTTAATAACTACCCCGGAAACATTTGAGAGGTCAAATTTAAAATAAATGAAGTCGAAATTTATATTTCAAATGCCTTAAAAAATGTATTTGATTTACTCATATTATTCAAAATAAAATAATTATTTTGCAAATATTTGAATTATTTCAAGATTAATTTATAAAATTTTTCTTACAAGGTTACAAATAATAAGTTTATTTACTTTTTATTATACGCAAAAGAAAAATACCCTGTTATTATATATGTTTGAGTTAGAAAAAAATATTCTTGTGTTATTTGCTTTTGAAACATGAACTAACGATGATCGATATTTTTGTCATTGAGAGTATTATAAAAATACTCTAAATCATAAAATTCCAAGAATTTCAAAATATCCATTAAAACTTCAGTTTGAATATTTTTATAAAACACATTCCATTTACATACTGTTTTGCTCGCTCATCTGAGAGCCATACAAAAAAGTTGGCCCTCTTTTTTTTCAAATATACAACCGAAACAACAAAACGAGACCAGAAATTAAAATCACATTAAAAAATATCAATACAAAAATGAAGTTTAAGGACTACATCTGAATTAATGTTTCTTTGTAAAGCTAAGCGATTATTTATTACCAGCAATATCAGCACGCACTCGACTTTTGTCTTGATATTAAACAGACGCTTTATTTTCGATTTTACATACATCATAGCTCATAATAATGAGCAATATGTTTAGTAAAGCCACAGTTGCTCTGCCATAACTTTACTATATTCCAGAAACGAGATGTCGTGGATGATTTATGAGTAGTATTTTATCACGGCACCCCTAACTGGAAAACCGATATTTTAAGTAGTGGCAAAAAATAGGCGCCACCTTCTTCTGATTGATGAGCTTTTAACCTACAAGCTATACTTCTCTATTGTTTCTAACTTTTCAGATTTGTTTCCTTCTTCAAGAAACAATATCCTGACTTCCATAGATACTACAGCACGAAACGCCCGGAGGCGAGTCATCTGTTTTTTGTCCACTCCTCTCTCTCTGCAGCAGCGAGCCCTCTCAATTCTCAGAAAATTTACCTCCTTCGAAAAGTTGCTGACGCTCCTTCTTTCAGATAAACTTAACAGCTGTTCCTCGATGCCGATTTACGAGCAATGGTTATTAGCTCCTTCTCTACATAAAGCAGAGGGAAATGGCATTATGAGGAAAAAGAGAATGGATTAATCTAGAGATCGCATGAAAGGGTATTCGATAAAGATATCTCACTCCGCTAAATGAATAAGTCTTAAAGAAACCGTAACCTCAAAGGCGTACCACACCACTGAATAAACCTCAATTATTAGAATCTTGTCGATAGCTTGATTTAAAAAAATAATGAAAAATAAACACTTATTTTTATATATGTATATAAATAGAATCAGTCAAACTTTCAATTGTAAAATATATCTCTAAATATGAAGACATAATTCTGAGCACAATTAAACACGAAGATAATGAATTATTCATATAATTAACATTTAACAGGTGATTCGTTTTTTACTGAAATTGAAAAACTGAATTAATTTAAAATTTACGCAATCTCATTTTTACATTTCACATAATAAGGTTTTTTTTAAATTGTTTTAAGCAAAACGTTTCACTTAAGAAAAAGTTTAACAGAAAGCATAAAAGAAATTTTAATATTCACTTAAAACAAATACTATAAATTTGCACAAATTATAGAGTGAAAATAAATATTTTAACCTGTATATACATATACTTCATTATACATACCTATGTTATTACAGGTTTGTCAGTAGTGATGAATTTTTTAGGTATGCACTTTAACATTTCAAAATTTTATGTAACAACTAAATTGTATATAGTAAATACAACTAATAACAACAATATGTATAAAATATATATATATACACTACTGGCCAATAAAATTGCGACACCAAAAAGCAATGCAAATAACAGAATGATATTTATTGGACACATACATTATAGTGGAAAGAACAAGTGATTAGATTTACAGGAAATTAGGATGTATAGATCTTGAGAAATCAGTACCCAGAGAAGCCACCTCTGCCTACAATAACAGCATTTATCCGCCTAGGCATGGAGTCAAACAAAGATTGTATGACATGTACAGGGATCTCAGACCATGCAGCTTCAACACTATGCCACAGTTCATCCACAGTAGTGGATGGTGAGTGATGGCGTGCCAATCGATCGGCAACCATTGACCACACGTTCTCAATTGGAGACAGATCAGGAGAACGTGCTGGCCAGGGTAACAGTCGAACCTGTTCTGCATCAAGGAAGTTCAGAACAGTACGAGAAACAAGCGGTCGTGCATTATCCTGTTGAAACAAAGCATTAGGGAGGCCTCGAAGATAGGGCAGAACCACGGGCTTTAACACATCGGAAATGTAACGGTTGCTGTTTAAAGTGCCGGTAATGCGAACAAGAGGTGATCGAGACGTGTATTCAACGGCACCCAATACCATCACTCCAGTAGATGGGCCAGTATGGCGATGTCCAATGCAAGCTGGCAATGCGTGTTCTCTACTTTGCCTCCAAACACGGATGCGGCCATCATGGTCCTGTATACAGAACCGAGATTCATCTGTAACGATGACGTGATGCCATTCTCGCGTCCAGGTTCTTCGCTGATCACACCATTGAAGGCGCTCCTGTCTGTGACACAGCGTCAATGGTAGCCGAAGCCATGGTCGCCATGCAGACAATCCATGCTGCTGCAAACGTCGTTGAACTGTTCGAGCAGAAATGTGTTGCCTTGCAAATGACGACATTTCTCAACTTAGGGTTCGTGACGTGGCTGTACGATCCCTTGTGACCATGCAGATAAGAAATCTGTCTTCTCTGCTGTTAGTGATAGGGGGTCGCTGAGATCCTGCATGACTTTCCATATGATTGTCCTGAACCCATCGATTCCATATTCTGCTAACAGTCATGGAGTCTCGGCCGACGCGAGCGGAATTGCGGTACGATAACCGCAATCCCGGTAGGCTATAACCCTTCCTCGATCAAAGTCAGACACGTGCTGATATAGGCATTTCTTCTTACACGAGGCATTACAACAACTTTCTTTGCCGAAAACAACGTTGAAACGGAAATTGAGTATGAGAAAACTGCTGTCAAATCTCTGGTTTTATACACATTGTAGATGTCGCTACTGTCTCCTGCTTTGTATGAATGCGCTGAAAATCTATTCATTAGTATATCACAGCAAGTTATACCTGTCATGCAAATTTCACGTGTGTGGTGTGTCGCCTTCCTGGTGTAGAAATTTTAATGGCCAGTAGTGTATATATATATATATATATATATATATATATATATATATATATATATATATATATATATATATATATATATATATATATATATATATATATATATATATATATATATATATATATATATATATATATATATATATATATATATATATATATATATATATATATATATATATATATATATATATATATATATATATATATATATATATATATATATATATATATATATATATATATATATATATATATATATATATATATATATATATATATATATATATATATATATATATATATATATATATATATATATATATATATAATATATATATATATATATATATATATATATATATATATATATATATATATATATATATATATATATATATATATATATATATATATATATATATATATATATATATATATATATATATATATATATATATATATATATATATATATATATATATATATATATATATATATAGTATTTTAATTATATATACGTGCATAAATACACATATTTCATATGTGATGATTTTTAAATATACATTTCTTTAATCCACACTCAAGCAATAGAAATAGAAACTTTTAATATTTTGTTCAATTTTGACTGGAGGTATACAAATTAAATTTACAAAATATTCTGTTAATTACATTACATGCTTTCAATTACATATGATATACATCCAAATATGGTGAAATTTCAGATACTTCAAAGTAACTCTTACTGTAAAGAATTTTAATATATTATTTCAGAAAGTTACCTCTTAGCTAAATTAAATCACTTGCATTTTCGACATCATATTGAGAGAAGTTCAGCGCCTTCGACCAAAACAAAAAGGTCTTTGGTAGAATTTTACCAATTGCAAACTGGAGCGAGAAATAGATTCCTTCGTAAGAGATCTCTGGTTTTAAGGCCGACAATACGTGCTATTAATTGGAATAACTTAACAGTTTCTGCAAGAGAATGGAAATCCAGCCACAGATAATACAGTGCGAAGGAGATACATTCGCCTGTGGGATCGGAGGAAGAGGAAGCTAGTTGAATACATTGAAATTCCTCTATCCCTTTGTTCTCGATTAATTTTCGCTTTCCAATCAATAACTCGTCGAGAATGCCAAAATGTAATTTCTCGCGGGCACCCAAACCGATTGGAATTTCCCTGAAATCGATTTATTAAATCTCCAAACTCGTCGGTACATTCTTGGGAACATCAAAGAACGTTGCATGGCGCACGAGAGATAAAAATTGATTAAAGTTTAAAAGTTTCCTGACAAAGAAAACTTTTAACCATAAAACCTGATGAATGCGCCTGTTACTTTCACAGTTAGAATTAATATAATATTAGTATAAATAAACTAGTCCTTATATAATTTCGAAGGCAACTTTTAGGGATAACTATTGATATTTTCCTCTCTTCTCTTTATAAGGTTTAAGAGAGAGAGAGAGAGATTCCAATATTACTTACTTTATAGCATTCAATATATTGGTTTTAAAACTATTATCATAAGTTAATATGAGTAATTAATTATCTCAGAAAGGTTTAGGAGTTTTCTCTAAGTTTGTGGGTATATTTTGTAAATGTTAATGTAAATATTTATAATTTTTTAAATTAGAAATTTAATAAACAAAATCAACGTCAGTGTAGAATTGGAGATTTACATTATTTTTAAAAAATACATATACCAAATTAAAATATTATATTCACGAATGCATTTAGGGTATTTTAAAAATTATAAAAAAAGGTAACTTTTTCTGGAATAACTTCAATTTCTTTATTTTCAATGGATATGAACTTTTAAATATTTTTAAGCTCTATTTGCACAATGTGATAGAAAAGTTCAATATGTATTTAATTTATTATTAACTATTTGTTAAAGAACTGATATAAAAATCCATCAATAATTTTTTTTTAACTGTAGTAGCAATAAACTTTTTTATTTTAATGTAGTAGCATGTAAGTTGAAAAAAAGCTTTATTTTGAAATATATACGGATGTTGTAAAAATATTATATTATTTGATAATGATGTGCAATGTTTTTCCACATTTTATTTTGAAACTAATTCATATTGTTATACAAATACATTCACACCCATTCTATAAAATCAATAATTTGAGCATAATTGATAATCAGAATAAACACATATATATTTACTTTGACCACACGGAGTGGACAGACTAATGATTTAAAGCTGTTTTAAGGTTGCTCGGTATTCCCTAAATATTTTGAATTTGTAGCGAACAATTTTCAAGTATTTCAAGCAATGAAACCTAGAATACTCTTATCCATAACCACAACAAACGCACACGCGTAAATCAGAACTGTAACACCCAACTAACTGCCTTTGCTCAACAGTGGCTGGGATCGAATCCAGGATTTCCCACTCTTAAGATCGGCTTCTTAACACTAAGCAAAGGTTAGCCAATATACAATTGTAGTGATACTGTATGTGTACAACCTAATGAATTAAGGCTGTTGGAAGATACTTACACGCATCAAATAATTTTTACTATCGAGTAGTTTTTAATAGATAGAGGACCGCATTCATTTGTCGCCAGGAGAAAAACCAGAAAACTCCCAAGCACTCATCCCAACAGGCCTGCGTGTAAATGACAATAAAACAATATCCATCTTTCTTAGTTCAAAAGTTGCCAAAATCGAACTTGGGGCTTTCGTTTTGAAGAGCTTCCGATTTCGGTGTAGAAGTGGTTACTCTTTGGTTTGGGGAAAAAAATGGTGATAAATTTTAGCGATGAATTTAATTTCTGGTAATCCTTGTATTTTCAGCGCCTTAATTAACGTAGTTTTAGGGTCGCCATTTTGTTATTCACATTTTGGTGCCTATCTTGGTATCTTTAAAGGTCTCCAAAAAACCAAGAGGTACATTAAAGTAAACTTTAACCAACCTCTTAACTCTAGACTACGGCGTGTCACATACACAATTATTCATTCAAAATAAATTTGTCAAATAATCAAAAATGCCGTAATCAAGGTATGTATTCTTAACTCTAAACTATGGTGAGTCACATATATAATTATTTACTCAAAATAATTTTTTCAAATAATCAAACATGTTGTAATCAAATTGTTCATATTTTATTGTTCTCTATATATTTTATTTACTATCATTTATTTAAGAAAACCATAATAATATCCGTATGTACAAATAGTTATCCTGAAAATGCTCATCTTCGGGCATCAATCATAAACTTTACGCTTAACAACTATAAGATGAATGTTTAACTACAGCTTACGTGTTCTAGCTGATTATTATTGATATGCTATAAATGCGTCAGCTGTATTGTAGATTAGTCTTGCTATCATTCAACAAGATTATCTAGTTCCGCCCGAATAACTTTCAAGATCATTTCATAGTCCATCCAAGATACCAGGGAGACTCCCACAGGGTTTCTCAGAGATCACGCTTCGAAGCCTTGTCAGAACAGGAATATCTAGTGAATGCAAGCGGTGACAAGTTAGGCTATAGGGTGGCACCTCCAAGTGCTTCTGACTGTAATGAGCAGAAACGATGATCCATGAACGCTAGCAGAGTTGGATTTGTGAAACTGTCAAAATGCATGACAGAGTAAACTAAGCGTTATTACTATGTATGTAGATTTAAGTAATACGTTGGCATGAATGTTGCTAGTATCAAAATAGCCACGTTGATGAAATAAATTTTAAATTAATTTGTATACAACTCTAGTGTTGTACCGAAGACTTTTCAGAAGAATATTTAGAATATATTTTTAAACCAGATATAGAATACAGTTTTTCAAAACATTACATCAAAAACAAAAATAAATAAACTAAGCCATACTGTAGGTATTGCATCGGTCTTAAAATTAAATATATAAATTTAAAATGATAAACTAGCTAAGTTATATCATTAAACTATTTTAAGCTAGATAAATTAGTCAGGATTTTTCTTATAAATGAATCTATTTCATAAGTTATTTAGGATACTTTTGAAACAATATCAGCAATAAAAATGGATTTCAGATATATTTAAGATTAAATTTGTTCACATCATTTGATTTAAAGTGTGTTGAGTCACTAGGTAAGCAATTATTTAATGTTATTCTAAACTAGATATCCTAAAATTGTACAGAACTTTCAAGATTAAGTATTTTAAAGCATCCTTATGAATTAGCAAATGCTTAAAGAAATTCAAATAATACAGAAACAATTGTTAAGATTTTCATTGCCTGTAAATTTTTCTGATATGATCTACTATTGAACCGAAAACAATTGAAATCCATAAATAGGTTGGATAATTTAAAGTGATAAAATTGTTGCAATGCTCTTTTAAATATCTATTGTATAGTTAATGACCGGTAAAATATTCCATGGGTAATAAATCCTGTTCACGAGTCAAAAATAGAAAAAATTAATCACAAAAATACGAGAGCATATGCAAGTGCAAACAGAATGAAAAAGCGTAACATTTATAGCTAAGCAGTAATTAAAATTAAATATAATTGCTGAAAATTATAAAATAAAACTAAGCACTTCGTAAAAGAAGGCTTGCTAAAAAACAAAGAAGAAAATTTAATAATTAATCTTTATTAGCTGATTAATCATTAAAAATGTGTTATATTTATTCCATTTCTTAGAATTCTGCAGTTGGAAGAATGTAATCACTCTCTTTTTCTACAATAAATAACTTTTATTCTTTTCTCTAAATATAATATTTTATAACTTTATGTCATTGTTTAAGTCTTATACAATAAATTAAAATGCTATTTATTGCCTACGTATTACTAAGTGTGACTTTCAGCAGAAGAGTCTTGCTTTATAAAGTTAGAAAATTAAAATTAAGTAATAATCTAATATTCCTATTAATCCCTTACAATTTGAATTGCATTTTAAAATTTCTTTCAAATAAAGCTTAGGAAAGAAATTCACTTATCGTATTTAAAGCTTATGGAGCTAACATATCCTGAATCTAATATTCATAAACTTTAAGTAAACCTTTACTTAAATGATTAAGTGGCATGAATAAGTTACGATTTATATGAAATTGAAATGATTCATTGAATATAATTTGAGCACACAAATAAACCTCAATGCGTGGATCTTAATAACGGGCTTTCATTTTTCCAACATGCCACTTTATTTGAATAAGTTAGATATTTTACACATTTTTCTTGAACAGAAGACCGTCTTTAACCAAAAATATTTTCAATCATATAAATCACATTACTGCCGACTGATTTGCTGCAGTCGCAAAATAAATCACAACTTATTATACGAGCGGAAAAGTGTAATCCATTTTAGATATTATGCATTAGAAGTATAAAGAACTAATGAAAAAAAAAAGAAGCCAAAGAAAATCAGGCCACAATCTTTAGATCTCTCACTCTTTTTTACTGTAATCCAGAATTCAAAGAAACATTAAGAAGAAGCAAGCCAAAGCGATTGACAGGTTGAAATGTGAGTTTCTCGCAATTCTCGCCTTTCTCTAAGCTCCAATCCTTCTTTTCGCCATATTTTACCCCTTATCGATTGCCGGCGAGATCTGGCTTTAGGCAAGGATTACCTATTCGTGAGACTTTCCCTTGCCCCCTCCATTCGATACCCCCACTGCAGTCCTTGAATCCCTTATTCCACTGGTGATGATCAGATTGGAACAGTAGATATATATTTGCCAAGGTGTCTTAGAGGTTGGTGGATCGGGGCTTTATTTTGTTTCACCGGTGTTTTTATATAGGGGGTGAGTGAGGGAGTGGATTTCATCTGAATAGGTTTTGTACTGAGATATAGAAGTTGCATGCAACAAGTTAATTTAGATAATTGTTCATTTCTAATTCAAAGTGGAAAAAAAAATTAATATTATTAAAATGTTTCAAAATTTTATTTAAATCTTTTTTAAATTAAATTAATTTATTTTTTCAAATTAAGGTAATGCAAATGTTTTAGCTGCTGTTAGTAAACATAATATAATCTGTAAATATGTATCAAATTATTTAAAATTTTTAAAGGATTCTAAATTTCAAATATTTTGTGTATGATAATTTAAAATTAAATAAATGCATTTATTTTTATAATTTAATGTTGTGGTAGTAATAAATATCTTTATTAGTTGTAACAAATATCTATATTAATATAATAAATTATAATACGATAGATAAGAATGAGTGTGAAAGATATAAAATCTTTTAGAAAAAAAAGAAAGGAAGTATAAATATTTGACTTACGAAGTGATAATTGGTATCATGCTATTACAGATCGAAATTTTTCCTATCTTTGCAAAATTAACTTCGTACATTTCCCTAAATAAATCCTTTTAGAGTAAAAATTGAAATGTTGGAATATTAAATTACAATTGGCTTAAAATTTATTTAAATTTTTCTTTTTTATTAGTTTTGAAACTGACATTAGAAACTAATTTCAAACTTGATAAGATATGATATTCTGGAGCAATTTCTAACACGAAACAAAATCAATAATTATATGAAAATACAAAAAACATCAATGCAAGTAACTTGTATAATTTGCTTTTTAACATATTTATATATCAAATCAAATAAATATTATAATTTTTTTTCAAGATATTTAAGTGAAAATCAGTAAAAGAAAAGTGCAATTACCAGCCATCTGGTCGAGTGAGTGTGAATCCAAACTGTGAGTCAGGTGCGACACTTACACGGACACCAATAAGACCAGTACCTTCTTTGTTGACCACTTGACCTCTAACAACTGACACACGACTGAAAAAAGAATGAAATTATCTTTATTTTAAAGAATTTCATTTTTTTGATAAAATTTATTGACAGGCCACTTTAAGACATATTGATTCAGTTTTAAAACAAATCATAAGAGATGTATATAAATTTAATATAACGCTATACCCGACTTAATAGATGGCATATATAACATATATAACTATTTGAGAGATTAATTTATTTTTTATGTACTTTTGAAATCACTTAAATAATTGAAGATTAATAATTGATGTTTATTATTAAAAATGAAATGAATTCTTATGAATAAAAAAACAGAACATTTGAGAATGTTCGTGAATATTTTGTAAATATATATATATATATATATATATATATATATATATATATATATATATATATATATATATATATATATATATATATATATATATATATATATATATATATATATACACAATTACTAACTAAGTATAATTCAAATTGTCTTTTTAATATCTCTGTAATAGTCTTCTTTTCAACAGATAATTGCAATCAATAAATATGTATATATTTTTGAAAAAAATTTATTGCGTTTTGAAAATCTCAAACAGTTTAAAACAGCTTATATGAAATTCATAATTTCCAAATCATTGTTTAATTTTAATCAAACGGAATAAGAAAATACTATTTCAAATTTATTGATTTATTCTCATTTGTCAATATTCTTTATTGACAATGAATCTATTAAAATAGAGAAGCTGAGTGGCTTTTTTATGTAATTGTTATATTTATTAAGATGATTTAATTTCTTTATTATTAGCCACATGAGATTTTACTCTGTATATAAAGCTAAAAAATCACGCATGCTACTAAAAAATAAATTGAAATGTTTTATTGATAATAAACATAGATTTAAATACAAAAATATCAAGTTTTGTAGATGAATGTATCATAATCTGAATTTCCAAGATAATAAAACGTTTACTTGTAATAAAAAGAATCCAACACAATAAAGAAACAAAAGTCAGTTTTTTCATGCCTCAAAAATTGTTTAAAATAGATTTTTACATAGTTCATTTATCAAGTAAAGAAATATGCACATAAAATTTTTAATGATAAATATAATGCAGTTTATGGTTTAACATTACTTTAACGAAATTAGTAATAGAGTTTTGTAAGCTAAGATATATGACAATAATGAATTCATGAAAGAGAAATGCTAAAAAAAGTAAAATAAGCAACAAAAGCACTTCATAATACATTGAAACAAAATTAGCACAATGCACATTTAATGCCAGGACAAATTCATAAATTAAATATTACATAAAAGAATTAAAATTAAAAACTATTCATAAATAACTTGTTTATTTATTTAAAAAATAAGAGCTTATAATATGAATATCATTAAGATAATCTTATGTGTGTAATAATTTTATTTATACCCCTACATATTATTATTGAGTTGTATTTCCACTTATCAATCATAAGCATTATTCTAAATGTAATTTTATAATCAAAACAAATAATGAAATAACACCCATGTATAACAAGTATAAAGTTATTTTTCTTGATTTATGTTTAACGAAAAATTTTAATTAAAAAAGGTATTAAAACTTATTAATTTTTAAACTTTTCTTAATGAAAATATCATTTAAAATTAAGTTCATGTTAATATAGTAATATTAATGTTCATTCATGAAATTTAAAATTAAATAATCCAGTAAGTGTGTCGAAATTTCAAATAAATCTGGCAGACTTTCAAATATAAAAATTCCAACTAATGTCAACTTCTGATTTGTTTTAAAACTATATTTAAATTTACTCCTGAAATATTTAAAATATTTTTTGATTGTATTAATTTGTACATCTGAAAAAAAATTTTATAGTTATCAAAAAATATTTTAATAAAAATAATTCAATAATTTAATTGTTAATAAAATTATTGTAATATCTAACGCAGTGTGAAATTTTCAAAAAATTTTATTTATGAAGTCAAAATGTTTAAACTCTATGCATAAAAAATCTGATTATATTGAATTTATTTGTACACATTAATGTAAAATTTACAGTTTGAGAATAATAGACGCATTTTAAAAAGTCTTTCTTAAACATTCATAACAATATTAAGCAGGCAAATATTTAAAACAACATTCTTAAATTTACACAGAAAAGAAAAACAATTTTTTGAATTAAAGAAATAAATAAAAAATAAAACAAAAGAGGCATCACACGGAGCATATCAGCACTAGACTGATTCACATAAAATAAAGCAGAAAGGAAAATAAAAACATGAAAGACACACAGAAAACAAAAGCAGTGAAGGTAGACAGTAGGACATGAAGAAAAATAGCGAAGAAAAGCACTTTATATAACCAAGAAACTAAACTTGCATTTATTTCTATTAATATCTTATTATTGATATTGAATAAACTGAGAAATTATACATTCCATTGCTATCTGAAAACTTTTGGAATATTTATCTCTTTATCATATTTTTGTGAGCTAAATAATATGGACCTTTCAAATTTATTTACATTAAAATAATTAAGATGATATATATTTCAAATTTAAAAAATTACATATTTCTAAACATCAAATAACACAACCTAAGCTTATCGTATATTTCGCAGTTAGAGGATGAAGTTTTTATTTTTAATAGAAGCACATATTTTTAAATTTTTCTTAAACACATGTTTTCATAGAGTAATCCTGTATTGTGATCCAATTTCTTTCTATATTAAATTAAATGCAAGTGTAGATTATAGTTATATAAAGAAGAAGTATTCGAGAAAGTTCATACCTAATGACATATTAAGATTAGTGTTAGATACAATGATTAACATACGTACCTTTTAGCAAAGGCAGTCCAGAATTGGCTGCATTGGAAATAAGCATGAGTGAAAAGTTTATCAGCTCTGATTGAGCAACACATAAATTTATACAAGCAACATTTGCATAAATATATTACGTATAATGTTATAAATATACAAATATAATATAGATCAGACTTCATGAGCTCGCATAAATTCTATTATATATTATTAATTCAACTGTAAACATTTTAAATGAAATTAAAGATATATAGCATGAATTATATCCGTTATTTTTCCTTTTTAAAGTATTTTAGTATATACTGTTTGATAAATTTACTATTAATAACAAACTGCGCAAAACAGATAAAAACAAAATTTTATTTAGCAACAAATTTAGTTCATTAAAATTTTTAATTTACGAAAAAAATAAGTGAGAAACATATTTCATCTAAAATATCATCTGAGAAACTAAACATATTGTTTACTTAGGCGTATTTAAATTATTTTTTATTATGATCATACATTTAATTATTAAATTTTGTTGAACTGAATTATTTTAACAATATTTCATAAATAAGGTTGTTTATCTTCGAATATTATGTAATGAATTACACATTTAATTTTAAAATTCAGAATTCATTAATTATATTTAACTTATTTCCATAAGTTAAATATAATTAATGAATTCAATTGTTTGTACTTCATGTTTATAATATGTACATAATAATGAAATTTATTTTGATAAATTTATATTTTATATACTTAATAAAAATGAGAGTTTTTTTCTGACATCGTTAGTATATTTGGATTCCCTCTTGGTGTAAAAAAAGTATAAATCAGAAAACAGTCACTTTCCATTGATATTCCAAGCAATGATTTAAAATATATAAATATTATTGTTTGCATTGTGTCAAAAACATTAAGAAGTTATTTTTTATTGCTAATGCTTTTCACTGATCGATTAATTTTCTTATCTCAAAATCCTCAATAAAGATTTCGTTCTTTAGACAAATTATTCAATATAAGGTTGATTTTGTAATATTAGAAATTGAACTAATTGCACACATTTTTAATCAATATAGATTCCTAAAATGGATCTTTCAGTTTATAAACTGTTTCCTTTCCTTTTATTGATTATTGAATATAGCTGGGTTAAATATCTAGTTATAGTAACTTTCGTATTTGGATTTTTAATTTATTATAAATTTTATTTCTAGAAATTTAAAATATTGAAACTAGTCTGAATATCTTTAATAAATGAGTTTATAATTAGCTTTACTTATGAAGTATTTCTGTTTTGATTTTCAAAATAGTTCTCCTATCTTAAAGAAATAAATTACTGATAAGGACCATAAATTAAAGCTAACGGTTCTCAATTTTTTTCGATATATTTAGGTTTTTTTTCTTAAATTAAAAGGTGGAATAAACGCCTTCTATGACAAAAACCAGCGCAGTAACATTTAGTCTTAATTTCTTGATAAAGTTCAATTAATTTCTTAGTCTATAAGATCTATAAAATTTTGTGGTACCAGACAATCACATAAAATTCAATAATTGCAATCATGTAAGCTTCTCCTACTACCTAAGCAAAATATGCCACTGAACTTTTATAAAATTTTCACAGCTACTTGAAATTAACTTGAATATTGTTACAGTCTATATAATTTAAAAATTTATAATAATTAGTCTATAAAGTTTTTCAAAATACATTAGTAATTTACTGTCAAAGATATTAGCCATTATGCAATATCGTGATAAATGAATTGAAACTTGAGATCAGAATACTCAATTGGTATAGAGAAGGTCAATATTTATAAATAATTGAAATATTAATCTTCCATTTAAATCACTTAAATTAAGAGGAAAAGTTAATTAATAATTTTATCAAAGCTTTGATTTTTCAGTTCCTGGACTTTAAGGATGTCTAAGAACTCATTATTTCACCATATGTTCCAAGCCAGAACTATATAATTTATTCAGAGAGTGAAATTTCATATTTTTGAACTGGCAAGCGAATAAACACAATGCATTTACAATAAAAAATTATAACTAATTTATCTCACAGAAATTCATGACTTGCAACATAAAAAAACTCCGTTATATCATTAAATTATTGGGTTTACAAAAGTTGTTTGTTGTTACTTATGGCACTTGGACAAGCCAAGCTCGCTAGCCAACGACTATGGTTCAACAGTTCGTGGGTTCGAATCCCTCCATGGGCATGGATGCTCGTAATGGTTGGGAATCCACTTTAAGCCATAGGTCCCGGTCTAATTAGCGCCCGCGTGTACAAAAAGGGACCCTTGAGAGACAAGCAAACCAAACCAAACCTACGACTACGCGTAATTAAGTCAGAAAAGGGCGTATTTTATTTAAAAAGAGCACCACAAAGGTGAAAGTAAAACTTTGCATAAAGACTCCTCCGATGGATGACACAACCAGAGGATCCAGTACCTCAATTTTAAGTCAGAAGAGGAAAGGGATGACACAACCAGAGGATCCAGTACCTCAATTTTAAGCCAGAAGAGGGAAATAACTGATATATTCAAGAGTTTTATTAATAGAGTATATTGGTTGGAATGATTACGTCGCTGATTTTATCTTGACCGTTTTATAAATATTTTATTAAAAAATTACTGTGATTTATTAATTTGTAGGTGGTATTATGTGACAAGTTTTTTATAGAACTAACATTGAACTATCTCATACTTAAGTTCAACTAAAATTATATTATTGTATCTGAAAAATATTCTATTTAGTTTTACTAATATATTACTTTTTTGTAATTATACCAATCTGACAAAATAGGAATGAAAGTACAATAAAAAAAACATTGTGTCAATGAAAGTGGTTGTTGTGTAACTAGTTTTTACAAATACTTTCAAGAAATATATCTACAGAAGCTACTTCATATTTGTTGAAATTAATACTTGTTTATTTAAAATTGTACAATTATAAAAAAAAGTAGTCTAAACAAAATCAATCGAATGAACTTATAATTCTAAATCAGAAAAAAATAATGCTTAAACTGCTATCTCATCACATTTGTTACAGTACATGGCTAATAATTGCTTGAATTATTTTTAACAAATCCCTATTTTTCCGACAGTAACATTATCTATATAAAATAACCTTAAGAATAAAAATATTTCTGAAACTTTTGGTTGTAATTGTACGCAAAAAAAGCTATTAAAATTAAATATTTGCATTATAAAATTTTGTTTTTTTTTTTCATTTTTCAACATAGAATTTTTGTTTTTAAATTATCTTAATGATATATCTTCCTTGTCCTTTTATCAATTTTATTCTGAAATGGAAAACTGTATTATGAATTACTTTATAAAAACATTAAATAAATGTTTAAAAGTTGTCAGAAGAATACAATATATAAAAAATAACATAGTACAAATGTAAGTGTAAAATTAATTTGAATGTCCAAAATAAGCCAAGCAATTGTTAAATTTTTTCAGTTAAAAAAATTTTAATTTTCAATTCTACATTTATTTTTTGTTTTGAAAAAAATTTTATGAATATGTATAAGGAATGTATATCTATTAAAAATAAATAAATAAACAACATTTCGATTTTTCTCTACCGTATTTCTTATTTGCTTATTTTCCATTCATAATTAATTTCTTTTTAGGAAAACAATGATTCTTTTGATGAAATTAGATAGATTATTAAAAATGCCATTCATTTTTCTTGTTCACTTGTAATTCAGTATTACCACCTAAATGGAATTTTAAAAAAAAAATTATGTATTTTTCTTTCAAAATAATAAATAAATAAATAAATAAAATTAAAATCTTCAGAATTAAAAATAATCAAATTTTATCTTAAAACAGGTTATTTATTTTATCAGATCAAGAAGATGTAATAAATTAATTTTTTAAATGATTGAAACACTTTTCATTTATATTAAATTTAATTTCTAATTAATTTTAATTCACTGCAAAAATTACTTTTTTCTAATACATTTATTGTATTTATTAAATACCTTTCTTAAAATTCTGCATACAAATTATTTAGTTTTTGTGTGTTTTATAATATCATAGCATTACTTGGCTTATTTTAAAGAATTACTTATAAAGCATGTTGATTAAACTAAATTTTAAATGCATAAGTTATAGCTGTTTGTAATTAATATTACAAAAAACATTTATTTGATTTTACAAAATATGCTGATAAAGTACAACATAGCAGTTCGTGCATACTTAAATAAATTAAATTAAAAACATACAGGGATAAAAACACATAACACACTCCGTGTGATCACGTGACAACGGACAATAGAAGATCGAAGATCTTCCATACAAGGACAAACACATAAAGACACCACAACATTTAAGACGGACACAAACACAGAACAACATAGAGCACAATAATAATGGGCAAAAGATAAGAACAGAAAATAAAATATTGGCTTCAAAAATAAATATTTTGTACTGAAAAACATTTTTGAAAAACATTTGATTATATTTTTAATCAATAAGTATCCCACAAAATTTTAAATTTTGTATAAAATTAACAGCTATTTACAGAAGAAGTATATAAACTACTATCCATTATTTTAAAATTATTCTTTTACACTCTGGTAAAGTTTTCCAACTATTTTTCCAGACACGTGCACGGAATTAAGGTTAAAATTGGCAGTAGAGAATTATTTTTTTTACATTTAAAAACAATCTAATTTTAACAATTTCATATTCTGACGCAATCTATACTCTTTAAAATGGCAAGGGATATATAAAACACATTTAAATACTTATTTTGCATTGAAAAAGATGCTTCAGTTATTAAAATTAAAAGAAAATGAATATAAAGAATAAACTTCGAGGGATATAGCTTTAATATTATTATTTTTTGCGTTGATAAATAAATTAAGTGCGATTAAATATTGCACGTAAAATTTAAAATAATTTCAAAGTATTTCCTGTGTAATCTAGTACGAATACAATAATTGGAAATAAAATTCGTTTAATATGTGGTATTTACTCGCATAACATTACGAATTAGATATTATATATTTTAAACATGCAAAAATTAAATTTCACAGCACATAAAGAACACATAAAAGCTTGTATTTAGATAGTAAATAATAATATATTGAAGAATTTAACATAGAAATCATAAGAATGTAAAAATAACTTAGGTTTGATATTTTTATAATTACGAAAATATTAAACAAGCAGCACTTTTTAAGCAAAAATCCTAAATTTTAAATACTATAATATCATTATTTATGGATTGAAATTAAAAAGTAAATGCATTTCTTTTATTCGGCATCTTGTATCCATCGTAATGAAAGAAAATCAGTCTAATTTCACGTATTAAAATGTAATCTCAAGTTAATCTATTGCCAAAAATTATCTTTAAAACTATTTGGAGTGAAATTTGCGATATTAATCACCATTGCCTTTACGAACAAATAACAATCATGTAAACAAATATACATATATGTGTATGTGTGTATGTATTTTAGAATGTAAGCTTAGTTGCAATATAACACTAGAAAATGAATGGTGGCACGAGAGTACAGATGTACTAAATTCTCCATAAACACTCACTGATGAAAATTTATTTCTCAGAGACAATTAAGAATGCATAAAGAAAAATTTCTCCAAATCCCATGGAATATTTCCTTTTAGAAGTTCAGTTTCTCGTATTGCATTGCTTTAAGTACATAACTTCATTTTCCGCACAATGAACCGGGCATTCTGGGAATGCCTACCACATCATTACTTAAAACAAGACATGTGCTAAGGAATGTGAAGCAATGCTCAAGTGCAGTTACAGTCAGAGTTCATGGCTTTAATCCAAGACAAATACGCGTGGTTGCTAAGGTAAGTCTGCCTCACAATGATGTTTGTTAAATGAGATATCATGATTTGTGTGGTTGAAATATTGCTTAATGAATGTCTTAATGCTCATATTTATTTTTAAACTACGGCAACAGAATCGTAATGTGCGCCTGTTTACAGAAGTAAATAAAGAGTGAATGTAATTTTTGATAGTTATTTTTTTGTATAATACGCAGATTTAAATGAGTGATGGATTTATAAACGTCTTTAATGTGGAATTAAAAATGATAAGATTGGCATTTAATTTGCTGTTAATAATTGTACAAAGCGCTATGATAATTAATCATAATATGTTTTAAAATGTAATAATTTACTTTGTGTCGCAAAAGCAAATATGCATTTTAACATCGATATATTCAATACAACAAAACAAATACTGATTGACTTTTAAATGATTAAGAAAATTTGCAGAACGGATAATGGGATTGAAATAGTTTACTTTTTTATTTTTGTAAACATATCTTTACGTATTTGTTTTAAATAAATGATTCATTTTTAAAGAAATATAGTTAAAAATCAGAATAATAAAATTAATTAGATGCAAGTTGTTTAAGAAAATAAATAATAAGGTTTTATATATAAATTTTACTTTTATAAACTGTCTTTTATAAAATGATCCTTAAAATAACATAGGAAATTCTTAAAAATATCCATTATTATTAATCACAAAATAATGATGATATATATTCAATATTATTAGAAAAAAATATATTTTACTTATTTTAACAAATTTGGGAATTCATAGTTTTAGTTTTACTTAATCGCAAATACTATTTTAATCTATTATAACCATTCATGCTATTTGAAAAACGTATTTATATAATTTACAGTTTTATTTAATTTATACTTGACTAATTATAGGGACTAAAACATTTTATTCTTAGCAATATGTTTTTATTTCTTCAATTATTTATATAAAATTATTATGAAATCCTCATAACACAATGTTAATCTCTGCTATTTTAATTAACTTTCCGTTTACAAAAAGAATACCAATTCCCTGTGTGAGGCATAATTATTTGAAGACCTGAAGCACATAGAAACAAACGAAAAAATAACATTTAAATAAAGAGACGGGATAAAATGTTACCTTTCAGAATATTCATCTTTGTGAGCATAGCTCTGAACGCTGTCTTCTTCTATTAAAAATTTCATTTTCTGATAAAATGTAGCTGTGACAGCTGGCGGTTGCTTCCGTAGCAAAATGTCCAATGGATCTGGAGCCGTGAAGCACATTAAGCTGTCTTTGCATTCCTCCTTTATGCAGCACTCGCTGTCGGCGCAGTCAACGAGTCCATCTGAGAGAGAGAGACAAAGAAAATGCATGTTTCGCAATTTATTGGAATGTAATTTCATTTAAATTTAACGGTCATAACATTTATTCAATCAAGTTGCTGCATTTTCTTATTAGAAAATTTTTTATCCTACTGTTGAATAAATAGAACTTTCTTTAATTGCATATTTTGAAAATATCACTTACCTCATACATTTAATTTTTTTGTTAGAAGAATTATATATATATATATATATATATATATATATATATATATATATATATATATATATATATATATATATATATATATATATATATATATATATATATATATATATATATATATATATATATATATATATATATATATATATATATATATATATATATATATATATATATATATATATATATATATATATATATATATATATATATATATATATATATATATATATATATATATATATATATATATATATATATATATATATATATATATATATATATATATATATGTATATATATATATATATATATATATATATATATATATATATATATATATATATATATATATATATATATATATATATATATATATATATATATGTATGTATATGTGTGTGTGTGTGTGTGTGTGTGTGTGTGTGTGTGTGTGTGTGTGTGTGTGTGTGTGTGTGTGTGTGCGCGCGCGCGCGCTCCCGCACGTGCATGTGTGTGTGGATTGTTAAATATATGTAAATTTGGAAAGAATAATATCAATTTTATATCACCAATATTTTTATATATTTTTACGTTGTGTCATACATAATAAGACATCACGTAAATTAAACTTGGTTTTGGTTACCTGATAAATTTTATTTTTTAAATTAAACTTCTAACTAATCTTTCTCATTTTGCTTAGAAATTTTTCACTCACAGCAAAACATAAAGAAATATGCATATTTTAAAGCATATTCTTAGTAAATATTTGAATAGGATTTTTAGATTGGAAAATTTTCAAGTTTCCTCTGTATTCGGGTGTTAGGAATGTAAAATACTGAGCAAATGATAAAATCATCCAACAACTGCATAGCTAAATATCATATAGTTTTCTGGCTATGTATTGATATTAATTTACAAAATTTAAGTCTATTGCTAATAAGTATATAATTTATATTTATATACATAGTTAGTTATGTATAAATTAAATGCAACCAACCACATTTTCATTATTATTTAAAAAGTGTCTAAACTTAAATAAATAATTAATATAATTTGATATTTCATCCATCACAAAATTGTTTCAAAATAAAAATCATTTTATGTATGAACTCAGAGCTCTTTCACACCTCTAAATCAGTTGGTGGAAAATATTTCGAAAATAATCTCATATTATGAGCAGTGCTTTGCTCTTGTGTATAAAGTGAATTGGACTTTTACAATATCCAGCGATAAAAGGAATCAGACAACAGTGGATATTTCAATTTCTGTAGCGTCCCCAGGAAAAGTGTGCCCAACGCAATGGTAACAGAGCACGCGTATCTCATGCAAATGCTTCCGCAATCGCGCTTACCTTCGCACACTTGACTTAGTTACTGTCGCTCCATTATTCATTATTCATCAAGTCAACGAACGTGATCCCGATGTTTCTCAGTTGGTTTAAGTATATCAAAGCAGAATGCCGAGCTAGGATTGGCTCCCATGGGGGTGTAGAGGGCTTCGTTTTGCAGAGATTTCAGTAATCGGTTCCAAATGGCTATATTACATGGCGTTCAGAAGATTATAATTTGGATGTACCATAAACCAATATCAACCCTCAGCACCTCTTATAGTGGCAATTGATTACTTAAATATGCAACTGGTCTGTAATTACATTCCTTTTATAAATATTCATTTCTAATTGGTTGTAGGTACATTTAAAAATATAATTAAGCAGATTGAACAAGAGGGAATACAACACGGCTTAGTGATTTATCGTGTAAGTGGTTAATGGATTTGAAACTTTAAACTGGAAATTTTTTGGCAATTTTACATATTGAGTGAATGAATGACCATTAAATACCGTGCATGAAACTGTAAAGAATTACTTTGAATGATTAAAATTTTGTTCTCTTCATAATAAAACACATCTTGATTTTCTTAACGATGAAATATTATTCATTTTTTAGCAGATAAATCATACATAAAGTAAGTTAAAAATCTCCTAAAATAATTAATTGGATGTCCCCAAATTAACGTATATTTATGTCCAAATTAACGCACTTAAATGAAAAACATAATTCTTTCTTTAAATTTTTATTTTTATTGAATTGTAAATTACACAGGATAGAGTCACAGGCAGTGCAAATAGCCTTCGAAGGTTTTCTGGCACATAATCACATTTTTGTCGAAATTTTGAATGATCATTTTGCATAAATATGATTGAATTTCTTTGATGCAGTTTTAAATTTTCTTTTCC
This sequence comes from Latrodectus hesperus, assembly GCA_037975125.1. Classification (NCBI taxonomy): domain Eukaryota; kingdom Metazoa; phylum Arthropoda; class Arachnida; order Araneae; family Theridiidae; genus Latrodectus; species Latrodectus hesperus. Next base: position 4,361,642 of record CM075852.1, on the reverse strand, counting down.
AATGCACGCACTTATGGGCAAGTTGACATTACATTTGTTTTCAAATAACTATATAAAAATTAATCGAAATGTGTTAAAACACGCAATTTCGGGAGCCTATTTTTATCTCTAAAATGAGAGAGTAGTAGGCCAGGAAATGTCCGACAATAAAAAACACAATACACACAAAAAAAAATACAATATAAAAAACTCTATTTTTATCAACCCTAAACTTTTAGCAGTCAAACGGGTTTTTTTCAAGGGTTGCCAACAAGTTGTAGTAAATTCAAATCTTGCGATAATTTTGCGACAATCTTTAGAAAAAGGGTATCAAATAGAAAAAATATCATTAAACACTTTGATTTGATTCACAATTTTCCTTAAACTTATAATGTTAGTTTTAATAAGCAAAAATATTTAAAAATACAATAATAATAATAGAAAGATTTTTTTTCAGTAATTAAAATAATTATCAAAACATGTGATTCAAGCACCTTTAAAATCAACGAAAATTACTTTATATCCACATCTTTTTCATTTTTATAATTTCCAATTATCATTTCAATGCAAATTGCTTTAATATTATTTTTTATCATGACACCAGTTTTAAATTTCATATACATATAATTGAGATAAAATATAGAGTAAAATTATTTTGCTCAATCAATGGAAAGATTAAATTTAAAGATATATTTAAATAGCATACAAATTTTTTTAATTAGAATTTAAAAAAGAATAATATTTGTATACAAATATTTTATGATAATAACAATATACACAATAATTTGTTAAATAAAAGTCCTCATTGTGAAAGTCAAACTTTTTTTTAAAAATACTATAATTTATTACATGCTGTACTCAATGGAATTTAATTTGCTTTTTTTAACATCTTTATAATACTACGTTTGCTAAATATTATAAATAATTTTATAAGTGCATGAAATATTTTAGCATTAAAAACATTTTATAAAATCAAGTACAAGAAAACTGCAGAAAGAATAAATAGGTTTATAGTTTCATAAGAGTTACCTCTATACTTTTAAATAAATAAAATATAAAATATAACTATTAATATGTATAAAATATATATAACTTCTAATATACATTTTATTATATGTTTATTATGAATAAAGGCTAAAGTTTAGTAAACATATGCGTGATGTTAAAAATCTGTTTATAGATAGCAAGATTTATATTAGAGACGATTAACTTTGCTTAATTTTATTTGTAGTTGTTCCCTCAACTTGGCTAAAAGTATGCCACGCCCAAAAGCAAGAAAGCAGTCATCAAAAACGAGATCCACTCAAGACATTCAGCAATCTTGTATCCTTATCCAAAGAGTCAATTAAGCAATTAGGTTTGGCAAAGATCGGTGATCACGATACGTGCAATATGCCAATTAGGTAGAGGATGAGACGAACACTAAGTTAAAGATAAACCAAAATCTATTACCAATTGCAATTCGTCATGCAACTGGCTTTAAAGTGGAATAAAATAATGCAATCCTGAGATTTATATAAAAAGGAATAAATATTATTGATAATTGGATCTTGTGAATGATGTTTAATAAGAACAATAAAGTTCTGAAAGAAAAATGTTAACAGTAATTGAAAGATATTTATATCTTAAATCTTTTTCAAAAAATAATGATATGAAGGATATTTATAAATTTATTGCTTAAAAAAATGAAAAACTAATAAATTATCAAATAAAGTTCGATGATGGATAGATGTATATGTTAGGGATAGATGTTTTCATCATACACGTTTAGTTAATTTGACAAGAATTATTAAAAAAATAATTAAATTATTCCAATTAATTTAATATTAAAACTGAAATTCAGAATTCCGCATTCAATTTCCAAATTTTAATTCATTAATCTAATGGGATGAAAGTGTTTAATAAATCTTCGTAAAACATTTTTTTTTCAATTTCGAAAGCTGGCCATAAAACATTTTCATCAAGGAAATACGACTTTTTTTATGAAACAAAATGTTCTTCTAAGAAGTGAAATATTGATAAATATTTCTTATCTCATGCCCTTAGCTGACAATCATGCGTAACAATTTAATTGGTGCTTAAAGTGAAAAAAAGATTGATGTGTGTATATTTTTTACATTTTTTATAAGCTGAGCTCTGTGAATAAAGCAAAAAGTTAACTAAAATAATTTTATATGCTTTTGTAATTAGTAATTGTATGCGAATGACGTATAAACACAATTCTTTATACTGCAGTAGATTTCTTTTGAAAGAAATTTTAATGATGAAACAAAAAACTTTAATTAATAGTAAAAATAAAGAAAAACGAGAGTACTTAAGCTAACATTGCTTTTATTTTTTTCGATGGGATTCAATAATAACTTTACATATAATAACTTAAAAAATAATAACATGCAATGGTAATATAAAGTAATTATTATTTTTCATGACTGTGGAAGAATTTTAATTACTTATATATTGAAAATTGCGTAATAATCAAAGTTATTTCAGTAAGATAAAAAAAAGTTATTTTGATTAGAAAGAGTATAATAATATTTCCCTATTGTGAAATCAGTTATGAGATTTTTTTATCAGTTTCGATGAATTAAATAATTTTTGAAAAATTAGGATTTCAGCATAAAGCAAAGGCGTCTGCTCCAGATTCACTTATTTGCAGTCAATCCTTAAGAATAATCATCTGCTATTATTTAACGCCAGTTAAAATTGGTGTAGGATTCGCAAAGGCTACGGGATATATCATTTACTCAAAAGAATGAATTGGTGTTTTGAATTAAATTTTCTTTTACTTACATCTAATTGCAACATATTGAAGTATAAATATAGAACAATAAGCAGATAATGAAAATCATATAAACAAAGTAGTTCATTTTGTGCCTGAAATTAACTTTAGACACATTTTAGTTATTGAAACCTCAATGATGATTCCTTCCTTGAATTTCTATTTAAAAAAAGTTTTCAACTATGAATTTCACTGTAAGTTGCAATGCAATTCTTATTATAAGTAAATAACACTTAGATCAGATTTTAATAGCCATTAAAATGAAATATATTCAAGTTTGGATTTAGAAAAAAAATTTAAAAACTAAACCTATAATTATCAGTTAATAATTGATATAAATTAAAAAAGACAACATGTATGTCTTTATTTTCACTATTTTGAATAATGTACGTATTTCTGTGACTATTTAACTCTATTTTAATTATGTATTTAATATCATGGAGAATTGTAAAGATTTATATAACTTTCAAAACTATTTATAGTAAAAGCTTGTGATTAAGTTATTTTAATACAAATTTTGTTGATATTTTTTATAACACTAAAAACATATTATAACAAAAAATACGTAGTAAAATTCTTTAAAATGCCCATATTTTATTTTAGTTTATGAAAATACGCGTGAAAATGTTTTATCACGATTGAGATAAAAACCCAAAAGTACATTAGAAAAGAATAAATTATATTTTTTCATATGGTAGAAATGAAAATAATAATTATGTCTTTGAAGGATTGTAGTTTGTCATGATATACTAAAAATATCATTTCTCATTGTTTATTTTCTAAAATAGTAGTAGTGTTTTATATATATAAATAAAAGACTTTAGATGCAATTACAGACAGTGAATATAATTCAAAAGCAGAATATAGTACAACACAAAGAAGTCACATAAAGAATTTGTGAAATGAAATATTAACAAGTTATTCTGACATACATTATTTTTAAATATACCATTGAATGACAAATTCCTTCATTAATTTCTGCTATGACAAATAGTAGTTAACAGAAAATATATTTCATGATCATTTTTTTTAAAATTTAATTATTATTTTTTATGCTTTTTTCCTTGATAAAAAATGAATAATATATGATATATGTATTTTTAGGAATAATGATGCATCAAATAAATCATTTAATAAAATGCTTTTCAGATATTTTTAGAATTTGAAGATACATTAGAAGAACTATATTTTTTTGTAAATTAGATAATAATAAATTGAAAACTATAGATAAAGGGGATTTAATTATGGTTGCTGCATTAGAAAAATATTCAAAAATAAAAATTAATTCAATGACACATTGCGAATTGACAAAATATATTATAAAATTAAAAACAGTATTCTTAAATTGAATCATAAAAAAGCAGAGAATTAACACGTTAATTTTACATTTCAAATTAGAAATTACACTAAATATAAAAATGAAAAAGTAAGACAATTTTAATTAGTTAAAATGTAAATTACAGATTGACGTATTTCTGTATCTTGAAATTTTCCTGTGTTCTATAAAGCTAATGATTTTTGAATAAAGGAAAATAAATGAAATGTTTCATATGTTAAGATAAAAATTTTACGCTTTCAGCTATAGTAATTATTACATATCGTGTAACGTACAATACATGTAATTTTTCGTATTTTATATCAGATTCCTATTTGTGAGTTATTATTCAATTATATTTTACATTAAATAATCAACGTAATATCTTTATATTATTTGAAAGTATAAATGTTTCCTTAATCAAGAAACAACCAAAGTTAAATAAATCTAATAAAATTAGTCATATTTTGGCTAACTTACAAAACAGTAAATAAATTGGAGAAAAAAGGATCTGGTTTATTTAATTCCACATGTATTCTGACAGGTTAGTAGAAAAGTATATGCAATTATAAAAAAATTATTGCTATTATGTTATTAAATAGAGCTAAAAGAAAATTAAAAGATAAAATATTAGTTAAACCAGACAGTAAAAAGTATTTCATATTAATTAATAACGCATCTATTCTTACGTTAAAACATAATAGAAATTATTAAGCACGAATTTATAATACATCACATTCAAAATAATTACTTCTTCTTGATAATAAATATCAGTTGTCTCTTCTTAAAACAGATTACATAATTTATTTCTTAGGCTAGAGGTATTTCAAACCATTTGCCTAGTAAATAATCGCGTGTTTCTTCAATATCATTTTAAAGCCTATGAAGAAGTATCAATCTAATTTGAATAATAAATCACCAGTGAATTCAAAGAAGAAATAAGCTTTATTCAGATGCAAATTTTTCTCCTTTGTTTACCAAGTTGAGAAAGTAAAATATCGCCCTCTTTTTAAACACATTTTTATCTCTGAGAACTTTGGCGAGAGAAGGATTTGAAAATAAATGAAATTTTATTCCACTGCTGCATTATTTAAGTAAGAATGATAACCACCAGCTATATTTTAAGCTCATATCTTCTTCTGACTCTTTGAAGGCTAGTTTAAATGGATTTTACGGAATTTTTTGTATAATTGCTCTATAAAGAAGGCAAGGTTGAGAATGTATGATGGATATTATATGCAAAACTGAAAGTCAAATATAAAAGAATTTTTTTTAGATTCATTTCTTCATATTTGATTTTATTTCTCATTTTAGAATGTCTAAAAGAATTAAAAATAATACTTAAATTATTCCGCAAACAATCTGTTATCCAAATTACAAAATAATTTCCTTAAATTATGTTAATTTCTCATTACATTCATATTTTATCCTTAAGTAAATGCAGTAATTATTAATTATAAAGTAATTTTTATAAGTTTTGTAACAAGTTAAATTTTTTGTGTTCATTTAAAGAGTTAAATTATACGTATTTTTTGAAGTTTTAAATATCTGGTTATTTATCATGCGTTTGATCTAATTAATTTATCTTAGAATATTTTTATAGTTATTATAAATTACAGACCATGTTATTTGCTATTATATTATTCAGGGTGTTAGAAATTTTATATTTTTATTATATGATTGTATTAAATAGTTTGTAGAAGTAATTGTTTTGTACTTTAATTTGATAAATGAGGATTTGATAATTTAATGAATGGCACAGATCCGTATAATCCAGGATGCTAAATTCTGAGTTAGTGATTTTTGGCGAATTTTCTTATGTATCTGGAAACCAATAAAAATTATGCCGAAAATTCTATTTTGACAACCTAGTATTTACATCATCTTGGCAACATTTCTTCATCGCCAAAAAATTCAGAAGTTGAAATCCTGGATTATACGGAATCTTTGTCGTTTATTTAATTATTATATCCCCAAAAAATGTGTTAGTGCAACACATAGGTATTTCTAATACTCAAAATTATAATTACATAAATCTAACAAACTTTTTGCCAATTTTCTGTCTATACTTAAATATATGAAAAATGGAACTGTTGAATTTAAATTATTTAAATTGAATTTACAAAAGAAAAATATTATAGTAATAATATAAGTTTTATTGTAATAATAATAAATAACTGGTTTGTTCATCAATTATTTAATTAATAATAATTTCTTTCTCAAGATGAATCTGAAGGTGTAATAATTTCCTTCTAATTGATTTATTATATACTAAATTTGTTATTAATTTTTTAAATTTGTTATTAATATTATTACAATAAATCACTCATTTTGATTTTTAATTCTAGTTGCATTTATAAGTAGAGATTTTAATTATTTTCGAAATGATACTTTCTATCAATTTACGATAAATGTTTGTATATAGTTCTATACGAACTCCTTAAAGTTCATAATAGTTGAATTGAGTACATTAATAAAGAAGGCTAATTAGATAGTATTCTTAAGGAAAATAAAACTTTGTTTAGGGATATAAACCAAATACATACTCGGTAATACTACGGTTAAGTAACGAGGTCGACATCTGAGTTAGTTCCTTCCTCTCCACTTCACAGATTGACATTAAATCCTACTCTCTTAACATATAATTGGATTCTTTTTTTTGCGAAAATAAAATAGTTGACAATTTAAATTAATCAAAATATAAATACAGGAATATATTTTTTAAATTTTTAGTATAAATAAGATTCTTTAATGTTTTGATTTGTAACGTAAAATAATTAATTTATTTACTAAAATCATTTTGATTATTAATTTTTAAAATATAATTTCCATATTTCCTAGCAAAACACAATCTCCGATATAAAATTCATTTTCGATTTCAAAACACCTTTCATCAAGAACTGCTAAAATTTGTCTTCATTTCTAAATAAAGAGTATCGCTTAACACGAAAGAAATTAAGTAACTTCATTAAATCAACTGCTTAAGGTCTTTATTGCCTAATGTGTTGCACTTTTAAATCTTACTACATCCACAAGACTCTTCAATAATGCGGAACAAATTCGCAGAAAATAATGCTAAAAATATAATTCAATGGCATTTAATCTGCTTATAGCTCTCTCAAAAGATTATTCTATTCACTGCAACTAATATTGATATCGTTTTTAATCCAAATTGCTATCAAGTAAAATGAATAAATCCTTTTCCCGAAACTCGACACCAATTAGAATGGAGAAAGAGTTAATGTTCGAAATACGGAGAATCGACTAGTCATAAATCTTTCGAAATCTCGGAACTGAGAAAGAATGTACTCAATTAAATTACCTTCATTGAATCGATGTATTTATTACACTGTACTTCAAGGATAGAAGGAGAAGAAACCATCAGTTAAAGTATCGATTCTTTAAAATATAAGAGAACTCGGATGTTGAATTTGGATACGATGACGCAGCGAATCCTCATTAGTGAAGTTTTGAACTGGGAATGGCAACGTTCCTGAAATTATTAATGTATGTATTTTGCTGAGTATTATTTAGTGCACCAGTTTTGTACCTGCTGCAGTATTTATCATACCTTAAGTTGATTAACTTAACTTTGGAGGAGATCCTTCAATATACGGGGAATTCAAATTATTAAATAAAATGTCTTTGTAATTGAGAGTATGTAGTACTTAATATATAATTTATAATAATTTTAAAAATCACATTTTTCATTAAAATGTAATTATTTTGATTTTCATATAGATTTTTATGCTGGTCATATACAAAAGAAATGCGGATTATAAAAACTTAATTTTGTAAATAATTAAAAAAAATATTAAATTTTTTATGAAAATAAGGAAAGCAAGAATAATTAATGGCAAAATTGATAACAATAAGACAATAAAATTAAATTTAGTTGCTGTGAAACATTAATTTGTAAATAAAATAAACATCGATTAACATTTTTATCAGCAAGTACTTAAAAAAACTAAATAAATATTAACAAAATGAATGATTTGTATAGTTGATAGAATTGAAAGAAAAACTGATCATGAATTTAAGCTAAACCGTTAAAATACTACTTGCTTTCAAGTAATTATATATATATATATATATATATATATATATATATATATATATATATATATATATATATATATATAAATTATTTACAGGTAAATATAACAATTTAAAAATGTTGTGTTTACTTTGTTCATGTATGAAAGTTTTGTTGAATAATATCATTATCAAAGTATATAATTTGATGTTTTTAATATTTTCCAATCAATTTTCTAACATCGTTTTTCAAGCATCTAATATTACCTACACGCCGAGCGATGGCTGAGTGGTTAGCGTTTGTGACTCCTGAGCTATGGGTCCCGGGTTCAAATCCCGGTTCGGGTATTGGATGTTACTTTCTTTCTCAGTTCTTTCTGTGTTTCTCTCTCCCTACTTTTGTGATGATGTATGAATGTGGCGCACCCTATAAACGGGTTTGTGGTGGTATGACACGGGCAATGCAACTCGCTTTCGTGACTTGGTTCACAGGTGCACGCTGGGTAACGACAAATTAGTAGCAGTTTCTGGCATTGTTGTGGCATAGGGTTCGTCACCATAGGCATAGAGTATTTTAGTCATTTAATTTGATAAAATATGCTATTTAATATAGAATAAAAAATTTATTGCGAGATGAACAAATTGTTTTAAGTCTAATTTATATTTAAATTTTTTAATCCCCCTTTTAGCTTTTTAAATTATTAACTTTCAATTACATTGGTATAATTACAGTTCAGTATTTATAAGAATAATCGATCGTATTTAAATCAAGATAACACAGTTTAGACTAAGTTATTAATTTTGTGAAATTTAAAAAAAATTATCACATTTAGGTGAAATATAAAAATTTTTTATGTGGCATCATTTTTCATTTGAAGAATTGAAAATCACCGCTTAACATAATTTAAATTTATAGACATAAACTACCAGCCTCTAAGCAATTATAAATATTAATTGGTATTTAGCGTGATAAATACTCATAAATTGGTAACTGAAAGCAAAAGGGAAACAACCCATTTTTGGGATCTTTTCAGATACCAATTATTATTCTTGAGGGGAAATTTAATTTCACATCTACAGAACTGCATTCCTTTCTAAACGTCTCCTTACTACGATTTTATTGATTCCTCGTGTCTTAAATTGACTTTGGCGGATCTTAAATTTTATACCCACTCATTAGTTTTGACATTGAGTAATTGGATGTTTTCGTAACAGCTCATCAAACATCTTCTCTTATGCGATTTCACTTTAATTAAGAGCAAACATTGCCAGGTGCCTGCCCACACAAAATCCTCTCTCTGTTTCATAGGCACGAAAATCTCGAAGAAATTCTATTATCGTTGTTGACGGCAAATACGTCACCTCGTCACAAAAGTCAAACCATCAGCATGGACTGCGCATGAGCAGAGGGCACCATGCTCCTCCAATTACAGAAACACAATCAAAAGACAATTTGTGCAAAGGCAACGCTTGCAAACGGAAACGATAAATGGTGCGGTGCGATTTGTAATTACCGTGTTCTAATATATTCGAGGAACAAAACAAAATTAAGGAGGGCTATTAACTTGTCACTTGCGCTTCCTGCACAAGTGACAAGTTCATTCCATCCAGTGGTATTCGACTGAGGAAAAGAACCGGAGAATAATTTAATTTGTTCATGTAAATTACTTGCTACTCATTAGATTGAAATAAAAGATCTTCCTGGCCCACTTCTTAGAGTTCGATGCTACTCTAAGGGATCGAAAGTGCTGATAATGGAGTTCGAAAATTAAAATGGAGAGAAAACAAAAAAAGAAATTCAAAGTTTTAACTGTGGGCTACCTGGGCGATTACAAAAGTGTCACTCGTGAATAATGATTGGTATTTGAAATTCTAAAGATACAGTGAATGACTATTCCAAAGAAATGATTATTTTATAGATTATTCTAAGATGTTAAATGACGCTTTATATTAAAAAAATTAATATAATGCTTTATTCCTCTAAATTAGTTTTATTTTATTAAAGTTAGGTCAATTTATTTTACAATTGTGGTCGTTTAGGTTATTAATGATTTTTTCTAATAGAGTGTAAGGGCTCCTTTCGAAATATATCGTAATTTCTAATTCTTAATGTAAATGAAGCCATTATGTAAAAAACAAATTTTACTACCTGTTTTCAATAAATTTCACTTTTTTTCAAATTAATATTTTCAAGGCCTTAGTTTCATATGTGATATCTACTATTTATTCAATTGAATTCGCATGTATTTTTCTCTGTATTAAAAATCCATTGGACAATCTCTGCTAAATAAATTAAATTCAGATGTAGTTTGCATAGTGCGCAAGCAGAATTTTAAAAATTAAAGCAATTTAAATGCATTTCTTGGTGATTGTTATTGATGTGATAGATAAATTTTTATTAAAATGAATATAAAATTCAATTTCCAACATAAATTTTTCTTAGAATACAAAAGTAAAAAGAAAGGATGTTTTCTTCTGTTTAAAATGACATTGAATTCTAAATTAAAGCTGAAATTAAATTGGGAATTTAAACATTTAATAGTTTCTCTTATAATACACAAAGTAGCAAACAAATTTAAATTATTCACTTAACATGAATTATTTACAATTAAAGTGATTTTTAATTTGAATTTAAAGTTCAATTTAACTTCGAAATTCAAACACTCATGAATAAATTTAAACGGGACTTTAAGTATTCTATCTTTTAATATGAACACTGAGGATTTGCTTGTTTAGAAATACGAAATTAAAGAATTATTCGGATTTTGGGTGGGGATGTAAATGCTCCTTGTTTGACTTTAAAGATTATAAAGTTTCAACTGATCTCACAAAACATGAATAAATTAGTAGTTGAAAATTGTCAACATTTGTTACTAATCACTGAGAGAGAATAGGCCTGTATGTTTGCATTACATACTCATTATATATATTTAGGCGGGAGAAATACATGCAAGACAAAGTTTGCATTTCGTTGAAGTTACGCTTTTTCAAAGAGAATATGCTTCTTGTTTATTATAAATTATGCTATTAGCAGTTACAAAATTTATTAAAAATTAAAATTTAGAATACTATTTACTATAAACATAATTTTTTTGAGGAAAATAAAATAACTGAAAACATATATATTTTACAAAAAATATATTGGCTTTTATTTTTTTAATACAAAGTAAATTAATCCGTTATAAAAATTAGAATTAATTAGAATTAACCAAGATAAGATCAAATAATGTATTTTTGCTTACTTAAAAGTTATAATTATTCACATATTTAAAATTAAGTGCATTTTTACATTATTTGATTTATTACTGTTTAATAAGTTCTTTCCAATATTAACTTTGACATATCAAACAATCAATAATATTTGATTCATTAAATTTCGTTGTTAAAATCATAATCTAAACGTAATTCCACAACGACTATAAATGAATTTAGTTATAATATTTACGAAGGTTTATTTATTTCTAAATAGATTGTATTCCACATAACTTCTATTTTTACACTGAGTAATAAATTGTAAAATATGTAAAGCATTATTTTAAAATAAAAAGAAGGAAGCATTTCATTAATAACACTGTTTAAAATAAAATAATATATGCGAAGTTTCACAGTGAATAAATTACATAGGAGTATTCCAAAATCATAAAAAAAATTACGAAATCAATTTTGTGAAAATTTAACTAAGTTTATGCTTAAACATTTAAAATGATATTTTTTAAATTTCTCTAAAGAAAAGCGATTTTTTGTGAACACATATTTTGAATTTGTAATTTGCTTTGTCTTTTTCAGAAATATCATTATTGATGGACATGTCTAGTTGTCTTATGAAACAATTCGTCATTTAATGTTTAACACATTCATCAATTTAGGTTTTTTTCATTTGATCCTAATAAGCCCATCAATGTTCCAGAAAATTAGGTAATCATTTTAAGTAACAGTAAGTAATAAGGTTATCAACATCTACTTAACAACTTTTTTGACTTATGAATGCTTAATAAACTTATCTACTACTTAATTACTACCCACGGCATTAATTACTTTTACTTTTTTGCATTTGTTTGAGAAACCATCCTTCATCTTGAGCAAGAAAAAATATCATATCAGCATCTATAGATTTTTTCCTAATGAATTTTTCTGACAATTTTGAAATACCTCAAACAACACAATGATTCATTGCTCTGTAATATTTATCCAGTTTTAAAAATATTTATCCAGCTTTTTTTCCTTGCAATAATCCAAAGTCATATATGATATACATAATTTTATTGCCTATTTAGATTTTATTATAAATGGAAAAAATTTTGGCAATTTATTATCAATTTAGAAAAATCTAAAAACATTAAAAATTTTTATTTTGTTAATATAGAATGCTGTAAAATTGGACCAAAAATAAGATTATAAATAAAAAATATTCCTGATATTTATATTATTTCCTGAATATTGCAAAAGTTTTTTTAGCCAATTGATACGTCTATTTTTCTTCTAAATGAGCTTAACTAAACAAAAATTAGAAGACTAAATTTAAAATTGAATAACTATTACGTACTTATTAATTAAACCACATTTGACAGATTATATTGAACTGAATATCAAATAAGAAATTCATGGATCAGAAATGAGAAACTCTCTTTTGATTACTGCAGCTATTTCTAATTTATCATTAAATTGTATACTGAATTGGCCTATACTAGTTATATTTATGGGTTCAAATATTTACATTATTAAATATTTACATTATTATAATATTTACATTATTATAATATCATTATATGACGTCAATTAATATTTACTCATTGCTAGAATAGGGAGTGAATAAATGAGTACTGAGATAGTAAACTTGTTAAATTATGAGTAAAAATCATGATTTTTTTACGGAATATGTGTAATTTAGCTAAAATTAGTTCATGTTGTACACTTTGAACAAAACTTGATTGATATTTATAAATGATAAGGTATATTTAATAAAAATTTATGCAATATTTGTATGATGTTATGGTATTTTTTATCCTTATATATACTCGACTCTTGGTTCAAGTTCCATTTTGGACTTGAATGCTTGTAATTGATGAATTTGAAATGAAAAATTGAGAGTTAAAATGTTAAATATTAAAGAAATTAATTATTTTATCTAATCATTCATTTTTCTAATTTAAATATAACAAAATTCCTATATTATTAAATTTATATTTTTAAGAATATATGCATAGTTCAAAATTAAATATTTAAGCAAGAGAAATAATGTAGAAATTGTTGAATATTAATGTAGAAGGATATAAAAATAATGAATATAAGATTCCAATGAAATTCTTTATCTTTTTTCGCTGAAAATTGCTTTATTAAAAAAAAAGCAAGATAATTATTTTCGTAAGAAATTGGAAAACGAATTTTTTTCAAACATAATTTTTTTACATATATCATTAAAAATGGCAACTTTTAAATTTTATTCTTTTTGGAATTTGAGCAAAAATATTTTAATTGAACAATTAATCAAATCGTTGCAGGTTCAAGAACTTTGAAATGAAGCAACACATTTTGTCTGTATTAAAGATATAAAACATTAATATCATTGGAAAAAATCTTCCTTTAAATAATTTAATCTTGTTTTAATGCAAACATAAAGTCAATATAAAGCACTTATACAATATGCAATAAAAATTTAAAAGAATAAAAATTAAAAAAAAAATTAATTTATAATTACTTGATTAAAATTAATTTTAATTTCGTTCCAAAAATGCGTAGATTGTTGCTTTAAAAACATTTTAATTATCGCTTTAAGCAATAAATAATTTCCACATCAGAAAGTCTAAACATGGAAAAGGAAATCATCTGTAATCGTCTGCTTTCAAATGAAATCAATGCAGTTACTGTGTAATTTAATTTTAAGCTCACTGAATCAGAATGACGGATTGTACCGTACAGGAAGATGGATGCTCATAGTTTAATATTCATTAAATATGCATTTGTTGCCAATGTTTCGTTTGAAACTGAGGTTAGATTGAAGTTCTTTGGTTTAATATTTCCTTTCACTCAACGGAGTCACATGAAACTAAAGATTCCACCGCTTCTCCATTGAGTCACTTCTATGAATAAATAAATCATCGGGAAGAATGAGATTTAATTAGTATTAATAGAAATAACTGTTGAATATATTAGAATACTTTAAAAGGAAATTGAAGGAATCATTTGCTGTAAAGTTAGAAAACTAAATTAGAGCAGTATTTAAGAAATTATATATATATTTACCTTTTTACTAGAGAAAAGGTGTGAGCTAAAATATAAACGTTTTATGTCTAATAAGTTTTAAAAAAATCATTATCCTTTCAGGAAAATATTGTGAAATACATTTTTAATAATACTACTTCGACGCTAGATTTTGCAATGTCTAATAACGAGACAACCTGTTTTAATGCATTCTATTATATATACCACACAAACTGTCTTTCGTGAGGACATTTTATAAATAGTATATAGATTTCATCAGGAAAGACTAGGAAATTTCCATTTCTTTTACCCTCACAGTTTTGTGTGCAGACGGTAGAAGCACAACATTCAGATCCTGTTGTTGAATATTGGTTCGGATCAAACCTAGAACCTTTCACTCAGTATAATTTTGCTTTACCACTAGTCCACAGTAATAACACGAAATGGCTAGTCTAAAGGCTGACTGCTTTAGTAATGCACCGTTTTAACATCCACAGCTAAAATTGCCTTCCAGGAGACTTTAACATAGGTTGTTGTTGTTGTTGCATGCCCCCAAAGGCCAGCAGCGCTAGACCAGGTCCATGACGTTGTACACTCTACAATAATCTAAAACCAGAAGAGGGTCGTCAACCAAGTCCTGCCTGGAGAACCCTAGGCACTCAAGGATGTGTTCAGGTGAAGCCTGCTCGGTAGAGCAGTTGGTACAGGTTTCAAAGGTTCGGGAACCCTCAGAAAATTTTAGGGTTTTAAGATGTCCACTTCAAAATCGGGCGAGAATAGTTTGTTCCTGACGACTTAAATCGTTGGTCAGGGAGCCTCCGGGACAGGAACTTTGGTACCAGTAATGTACCGGAGGGACAATTCAAGCCATCCTGTTCTTAATTTTTTTCTCTGGAGTGAATCTCCGTGAAAGTGAGAGGAGCAAAATTAACGGAGGCCTCTCCAGCACCAGCTTTCGCCAGAGCATCCGCAATTTCATTTCCCTCAATATCGACGTGGGAAGGAATCCACTGCAGATGAATCTGATGAGATATGGAAAGTTGTTTTAGTTAACTATTTCAACAAGTTAACATAGGTAGTTGGTTCTATTCAATTTCCAAACACCAACACTGATAGATGTGAAAGTAGAAGTCAAATACACAATATACATCTTTCGTTGTTCAACCATGAATTGAATTACTCCTGCGATCTGAAGAGAGTTGTTTTATTACTAGGTCACTGTTGCAAATGTCTATATTACTAATAATCGCTTTAACTTAGAGATAAATGTAGAATTTATAATTCATATTTTTGTAATACAGACTTTTTACACTGTCATGAACAAAATAAAGCATTTATTTTAAAATAATATAATTATAATTAAATAATTAGATATATTTTAGGTAAAATCTCGAAATCACTAGTTTTTCTCTTACTTCAAAAATTATTATTCTTAATTACAGTTAGTTATTTTTAGAGCATATAAATGAACCTTTAGGTTATCATTAACTCAAGCAGGAATCAGTCGAGCATTATCGAGTAGGATAAGGAGATTCGAAATACACCTTTTTTCCATTAGGATTTCAGCAGCTATTAGAAGACAAATTTTTCTCCATTTGAAAAGAAAGTAAGCCATGCAACTTCCGAAAAAAATGTCATGGTATTTATATGTTTAAAAATTAAGTTTTTAGTTGTGAAGCGTTTCTATCAATGAGAGGCTAATACAGGGTTAGCAAGAAATAAGTTTCCCACTTCAAAGGGTTGTAGAATACGTTCTACTCGTCCAAATGAGATAAAATTTAACAGATAATTCAAATGATGCGCTTGACATTTATTAAAAAATAGTACAAAATTTCACTGATAGATGGCGCTGTTATACACATAAAAACATTTAATATGCTTTATAAACTTTAAAAAATAATAATGAAAAAGTAGCGTTACAACTCTTCAATATGCACTTCTTCATTTGGCATTCATTTGGAAGGGCAATGTCTACCGTAAAAGGCCAGCATGTGTACCAGATCTGAAGGACAGCATTAGGCGCCATATCCTTAATATTCCGACAGACTCACACCGGTCTGCTGTCGAAAATATGGTTCTGCGATTAGAGCACATTGTTGAAAATGAAGAAGGGCATATTAAAGAGTTGTAACGCTACTTTTTCATTATTATTTTTTAACATTTATAAAGCATAACAAATGTTTTTATGTGTATTACAGCGCCATCTATCGGTGAAAGTTTGTACTATTTTTTAATAAATGTCAAGCGCATCATTTGAATTATCTGTAGTTCAAATTTTATCTCATTTGGACAAATAGAACGTATTCTACAGTCCTCTGAAGTGGGAAACTTATTTCTTGCTAACCCTGTATATATTTTAAAATATTATGTATAAAAAATGAAGATTTTTTTTTTTTTTGCAAAATTGAAAATATTTGTTATATACTTAAATAATGAGATTGTACTGAAAGAAGATATAAGTGCTGACTCAGTGAAATTTAGTTACTTAATTTCTGATTACATTTAGGGATTGTTAAGTCAGTTTTTCTCTCAGGGACTGATCAAATAATAAAAGCTACACATGATAAATAATTTATTGTATTTATATTTTTAGCAAAAGTAAAATATAATTCTCATGCAACTTAATATTTTTATGGTGATATTAAAGTATAAATATCACACAGCAGGACTTCTTTTAATTAGAAAACATAATTACGTTTAAAATACAAAGCACATTTCAAACTTTGCTCATGTATATTTATTTTTGAAATTTTGTTTTCATTTAATGTTTATTTTCTTAAATATCGTATTCAAAACAGAGTTTGCGATTTTGCAACTGTAATATGCACAGCAATACGATTCACAATTTCATTTACTGCAACATTTTTGCTGATGTGGCATTTCTGTTCAATTTAAATTTTGCTAAGCCATTCAAGTCCAACGTTCACACTAATGCGTTTCCTTTCGTGGAAAATATAGTATTTACTTTTACTTATACCAGTATGTATATATATGTGGATAGAATATGCTAAATAATAAAAAATCTTTAGAATCAATCTCTAAATTAGCCAGAGAAATTCATTTTAAGAAATATTTTCCCCTTCCCCAAATCAGATTGTTATGTATTGATATATGATCTAGTATATAAAAAGACATTTTTTGTCTATAGTTTAAATATTCAATTATACGTGTTAAGAAATAGTGTATAAAAAATGTGTTTTTTTTTCATTTTACAAGTAACTGATTTTACTGATTGGGAATTATATATGTTTATGCATGAAATTATTTTATCCCCCTTAAACTTACCGTTATAAGAATACTATTATACTTTTAAATCAGTCAGCTATAATTATGTAAAAGTTAAAAACTTACATTGAAATTTAAGAAAGACCTTAAATCTATTTCTAAAATCTAAGAAGTAGTCTTGATATAAATGAATTCTAATATGTGGATTATTTGAGATCTTATTCATGCATTTGTGTGTACAGATTTATTTATTTAAGAGAAAAAATTATTGAATTTTAGAATGAGATTTTACTAAGGAGTTAGTATTTTATTGGGGACAAGTATCTATAAAATCTACGAATTAAATGATAAATTGAGTTAGGAGTTTCATCAAAATAATGTAGTAGAAAATGAATGCAGAAAAATGATAAATTATAATAATGAAGATTTTCATTGAATTATTAACTACTTGAATTAATTTCCTTATGTTAATTAATTATTAATTTTAAGAAATTGCTGTAGTTGATACTTATGTAGTCATGAAATTTTGATAATTTACAACGATGTAAAAATGTATGTTTATGTATACATAATTATGTATTTTAAAAATTATTATATCAGGGAAATAAAATGAATTATTAAAAATATATTTTTGTTCAAAAATATTTATATTTAGTGTAACAATTTCAGAAAACCAAATAAGCACATTATTTTTTATGTTAATGTAAATAAAATTTAATGACTCATATGAGTTTTGTTTGGAGTTTTATTTGTACCATTATGGTCCATAAATATAAGCAGTAAGCAAATGGTTTTTAAGTTGAAAACTGTCACTTCAATAATTTAAATTCCACAAATACATTTTAAATGTAAAATTCATGGAAGAAAAAAAAATTGCTTTTTACATCGTGTACACGTGTCGTAAATTATTTCTCTTTGTCAAATACCTTGGCGAATTTTGAAAATTGACTGAATATTTTTAAATCTTTTGATAAAATGGTTTTCAAAATATACAATCTTGCTACTCTATTTGCATACGTTTCTCTCTCACAAATAGCTTTTCATATTGACTCTACAGCATCAGAAATTTATGTATTAAAATATCTTGAGTATTTCTGTGACTTAAAGAAAAAAAGACATTGCAAAAAATATTCATTTCTTGGAAATAAAAATAAACATTACCGTTTCTTTTGAATTTTATGTCTAAAATTCTTATTTGAGTAAGAAAAATTTGCTTGATCTGGTGCTGGAATAAAAAAATAATTTAAAATCGCACAGAAAATTTCATCTTAGATGTTCTATAAAATTTAAAACGTAGCAAATCCTGAAAATATGCATGATAATTATGAATTTCAATGGAAGCAGAAAGAAATAAGCAAAGTTGAAGCGAATAAAAATATTTTAATGGATATTTTTTGAAGTAATTTTGTAGCTAAATATATGAATAATTTAGAATAACATATGAATGAACTTTAAATATATGTTATATTGAAAATCTCATTAAAAATGTTAGTGAAAATATATATTCTATTTTTCAAAAAGCTCAATTTTTTTAAATAAATAACTTGGAAAACATATAAATATTTGTTGAACAGACGAAAGAATTATTTAAAAAAGTTTTGGTTAATTTTGCCATTCAATATTCTTCTGGGAATATTAAGAATAACAAATATTTAGGTAACAGTCAATATTCTGAAAATCTAATGAAGAAAACAAAGCTTAGTGTAAAGCTTAATATAGAAGTAATTTATTATCTATTGTAAATTAGGCATTTCTTTTAAGGGAAATGTTGTGTAATTTAAGTAAATTTATTAAATTTGAATATTCAATGCACAAATGTAAATTTAAAAATAGTAAAAATTTTGTACAAAATTAAGTAATCATTCGTATAATTTCCAAAATATCAAAATATTTTACGTATAAACAATTAGAATTATTTGCATACAGTTTTGCATAAATCTAAATAAAATCAAGATAAATTATGTTGTTCCACTGGCATTTAAAACTAAATACGTTCCATTGAAATTGGAAAGGAGTCATGCCAAACTGATACATAAATGTGGAAGAAATATTTAAAAAAGTTATTGTAGATGCCCCACAAAAGAAATATTTCAATAAATTAAACAAGACAATATCTTGTTGTAGAGATAAATTCTGCAGCATTTTTTAAAGAAAAATTACTTTTAGTAGTTTTTACTTTACAATAAAATTGTATGATAAAATTACTCTTAATTTTGTTATAATTTGAATATAAAAATTTTGTTAATGAAAAGTATCAGTAAATAAGGAGAAATATTATAAGCTGTGTGTAATCATAAAATAATATAATGTTTGTCACACATAGAGAGCACAAAAAGTTTTCTTAAATATCAGTGCCAAGCCAAACGAAAACTGAAAGGACTTAGGAAGATATAAAAAATTGGAAAACTAAGGTATGGAAGTGATTGATTTCAGGTTGAATTATTACGAAGAATCCAACACGAAATTTTGTCTGAGTATATATGCACATAAAGTGTAGTAAGAATTATAAGAAATTTGTTGCTGGCTTTAAAATTGCCAACCTGCTATAAATTCGTTAAAAACCAACAAAGTTCTTCTTATAATATTCGGAGATTTTTTTCATATTAAGTATAACAGAATTCAATATACTAAACAAACATATAGGTAACAAATTTATATGCAGTACATCCGGGAGTTTTAAAATTATTTCTTCTAAGTTCCAATAACTTGATTTTCAATCTTAAGTTATGAATAAAATATCTGATATATCACTCGATATTGTTAACATTGTTATATTAAGGCATAATGACTTAAAAAAACAGCTATTTGCTAAAATTTATAAGTATTTATAAATTGCAATGTTTAATTCTTTTAGTATTTATTGAGAAATAGTATAAAAACTATTAAATTCAAAATTTGAATACATCATTTGATTTTTGATAGTAAACTAATGTGTGATTAAGATGATTAAAATTGATTTAAACCTATTAATATATTAAGAAATTGTTGAAATAATATGCACGATATTTTGTGCCTAAATATATACAAAAAAATTATAAACTCATTCTGAAAATGAGTATAAATTATATAATTTACTATTATTTTAAAATTTAAATTGTTTAAAATTTATTAAATCTTTATCAATATTAAATTACTTCATAATATTTTCCGTGTATAAATGAATTCTTTCTCATAAAAAGAACAACATTCTTTTCCTAAAAGTTATTTATTAGAAACTACTTTAAAATATTAAGATAGTATAGAAATTTTAATCCAAAAGAGTACTAAACATAAAAAAATATTTTTTACTAAACATAAAATAAAATACGAGGAAATGTTTTAACAAAAACTATTTGTGTATAATATTTTCAAATTTAAATACATATTGTTCAAAGTTATCACTTAAGCCCAATCGATAAATATTAGCTCAAAATAGCTGATAAGTAAGTAACGTAAAAATAAATGTTCAATATTTATATTTCATTATATTATAATCCCTTCTATATCATATGGAAACTCTAAGAAAATAAAGAAACAGCAAAATTTCTCAGCCTTCGCTAAAATAACAAGTAGAAAGTTTGAAATATCGCCAAATAAGGATTAGATAACGTATTAAATTTATCGTCTGGAAAATGAAATGGTGTTAAAGCATAATCTTATAAATTGGAAGTGTGGTATTTTTGGAGACTTCTGTGAATTGATAGGACAAAATTAATAGCTATTATTGTATAAGAAATATGGCATGATATTAAGTGTGACATTTGAAATGGAAGACTAGAATCATCTTGCCAAAAGCTAAGTATAAAAATAAAAGTGTTTGAGAGATAATCATTGCGTATTAAATATGATTTAGTTTGAAAAGATGATACTCAAAAGAATGGTCTCTCTCTTTCATTTAAGATTAAATTTCAAAACTTTTTATCAGATGTCGTTTTGTGAAATGAGAAATATTTAAGGAAGAATGAGTTAGCAATGAAATTTGTATTGTTACTGTTTTGGGAGGGAATTGAAGTCCTTTTTATTGCTCGCATTAGACCTATAAAATATTTTATTACCTTGGTCATTATCTTCGTCATCAACGCAACTTGTTTCCTGTCTTGTCTTGCAATCTGCTCCACCCCAACCATCTTCACAGCGACAGCTCCACTGTCCATCTTCTTGAATGCACTGTCCCTTGGATATTCCTCCGCAACTGTCAGGACAACCCTCTGCAAGAATAAAATTCTCTAAATGCTTTCTTTCCTAAGGCCGATAATTTAAGTAGAAATTTGTATGCAAATAACTCTCATTTCTTGTATAAAATTTCTAAAAATATTAATGTACTACTTTTTACTTAAATCAAAATACAGAAATGGAAGCATGAAAAAAAATTGTTTTATTTCTCTTTCTGTAAAACTAAAAATTGATTGACGTTTACATGCAGACTACTTTGTTACATATTTTTTTTCATCAATAACAACTAAGAATGTTTATTTATACCTGCACATTCCTATTTAAAAATTAACGCAAATATTCAAATTTAAATTCAGTGATTTGTATTGATATCAATAAATTTTGAGATTTATTTCATTATACTAAAATGGAAAAGACAACTTTAGTAAAACATTAAATCAATTTTTAGGAAGTTACTCTTATGAGTGTTATGAGAATTTTATAATAAAGCAAAAAAAAAAATAATAATAATAAACTAGTAAGTAAAATATTTAAAGTACATTTCAAGTTTAATGTGTGTGTGTGTGTGTGTTTTTTTAATATATACTATATAAAATTAATACTTAGTATTAAATAACTTATTTACACAGCACAAACGTATCTTAATATAATTTGAGTTTTTCTAAAAATATATATAATTATTTTCGCTAATATTTAAATACACGAGTAGAACTCAATTATATTCCGGGAATTTTCATATTTTAATCTCATTTACTTCAAAAAGCTTTGGAACAGATATTTACGTTACTAAAATTATATTTCAATGCTTCAGTGTACATCATTCTACATACACGTTTCGCATTATTAATTATTACGATGATTAATTATTATCATTTTTTTTGCTTTTTCCTTATTATATTACATTTCCTCCTTTGTATTATAAAGTAAATAATGCTTTTAATAACAGATGTTGCAGAAAAATTTCAGTATTTTAATGTTAAATTTTGTTTTGTTCTCGAATATGTAAAGAGCTTTAATTGAATGTATTTTATGTACATATATATATATATATATATATATATATATATATATATATATATATATATATATATATATATATATATATATATATATATATATATATATATATATATATATATATATATATATATATATATTTGAAAATTAATTATATATAGTATATATATTGATAAATAACATATGAATGCAGATAAATAATAGATATTATCAATTAGTAATTAAAATTCCATAGGAGCTATTCTCAATTATTGGATTATATTTATTTATATATAATAATATTAAGTCATCTCAGAACTGAAAACAGAATATTTTTGTTATTGAAATATATTCTAACACAAACACACACACATATATATATATATATATATATATATATATATATATATATATATATATATATATATATATATATATATATATATATATATATATATATATATATATATATAATGCAAAAGGATGTATTAGAAATATGAAGAAAAAATTGTATGAAATTTTTGCAGCATTTTACTTCCATTGCGAAGATTTGTCATAAATATTTTTTAAGATACAGATTATTCTTCATTGATTGTATATACGTTGGCTTTTCCAGCGTATTACATTCAAATATTTTACTTTTTTGTGCAACTAAGCAGCATTTCACAGAAGAAAATGTAATCAATTCATTCCGTGTAAAATAGTAACATTTTATTATTTACTTAAATAAAATTTCGTCAGGTACACGTTTTATGTCACTTCTATATGTCAGTGTGAGATTTCCTTTCTATAAATAATATTTTTCGAAAGAAAGCACATAAAATTATCGGAGAAAAAAGACAGATGCAAAAATAAAGAGGACTATAAAATCTTCGACTTCCGATGTTTCGAAACGTCATAACGACAGTATCTTTCGCAGATTCCGATCAGTGCTGCAGAGCCAGGTACTGGTTCGTTTTTATATGTCGCAATCCATTCGCACGATTCCCTACACAATAAAGATAATGTCTTGGAGCGCGCAGCTTGCGGGAATCACGTTTCGTCCTGGACTAAACAAACAAAAGTGAAGGCGTACGCGTTTACGATTGCCAGCCAAACGATCTTCCCTCCGCAACAACTAAAAGTCCTTCCAATAAAATCGTTTGCCTCTAGCTAGAACTTGATTTTGGGGATGCTTTTGTTTGTGTCGTTCTCTTTTCTTCCCCCCATCCTTTATAAGAAAGTTGCTTTCGCACTCATCAAATAGGTCTCTGGATTTTCTTGGTCTTGACCCACCCCTTCATGCACTATTACCTCAATTTTCTCTCTTACATTCGCTTCCCTCCCTCCCCCCCTATTGATAAGCTTGTGACTTGATTGTCGAACAAGAGGCCAAAAATAAAAGGAGTTCTTTCCACGCTGAAGAGGCAAGCAATGAATTCGGAATTTACTTTAGGGACTTATTTTTATGAGTTTTTTCCCCTTGGTAACAGAGATAACTTGTAAGTGAAGACTAGGGGAAAATGTAACTGTAAGGAAATATTCGCTCGTTGCTTTATTTATTTTTGTAAAATTGTTCTTGTCTCTTGTTGTAAAGGGATGGATAAAGTGATATAGCGACGGAGATTGGAAAAAGATTTTTCAATAATCATAAAGTTTTCATTCGATCATCGTTGAACCTTTCGCATAAATATAAAAACGAAGAAATGTGACTGAAATTTCGAAATGGCTGTGAAAATAATTGATTTGTCATCTTATTTCTTACTTGTGTGTGTTTGTATATTCAATAAAAAATTTTTTTCCTAGCATTGTTTTTATAAGATTCTGTGAAGAGAAGTCAAATCGATGGAATTTAAATGAAAATAAACGTCACATAATTTAAATAAAAATAAAATATTTACTTCATTTCATATATCTAAAATGAAATTCATTTTCTTTTGTTCTCAATACTAAGCATTTTCTTATTATTTTAAATCTATGTTTCAATATAAAACGAAAATAGCTATTCTATTTAAGAATTTTATGAATGATATCTTTTTTATTTGCATATATCCATCTACATAAAATAATTTGATAGATACACATTTGAAAACACCCACTATGTAGTGCAATTTTAGTTGAGTTATTAAGTTAAATATTTAAACACACACGCACATATGTTTAGAGAGAGTTGCATTAATTTTAATTAATCTCATTTTCGACATAATGCAAGAATTTCTCTGAAAAATCATACAAAAGATATTTTTGATAAAGATATCATACAAAAGATATATTAAGATATCTATCAATCTGTATATATATATATATATATATATATATATATATATATGTGTGTGTGTGTGTGTGTGTGTGTGTGTGTGTGTGTGTGTGTGTATTTAAAAGTATGTATGTTACCTATTTTAGTAATTATTGCACAATTCTAGAAATGGAAAAAATATAAATTATTATATATTATAATTTATTTTAAGACTTTTGTTCTTTAAAATATTACATTCTGAACCACAGTTCCTAACTTAAGAAGCAAAACAAAATCAAGAGAAAAATTTTAATAAGTAATTACATTAAATTTTTCTTTTGTTTTTAAGAAGCTAAGAGAAATTTATTATCGTGATAGAACATAGAATTTTAAATGCTAATAAATACTAGTTGACAATGTCAGACAGTCTTCTCATTTGTCAAATAGAATAATCATTTGGAAAAAATTATATACATACTATGACATAACTATCACCCATTTCATCTCATTAAAATATAATTTTATAGCTTCTAGCTGAAAACTTAATTTTATGATCTGTTTATTGGTTTTTACATCATACACTGCTTATTTTTTTCTCTGTCACTTACGGTTTGTCATCGTAGAATATCATAAATTTTATGGCATTTTCCAAAATAAATTCCATGTCTATAATAAAATTAATGCATAAAATTTCTAATGCGTAATAAGTAAGTGAAATTTAAAAATATATAAATAATACAAAGCTATTATAATTAAATATTAGATTAAAATTAAATGGACAAAAATACATTTTATTCAATTTGTCGGATATTACTGCAAACTTTACCATTTTATTATTCAAAAAAAATTTTTTTTGATGCATTATTTATTATGGGATTTTCATCATAAAAAATCGACAGTATTTTATTATTATGATACTCCAGGTTTTGATTTTATCATAAAACTTCTTGAATCTAACGTATGCTCTCATTTCGTATAAAACAATTGAACTTTCTACATTAGCAGTATCAAAATCTAATAACATCTGTATTACAGTCAATCAGTAAGGATATTACCATAACATCTGTATTACAGTCAGTCAGTTAAGATATTACCATAACATCTGTTTTACAGTCAGTCAGTTAAGATATTACCATAACATCTGTTTTACAGTCAGTCAGTAAGGATATTACCATAACATCTGTATTACAATTAGTAAGTAAAGATATTACCAAAACATTTGTGTTACAATCAGTCAGTAACGATATTACCATATCATCTTTATTAAAGTCATTAAAGATACCATTTTAACATTCAAAACTTCTTTATGATGAATTATTTATTATGGGGTTTTTCATTATAATTAATTGACAATATTTCATTATTGTGTTCCAAGTTTAGATTTTGCCAAAAAACATCTTAAATTTAACGCATGTTTATTTCGTTTAAAAAATATCTAATTTTGTACAGTAGTATTATCCAAAGCAAATGAAATAGCATCTGTATTATAATAGAGCAAATTCATAATGTAATGGGAATGAAATTCTTGAAAATAACGATTCTACCGCAGAACGACTTATGTATTGCCCAGGGAAAAATCTCTTAATTTTCTCGGTGCTCAAGATGTCAACACATTTTACTCAACACCCACATGTGACCTCAAGCAGTATAAATATTCCAAATATGCTCACTGACTGCTTTAGTGTAATGAAAACGTCACAGAGACTGAAACAAACACCCCGCGGCAATTTAGAACATGCCAAACATCCCCCCATTCGCTCCTGTTTACAACTTCCTGCACTGGGTCTGACCCAAAACGCCGCGTAAAGAGCATTACACGTTGCTGCACGCGAAGGGTCATTTCTGACACATCTATACTTTCCGTTACTGCGAGATTTATGACTCATTAGCACGGAACGGGTCCAAAATACCTCTGACGTAGGTACAAATGAGGCATTACTCCGAAAGACAGATTCGCCAGAGAGCAACGCGAGCTATAGCCTCTATTAATTGCTGTAGTTTTGATGAAGATCCGCTATATATTCGCTCGAAAAGTTTCAACTGCCGGGAATCTCTCCGTAATATCAGTGTCCTCAACACAATCACGAATGCGTGTGCGTGTCTAAACTTATGCGATAGATACCCGTGTTAGTTTAAGGATATTTCATGTTTGATCACGTTCCGAGAACAATGGTATCATTGGGAAACACACTGTATTGAGAGCAAATATTTGTTTCTTGTTTGATCTTATAGGTTTTAAAACACAGAGGTAGACGTGTTTCACTAATCTCCGTGTGAGAGTTCCTTGTGCGGCAGAGAATAATTTATTACGTGTTGAAATTTTTTTATTTATTTATTTTTTTTATTTTTCTGAATTTAAAAATTCCTAATCTTCAATCATCGTAGAAATAATGAATAAAATAATATAGACTACAAGAATCCATTTATTACATCAATTCTTTGTTCTACGCGATTTTCTTTATTAAACCATAAAGAAAAAATCACACTATCATTAGATATTCTGACGATGACTTGGGATAACCATTTGCGTTTGGCCATATTTAAATTGTATTTGTTTATTTTAGAAAAGGAAAAAAATAAATACTTATTTACTGCGATTTACTAAATTAATTTACTACCTTCGGTTATTTTCTTACTATCTCATTCCACAAATTAAACATTTATTAGTATTATACTTATAATCTGATTTACTAATTTTGGTTATTTATTACACTATAGTATATTTTCCTCAAATAAAAGTATTGAAGAATCCTTATTTTTCAGAGCTAAGTCAAAGTATAAATTTTGCCTTTGTTTTTATTTCAATGGCGATATTGCGAGATAAAACAAAAACGATAATGATTCAGATCTATTTTGAAAAGAATAACTATTCAAGTCCTGTTTGATTTAAAAATAAATTTAAAAGTGAATATTAAAACAATCAGTGCTACACCCACAAGCTAATATTTAAATTTTATTGCGTACATACACTTGAAATCGACGAAACAAACAAATTATTGATGGCATTTTGTATTTACAACATTGATTAATAATTTCCTCATAAATAAAACCTTTTCATTCAATAGAATATATTGCATTCATTCATATACTAATTCATTTTAGTTTTATTATTTATATTTCAATGAAAACTATAAGAATGTCATTCTCGAAATAAAATAATCATTTTAAACATTTTCTTTTATCTACAAAATAGTCTAAAGTAACAATTTAACTATATGCAATGATTGCATTAATTGTTTTATAGTGCTTTAACTCTTTCAAAATACTTTTATATTTTCTAGCATTACATATTATTTTTTGTCTTTCATTTATTGTGAATTATTTACTTTAATTATTATATTTACAATTACAATTCGCAGAGGTTTAATTTAATATCCTAAAAATATATATCAATGCTGAAATAAACACATTTCTAAGAATTTATACTAAAAACGTTAAATATCTTCTAAATATATTAAATAAAAATAACATATTAAAAAATTTAAGTATCATTTAAAATACTATAAGATCACTTTTAATATTTGTCCTACAGTGCAACATAAAAACATGAATGCTTAAATTCATTAGCTTATTCAAATATTGATTAACTACTAAAAGTAAGTAATTAATTTTTATAATAACTTTTTAACGAATTTGCATAATAAACAAAACTAAAGGTTATCATAAAAT
Organism: Latrodectus hesperus; assembly: GCA_037975125.1. Taxonomy (NCBI): domain Eukaryota; kingdom Metazoa; phylum Arthropoda; class Arachnida; order Araneae; family Theridiidae; genus Latrodectus; species Latrodectus hesperus. The sequence goes on along the minus strand of CM075852.1, from coordinate 4,333,079 downwards.
CCCGAGGAACCGAATAGTAGTTACCAAGCAGAGCAACCTTATTCAAATAGTGATTTATTAAGCTCACGAGGACTTAATGCATGTGCTTTAGGCAACGAATTACACAGTATGCTTTTAAGAAGACGTAATGTACCGTTGAGATTAAGTTCCGCACCTCTTAAGGCCTATTATCAACGTTAAGGTCACAGAGACAAATTATGCACCATCCCGAAATTGTTAATATCTGCTTATCAATCAGTTAGTCTCCAATGCGTGACTTGAAAAGTTCAGATTATATTTCACTTTCAGCATATCTCTCTATAAATATACACGTATGCAGATTTAAAACTTAAATCACAATTGTTGGGAATTAATTTTATAATTTTTAACCGTGGCCATGTTTTCAGTAGACATTTCTTGAAGTATACATTTTTAAAGAAGTAACACATTTCATTGTAAGTTATTAGTATTGATGTAGTTATTTGTTATTTAATCTTATATAATCAATTTATATTATAAATAGTATAATGAACAATAAATGCAAATTAGTGGAAATTCATATGTCATATTAATTTTTTTTTTTTAAAAAAACTAAATTTTCTTACAATTTTCTCAATTAAACATATAAGAAATTATCATAGCGATTAGATTAATCAATAAAAATAATAGTACTACAAGTATAATATTTTCCCGTAATCATTATTGTGTAGAATAAAATATTTGTAATCGCACAATTTAGAAAATGTAATTACTTCTAACATGGTTTTTCATTTAATTTCTTGAATATATTGTTGTTCATGTAAATTAATGATGTGTATCATTCTGTATGTATGATTCATAGTGATTAAATTCAAATTAGACTCAAATAATAGGAGGTAACTTTACTTACCGAGCGTGCAATGTGTGCCCATCCATCCTTGAACACATACACAAGTTCCATTCTTACACTGGCCATGGTCATGGCATCGATCGTCACATGTCTTTTGATCACATCGAGTCCCGCTCCATCCAACGTCACATCTACATCGTCCTTCTTCACATTGGCCATTGCTGCCACAATCGAGTCCGCATTTTGCTGATAAAAACATTGCAATATTACTTAAAAAATAAATAAATAAATGCATACTTTTAAGTAATAACAGAAATTGAATAAATTATGTTTTATGTAATGTATTCAAAACATTACATCGTGAGAAAGTATTCTTATATTGAAACCCTGTGATAGAAATACTTAAAGAGTAATTTTTCAACATTTTTTGGATTATTTAGCATTTTAGGTGTTATATAGCAGAGTTACAGAGTAAGGTAGTCTTTATAATTCATGAAAGTTAAAACAGTTATCTAACGATTTTAATATTAATAAATAATCTATAAATAAGCTTCCCTCAAAAAATATGGTCACATAAAATTAGTAAAATATTTGTGAGAGATAATTCTTAATCTTCTGAATTTCATAAGAAAAATTGAGAAATGAGTAGCAATAAGGAATAAAGCTTTCTGGAAAAGAATATATTAGGATATTTTAAGTTGTACTATAAAAAGTATATTAAATTGTAAATTGTTAGCTAAAACAACCTGATGGAACATTTGATTTTGCAAACAATTAATTTCCTGACTTAAAATAGAGTTAAAATAAAAAAAATTAAGCTTATTTATTAAATTAACAGGGAATTTTCTCAAATTTTAATGCCAGAAAATTACCCATAGTTTTGGGGCAAAAAGAAAAATTGAAGTCTGAGGAATTTTAGTTTAAATCCTTGAAGAATATTTTATCCAATGCTTAAATTTTATAAGCTAGATAAAAAAAATATTTATACACTTACTATTTAATCTCATAGGATTTCGATATATTCACAATTTCAATGCATTAGATGAATTTTAAACTCATTAATACTTATGACTATCCTTATTAGAATGAGCACTTTCTAAGTAAACATGTTCTTCAGATCGTAGACAATTGTACACTGACAGCTATGCAATTCTTTCCGGATTAAATGCAGCCGTAGGATAGATAATTTTCAATAGTTATTATTCAAAACTCACTAATCATGTTTCTAGGAAACATTCTAAATACTGAACATTCTTTAAGTAGTATCAAAAAGTAGAACAAAACTCTCTGTCTAAGTCTCATTGATTATTCCTAATTTCCGTGAAGTTCTTGTATATTCCTTTGGAAATCGCTTTAGAAGGCAAAGCCTCCCTAAAGGGCAGACAGCATTGTAAGTGTCGCTTCACTTTTAAAAGGGTAATTAAGACGTATGTGATAGGAAGAAAATTCCCGAAGTTGATTACGTTTCCAAGTTGGATTAAGAGGATAGTGCCAGTATAAATATCTCTTTCAAGTTTGACTTGTTAGTTAGCAAAAGGCTTATAAGGCTATATACAATTTCATCAAAATGGGTGACCTTTCTTTAATAAATTGGGTAAACGTGAACTTGAAGTTTAGACTATCGGAGTGTGGTTTCGCTATCTTAGTTCTGTAATGAAAGAAAGAGACACATTAAGCCAAAGTATGCGGAAAGGAACTAAATCCATACATATTTTGGTTTATTGTAATAAAACAAAATTTATATGGTTAGTTTAAATATCGATTTTTTGCAAATCAGTTAATAAAGTGATTTCTCTTCATTCAACAAGCATTATAATTTTAAAGAAAAATAAGTACTTTTTTTCCTGTTTTATTAAAAATTTGTTATATATAAAAATAGAAGGGAAAATGTGATTACATCACTATCTTAATTAAAATTATTATAAATAGTAAAAACATTCTAAGTATAATTTCAATTTGCCAATTGTAAGTTTGTATAACTGAATTTTCAAATGTAAGAAAAGGAAAAATAAAGAGAAATATGTTTTTCATGTAATAATGCAACAATTTACGTTAAAATTTAATTACATTTAAATAATTTAATATTGTTAAATTAGTTATAAATATTTAAAAGCATAAACATAGATATAATAAAATGAATTAATAAAGGCTTTGGGATCTCTTTTAAAATAAACTTAAGTCAAATATATATTACATGAACAGTTGATAGTGAACATTAAATGTAATCTCATTTATTCTGACATTTAGGTACATGTTATTATATGCGTGTTAGTATATTTATAACAGCTATTTGAACAATAAAACAAAACATTGCTGAAAATGATTATTATTTGAAAGGCATTTTAGGTAAAAATTCATTTTATTTCTATTTATTAAATGTGAATATAAAGTAAATTTATATAAATAAAATTTGTTACACGTCGATATCTACTACTATATATATATATATATATATATATATATATATATATATATATATATATATATATATATATATATATATATATATATATATATATATATATACTGGTGTGCAAAAATTAAGGACGAAACGGTTTTTCTAGTGCAGCGTCGCTCAGCAGTGTTCCAAATAAATAAATTCGTAGCAGAACATCCTCCAATGAATATGAAAAAAAGAATAATATGAAAAAAAATCCAAATGATTAAAAAGGAACTTTATTGAAAAATGAGCATGGAACATAATGACAGAGATGGCCGAAACATCCATGGGACAGCTCTCTAGCAAGAAAGATCCAGCTTTTAGAAGGGGATATGATCTCTCCTGACTATTGTGCCGGATTGACATCATCTGTCCATACTAAGTATGAGGTTGTCAATAAGATGTTGAGGTACTACTGCCCATTCTTCTTGTAGTGCCAATCGCAGATCCGGAATCGTTACTGGCGGTTGGTGACGTGCCGCTAAGCTTCTCCCTAGAAAGTCTTACACATTTTCGAATTGCATTTAGATCCGGAGATCTTGCCGGCCAGTCCATGCCTTCAATATCCTCACTTTTCAAAAGCTCTTCGACAGCCTCTGTAGGATAATATGGAGCATTGTTGTCCATGAAGAGGAACTGGGGACCCATAGCACCTCTAAAAAGAAGCACATAAGGAAGGAGAATATTATCACAATAACGGGACCCGTTGACTGAACCTCCTTGGACGACATGATGATCAGTACGGGTACTAAGCATGATGCCTGCCCTAACGAGAACACCGCGATCATCGAAACCGGTCCCTTTCGCCGATGTTGGAGGGGTTATTGCGTGTTCCAAGCTCTCTCCAGATGTGTATTTGTCCAGAATCTGTAGTCAGACTAAATCTGCTCTCGTCAGTAAAGAGTACTTGATCCCATTGCTGATCCGTCCAGTTCTGGTGTTCCCGGCACCACACAAAGCGCCTTCTCCGGTGGGCAGGCGTTGGTGGTACACAACGTACAAGTCGTCAGGCGAATAGGCCACCATTGTGCAGTCTCCTGGCAGCTGTAAACTGTGATATCGGTCGTCCAGTTATCTGTTGGGGTGTCTCGCGATTTCTCCAGTCGTCTGCCGCCTGTTCCTTCTTGCCTGTAGGACCATATACCGATTGTCGGCTGCCGTGGTTGCTCGTGGACACCACTGCTGAACATTCGGACAGCTGTTCCTGTAGTTTGAAATGCTCTCCAGATTCGTGAAACGATGCTGTGAACGATTCCAAACTCTGCAGCCACACTTGTCACACTTCGACCTTCCTCAATCTTCCCAATGATTCAATCTCACCTAGAGAGTTACACCTAGACTCCATTAAAGGGTTATCGGACATTATTAATAAAGTGGGTGACCCGAGCAACTGGAACTAGGAAACATTGGGTTTGGAGTTAATAGTACAAATGCTGATAAAAGCAGAGGTGCCCAATATAATACAAACCCAACTCTAAGAAGAAGAAGAAGAACGTCATCTAGATGTCACGTCTACGAGATTGCCTTTTCATTCTTTCACACTGATTAAACCGCTCTACGTCGTTTAAACTGATATACTCAGTGCAATAGCTTTCATAGAAACTCTGAGCGTACACCACCATCCTGCTTTATACTCCTCCGACATTCCCCCTTTACGTCATGTAGCTTAATTTGAGTATGTCCTTGCTTACCTGACCGTAGTCGATCTTCTGATTGGTCTTTCTGTCCAATCTACCTGTTTGTTCCGCTGTTGCGCTAATTTTTCCATTTCGTTCTTAATTTTTGCCCAGCAGTGAATTTATATATATATATACTAAAATATTATTTCATTTCACCCAAAAAATAATTGAATTAAATATTGAAAAATTTATTTTTAATAATTTGTTTGAATAATTTGTTTTTAATTGGTTTCATTAAATGAATTTATTGTTTTATATTCATCAAAAACTATTTTCATGAACAATAGGAAAACCTTCAATTTATTCTTTGAGTCTATATTTTACTAAATATTTCCAAGAATATCTATCATATCCATTGCTAAAAACATAATGGAGTACAAAGAATATTCATGCAATATATATATTTCTTTTCTAATATTGTGTTCTCTGTTCTCATAGCGTTTACATAAAAAATTAATAATTTACATTCAAGAAGAATGTTTCTATAAAGATAGTAAAATTAACAACCTTAAAGACATTTGTTATTTCTGTACTATGATAATATTTTGGAATAGAGACCAGTACCTTCATTACTCAATTGAAACACCTTGCATTCATATCCTTAATATGAAATGCTGATTCTAGGATCTATTTGAATTCATCATGATACGTCATCACAATGGCGATTGCAGTCACATATCAAAGGGAATAAAGACGTTGCATTACTCTCTAAACTTGATGTATACGTCAGTGAGTAGATTGCAATAGGCGTGGTGATGATAAGCACATTTCTCTTAATTGATATCAGGCTGCGGGTGTCTACTTTCCAAGACGTTACCGGATCTTGAAGGATTTTAAAGCAGCATAATATTGTTAAAATATAATGCAAGGCGTATTACTGTAGAATTTCATTGGACGAGATATTCTGAGAGTTCATGTCATTCGAAAAGAACATATTAAGCAATGGACGAGAATATGTTTCCTTTCTAAATTGACATAAGGTTAATTTCAAAAGACCGTTTAAATCGCTTAGAAATTGTTTTACATAATTATTATTTGTAGTGTTTGCATAAAAATTGGGAATTTTGGGGAACAATTGATTTTATTTTGATATTATAAGGAACAATTAACGTATGCTACTATAAGTGTCAGTTAAAATAACAATGAAAACATTTTAATAATTAAAATAATTATTAAAACAGTTTCGTATAGGTTTGAAACACATTTCAGGGATGCCTTATAGAATTTATTTTCTGATGTTCATTTATAAATTCAATTTACAGCAAGTCATCAAATGACAATAATTTTTTTAAACAACAAAGATAGTCTTATCATACAATACCAATACGTTTTATTTAATTCTACCATTAATATGCAAATTATTTTTTATGAATTATTATTCTTCAAAATATTGTGAATGCTTATTTTTATTCTTATGTTAAGGATCTATTCATTTTAATAATATTTGTTTACTAGAAATGCTAAGAGCAATTTATATTAGGTGTAGTTTAAAATTCTATACATTTTTATCTCTTTCTGTTTTTATGTATTTTTTTATTTCAAAACTCCCATTATTTATTCATGAAATTATAAAGCATCTTTATCTACTTCTCTTATAAATACAAAGATAAAATTAATTTAAGCAACTTTTGAGCTTTCTTACATAAATATATGTAAATTATTTGAAATGTATACTTAGAAAGAACGTTAGTCGGTGAGACTATATTGTTTTCATTGTATTTTTTAAGAAAATGTAAATTTCCTTTCTGACTACGAATTCATACATAAAATTCATAAGGCAATCAAAGTCCAAAACATCGTGCAGATTAAGAAATGAAAGACTCTGTGAGCAAATATCTCAAAAATAGAAATATATTGATTTATCATCGAATAGAAACAAATTGATATTAAACTAGTATAGAATATTTCATATGTTTTTGCATCAATTTCTTATATCTTGTTTTCAAATATATGTATTTATAAATAAATATGAGTTCAATTTCTTAAAGTTTCTTTTCCGCTTTCGAAATTGTTATGAATAATTTAGTTTCCACTTGGAATAAGATACTGATTTATGTTTCAAGTTAATCAAAATAACAATGCAAAGGAATCGACGAAACAATGTTTTCTGAGTTTTTGAATGCAGCGAAATTGATATGACGTGCATATATATATATATATATATATATATATATATATATATATATATATATATATATATATATATATATATATATATATATATATATATATATATATATATATATATGTATATATATATATATATATATATATATATATATATATATATATATATATATATATATATATATATATATATATATATGTACATATATCTGTGTGTGTGTGAATTTTTATTACTATTTAAATTTGAAATTGAAATTAATATTTTTTTGTTTTAGAAATGTGTATAATTTTCCGATATTCTAATTTCAATGGCTTTCGCAAAGGTATATAACAGCTAACATTCAATGATAAAATAGTAAATATTGTGTATCATAAAATAAATAGATACTACTTATGTATTTAAAGTTACGATATAATTATATTTAGAAACATGTTCATGTAATTCTTTGTATATCAGCTAAATTATAACTAATAAAAATAATGAAATGCTATTTATAAGTCTTCTCACTTATACTCCTTATACTTTAAAATTGTCTATATTTATTATTACACCATGAATCCATTTTTGAGATGTACTTTATTAAAGTTAATTTTATTAAAGTTTTCATATTGTTAAATTGTTTTTGAAGTGGATGTCCATTATATTTTTGAAAATGTCTATTATTTAAATTTACATTAATTATTAATCAATTTTATAATCTATTCATTGTCCACTTATTAAATATTTTGAAGTACTTCTTTTTTATTATTCATAAATTAGTTTATCTATATTTACCCATTTACTGTTTCAATTATGCTTATTTCATTTAACTGCTTTATTTAAACTTTTAATTAAAAGTATTTACTTAAAACTGATAAAAATATGAATACGTGTAAATTGCAGAATATGCTCTTTAAAAACTCTTCGTAAACTTTTACAATAATGTTTGTTTGAATGAAATAAGAAGAATGTATTCTTGTGTTACATAAAATTTTAAGAAATTTATTCTATTCATTGCATTTTCGGAATGAAAACCAATTGTTGTCATTAAATAAATGGAAAATATACAATTACCTTTGTTGGTGTTTTTCAGAAACAGAGATTAACATTTATTTAAGAAGCATAGTAGCATAAAATATGTAATAACATTAATGTTATGATTTAAACCAAAAGACATTAAAATTTGAAAATATTTTATTACGTCTTTTATGAATCTTTTTGAATTAACAGTGAGAAAATTGCTTTTATATTTAATTTACATAATACATTTAATAGAAGGCATATACGTAAATTTAATGTGAAATTTGAAAATGTTTTAATATGTTACAAAAAATTTGAAGGATTTCAGAATATTTATATAAATACAATGAATTGAGATAAAAATTTACATTAAAAATAAATATTCAAAATAAAATTATGTTTTAAATATTGTTCTTATAAATTTGAATTAAATAACAGTTAAAAACTAATCTTTAGTGAAACATTTCGTCCAGTAATAGATCATTAATATAATTACATTAATTCATTAGTGTGAACTTTATTTAAAAAAATGTATAGTGAAGGAAGAATAAGGTAGTAGAGTGTATTTCAAAGTCGATAATAGATGCAATTGAAGAACCTAGATTAAGAAAATTAGCTTTTGGAAACATATGAAATGACTAAATATAAGGATGATTATCTTAGAATAAAAATTTAATAAGTTTGATGAATTCTATAATATTTAATTTTCTTATTAGGACGTTTGCTTAGATATTCAGACACATTTCTCAATGGAAAATGATAAACACATTGAATAAAAATTGTAAAGTAATGTGTGTCGTATTTTGTCCAAATAAACGAATAATTTAGAAATGATAAAACTAATCTGGATAAAAACTCACACAGCAGTAGCTTTATTACTTTTATTTGTACGATTAATGCCACTCTTTCTCATCTCTTTTGCTGTAATATGACGTTAGATATTACATTGTTTTTATGAAATTTCAAGTAGTTATCATTTGTTAAGATATTTTATTGCTTTAAAATGTACTCATTAATTCGAAATTCTGTATTGTAAGTCCAAGATATCACGTTTGAAAATATTCATTTTATTTAAATCATTAGCAAAAATATTTACATATTTCATTTAATAATTTCACTAAGCCACAAACTATGCATTTTTGAATATGTATGTCTTTCAGGTTTAAAAAAGATTTAGAAATAAGAATTTAAATAAAATATTCATTAAAAAGTTAATAAAATGTTTCAGGAAAACATAAAACTTCGACTATTTTAAGCACATATAAAGATAACATTTAATATATTTAAATATGCTTAAAATAATCGTGGGCTTATGTTTCTATAAAATATTTTATTTATTTTGTAATGAATATTTTAATTCAATCCTGTTAATCTTTTAATTAAGTTTCTTCTATATATTAATTTGTAATATGCAGTTTATAAAATGAAAGAAATTTTTTTATTTAAAAAGAAAATAATATTGAAAGACTAATCGAAGTTCTTAAAAACTTAAAAAATAATGATATGATTTTTCAAAATTAAGTTCACTTGAAATTAATATAAAAACTATACTTTTTCATAATAATTACAGTCATACAAATTTTTACTTATATGTTAAATTCTGAAAGAATGTGTGTGTATCACATTTATTGCCTCTCTCTTCAATGAACACTTATTTTGGATCTGAATTCTCTATATTTTGAAACAACTGAGAAAATCAAAGAATAGAAAATATTTTCCATAATTTTTATTCAAGTTTACATTTGGTCAAATGAAAATTTTGAATATTTAGAAAAATATACACTAGAAGAAATGCATTGAAAATGCACTTTCTTTTACTAGAACAATAAATAAACTGGTTGTCAAGATCATATTTTATTTACTTTGAGATCTTGATACAATGATATATACTACTGAAGATTCATGTTAAAGCAATTTAAGCAGACCTTTTGAGATGAAAGTTATTTTAGATAAAACATGATTATACAATAATAATGGATACTTTTGAATTCACATCTACAGAAAAGCTTTAAAGTTTACTTTTTGAAATAAATTTACCTCTAATCATTATTGAGTCACATTTATTTTTAAATAAGTATTCTAGTGTATGCTTCCTTAAAATGCGCCAGTAAATTTGTCCATTTTTTAGACATAAGCATTAAGTTTGCTTATTTGAAAAAAAAGATATGTTTGTGCATTTTGAGATTTATGGTAATGTCTTAATTCATTTTAAACTTTATTTTCTTTACGACAATATTTTCTATACTTTTACTTGCTAGAAAATATATTTAATTTATTTTCTAGCATGCATGCATACATGCATTTATGTATGTTCCTAACGATATTTTATTATTTTATCTTGATTGGAAACTAAAACAATTGAAATGCGTTTATTGCAATGTCTTTTAAAATAGTTTTTTCTACAAATAGTTATAATTTATTCTTAGATGCTTCATTTGATTTAAATAAAATCAATTTCGAATTTAGAATAGAGTTTGGTCTTATTTTTTTTGGATATTTAGCATTCTATCTGCATTCTTAAAATTTGGATTACTTTATAAAGCACACAATTATTTTATATGTAACATTACAAATTGCTTAGTACAATTCATACCTGGTTACTCTTTTAAAACATTTTTAACTTTAATTTCTATTTTAATTTTGCAAAACAATTTACAGAGAAATATCTCCAAAATGCATCACAAGGATTAACACTTAGCGCAATAACAGTATTAAAATGTATGGAGGATGAGGATAAGTGTGAAAACTTAAGTAATATAAAATGAAATTTCACATCATTTTTATCAATTATGGCTTGGATGATATATGAAGAATCATATGATAAAAGTATCTAAATATATATACATATATATATATATATATATATATATATATATATATATATAGTAATTACCATTGTTTTTAAGATACAATAAATTTATTATTACATTAAACGATAGTTTACATACACGTTTATGAAAACCATTGAATTCAGATTATCGGAAAATTATACACATTTCTAAAATAATCAAAAGTAGTAATTCCAAATTTGAAAGTAAATAGTTTAGTTCATAAAAGTTTTTCAACGTATTTCCTACTAGTTTATTTATGAGATACGTAGATATAAATAGCTATATATATATATATATATATATATATATATATATATATATATATATATATATATATATATATATATATATAGTATATATATATATATGTGTGTGTGTGTGTGTGTGTGTGTGTGTGTATGCAGGTAAACTAAAAAATTATAAAAAATTTTAAATTTCTAAAATTGCAACAAACTTTTCTGGCAAGTAATGTATAAATTTAAAATTTTTTCCTTTATAACCAGCAGAAAATATTATTCCTGCATTCGTATGTACAAAATAACAAGTAAAAAAAACCTTTACTATTACAAAATAAACAATAAGTCGAACAAACGCCAAAATAATTCCGAAAAATGATGGCAGGTCTTTTAACCGATAGCATTCACTGACACCAGAAATGAATGAGGCTAGAAACTTGGCCACAGAAAATATTTGATGTAACGTATAAAAACTCGATTCGTACGCAATCAATTTTGGCGGCATTCCATTTATATTCTTGTCAGGTATCTTTGCCAAATTAATGCAATTGCCGCGAGTTTGCTTGCTGTCCAGACTATTTGTCTGAGTTGCTGATGTTGCACTTGCAATATTGAGGTGACATCCTGAAGTTGAAAGGTAGGACATAGCTTATATATTACTGCTTAGTTTTATTTTTTTCTCTCAGATTTACCACTTAAGCCCAAAGCATTCCATGTAATACAGGAGGATCAGCGTATAAATTATTTATATGTGCTGATGTTTATTTTCCCATAACACTTTTACTGATTTCTTAGCTACATATTTAATTGCAGCGCTAAGGAGTATAGCTGAATTACATGTTTGGAATAATATTTCAGGCTTGAAATATTAACGTATTATATGTAATATGCATGTATGTATGGCATGATTATATAAATAATACATAATATATAATTCTTAAAATTCTCTGGTAAATTTTTAATGACTTATTCCTTCATGAAAAATTCTTAGTCGGAATAAAAGTTCTCCCAAAATGAAAAAAAATCATATAAGGCAATATTTCGCTCAAATGCCTTGGGATTTTCCTTAGAAATCATTTTAATATAACTACAGGATTATTTTAAAAAATATTATTTAGTTTCATGTATTATATTTTTCTTTTGTGTTAAACTTGTTATTATATTAAGTAAACAGATAAAATTTAAATTAATATTTAATTGCATTGAATGGATACAATTTTATCTAAATATTTATTCTATAAATACGATTTTTGTAAATTCTAAGATCAAAACCCATGAGACACAAATATGGATAATTTTAAAATTGTTTTATGGATAATATTTTGGAATAAGATGATGAAATAATTATTTCAACGTATTATCTCAGGAAAAGAAATAGTATGTACAGTTTTATTTCTACAGAAAATAGAAAATTCTTCTCCCTTAGAAAAACCTTTTTTTATTATATTGATGGTTTCTTATGTAGTATACAAAATACTTGTAGAAATGAAAAAATTTTACATAATCAGTTCCTATACTTCTCTTCACATCTTTTTATTGCTGATATATCTGAACAAATTTGTAAATTGACTTTCACAAGAATTTAAATTCTCTATGTCTTATAATTTCATACGGTATACAATAACCTATGTCTGCTCTTCTGCTTACGACAAATAGGCAGCACAAAAACGTCAAATGCAATAATTTAGTGTGCTTCATACCTCAATACAGAATTAAATCAAAAGGAGCACATTAAATTTTGCATGTACAGGAGTAAATACCGGGAACACTATAAAAACCGTTGTTGTGAGTACTCGCTATATAATACCGTAGAAAATTATGTATCAACATTGGCTAGTTCAATGATAAACTTGTAGCAAGTTTATCTATGCGAAGATGTTACTTGAATTCGCAAACATTATTTAGGTTTTATCATTGAATAGAGGTTTGAAAGAAAACGGACAAAAACACTATATCATTATTGCATTATTAAATAATTTTGTGGAATGGTAGTGACAAATGATACGTATCTATGAAAATATCAGGTTGGAAAACAACTTCTGAAAATCTTGGTAGAAAATATGAGTGTGCTTTACAAAAAATTATTTTTTTAAATTTGATTTTGAGAAAGATTATGCTATCTGTGAACAAAATAAACAACGTGTAAGAATTACTTATTGCAGACTTTCCTAACGAAAAAAAATAATTTCGTAAGTCTGAGAGCATTCTAGGGAACCTCATACAGCTTTATATTTTGTGGACAAACGAAGCTCGCATCCACTTACAGAAGGCTGTCATTACAGAGAATCTCTAAATATGGGCAGAAGAAAATCTAACCATTTCCCAAACTTTATCTCTTTTCTTCACCAATACTGACAGTATGGTATGAGTTGGAAACAGATTTCGACATTACCCAGTCTAAAACTGCTATTGTAGGTACTGTTATCTGCATTATTAATGGCATAATCTAGGAATTTGTATCCCTCAATTACGTAATTCCAGCACTCCAATGACTTCAATGTTTGATTTACAACGAATTTAGGCAGGATAATTCTAGAGTATGATTTGCCTCACAAGTTAAGGATTTAATGTTAGTTTACTGAAAGTTTATTGAGACATGATAGCATTATAAGTCACAATCTCTCAAAAATCAAGCCACTTCCATCTGAATTCCTTGAATTTATGAATCTGGAAATACCTGAATCAGAATTGAAAAGAAAATTGTGTATTGTGGTGTTGTGTTACGAATTTAGATAAATTAAATTCATGCATTGCGCACCAGATTACCTACATCTAGCTGGATAATCTTCACTCAGTAGTGTACATGAAATTTCTGGTTCCCAACACGTTGAATAGTACATTAAAAATCTCATGGGTTAGTGGAGCATTTCCATAAGAATGAATGTTTTACTTTGCACTTTTGATCCTTCAAGTTATTATGACTATGTCCCTTCTTTATTTTACCAAATACTACATTCTGCTTGTTTTGATAATAGGAATAAAGTTTACATCCCCAAAGCTCTACATCGAATTTTCCATATTTTACTCCTATTGATGATAATCATTGTTTCTTTTATAAATTTAAAGGCAATCTATCATTCTCCATCTAAAATACCGTAAAAATTGTATAGCAATTAGTAATTTTATCAATATTGAATGATAAATATTTAGTAATGTATTTTCTTAACCATGTCAGGTGTATGAAAGTGAAGCCATTATGCATGGCTATTTTATTCCTAATAGTAATAAAAGCTGAAATGATGCGAAAATATATTAGCTATGACACCAAAAATACAACATTTATCAAATTTTAGAAACAAGTATAGTTTTTGAAGAATATTTAACGTTATTACTAATTGTTAATATTTTAAAAATAAGGTAATTTTAACAAAAAAGAAACTAAAGCTGTATAAATGTTGAAACCTACTCATTATCAATTACTTTCTCAATGGAAAACCATTAATATTCATCAAAATAAATAGCTAATCTTATTGAGATTAGTTGCTTTATCGTTTTGGACCTATCAACTGATGACGACATTTGCATAATTAAAAATTATGCAATTTCTTTCACGTTTCTGGCCTGAACCAATCCTTTTCCCTTAACTAGATTTTAGAGAGTGGAAATATAATTTTCCCTGACAACTGCAACTCACATTATGTTTATTTTTTTCTTCTTTATAACGTTAGTATTTATTTGAGGCCTCAGGAAATTAAAAATATCCAGTGGTGTAATGTGAATAATATGTCAAATTAGTTATCTAAAATAAATGTCCAAGCATATTTTAGAAGCTATGTATATTCATTCAAAAGTATTTTTGTTTTAAAAATCGAAATTTAAATTATATCTTTGAATAAATTTTATAAATATAAAATATTTTTTTAAAAAATATTTTTTTTATAGAGTGAAACATATATATAAAGTCATGATATTTAAAAATAATATCTATATTTAATTATCTTCCACTCATCCAGAAATATTAATCATTAGATGGAATATTTAGTTTCTAGCCAATAAAAAAATTGTTATTTTTAAATAACTAATGAAATATTATATCATATCTGAAATCCTTATAATTTCTATTCTTAAGTTTTTAGAAAATAACGACTGGGTATAGAATTTCCAGATTTTAGAGCTTTGAGCCAAATATGATATTCTGAAACTTGAGTAGTGCTCACCAAATTTCTGAATAAGTATCTTAATCAAAGTGCACAGAAGTACTCACCTCTAGAACAATCAGGTCCTGCCCAATGATCAAAGCAAAGACAACTTTCAGTTTCCAAGTCATAAACGCCATGTTTATTACAGTCTGGAAAGCAACGGCTCAATCTGTCGTCAGCTTCGCTACAATTAACACCTCTCCATCCTGTTTTGCACCAACACTGGCCATTAACGCATGCTCCATGGCCAGTGCACATGGGATCTAAGCAGTCAACTGCAATGGGAAAAACACATGATACATATAAAGGGCTATGATTTACTGAACAAATACAATCAATATTGTAAATTTGTAGTGGATTAATAAATTTAGGATTATTAATGCACATCTATTTAAAAAGAACCAGAAATGAAAAATCTGATTCATAATGATGGCAAAATTATGTAAATAATATTTCCAACGAAACAGAACATTTACAATAAATGACATATTAAAGTTGAATAATCAATTTGAATTAATAGATAAGAAAAGGTAAGCCATCGAGAAGCAGCAATGATGTATACCTGGTGTAATCAAAGTAGGTAACAAATTACAGGTAAATATTCAAATCTAGTCACTAACATATTGACTGAAAACACCTTTAAGAGATATGAATTCTTCCCATGTTTGCTTACCGAAGTCACAAGAACTCTAACTTTATTTAATACATTTAAAATTATCGTAGATATATACATAAGTGATGCTTCATAGTCACATTCATCTAGCTCTAGACTTAAATATGAAATTAACAATTTCATTTCAGACTGCGATGTGTGTAACTAACTAGTCTATCTTGTCTGAGTGTGACTAACTGGTTTTCCTTTTATTCCATTTAAGACTTCATGTTCTTAAATTTCAGGGGCAGCTTGACAGTTGTTTTAATTCGAACTTTTGCTTTCTCTGCGGATGAAATGGGATATAACAGACTGACGTGAGCAGAATAATTTGTTTTCCAAATGAAACCATTAACTGTCATTTATACGTGACTGAAATGTTAATTAATGAAATGTTATACATGGGTTGGTAAAAAAATAAAGATATAGTTAAAAGTACAAATATAAAATGCATATCTACCCTCTTATGAAATGTTAACGCCACTTTTTGTAATATATTCCATGAAATTTATTGATCGTGACCAAGCTTTACTATAGCTTACTTGCTTTTTGGAATTGAATTTAATGTGCAAACTGCTCACATTTTTAACTTGATAATAGATGTAGATATATTGAAAGTAGATTTTATGACAAAATCTTCTATCGAATGAAATTATTTAAAACTTTTATACATTAATAAAATTATATAACGATGCAAATAATTTTACAGCATCAAGAAGTTTTTACTTTTTTATTTTATTTATTACAAAAATACACCAAAATAAATAAAAAATTACACGAAAGGCTTATTTTACGTTCATTAATATCGCAAATAAAAATTAGTCAAATATAACAATTGAATTTATAATTTTATATGCAGAATTTTTTTTACAAATTAATTAAATTATTTCTGTTGCCTATATATAAAGAAATTTTCTCATTAATTAGAATCATAATAAATTACAAATAAAGATTAAATTTTAACTAGAAATTGAATTTCTAGAGCATACTTCAGATTTAAAATTTCAAAAAAATATATTAAATGACGTTTTTCTTATTTTTATACTAAAAAATTATTAACTATTTAAAAAAATAACAGAATTTTCAATAAGGTTTTACTACTTTAATCATTAATATTGTTACAAAGACATAAATCTTTTACTAGATACTAAAATTAGTTTTTTTTCTCTTCATCAACATACTGGAAAATAAATTATAGTTTATTGATTATTAAAAGAGCAGTTGGATTCACACTGCAAAATATAGTATAAAATTTATTTCCATTAAGTAAAGAATTTGGCTCAAGAAAAATGCTTGACTAAATAACTTCTAAAAGAAGTTTCATTTTATTTTAATATTTTCAATGCAAATACTTTTTCATACTTTATATATATATATATATATATATAATTTATTAAATTTTCATAATACACATCCTAAAAGTCCTAAAAGTATAATTATTTTATTCTCGTTATTGGCCTTATAAATATAAAATATTATTAAATTATCATAAATCTTTTTCTTGAATATACAAATAAATATGTATAGATGAAATATTTTTCGAATATATTATAGATATTCCCAGTAAAGACCCACCTTCCTCGCAGTGGTGCCCTTTGTAGCCGGCACGGCACTGACATTTTCCGCCGACGCAGAATCCCTGATTGTTGCAATCAATTACTTCACATTCTGTGACAGGTACATTGCATTCTGTTCCTTTCCAACCGGATTCACACCGACAAGAGCCCTGAACATAACGACCGTGGCCACTACAGTGCACTGGACAGACGCCTAAAAGGAACATTTTTGGTGACAATTAGAACAAATCACTAGTATAAGAAATAATTCATGTCTTTTTTGTACATAATTATACAAGGCTACTTATATTTTATGTACTTTTATAAATATATCATAAGTTATCGTTGCAGAAACGAAATACTTTTTAACTATTGTAAATAATATAATAAAAATAAAAAGAAACATAAAAATGAAATTAATTTTTATTTTATAGATTTGAAGTTCTATATATTTCTAAATAACTGAAAGTAAAACTTTTCTTTGAAAATAAAATATCCTACATTTTTATTTAAAGAATATTTTATTGAAGACAATATGTAAGAAGTTTTAGCTTCCGCAAAGAAATTAATGTAAGATTTAAGAACATATTATGTATATTGATTTTAATTTAGATTTTTTAAACAAATAAAAATTAGATTTGTATTTTATGAATCCATTAGTTTGAAAGTAATTCTGTGTATTTTTTAAACTAATATGCATTTTAAAAATTTCTCCCTCTATATACTTTGACACAATGTAATAAACTATCTTATGGTCTAAGTTTAATATAAGGATTTTTAATATCCTTTGCATAAATTGCTCTCCAAATTTATTTTTAAAATCTTCGTATTTATACATTTGTGAAAAGTAGAAAACCTCCCTGTAGTAGAAACCTCCTCACATTCGATATGTAGAATTCTTAAAAGCGGCTCGTTGTAATTTTACATGATATTGCGTTTAATTATTTCCTTACACTTGTAAATTACGTTGTTCGCAACAAAATCTCTGTGTGAGGAGTCACACTTTTGAGAGGATAGTGAATAATAAATTTTATTTATTAATCATAGAAGAGTTTCTTTTAAACTTTCCAGAAGAGAAGTTTCCGTTGTTACTTTCAACAGGACGGTACAGCATTCCGAAATCAGAACATGATTGTCCTGATTTCTTGCACATTTATACCTGAGAGGGCTATCATCAAAGGAAACTCACTCGTAATTTGCTCGTTTCACATGTCTATTTGTGATTTTCACTTTTGGAAAATGTTAAAGAGAAAAATATACAAATCAAATCCATAAATAATCGGAGAACTCAAGATCAAGATATCAACAATAGGATCAGAATATAAGAACTGATAAGAATATATATAAATATACATATATATTCGCAACTGTACTCATATATGTAATAAAGTATATAGAGGGAACTTTCAACACTTACAGTAAAGGAGAGTAATCATATTTAAATTCATTACATTTTATTTTATGCATTGACACTTTATATGCTAAACTCTTTATTTGTGCACACAAAAGACAAAAGTTCAAAATTTATCTCTCGTTGCTTAAAGATGGTTGGGATTCAGACACTAATCTTTATTTAGAAAATCACTACTCTACCACCTGACTACAATGAGCCTACACTTGTTATGATAAGAACAAATCTTATGAAATCAATTTTGTTTCACTAAATTTGAAACAACCTAATAACGTTTCACCTTAATTTGTATTTCAGTGTGAAAAACTTGCCTTAAATATTTGACTGATTTAAAATATATCTTAAATAAAATATTACTTCAATAGTACGAATTCACTTTAAGGATCTATTTATACATTTTTGCATACAGACTTTTTAAGAAGAGATGCATTTCTTTATTCAAAAATATTAAATGGAAATGGAAAGCACTTTTACTGAAATCCCTTTAATTTAGGTTTAAATACTTACGAAACACATTCTCTGTTTACATATAACATGCAACAGTTTTTATTAAATTTCTAAATTCACTTAAAGAAAAGAAGAAAACAAAAATTAAATTATGTGAGAAGGGGTGGCATCCATAATACCCACATTACAACGAAACATTATTACAAGAATTGTTTTATCTCTGCAAAGTGATACCTTTTTGCTGAAATCAAAGTTTAGTATAAAGTTAAATATGTATCAAAATGCACTTTAATATTTTCCAATTATTTCTAAAGTGCATTTTAAATATGAATACATTAGATAAGTACATTAAACTTATTGTTTTGATTAATGTGTTATTATGACAATGAAATACTTTAAAATATGTATATACTGAAATATACCAGCAGATTTGTTAGAGAAATTAAAGCGATCAGACATAAGGCATAAAATTATGTTAAAAGAAATAAAAAATTTAGCTTTTTTGATTATTATAATTGCAATTAGAGTGAATAAAATAGAACTACTTATGAAAATATAAGTTGAATAGCTTTGAAACCTATAAAAATGTTTATATAGTCCATAATAAACAGGTGAGAGGAGGTTATGTAAAATACTAAAAAGAAAAACAAAAAAATTAATTAATTTAATTTATATCAATAAGACTTATAAATACTTTAAAAATGTAATTTATAACAAAAAATTGGATATGCAAAGTATTTTTTCACAAAATATTATGACGAAATTTTAATTTCAAATAGGATAATATGTTTGTTATATAAAATTTACTTTATTTCAATAATATTCCTACAATATAAATTGACAGCTGAAGAAGAAAATTTTCTGATAAGTTCTAGAAATATTTAGAGATACTGAATCGCAAATCGCAAAAATTTAAATCTTTTTGATGTCTTTTTTTGGCTGTTAGTTTTATTAAACATTTAAATGCTTTACTTTCAGAAATATTTAATCTAGGAAATATAATAATTTAGCAAATTCTATGAAAATAGCAAAATTAAAGTAATTTTCCATCCATATTTTTTCGTTTGGTTTAAATATTTAAGAAATTAAATGATGGAATACTTGTTATTATGTAGAATGTTGCAAAATTACGAAAATAATATTTTTATGATAACTAAATTCTAATAATTATTGTGAGAAGTTTATATAGTTATAAGATATTTCATAAATAGATTAAATTTCAAAAGAAAAGTTACAGCTAATTGTGTTTGATTATTTAAATTAAAAAATTCTTGCAATGAAACTATTAAAAATTATAATTAATTTTAATTGAATACAATGAAAATTCAATATATATATATATATATATATATATATATATATTGAATATATATATATATATATATATATATATATATATATATATATATATATATATATATATATATATATATATATATATATATATATATATATATATATATATATATATATACATACATACATACATACATACACAGAAAAAGTGTTATTATGCATAAGGTTCTTCATGCAAGCAACAATTTCCTAGAAATGCATGGAGAACTTTTCTCTACAAATCCTGTGTCTATTTTTAATTATTTTCGATTTAATTATCTTATGCAAATTGCCCATCTGCAATTTAATATTTTTTAAGAAATAAGAGCTGAAATGTTATCGATTGGTAAAATTAGATTGAATTCAAAAGGAATATTTATTAGATAAAGGAGTTATAATTACTTGAAGGAATTAATTTACTTTTCTTTTCATTTTTAGATACTTTGTGGAATGAGGGGGGATTGATTTTAATTTTAAGATCTGTAGGAAACACAAACGTCAAAATTCAATATCTATTCATTACAAATATAAGTTCTCAGAACATCGCTTAATTTTTAAAATTATATGTTCATGTTTTGTTTTTTAAATGTAATTGCATATTCAGAAAATTTATAAAATTTTGCTTTTATGCAAGCATATTTATTACATTTTTCTCCACAAATTTAAACCATTAAATTTCTATTTACAAAAATTAATTTTCATCTATTGACAAATGTTTAATTGCCATCAAATGGCAACAATATAAATAACAAGTAATTAAATTCCAGCTGTTATGAAGTGAGCTGCTAAAATTTATGTTTACCAATAGAATATTGATTTATATGCACTGTCTTTTTGTATATTTTGTAACTGTTTTTGAGTTGTGATCTGTTCTTGGGAAAATTTTGATAAATAATTGTTAGAGGGAGATAGCATTGTTTTATTTCAAAAATAGTTACAAAATATACATCAATAAAAGTTGGTAACTCAATTTATATAAAACAAAATATGTCTATAGAAACTTTCAGTTCTTTGTATATTATCAAAACAATTTGCAGTAACAAGTGTTAAATAACAAGTTTAAAGTAAATGAATTAAATTAGTAAGATAGATCTAGTAAGCTTTAATGTGTACATAGATTTGTAATTAAAAATATTTGTTTGATTTCATATTAATGATTAGTGGAAGTGCAAAATTTATTATGAATATAGAATTCCTGTTCTTTAATTAAAATGAAATGCTTTCTTTCCAAATCATTGTTTATATCGATTTTAAAGTCAGAATATTGTTCTCAATATTGTTTTTTAAAGAAAAATTCATACTGCAAAATAATTTAATTTTTAAGCTTGGAAAATAAATTCCAATATTATTGTGAGTCACAAAGCCCCGTTCCCAGAAATAATTTTAACAGGAAAGAGAATATAACCTCTGATTTTTAGGATAATTTGTGAATTGACTTCATAAAATATATTTGTAAATTATTTATACTAATATAAAAATAAGTATTGTGCGTGCCTGTAATAGATAAACGTAATAAGAATTACGGATGACGTTGATAATTTATTTTCAGAGTTTTTTTTTTAAGTGAAATAGATAAAAATAACTTAAAATATTAACGAAGCATTTTCTTTTTCTTTTTAATATTTTACATACGTGCAACTCTCCGGTTTATTGTGGATTTATAACATTACTTTATATATACTTTTAAGTTATTCAGCATATATGTTATGTAAATAAATAAATATTATTCTTTCGTATTATGATTATTTTAATAAGACATAAATGTGTTACTTGCTTTAACATAAATTTATACCTCATTGAAATATGTTTTAATTTCATGATATATTTTTACAAATATGCTAATACACTTCATTATACATTTCTAAATATATCGTTATGTTAGTAACACATAAAACTATAAATTTAATGTGCTTTTCTAATATATACATATTACATGAAAATGTTAAAAGTCAATGTCATTTTCCTACTTATTTACCTTTACTGCAGACTTCGTTTTCAACAAATAATACAGATTCGCCGAGATAAAACAATTCTTACAATAAATTTTATTTTGACATAGGTATTGTGGTTCCATTCATTTTTATATAATTTAATCGATATTTCTCTAAATAAGATTAAAAATTTAGGTAACAACAGTTTAATGTTATATATAAAAAGAGAATGTGTTTGGTAAGAATTCAATCGCAATAAAAGGGATTCGGTAAAAGTGCCTTCAATTTCCATCTAATATTTTTTTGAATAAGGAAATGCATCTTCTTTTTCAATTCTGTATGCATAATTCTATAAATAAAGTGAATTTGTATAATTTAATTATTATTTTACTTTAAAGGTCTTTTAAGACAACCAATTATTTAAGGCATATTTTTCATTTATTATATGAAAATTATAGTGCTTATTATATGAAAATAACACTCCTCGTTACATCTTGAAAAAACAAATTTATATTCACCAGTGGATAAGTTTTTATTATAATCTTTCTTTAATACTCGCAATTTTATAAAAATTTTTACATTTTGAAACAATTACCCGGCTATCATAGGAACAGTTTTCTTTTTCATATTTCAATATAAAATCCCTAATGTTTTATAGAATGACTTTTCTTATATTATTCTGTAAAATTTGATAGAAAAATACAGATTTATTCTATTTCAAGCCTCAACTTGAAATCTTTAATCAATTCAAGATTTTTTTCTTAAATATGGATTTATCATGAAAGTTTTTAATCAGTAAAAATATATCTATAGCATGAGATAATTTTAATTTTTCATAAATTAATTAGGTCTTGAAAAAGAAGTTTTGGGTTGATTTTATTAATATATATATATTTATATATTTTATAAATTAAAACATTTCTTTTAATTGAAAACCTTTACAACCATCCTCACAAAGAGCTAATGCAAATCATTGTGTTTTCAAATGTAAATCACATATTAAGTAAACCAACTGCTGGAATTTTTTTTATGAAATTTTCATTTAATTAGCATTGTTAAACTTTTAGTAAGTCTTGCATACCGTTCCTACCATTTTTCTGAGAGAAGTTTTTCATAGAAAATAAAGCATAAGCTTACTTTAAGTAAAAACAATTCACCCACCTTTCACAGAAGAAATGGTTAGTATGTCTTTTGTCCAACATTGACTATAATGTAATTTGGACTTTCTTCTCTAAATAACGTTTCAAAATCTAGCCCACATCTAGCTCACAAATATATACTTCCGTAGTTTGAAAGAGTCTTACATTCATTTAAAATATGGATATTGTCGACATTTGTTTCAAAATTTCCGAAAAGTATTGCAGCTTATCTTAAAATCAAACATAATCAGAAAAGCAAAAATAACGTTTCAAAAGAATAATTAAAAGTTAATTCACTTCCTTTATAAAAATATTATATTAATAAAACGATATAAATATATTAAACCCAGAAAACTTTATTATCGGGAGGCCAATAATGTCAATACAAATACAAACTTATAAACATAAATTATAATGTTTAAGTAAGCTATAACAATGCCAAATTACCAAATATATTGAGTACAGTTAATGATTTTTAATGCAAATGATAAAAATTATATAAATGTTTCATATTACATGTATAATAAAGGCTAATTTATATGTAATTAATGTACTACAATTTACTTATAGAATATTTCTAAAATCAGTGAATAAAATATGAAGGTAAATTTATATTGTCATGCACTGACTATATTTTAAAATAAGACGAATACAGCACATTATAAAAATTTTAGAAACGTATTCAAACGATATATATTTCACAATTTTTTATTTTATTTTTAGAAAATATGAAGGTTTTTAAATTTTTATTTCATATATATATACAGCCAAATAATTGTTTTGTGTTTGTATTATTTTACATAGTTTACAATTTTATCAGCTTATTTTCGTTTAAACTATTTTGGTTAAACATCTTACTTAAGAAACAGTCTGGCGGTGGCAATGCCAGATATTTGTTTGAATCTTTTTTATATGGTTTATTATTAATTTTTCACGTTAAATAATTGCATAAAATATTGAGAAAATTATTTTATTAGAATACCATAGTTTAATAAAATAAATGCATGTTATGTAAATGAGTTTGAAATCCCTATTCTTTAAATAATATTTTTTTCATTAAATTAAATTTTGTGGATGACAATCTTTCTGATTCAATTCAGTGTAGTGTTTGATAAATGTATTTAACAATTTAGTGCTCACCATTCATTAATGAAATGTATCTACTCACGAAACGTAAAAACCAGTTTATCAATATTTAAATGAAATGTTATTATTCTTTTAAGGGAAAAAATCACTTCATATCACCAACCAAGCTTGTCATAGTTTCATAAAAAAGAAAACAATAAGATAGATACAATAGCGAAAACTAGAGTTAACACCTACTGTCAGCACAGTCATGTCCTATATAGCCAGGAAAGCAGTGGCACTTGCCCAGGTGACAGTTACCATGGTGATGACAATTGTTTGGGCACGATGTCGGCACGTCTCCTGTAGAAGAAAGACACCATGATAAACTTTAATTAGAAACCAAAGAAACACTAATGATTGAAATAGTGAAAAAAAATGTCAAGGATAAACTTTGTTTTTAGCCTAGTGAAATTCCACCTTCTCTTAGAAAGGGAAATCCCAACTAATTTGTAGAAATATCTCCTTAGCTAAATTTGTTTGCCCTGTAGTTAAAGAGAAAAAATAAAGTGGCTACAACTTTATCTGTGAATTGATTTGCTTTCTTATAATAAGAACAAGTGACATTGATGTAAACGGGTTGTTCGCACGCGCGTTTAAAATATGGATGAAAGTAGGTGGAAAAAATGGCTTATTATGGGCGTGGTGCAATTGGTGGGTCAATAGCTTTAATAAAATACTCCGGCGCGTTGCTTAAATTCTTGTAGTTTTGTTAGATAGTGTTATTAAGTCTTGTGTTATCTATAATGAGAAAAAAGCTGGATTAGATACTGCAAGTTTCACGATGTTATTTATTATCTCTTCATATTCATTATTGAATTAAAGTTGGAGTATTATTGTCTATTTACATGCATAACAAATAATTTTTTGAATAACTTGGCTAACAAATGAATAACTGTGATAAAAAAATAGCACTTACATACGAAAATTATGCTGTTATTGTTTTTATGATAAATGTATTTCTATTAATAACAAACTTACTTGCAAGTGATGGATTAAAGGAGATTCCAACTGAAGTACTATCATCATTAATAATAGAAAAATACCATGTTCCGGGCTCCAGGAAATGCAAAAAGCTGATTTCTTGGCGAGGCTAAAAAAAAATTTTATTATTTAGTAAAGATTTAAAATTGTTTGATTCAGATAGTTAGAAATAACAATTAATCAACAAAAATAATATCAAATTCTTGAGATTATGTATGCTAAAAAATTTAATTTTTTCTCTATTTGGTATATTACAATGGATTTCTTTTTTTGACCTATATAGAGTTTTGAACAAATAGTTTGCTGAAATAGAAAATATTTGACAAAATGTCAATGTACTTCATCATTTATTTAGTTGCCGTTGTGTTAAGAAAAAATCACGCTTTTCAAGTATTTTTTTAAAGAACAATTTCTTTATTATATATATAGGGTGACAACTTTATCCTGTTGACAAAAAATATTGTATTAAACTAAAAACATGGAATTTATTTTCAAAAAACTAACTTTACTTAAATCATTTGTTACTTATATACATATTTGAGTATTTTCAAAATGGCTCCCTTGGGCATTACAGAGTTATCGATACAGAATCTTAAACGTCGCATAAAATTTTCTGCAATGGGTCGCAGTTCATCAGGCGTTAATTTAGCCCATTCCTTCTTAAGAATAATCTTTAGGCATTCCCAAACTTCGATTTGACCTAGAGCATACTCTTGATTGCAGAATAGACCAAACACTATAGTCCATTGGGTTTAAGTCAGGTGAATAGGGGGGCCATATTTCCACAATCTGAATTTGCTTTAATCCAGCCTCAAATAAAGCAATGCCGCTGTTGGTTTGGCATATTATTTCAAACAAGGAAATAAAAACTAACTATTTGTTTTACTAACATTAAGATCTCTTAAGCAAATGAAATTTTTATAAAAAGTGGGGGACATGAATTAAACCAATCAAAAGCATTATAATTATGTCAACAGTATAAAGTTGTCACTCTGTATATATATATATATATATATATATATATATATATATATATATATATATATATATATATATATATATATATATATATATATATATATATATATATATATTAATATCATCCATTGATAGACTATTTAAAGTAAATAATGTGAAAAGTATTCTTATATATAAATCGTATTTTTATTGTAAATAGAATTGTAAAAAATAATCTACTTAAATTAAATTAAGGGTTATTGAAAAATATTTTAATGCCCATAATGTACTTTAAATAAAAATATGGCTTTCCCTCTTGTATTTTGAAGAAGATTTGTCATTAATTAAACGAAAAAAGGAATGTAAGCTAATTAGGAAAACGTTTCTACAATTTATGATAAAATGTTTATGCCGCGATATTGAAATCTAATTACATAATATAAAGAAAATTGAAGAGTATGCAACACAACACGACATTTCACATTAGTTTTATTTCACTGGAAATCTTCTCAGGTCTGAAAAATATGTTTTTCTAACTTCCAAAAACGTTCTCGCTTAATTTCACACATTTAAAAATTCTGGATAGTCAGAAAAATTAAGAATGCATAGATTACAGTAAAATAACTTATTTTCTCTGAATGCAAATACAGAATATTCCATGGGGAAATTTCTACATAAAATACTCGCGAATCCATCCAAAAACATACATCAAAAGACCGTGAAAGCATCACCAGATCAGGAACAGAGATGTACCATTATTTTTCTTTCATTCAGATACAGCTTGTGATTGGAAAACTTTATTGGAATGCATATACATATTACATTTACGCCACAGAGGAATTATATCTTGGCAAAAACGCATTTTTCATTCAATTCATTCTTATTGCCAACGTGTCGTTATACGTTTTCGTATTCACATATCAGTCTTGGATGGGCAACTCCCAGATGTATGCTAGATAACGTTTGTTCAAATCTTGAATGTGCGGCGCTTAATACATCTTGGACTGCTGGTAACCACTGGAGGAATCAAAAATATATCGCTTTTGTTGCTATATGCGAGAATGTTTCGATTTTCTGGCTTTAAAATATATATAAAAATAGAAATAGAAATAAGGTTTGAGGGGCAGCGTGTTGGCTGAAATCGATATGTGTGTCTTTCTGAGTGGAGCATCGCAACTTTTTAGAGAAGAAAAATCAACAGCACTTTCGATAGGAAATCCTTATTTTTCCTTGTCATCGGCGGATTTTCTGAATAGTCCTAGGGATTTTGTCTGTATTATGATTGATATTGAATGCAAAATCTTTTCAAGGCGAAGTTATTTAGACGGATAAATTCACATGTGAATCATTCAAAATAAATGGATAACACAAAACGTAAAAATTCAAATGCATAGTTCATACTTTCTGTGTTGCGTTCAAAAAATAAAATAATCAAATATGCTGCATTTTTTTATTTTCAATTTAAAATTTAATGTTTCTTTTGTGAAGGGAATAAAAAATCTGTTCAATTTTGTGTTGCATTTTAATAAAATATTAAAATTAAATTCACACGTGAATCATTCAAAATAAATGGATAACACAAAACGTAAAAATTCAAATGCATAGTTCATAGTTTCTATGTTGCGTTCAAAAAATAAAATAATCAAATTTACTGTATTTTTTTTATTTTCAATTTAAAATTTAATGTTTCTTTTGTGAAGGGAATAAAAAATCTGTTCAATTTTGTGTTGCATTTTAATAAAATTAATAAAATTTAAAAAATGTTCTAACCACCCCCCTTTTTTTAAGAATTTATTTTTTCTAAGAATGCAGATTGTTATGACTCTACTAAAGTTATTTTCAATATTAATACCTCAAAATGATCACAAGAGGATCCTCTAAAAGAAATAATTTGTATCTGGACATTTCTAGCCCTTCACAATGACATACAGCACACCATTGTGAAGTTCAAAATTCCTTAATTCCTAGAATTTCTATTATAAAGTTGCCCAAATATTTATAGCTGTATTTCTGCCAATTATTATTGGAGATGCACTATTGCTCTTGTACATGTAGAAAACATCCTAAGGGACCATCTGGTGTCAGCAGTGTCTGCAACTAAGTTCTTGTACATTCAAGCAATCTTGTTTTTTTGGTACAAGCAAATTTAAAATAATAACTTTTATATATATGATATAGCTCTAATAGTATATATAAAACTTATATATACCAGTGTGTGTCCACGAGTATGTGGATGTTTGCGTGAAAGAATTTTTCTAAGTATTTAATAATATATACAAATCTCATTTGAAATAAAATTCGAACATATTTTTTCCCAAATGAAAAATAATGAAAAAAAAACGAATAAAACTAATATTCAAATAAGCTAAATTAGAATGTAGTTAAATAAATGAAATGTTGGTAGTTTAAATGTGCACAGAATATTTAGAATAATAAATAATTTTTCTTACATTTAATAATGTCAATGAGGCCTCATTATTAAACTAATAGGAAATTTAACCACATTTTACTGTTAAAAGCATTCCCAACTTATTTTCAGAGATTTTAATTTAAGATATTATACCTAATAAATTTTTGAATTGTTGCTGTTTGCTGTTTTATTTTCCATTGCTGTTTTATTTTCCATTGTAAAATCAAAACAATTATGTTCGCAACATATAAAAAACTACACATTTCACTTTAAAAAAAGGATAAGAATTTAAAGTGAATCTCGTCAATTGCAAATTACATTCGTAGATATAAAACGCAGAACATTTCAGCTCAAATAAATTCCTGGAAATCATCTATTCAATTCGAAGGAACCTTCCGCAGAAAAGAAAGTTACCTAGAGATTTCTCACAAGGGAAGAAAAACAGTTCGTTTTTATAATACCAAACCTTGTTTCCTGTGTCCACTCTCCGTATTAATAATTCACAATGAACACATGCTTCTTCACGAAGCGAGCAACATGAAATAAAAGAAACTACTTCAAATAACGGATGCTTCCAGGACATGGAGGGTGGGTTGGTACGGCAAATAGACCATCCCGTTGTACATTCCCCAGGCAAAAGCGCTCATCTGATGCCAAGACAAGACTATGTTTCTCAAAGGAATACCGTCTCAACTAAAAATAAATAAGTAAGTACATTGAGACGCAGTTACGTTGGAGTGTCGAAATAAATTTTGGAGACGCCATCTTAAACATTGTACATCGATTTTTCGATACGTAGCTGAGGATATTACATTGCAGTTATCAATTATTATTAGAGTCCCATGCATGGGATTTATGATGGACATTAAGAACATCTGATGCAGTTTGGGTTTTTTGGATACTTTCGAAATAGGGTGGGAAACATTCCCCACGGAAGTGTTTGAGCTATTTGTGTTGACTTTTTGCAGACGTCACTATAATATCATTACTTCCTCGAGAAATCATAAATTTTGAAAGTTATGCATGGTTTATAAAAGCATATAACTTTTTTTGTAATGTGAAATGGCTTACGAAAATGAGCCAGCATCATTAAAAACAGTATTTATGTCCCACGTGATTATAATTTTACACATTTGCTTTAAAGAAAAACTTACATTATGCATTAGCAAGTTTTAATATATATTCATAATATTTTTTATGTAAAAATATAAAAGCATTTTACAGAAAAATATTTTAATTTTATATTTTTAAGCATCAGTATTATTAATTTTGTGAATTTTTAGCAAAGAATATGTATGTGTATTAATATTTTTAAAGGTATTCTTCAATTAATTCATATTTTTTCTCTAAGAAAAAACTTATTACAAATACCTCACTTAACTTCTATGTTACATACAATTTAAACATTTTTTCTCGGTGCATAAATTAATCAATTTGACGCTTAAAATAATTAAAATATATAGTTTAAAAACATTAAAACCATAATAAAATATTTATTAAAATTTTTTTCTTAATTTATTATTTAATATAAATTTTATTTAAAATTATTTTCAAGTTAAGCGTAAATAATATATATTACAACTTATTAATATTTGCATCGGAATATGTATAACAGCTTTTAAAATTTTCACTAATGAACAAAAAGAAAAGTATTCGAATTTATATATACGAAAAATGTAGTATTACAATATATGAAAATCAAATATGCCTATTTTATACACAGAAACCAAAAATAACGAAATTAAAAAGTAAAGAAAATACATAAATTTCTTCAGAGTCCTAAGCCGTAATATTTTCATATAAATTAATTAAATTAAGTGATATTTAAGATGTGTTTCTTACATATTACGACTATAAAGATTGTCTTACAGAAAGTTATTTGAATTTACTATTATTAAATATCCCATTTCTAAAGCATTTTAAACATAAAAAAACATTTTTCAATGTATAGTTTCTCTAAGGTTTTATTAGAATTCAATTGGTATAAATGCGTTTTATTCTATTGTTGAGATCGAAATGTAATGAAAATTCCCTTTTTCTTGCAATAAAATATACTAAGATAATGCGAGAGTAATCTTAATTGATAAATGAGCTCATGCAATTTGATTAGTTGAAATTTATTCAAGAAATCGTTTTACTTATATTTACATACATTAATTTTTAATGATATTTGATTTCGTACAAGCCTCAAAACATCAAGGGTTAGGCATATGATGAAAGTAAATTTTATAAATAATTTGAATAAATTAAAAATGATTTCAGAATAACAAAAAAAGATATTTAAAATTATCTCATATATTCCCCTAATTATATTTAAGAAATATATAAAAAAATTTGATTATAATAGTTAGAAAATCATTTAATTGTTTTTAGTTTAATTATATAATTAAGCATTACATCATTCTAAAAATAAATATAAATTTTTAACCATTGTTTTTTATATTTAAAGCAAGATTGAAATTAAAAATTTCGCAAATATAATATTAAACCAAATGTGATGTGAAAAAGTTTGTTATCCAAATAAAATTTATAATCGTCAATTTTTTCCCAATAATTAAATCTCAATATCGTAATTCAATTTATGCTTGTAATTAATATTGAACTGTGTGAAAATATAGGGCTTCACATAAAATATCAACAAATTAAATAAAGTTGTAAACTTTTTTTCCTTAAGTAAACATGTATGGTAAATATTCATAAAAACACCACCAATATCAGATTAAATGTAAATTGCATAAACTCTAAATATTATAATGATTTTTTACAGTATGATTTAATGTGTGATTTAATAAAATAATTTTCATTTAAAAATTTGA
Source organism: Latrodectus hesperus (assembly GCA_037975125.1). Classification (NCBI taxonomy): domain Eukaryota; kingdom Metazoa; phylum Arthropoda; class Arachnida; order Araneae; family Theridiidae; genus Latrodectus; species Latrodectus hesperus. Next base: position 4,301,056 of record CM075852.1, on the reverse strand, counting down.
CCATTAAAGTTTAATCATGCACCATTAATTACTAATAGTTTATTATTAAGATGTGTATGATAAGTCTGAACTAAATTACTAGAATTTACGTTATTATAATCTTCTCAAGAAATTTTTAAATAACTGAAAATAATTACATTTAATAATACAACTGCTTTGAAAAATTGTGAAATGCAATTCTGAATTTTCTCTTTGCAACCTATTCAATCTTATTACAATAAAGTATCGAAAATTTCTTACATCAGAATGTGTAGAGTCATATAGATGTTTCAAATACTATTAAGAACAACTTTTAGAAAATCTAATGGGAATCAAATCTGTTTACTTGAGATTAAACCAGAAAATTTTTTTATAAAATTTATTGTTATATTATTTAAGACATTTTTCTTCTCCTCCACACTTGACCGCTTTTTAATTTGAAGTTGCCAGTTTAATAAATAGGAATTTATGAAAGAAATGAATTCAAATTTAGCTCAGGATAGCGGCCTGCTAAGAAAAATTATTTGCTATTCATCAAATTTACGACCTGTCAACATTTAATGCTAGAAGTCATATATTTTAAGGAAACAGGAATTTAAAATATAAATACATACCATGGAGTTTTAATACATTTTTATTCATTTCATATTTAATTCTAATATCAATTTTGCTTTTTTCAGGGGACATTAAGCGATGCATTATATAACGTAACTTCCTACAGTAGAAGATCTGTTTTGAAGTCATCATTTACCTTAAACACAAAAATATTGCGTGCAGAAATGAAAAAAGACAATGATAAATTGATATTGGAGATGTATAAGTGCATATTTATAACTGGAGAATGAATAAGGATGTACTTAAAATACTCAATATAAGTCACGCAAAGCAATTAGAGATTCCTTTTGAATAATTAATTGGTAGCATCAGTGATATCGATCATCTATTTAAATGTTATTTTTCTTTTTCCATGTGAACGGGTATAATTGAATAATTGGAATTGGTAAAAATAACTTGCATTTTCTAACACTTACATGTATACGTTTCTATGCATCAGTTTTGGTAAAGTAATAAAAATTCTGGATATTATTGTTGACTTATCCAATGGTTTTTACTTTAACCTTTTTTTGCAGGAACAAACTTTCAATTGATAAAGTAACAAATATTGCACGTAAAGATTATGAAATGTAATACTTTATATAATGCCCAGTTTTTGTTTTAGTATTTCCTCGTATGCTGTCATAAAAAAGTAAAAAAACATTCATTGCTTTGCGCGTAAAATAGACCTTCTTTAACAGTACTTAATAATCCGGTTTATTTTCGCTTATTGGAAGTTTGTTAAGCAGATGAATGCCAGCTCGTGGCTTAGTAAAACATTATATATATACTATATATATATATATATATATATATATATATATATATATATATATATATATATATATATATATATATATATATATATGTGTAGGCAATATAAAATACAAAAGTAATGAACCTTTTTCTACCATACGGATAGCTAAAAGTTTGTAAGATAAGAATAATATCTTATTTTAAATAGTTAAATGTAGTTGAATTTTGCTCGTAAAATGATAAAAAAAGTGTAATTCTACACTGTATTATGTGAAAGAAATATAAGACCTGAGAATCACTAAATTCCTAAGACTTGAATGTGCAATGAGAATCACGGTAAAGCTTAAATTTTGATATTTTTCAATGAATTTCTGGCACTAATTTTTTTATTTGAAGATTAAGTAAAATATCCAAACAAATGGATTTTCTAAAAGAAGTAAAATACCTTGCTTTAAATGTAATTGCAAAGCTTAAATTTATATTTTAACAGACATTAATTTTAGTTAAATCATTGTTTACTGGAAAATTTTAAACATCGCTTTCACGATTGTTCACTTTTCTAAAAATAATGTATAATTTATAACAAAGATTTCTATTTATGTACATTAATCTATATGATTTTAAACGTTTTTTAAAGTGAAAATATTCAATAAAAAGAGCTATATTTTATTTCTTGACAATATATATATATATATATATATATATATATATATATATATATATATATATATATATATATATATATATATATATATATATATATATATATATATATATATATATATAACAACTTTTAAAGTATTGTATAGTAGTTCTCTTTAAAATTATTAATCTAAAAAATTTAAAAATTTCTATCAAAATGTATTTTTATTTCATAAAAAATTTAAAAGCAACATAAGGAAAACTTATCAAAATAAATGAAATAGGACAACACAACTACTGGGATCATTAAAATGTGATTAAAATTGCTATTGATGCTTTTTGTCAGCAATATCTTCATTCTAAATTCAGATTATCCTTTTGTAATTTTGATGCAAAAACATTATTTTTCTAATAATTAGAATTGCATATATTCCTGACACTTCTTACTCAAACAAGAGAAGTGATAATTCTAATTAATAGTTCCAATAAATTTGGTTTTATTATTTAGAATTAAAGTGAAATTTTTCCTTTATTCAAGGCAAGTAAGAAAATTAAAATTCCATTATCTTCTCAAGTTAAAGAACAAGAAAAATCCTAAATTTGAAATATTATATTTTTTCTTAATATCTGTCTCATATCCATTGGAGCATATTCATTGCAATATGAACATTAATCAAATACATTGTTTGTAGTAATTGACTAATGATGATATATATAAATTATCTTGAACTCCATACAGTTCTAATGGCGCTTAGTAAAGTTTAAATAACAGAGAACAATCTCTTAACCCTACTCTTTTACAAAAATACATATCTTAAGTGCATTCAATTCAACTAAAAGAAACAAAGCGATACTTTAAATCGGAATTTAATGCATCTATCTGTTTTTAATAAAGATTGGAAAAGCACATCTACGCGTCATTTCATACCATCCTGCGAGAGACATTGAAATTTATTTCTGAATTTAAAAATCTACTGATGACACCTAAGAGGACTCTGTGGGAGCATAAGTCGGGAAGATTCGTTATCGAACGCTTCTCCCCTTCCCTAAACTCTGACAGTTCCTGCCTATCAGCAGATCCGACGATCCTGTAATACCCCACACCACATCCGAATGACTGCCTGATAGCAACGCAGATTTCCCATTAAATTCCCATTTCTCGCCCGTGCAAACGCAACTTCCGGCGCTACTTTCCCCAGATATCATCTCCCTCGTACTGATGGATATTGACCAAGTTGGCCATAGGGAACCAGTGTACTAGTTGGACAGCAGCAGTGCTTCCGGTCTACGAGTAATGCTCCATAAATGTCCTTCATTTGAGCTCAAAATAGCTAATCATGAGGAAGTGTTGTGGATTTATAAAAATAACAGCCATTATTAGGAATCATCCATTTTCGCGAAGCAATATTATTTTAATTTGAAATGTTATCACTTAATGATATTCTGTTCAGATGCAAGAAAAGCAAATAATTTTCACAAAAAAAATAAATAAACCAGTGACAAAAATTTTATTAAAATAACTACAAACAACTTTAAAAATATTTCAATTCATCAAAATTGTGTAAAATGTATAATATAAATTCCTTTATATATATATATACATATATATATATATATATATATATATATATATATATATATATATATATATATATATATATATATATATATATATATATATATATATATATATATATATATATATATATATATATGTATATATATATATATATATATATATATATATATATATATATATATATATATATATATATATGTATATATATATATATATATATATATATATATATATATATATATATATATATGTATATATATATATATATATATATATATATATATATATATATATATATATATATATATATATATATATATATATATATATATATGTATATATATATATATAGAAAAATAATGAAATCATTTCTTTATTATTTTTAATAATGAATTCACATTAGAATTAAGATAATTTTAGGCATTACATTTTATATATAATTATAATATTTTTGCTATAACTCAAAATAAAAAGATTGCTATTAATAAAACTCATAAAATAAATAATTTTACTATGAGACATTTTTTTAAAATTTAAATGAGGATGCCCTAAAATATTTGCAATAAAGAGAAGACAAAGCCATATTAGATAATTTCTGAATACATGTTATATAGTATATTGTTGATATAAATTCAACTAGTGTTCAAATTAATGGAATGTATGCGTTCTTGTAAAAATTATTTTATATTTTCAAAGAAAACATAAATAAAACATTATTTTTAACGCTATGAAAAATTATTTTCTTATTTTTTAATCATCAAAACATGTAAGTATAAATATTTCAACGTTTATTACAACTAACAAATATTATACTAAATTTAATTTAATATTTGTCAGTTGTAATGAATGGAAATTTACTGTATAAAATATGCAATATGTAACGTTTTATATAATTTCATTATTTAAATTACTTATATAATTATATATATTGATATTTTGCATTTTCATTAGTTATTAACTCAATTATTTTGATAAGTGAAAATTATAGGGTTCTAGAAGCGTTATAAGATTAATGCTATTTACTTCGCAAAAGCTAATAATTATATAAATATATGCATAGTATAACTTAAGATGAATACAAAATTGTATCAGTTTATGATTAAGTAGCAATTTTAAATTGACATAAAATCATTTTAACAGCATAATTTATTTTAACAGTTATTTAATTGTTTACTATCTAAATTATTTTATTAGCTTTCAATTATAAAAATTTAAAGCGTTAATTCCTTACAACGATCTAATATAGTAAAAAAACTTTTGTCATACAATTAAATTTTTTGGAATACGTATTATTCATTAAGTTTAAAACAGATAATGTTGAAATTAAACACGCGAAGACATATTTTAAATTCTTTATGAACTAAAATATAAAAAAAATATTTTTAATTCCTCTGAATGCATGTTTTATCTACAGCTTTCAAAAAACCTTTGTTAGATTAAAATAAGATTTTAATCAAAATATTTTCAAAATTCACTTTTGTAAAATTGCTATTAAAAGCAAGACAATGAATGTTTAATCAGATTTACATTAATTTTTAATTAGAATGTAGATTCTAGTGGCATCAGAATTTCCATTATTTTGTTTAATTCTTTATTTAATACAAATTTTAATTTTATTGATAAAACATTTTTTATAAATTTAACATATATTGAGACACTGTGAAGAATTTCTTTTAATTATTACAATAGATTGCGCCAAAATATCTTCTTTTCTCTTGAAATATTTAAAAACTTTACTAATTTTATTATTTTAAATATATTTCAAGATGCAAAAGTTTAATTAAAATGGAACAAAGATACATTCAAAATAAAAGATATGCTTTTGTTATAGACTAAAATTTAAAAGAAATTTAGAATAACAAAGTAATAATGAGAAACATAATGCACAAATCTTATTTATCAACATTCATTTCCAATATAAAAGATATTATTTTTGTTGAAGAAAAGTGTATTTGGGTTGGGAAAAGAGTGCTTTTATTTTTGCTAAGATACCTCATTATTTTCAAATTACACAGCAAATGGGCTCATTATTCTGGTTTTAAAATAAAATAGTTTAGCACATACTTACGAAAAAAAATCAAATATTTAAGCTAAAAATATTTTAAATTAAATACAGTTTTTGAGACAAATTTCATCACATATTGTGTCATGAATTGTAATTTTATACATTTGTATTATTTGCTTATTGCAAATAATATAAATCTCATTAAATTTTCAAAATTATTTCTTTTCTTCCACTCTAAAACCATGAATGTGTTTTATCGTATTCATAGTTTGACTATTTAGGTTGAAACTTTTTCCATTTATTTAGAATAAATTTCCATTAAAAACTTAAACTAAATTAAAAGTATATGCAGATAAAATTTTGTGTCACAGATTTTGTTACACTACAATGAATACTGTATTTTATTTAGCACATTCTGGCTATTGATTCAATAAAATTGTTTATCTAATGCCCGGCTGCTCTTAGGATATACCTATTCAATGCTGTAATAAGGAAGGGTGATGGCATCTTTTACAGTGAGACCCCCAGTGGTTGTTCCAGCTTCACCCCGAATGTGAAGGAATAAAGAAAGACAAATAGCGAGAAAGGAGCATCTATGCTGAAACCAGGATTCGAGACCGGAAACTACTGCTGCTGCCAAGTTAGGGAAGTTAACCTCTTCGCCATCAGCTGAATCAATAAAATTAGCTTAGCAAATCAACAGCATTACATTTTTTTATTTTGCATTTATCAGAAAACAGCAACAGAATTTTATCAAACATTTAAAAAATTGCATGATCTAGAGAACAAAAGCGTTAAATAATATGTAAAAGGAAACACACACAAACACACGCATGCACGCACGCACACAGACACACACACATATATATACATACATACATATACATATACATATATATATATATATATATATATATATATATATATATATATATATATATATATATATATATATATATATATATATATATATATATATATATAATGAAAGACATTAAAAATTAATTTAATGTATAGCGCAATTTTTTTAAAATGTTTTCCATTTACATTTTATTTAAAATTTACAAATCTATATTCATTTTACACAGATCATTTTTATACAAACTTCATGAAAATATAAATTATACAAAAAAAAGATTTATAACATTTTTTTATCAAATACCCATGTTAAACAACATTTAATTGCTTTACGAATTATAATATTTCACATAATTTAAATATAAGTATTTATGATGCATATTGTGTGATATAAAATAACACAAAATTACAAACTAATCAAATAAATCTGCTTGTAAAACATGAAGTATTATTAAAAATATTTATTAAATGATACGATTAAAATCCACCAACCCTTATCTTTCCGCCTAAAAACTTACTAAACTTTGATTATATCTTCCCTTTATGTTAGCATCTGATTCAATAAATGTGAAACTAAATATGAGTATTTTTTATTCGATAGGTGAATGCTCTTAAAATAATATAAGTACTTTGAAAAGCAAATCCATATAAAATATGCGTTTACATTCATAATTTTACCACGAATGCGAGCATATATAAATGAAATCCCGTTAGAATAGAAATATCTTCTGTGGTTTTATTATCTTTATTCTACTTCTTTTCATCCATCAAGGAGAGATAATCCCCAGCATTACGAACTGAAATCCCTTTCATAACAGGTTTAGTCACGTCCTTCTTCGAAATTTATAATAGAATAGTGATGTATTATAAGATAGTTATAAAAAGGAACCAGCTGTTCAATGGGTTATAACATATACAGGATCAGAATATGTTGTATTTATAAAATAAAATCACACAATGTCAGTGAGCTGGGAAATAAAGTTAAAGAACTGTGAGAAATATTTTTCTTGAAACAAAAGTTATATAAAATAAAATGTTTTTTTCAGACAGATGAATTTATACGTAAGTCACAAAAAATGCTAGACATTTATTGATTTATTGGAAAATTTTTAATTTTCAATAAATTAGTACTCAATTCAAATTTTTACCACAAATACGTTGTTTACATGCATGTTTTGTTTTAATAAAGAAATGATTATAGAATATCATAAACAAGTAAATATTTTTCTAATCAAGTTTATTCTTATATTAAAATAAATTGATTTTTTTAATATTTAAAGATAATTAAATTGTTTTTTTTAAAATTTTGATAAATTATATAAAGTATATTTTTTTGGCAGCGTTATAATTTTTCGAAGAATTGTTGTTGACTAAAATAATATTCTGTTCAAATTTTCTCTTTATTTAATTATAAATATAATTTTCGGATGAACAAAATCATGTTTTATTCTCATATTTTATTCAATTCTACTTCTGATAACAAAATAATAACATCGTTCTAAACTTAAATCAGTTAAAAAAAATTACCAGGTTAAAGTTTAGAACGATTTAAATTTGTCATATTTTTTTTATAAAGGGCATTCTTTATATATTATATGACTGGCATAACTTTTGAGTAGAACAGATTCTTGCAAAACTTTGACTTCAGTATTGGTTACCTTAATTCGTTATCACTGTTAAAATCTATACCAAAATTTTCAGCCATTTCTAAATTTAAGTAAGAGATTTTTGCGATAGTTTGGTGAGGAAATAATATTATTGATGAGAGAGAGGAAACGCATACAGTGAATAACCTAAACGAGGGCATTTATGCTAATCTAACGATACCTTTGGGTTTGTCTATGTTACAATTTCTATAAAATTAAATGTTCTTTCGCTGGAGTGGCATAAAATAGTGGATGTTACCTCAACAGTTGTCCTTATTATTCGATTGTTGTTCTCTTCTCATTATTCGATTGTTGTTCTCTCCTCATTATTCGATTGCTGTTCTCTCCTCATTATTCGATTGTTGTTCTCTCCTCATTATTCGATTGTTGTTCTCTCCTCATTATTCGATTGTTGTTCTCTCCTCATCATTCGATTGTTGTTCTCTTCCTCATCATTCGATTGTTGTTCTCTCCTCATTATTCGATTGTTGTTCTCTCCTCATTATTCGATTGTTGTTCTCTCCTCATTATTCGATTGTTGTTCTCTCCTCATTATTCGACAACCTCTTTGAAATACGCAAAGAAATAACTTGTCCAACGACAAAAATATCTTATTTTGTTTGCTTGCTCATGAATTATAATGCAAATAAAAAGCATTAAATTTTGATAAGCATAGTCATTTTTTAATGCCTACCACCATCACGCTTGTGTATATGGTTAAATAACACCGCTACTGTTGCACTTGAAGAATTAACTCTGACCAGATTTCCGAAAAGATCATTCCATTAAATCATATCTACTGGGGGCCGTGGTAGCCTAGTGGTTAAGGCTTCGGAAGGGCAGGGTTCGATTCCCAATACCGGCAAAGACTTACAGAGGGCATGCGATATGCGTGCTCGTTAAATCTGTGGAATCAAAAGTCTTGTGGTCGGTCGTTGAGCAGTTACCCTGGGTGTAATGGTCTGGGGAGGAAACTTCCTCCCTCTCCAGTTCAATGCCAAAGTTGAGGAAGGGGATCCTCTGGTAATGCCATCTATCGGAGGAGCTTGGAGCAAAGTCGTGCTTTCACCTACTGACAAATTCTACTGACTTAAATTTAAAGCATAACGAACTTGGCTAATCCAAGTGCCGTAAGTAGCAACAACAAATCTACTATGATTAATCATATTCAAAATATTGAATTTCTTCTTCTATTTAGAAAATGTCTTATTTTTTGACCATTTTATATTTTCTAAAGGTAAATAGTTGAATTTAAAAATAAATATATTAGGTTCAAGTGTTGCTATGATAATGCTGCTAACTGTTGTTATTCTTGCTAATTCGAGCTTATTTTAAATAAAATTATTAATTCATTAAAGTGAGCTATATTTTTGATGTAAAAATATTTGAATGCTCAAATGTTTAAATATGTAAAATAAAAATTTTTACTCGGGTATCAAATTAATCGGAAAAATGTAAATGTGGAAACATTTTGACAGACATACTTTTTAAATTAATTAAACAAACATGATTGTGATTTTTTTAATCAACACAAACTTATCATTCCTATTTACTTTTTTTCCTGGCGGATACTCATGTAGTAACAGTCCTTCGATATTTTTACAAACTAAATATTCATATTAATTATGTTTTATTAACAAAGATTTCATTCCTCATAAGTGAAAATTATTTTATTTTAAAATTTTGCACTAAAACTTTAATAAAACCTGAAATTAGTATAATCTATAGAAGGATTATTAAGTATTAATAACAGTAATCATTTTGCGTTACATTAAATTCTTCGTTCGGATTGGTTCTACATTTTTCAGTTAAAAGTAGCTCATTATCATATTGCATAGTATGAAATTTGAAATTTATAATTTTAATTTTGTTATATATATTTTATATAAAGCATTTTATTTTTTCAGATTTTAGAAATATTCATTAAATTTACTAAACAATGGCACTACTGTAAAAAAACCTATAAAAATAACAGTCGGACATATATTAATAGATTCTACGTTAAATTTGTATTAAAACATCAGAATTTTTTAAAATTATATTATTATATTATAAAACAATATATTCTTTCAAATATAGGTTGCATTTTAGTGATATATATATATATATATATATATATATATATATATATATATATATATATATATATATATATATATATATATATATATATATATATATATATATATATATATATACAGAGAGAGAGAGAGAGAGCGTCTTCTTTTTCGATAGTTTCCAAGAAAATGCAAAATATTTCTTTGTAGTTTCTCAAAATAAGTTTCCTTTTTGTAAAAATATTTAGATTTTGTGCAAAAGCAGCACATGAACTTTGATTTCTTCCTTTTTCTTTCTTTCTTTTTTTCAACACACAAAAAAGCACAATTCTTCTATTGCGACTAGCGATTAAAATGAGGAATTATCTGTAAAACCCGTATTCTTTACTACCACATATGCGTATGCTTTTGTTATAAATTGTGTATAAGAAAAAATATATTTCTCTACCATCTTCTCTTTACCTGTCCAGTAAATCAAGCCAATGACTCCAGAGGGTATAGTTACTGAAAAGGGTTCCTATACGAGAAGATTTAGGGTTGCCGGTTATGTTTAAGGCAGCCAAAGATTTCGCCAAATCCGATACTGCAAATTGTAGTGAAACTAGATTATTGTCGAATGAAACTGCAATTTTTTTCAAAATCGTACTCATTGTATTTGATATATTAAGAAATTTTCAAATTCTGCATTTTTTTAAGCTGAAAGTACATATTTAGCTGAAATTATAAGTTTTAAATTGAAGTAAATATTTTTAAATATAAGCTTAACTTTTTAATTAAAAAGTATTTCATAAATGCCGGTATATTTTTCCATTGAATAAAATAAATTGCCTAACATTAGACCATAATAAATGCTTACACGAGAGCACATATTTAATTCCTTCTATTTAACAATGAATGGAAAAGATTATTATTGTGTACTCACACAAAAATTATTTCAGATATATTTTTCTTGTTAGTTAAAATAGTATAGTTCTACCTAAAAATTTCAAAACTTCGGGTAAATTCAAAAACTTTGTGATTTTGGACATTTAAATGATTATACAAATTTAAAATTTTGTTTAAAATATTTTCGTTTTTCAAGTCAGATTTAAAATTGGAACTGAAAATGGATAAATATATTAATATGATTACATGATAAAAATATAAAATTTAATGAGAAAGATTTGTTTGTAATTTTAATTGATTTTCTGCATATTTTACTCATATCTGTTGTTGTTGTTACTTATGACACTTGGACAATCTAAGCTCGCTTTGCCGTCGGATATGCAAATTTAAGTCAGTAGGGTGCGTCGTTCATTTAATCAGAGTACTTCGTAGGTAAAAGTACGACCTGCTCTAAGATTCCTTAGATAGAGGGCACCACCAGAGGATCAACTCCCTTAATTTTAACATTGATCTGGAGGGAGAGGAAAATTTCTCCAGACCATAACACCCATAGTAACTGTTCAACGACTGATAACAGGATTTTCGATTCCGCTGATTTAAAGAGCGCGTATATCGCATGTACTTTGTAGATCTTTGGCGGCATGGGGAATCAAACCCCCGCCCTTCTGTACGGAAGGCAGATTCCTTACCATTAGGCTACCACTGTTCATCTCACATATGAAGAAGTAAAGAATTTTTTGGACACTTTTAAAATATTAAAGTTACTTTTTCTGATGGTTTTAATATCACTGAACGCATTTTTATTCTAGTTCATTGGTCACAATCTAAGTAAGTTTAAAGTGAATAATAATTTTGTCTTTTATTCGATTTAATATCTCTAAGTAAAACTATTATAATATACATATATCAATATTTATAAGTCATATAGTACATAAACAAGATAATGGTATGAAAAAGGAAATTGAGTTTTCACTGGAATATGAAGTTCTCAAATAAAATGAAGTTTGCAAAACGCATTATTTTGTGAAATTGATTTGAATACATAATGTAAGATATATTTATTCACATAAGTTGAAAAATACCGTCTAGACAGAGATAATTTTTAAGGTTAAATATAACGCACCATATACAAGTGTTAATACTAACTACATATAATTTTGCTGTTCTTCATTCACAATACGTATAGCAGTAATTACATAAAATTATTTTTATGCAATGCATAGAAATAGCTATGCATTGCATAAAAATAATTTTATGTGAATTACTGCTATACGTAAGTATTCTATATTTTTTGTATTCAGAGAATATTTTACATATTATTATAGAAAATTCGCGATAAGATTAATTGATAAGGTTACATATTATTATAGAAATTTCTACGATAAAATTTTAAATTAATGTTTTTTTTTCTTACAATTTACTTTTGTAAAAATTTTATCTAAGTATGAAGTTGAATTCTTTTTAAAATTATAGACTACTTCATAAATTGTATCTAGAATATGCTAAGCTATTCTATGTTTATGAAATTTTTTCGAGGAAAAAAGAATAAAGAAAAAAGTAATTTTTTATTTTAAGAGAGAAAAAGTTTTCTGCTTTAGATTATTATTAGACATAATAGATCCAATTAGATAAAAACATTTAAAAAAATGTGCATAAAATAACGTTGCACATTAGGATCTAATACCTATTCGGTTCTTTTCTTGTAATTCTATTTCTTATAGAATCGTCTATAACAAAGTATCATACAGAAATAAGTATTAACTTTCTCTACAACCATAAATATTCTCAAACAGGAAATAGTTTTCTAATTGTCAAACTGAAAATAAAACAATAAATAAAATAACGATTTTTTTTTTCAAAATTAGATTATAACCAATTTTCGTTTGCTTAGTTTTGAACAAAATTTGAGCTTATACAAAATTAAGCAAAAGAAAATAAGACAATACGTTTGTAAGCTTTAAAGTGTAGTATTTTAGAAGGAAGTAAAATTCATAATTTTGTTGTTATAACTTTTGATTGTAATGGAAGTAAATCTTTACGAATATATCATAATCGCTATAATAAAGCGTTCTCAAATATATTCGTCTATAAAATATTTAATAGAAAGGCATGTACTTTATTTTACTTCAGTTGATTTAACAATATAAAACTATTTGATTCTAAAAATATAAAAGCAAATTAAAATTAGAATTTGAATCACATAAAACTATTAGTATTTTCAAAGAATGATCGTTTTCAAATGCAAAAAACGAATCGGTTATTTACAGAAATTTCTAGGAATTTGAATAAAAAAATGAAAGCACCTTATATGTAAAGATAAAAATGTTATTGAAGGGGAATCTTTTTCTACCAGAAAGAAAAGAAAACAGTGAAATATTGGATTGTTTAGACGTTTTTTCAGGGAGCTTGCTATCAAACAGCATGAATCATAGCGAAATTTTTAAAGCTCACTAACAGCTCAAAAATTAAAAAAAACTTAAAATAAACATTTGGATTGCTGTATTTAAATTAAATTCAGAAAATATTGTTTTACAATCAAATGTCTTTGCTCTATTAATACATGAAAACTAAAATATATTACATTGTTTTTAATTCTTGACTATAGTTTTCATTCATTGCAGAGTTGATGCTCTGATTTAAATAAATTGAAAAAAAACATAAATCCTGTTAAGAATATTTAATGCAAAAAGTAGTAATCTTTTAACATTTGTACATAAATTTCAATAATCAAAATAGATAGTTAAGAAATGAACTAAAAATGTTTTATTCTTAAATTTCGTTTTTTGTCTTGAGCTTTAAACCTGCTTTCCTAAAATGCTTTATATTTTAAACTCACGTCATTCACTTGTATTTTGTAAGTTACCAACTAATGACAGATTCAAAATTTATATGTTATTATTTTGGATTCATTTATAAATGCAATTTTCTTCTAAGAAAAAACTAAAGAATTAGCACGTGATATAGTTTAATTTTTCTTTCAAATCTTTAGTTTTTATTACAATAGATTTTTAACTATATATTATATCATTATTTTATTTAAAATTATTGAGAATTATTGTTGTTTTCTATTAACAATTAAAAATTACAAAAATTTTGAGTCCAGAATAAACGAAACAATGGACGCATTATGGACATTCCTCTCAGCTTCAAACTACGTAGAATGGAAACACGTACATTGAGTAGTGTCTAATACTGACTCTGTTCTACTATGTTTCCTCATATGAATGAGTAATCCCTCCCTGTTTTGTTCAAAATATACCTGTTATCAAGTCACTGTTGTACAACGAAGTAAGTAGAATAAGTCTCATCGGTCCACCATTCTCTCCTGCATCCAGCGATTACATGTTCGTTTTGTATACAGTTGCTCGTTTTTGTTGTTTGTTGTTGTTGTTTTCCTATGACACTTAGACAAGCCGAGCTCACTTTTGCCTTTGGCAGTGTGAATTAAGTCAATAGGGAGCGTCTTTCGTTTGGATCAGAGCACCACGAAGGTGAAAGTACGACTTTGCTCTTTTTAAGGTGCTTCATAATTTTGAACCACAGTCAGGTGACGAGGCCCCACCTGAGCTGGAGCCCTCCTCTCCACATCCACGCCACACCAGCGGAAGGACTTTGGACGTCACAGATTAACGTGGGCACGTCCCCAACCCACGGAGCTCCAGCAACCCAGTGAAGGAGAGTACAGCGTGGTCACCCTCCCAACCACTGCCCGCGGCAAATGATGCTTCACTTTGCTGAGCTTACGGGAAGCGGCGTGAAGCTACTGAGCCACTGGAGCTCTCATTTTTGTCTAAAACATCCTTTGAATTTTCAGAAGTATAATCCACTATTGCTAACGTCTACTATTCCACATAATCGAACCCAAACCCTTGCTCGAAAGATGCTTACTGTCTTCTACGAAGCATTATTAAACAGCATACAAAAAAATCACTGAATTTCAAATTGGTAAATTCTTTTCCTTTAATGCATTTAGGGAGTACTACAGTCACCCATGATTTACGTATTTGCTGAAGTATTAATAATTTTCAATCTCAGCATAGGGATGATGAATTTTTCATTTCATTTGCATGTTTTTCTTTGTGCTGCATTTTGAGTGGCCAGTAGTGAAGTTAATTTAAATGTCCTCTCTAAACGTGAATGGTAATACATTTCAAATTTTTCCTAAATTATAATTTAAGGAATTACATTTATTTTACTCTTTTATAATCTATATGGACATGATAATCCATTCATATTAAGCTCTACATAATTGGAAATGTCTTTAGATACACAATCTTAGAATTGCCTCTTACTAGAAAAGCTTTCAAATTCTCCTAATTTGTCAAAGATCTTATATATTTGAATAGTAACTTAACGCTTCTAATTTTCCCTCAAGTGATGATTGATTTTTAAAATAAATTTTAAGTAAATGAAATCAATATTAAACTTTTAAATACTAAATATGAATCCCAAAGGATATTTCTTTAATATTAACATTTAATTAATCAAATATTTTTATCATAACAACAAATGATTGCTTTTAAAATACGTTCCTTTAAAATATTTATAATTTAAAGTTTATTTTTTTTAATTTTTCTGATAAAATGATATTAAGAGATTAACAAAATTTTATATAGTAAATTTAAAGTAATGAAAATTAAAAAAAAAATTATTCCGATTATTTTTTTTTCTCAAAGTTACAAATACATATTTCAAATGGAATTTGAAATTATTCTTGCCTTTATAACCTTAAAATCAATATTTTTCATGACACTCTTTAATAAGCGAAACTGTTTTAATTTTTGTTTGTAATTAAAACATGTTGTCGACATGTAAAATGTTTGAAAAAACACTGTTTTTATTATGTCAGAAACACGTTTTTAAAGAATCCTGAATAATGATATTTATAACAGAACTAAGGTACAGAATTAAAATGATTTCCTACAACAAAAAGTATTTTAGAAAACACTTAATTAAATATTTATATGTCTATAAAAATTTAAATCTCCATTAAAATTAGTCTTTATAAATAATATGTCTCATTTTAGAAAATTGAATAAATAAGTATATATTAGAACAGTTATGGTATCGATTTGATTTTTAATATTGTTATAAGAATATTTATTATAATAAAATGCTCAATTAATCAAAATATCAGCAATCATCAGAATAACCTCTTTTGATTTCGTAATACATTAAATATATTTTAATTTTTACAACACATTCTGGAATATCAAATGGATAAGAAAATATAAAGTAAATTATTATACTTGTTTAAAATTTTTCAACATGGAAATAAAAACGCAGCAAAAAATAGAAGGCAACCACCAAATAATAAATAATTGAGAAAATAAATAAAAAGAATATTTTAATAAAACCTTAAAATTATTGGAACCATTTTTATAACATATGCAAAGCAAAATTATAAAATAGTAAAAATTTACCGAAATAAAAAAATTTAAATTCGAGGTAATCAAAAATAAAAACGGTGAAGTATATTTTTTACTATAAATTATTCATAATCAAAGTTTTTTGTAATTTAAAAGCACCACATACAAATAATTGATTTCTATAATTAATGTTTTCGTACAAATTTAATTACAGAACTGACAATCAATGCTTATAAAGGAATGTTCTTTCCATAATAACAGTAACACTAACGCGTCGAAAATATTTCAAATGACGGCTTCCAATTTTCGGAAATCGATACAACGCGAGAAAGTGTTTTAATCGATTTGCATCAATCATGGTTTTCGGGTGCCATTACATTCTTCTGGATAAAGAAAATAGTTTTGTTGTTATTACTTTGATATATAAAATGGCATTAAATTTACGTGAAAAACCATCAAATGCATACGCTTTTCATGCCATACAGAAAAAGTGTTATTCTGTATATTATAATGCTGAAATATCGATATCGTGTTAATATAAATGTTAATTAGAAAAAGTCAACAATTTTAAAGAATAAGTTATTATTTTTTTACTATTATGTATATATATATATATATATATATATATATATATATATATATATATATATATAGATAGATAGATAGATAGATAGATAGATAGATATCGATATACATATATTCGTGTGCATACACATATAATTGCTTATTATTTTCAATTTTATAAAATTTTTATTTAAATTAGTTACTTTTCAAGTATTCATTGCTACATATAAAATATTTTAAAATTATATTTCTGATTTTTAGCTCACTTGAATTAGTGAGATTTCCTCCAGCACTTTGATGAAATTAAAGAATATTTTTTAAATACATTTAATATTTGCAATTTAAAGTTCCCTTCGAGTCTAATTGAAATGCGTGTAAATTTATTTGTGTTTCTGATATTTTAATTTAGTATTATTTGTATTTAATACATTGAGAGAGAAATATTACTTCTTCTTTTCGTGAAATAAAATTAAGAAATTTTATAGTGATATATGCGTGTTTGTGTCTATTTATGTACAATATCTGATATACATAAGAGTTTACATTTATTAAACAATAATAATAAACAGTAATAAAAATCAAAGTCATTTTTGATTGCAGATGTCCTGACGTTAATTTAGTCAAGACAGTATATATTTATATAGATAAAAATACTGAGAGAGATAATAAAATAGAAAAGTATTTATTGAGTATTTATTGGAACTGCATTCAGAAAAATAACATAATTAATTTTATTTTCTATTTTTTTGTCAACTTCTCTATGAATTTAATTTCACTAATACTTTTTTTATTCCTCCACAAAATTTTTGAGATAAACAGTGATTAATTTTTCAGTCTTAAAATTCATCTTCTAATTAAAATAAAAAAAATTCTTATGTTTAAAAATGGTGAAAGTAAATGGAATTCTGTAGGGTAAATTTTTTTAACAGAGCAAATTAATTTAATTAATACATGCAAGGCAGTTCATAAAAAATAAGAAATACTGTTATATACTTCTTTATGTACTCATGATTAATTTATTAGTTTTATATTCCTTTTGACAGAAAAAATTCGTGTATTATTACTGTCGTATTTGCATGTTTTATATTAATATAAAATTACTATTTTTAGTAGAATTAATAACACAGACATAGACATATTCAAGAATATTTTGTACCATATTTTCGAAATCTCGGCTAATTAAATGTTGTATTATTATTTGATTTTTTCTCTTAATTTATTTATGCTTGTTTCCATACATTAAGGAAAATCACAAAATCATGTCAAAAATACGTCAGTTTATTAATAATTTTAATATCACGTTGAAAAAAACTAGTGCAAAAAATAAACTGAAATTTCCAAAATAGTTGCGTTACAGAGATGGTGAGGACCATTAAACTATATATGTGACAGTAAGGCTAAAAATAGTGTGGCTATCAAAAAAAAATCTTGGACAGTATTAATTTGTAAAAATAATCCCAGCCACTATCATCTAAAAGTACATCGATGGAGATCTATTGAAAAACTAGAGGAAAGACAAATTCAGACAAGAAAACAGATAACTAAATATGAATCCTTTAATGAATTTTAGATGTTGGCAACAATATCTAGCCATGAATTTGGCTAACAGAAGATCGACCAAAGGTGTCGTTACGACGAATGATGATGCCTGATGTTTGTCGTTATGTTCACGAAAACAAAAACTATAATATCAAATTATTAAAAACTGCTTCATTAAAAAATAATCATACTGATATTCTCTAACCAATAAAATTATAAAAATTTATTAGAAAATTGTTATAAATTAATTTTACAGGTTTTAGTCATTTCCATGTTTACTGTTTCGTTGCTCACATGCTTCTTTCTGTACTATTTATAACTACAGATTTTTATTAAGAAAAATTATATTTGCAGATTAAAAAAAATCAATGTACCTCCTAATCTTAATGGTCAGAGACTTCTTAGTAATTTATTTTAAGAACAATAGTGCTTAATATTCTCTAAATAAATTTCTAACAGTAAATTATTTTTTTGAAAAATGTTTTTGCGAATTCTTTTTAAGGTTCAATACATAAAATCTTTAGGTTTCATAATAAAAAATGATAATAAATGAAGAATATTATTAAAACTATGCAAACTATTATAAATATGCTTTAAACATTATTTATCTTACTTTAATAATATTATATTAATTTGAAAATGCATATGCAATATTTTAATATTGTAGAATAAAAATAAATATTAGAAATTATTATTTTTTAAATAATTTTATTCTTCAATACGACAAAGACATTAGAAGCAGCATTAGTCTGAATCACACATGCCTTGACATCATTGCAGAACCACCTTTTGCTGTCAAATCACCACCTACAGTTAAGATCAATTTAGACCTGCTGGAATCGTGTTCAAAAAGTGAACCAGAAGAAACCATTCGGAAGAAAGGTAAAGAAACTATTACCAAGCTTTCTAAACCAGACCTTAGTCACCGCTTACACTGACGGCTCTTCCAACTCAGAATACGACAGGGGAGGTTCTGACATTTTCCTTATCCTTCCAGACCAATCATCCCTCAAACATGGAGTTGTAGCTGGAAAAATTGTCTCCAGCTACACCAGTGAACTGATTGCCATAAAGCAGCTTACGATTTACCTCACACAGTCAGTCCCGTCGAATTCCCTTCGAAATGGCATTCTCCTTATCCTTCCAGACCAATCATCCCTCAAACATCGAGTTGCAGTTGGAAAAATTGCCTCCATCTACACCAGTGAACTGATTGCCGTAATGCAGCTTACGCTTTACCTCACACAGTCAGTCCCCTCGAATTTCCTTCGAAATGGCATTCTTCTTATCCTTCCAGACCAATCATCCCTCAAACATCTAGTTGCAGTTGGAAAAATTGCCTCCAGCTACACCAGTGAACTGATTGCCGTAAAGCAGCTTACGCTTTACCTCACACAGTCAGTCCCCTCGAATTCCCTTCGAAATGGCATTCTCCTTATCCTTCCAGACCAATCATCCCTCAAACATCGAGTTGCAGTTGGAAAAATTGCCTCCATCTACACCAGTGAACTGATTGCCGTAATGCAGCTTACGCTTTACCTCACACAGTCAGTCCCCTCGAATAATATCAACATATTCTCTGACTGTAAATCTGCTCTGGAGGCCATTAAAGGAGGTAAAACGAGATTTGCCCAAGACATCAACGCCCTTCTATCCACCATAGTTGCAAGGGAGAAAACCTGCACCATTCAATGGGTCCCTGCGCATGTTAACATCGAGGTAAATGAACAGGTGAACTCCCTCGCCAAGGAGGCTAGAAATATCAATCCCCCTCCCACGACTACCACTTGTTTCGATGCAAATGTCGTTGCAAAGCATCAGCTCAGCGGGGAACTACGGAAAAAATCGTGCCTACCGAAGCTTAATCCTGACCGTGGCATCACCTCTACTATCAGCAGAATGTGGACTGGGCACATGAAGGGTATGAAAATCATGCCCGACGGATCTAGAACATACGCAGAATGCAGGCACTGCACAGGAGTTCCGCTAGATCCGAGGCATCTCTTCAACTGCGTCTCTGTTGCCTCGACCCTCTTCAGCATCAACCCCAACTGCTGCCATGACACCCTCCATACCGAAAAAGTTGAAGATGTGGACAGGGCAGTGCTCCATGCCTTTGGTCCCATATGACTTGTATTTTTTTCTTTTTGCACTAGTCACACGACAATAATAATTTTAGTGTATTTTGATACCATTTTTTATATTCATCTATCTATTACTTTCAGTGGAAATATAGTAGGGGATTAATTTATTTCTTTATATTATGCTCAACAGTATGTAGCTTACCTAAAAATATAAAATAATAAATAAAATGACATATGCAAATTTAAATAAATAATACTTTAATTTAATGAAAATACACATAAAAGCTATTCATATTACTTTATTCATTACAAAGGAATCGTGAATTACTTTTATGACGAAACATTTCAAATATACTATGCTTTGAAGAAATATCGCTGCTTTGAATAGTTATGAATATGTAAACATTTTAAAATAACATGCTGTATAAAATAAACACATTAGTACATTGAAATTCAATAAAAAATATAAGTTTCTTCTTATTACAGAGATATAAAACATTTCCTTTGATGTTTTGAAAATTGATACTGTTTCGAAAAAAACAGAATTTAGTTTTGTATAAGTGAAAGAAAGAGCACAATAAAATTATTTAGTCAAAACAAATTCCTGCTAAAATACTAAAATGCATTTATTTCCCTCACTTTATTTTGTTTATTTTTAAATATACATTTCAAATATATTTTATATTAAATATCGAGCAAAACACTAATTTTCCTTACAATTATTTATTTCGTTCTGTAATTGATAACAGAAAGGAATTATAAGAGATACGAAATTCAATACTGAAACAAGATGGAATGGTACATTCCATGAAAAACTGAAAGTGAAAAAAATAGAAAGAAATATAATCACATGAATCATAAAAGGTAGTCAAAAAAGAGGTACGGAGGCGGGGTAGAAAAACTTTGGAATATTTGCTTTAGATAAGCTGAGGAAATTCTACCCCTACCCTACTTCATCCCACACCCTCTTAGACATGTCGAATATATTCTGCAGAAAGCGTCAATACCACTTTAGAAAGCAAAGCACATTTTTAGCAGACGATGCGATGAGAAAAAAGGGTGGGGTCGGAATAGAAATGAAATTTCATTTTCGAACGGAAAGTGTATATGTTCGCTTCGTTCTTTGCAAAATACAAACAGCAAAAATATATTCTGTGAAATCAATTGGATTTAACTCCAGCACTGCAATGAAAAGTAGACCTACTTCGAGGGTAAAGCCGTATACATTAGGGACAAAAGAAAAAAGGGAAAAGAGAGGGGAAAAAGGTATCATACTGTTCCATTTCCCTCCAAACATAGAGGAAATCTAATAGCAAACGATAAGCTAAAATGGTGCCCACATTCAGATGCGGAGAGTTGGTAAGTAAGGCTGAAATTTAGAGCGGAAAGGAGAAAAATTCGGAATAGTCTCAAAAAACTGTAGTTCTAAAACACAGATGATACATTTTATAAGGTTACATAAAAAACTTTCTTCCACGTTTTTATTTGCTTTTGCGCATGACTGTTATGATTGGGCGACATTTTCACGGGTCGTTTTTTAAAGTTAGGCATTGGTTACAGTTCAAATCCCCCTAGTGGAAAAATTGAAACTGGATCCATATTTCTTCTTCAGTATTTAGATCAGATTGAAATTTATTCTATTCCTTTCAGTTATTCTCTGATTTTAAGATGATATTTTTTTATAAATTGCATTGTTTTTCTAAGAAAAAATTCATTACGCATTCTTTAATTGATGTTAGATGATTTTACCATATATTACCTATATTTCAAAGGAAAATGATTAATGAAATATATATATATAGTATTATATAAAATATCAACAATTTAAAAACAAACATACGCTTGTAACACATTCTACAGTTTTGTAATGTATATGTTTCATATATGTAATGTAGAAAATGTTTGTGTCACAAGCGAGACGCTAACCAACCAAATCTTAAGCATATTTAATATTTGATACATCCGCAGAATAAGCAGAAAATGATGAAGACGTATATTTATGATGAAAAGAATTCCTTAGCATTCCAAGCATTGCATGCAATGGCATTATTCTGTGGAACGATAATTGAAGAAAAACCTTCAAGAAAAGTACTTTGGTGTGCAGTTTTTCACTGTTTTGTACCTGTTGGAACTGAGGTCGTGGTGGCCTTGTTAGTTAAGGAGTCGTTCTCATTATCAGAAGATACTGAATTCCGGCCTAACAGAAGATCTGTAGTGTTCGCTAATGGAACTGGAGAGTGTTACACAATTGGATGTAATGATCTCCAAGTTAAATGGTATCTCTGGGGTTGGCAGGCCAAGTATTAGGATTCTTCTGCTAGGTTCTTCTGTTTAACTGGTAGAACACAACTCAGGGCTAGCTACAGGGAAGCATGATGGTGCAACAGCAACCTGTAGGAATTGTTTTACTCACAATTTCTTGTAGTTGAGAAAGTCAATGAGCAATCGCATCCCAAATCATAATTACAGTTGTTCATTCCCCATGATATTAGACAATACACTAAGGAATGTACTACCTACTGGCATCGCATAACACTAATGCAGCTATCTTAGTATCACAACTAAAAACGGAAGTGGTAAAAAATGAATATGCTATTTTTCAAGGCAGCTGATACGTAAAATTGTGTTTTAAGAAAATCTATTAGGTTGGTGCATATGAAATGTCGGATTCTTAAGTGATTGTATAAAACTGCATATCTTTCTTCAAAAGCTGTTTATTCAATCAAAGTATGTTCCATTCGCTTCAATACACTTCTCCCAACGAGATTTTAAAGCGTAGATGCCTGTCTTAAAAAAAATTTTGGTCTTTAGAATTAATAAACTCTGATATCGAGTTTTTTAGACTGTCTTCATTTTCATAGTGTTTGCCCCTTAAAAACAGCTGTAAATGCTTGAAAAAATGAAAATCGGTCGGCGAGAGATTCGATGAATATGGTGGATGCTGCAATGATGAGCATACGTTTAACCGATCCAGCTTATTTCGCTCTGTCAGTGCATGCGGTATCCACTTGGCCATCTTCTTAACCTTGCCAATCTCAGAAAGGTGTCTCAATATCGTTGTATGGTCAACTTTCATCCTGATAGCAAGTTCCCTCGTGGATACGGCTGGATCCGCTTCCACTAGAGCCTTCAGGTCATCATTCTTCACAGACGTTTTGGGTCTTCCGCGTGGCTCATTTTGCAGTGAAAAATCGCCAGTCCGAAATTTTTCGAACCAACGCTGCACTTTCCGATCGTTAACCGTATTCTCCCAAAACGCTTGGTTTATGTTGCGTGCAGCTTTTGCAGCACTATTACCAAGTTTGTACTCATATAAGAAAATGACGCGAATGTCGGCAGAATTCATATCGGCAATAAACTCAAAAGAAATAAAAAAGGGAAGACCTTCGAGAAAACCTATTTTGCTGAAATGAGTCTCTGGCAATGGACAATACGAGTATGAATGAGGTTATGCCAAATACAAAAGTATAACGAAAACAGGGAGGAAAACGTCCGCATGTAAAGAGAATCCGACATTTCATTTGCACCAACCTAATATTATGCACAAAAACTATACTTAATAAATCTATTTAGACATATTTTTGTTTAGTTAGGCCATAATAGCTTTAAATTTGTAATTTTTTCGTCATATGTATCTTGTATAAAGAAGAAATTGAATTGTCCATTAACGCCATTCTGACCCGTTGTGTATAACCATGTGTTGATCGCACATTTTGGAATTTACTCCTTGATTTTCGAATCGTACTTTTCATGTAATTACACTTCTTTCAAATTCATATTATTACGCAGCTGCTACTCTGTGCTCGAGATAATAATTAAAAATTGGAAGGCAGTAACCCTGTATTATAAATCCGTATTTTGTTTAAATCTTATATTTCGTTGCAGAGTCGTAGTTCCATCTCTCAAAACACGTCAAACACAGTCACTTTACATTACCATAGCTAAATATACATAGATAATTTTCAATGTTCATATGCTATGTTCTTTACAGTTTCAGTAGCAGTTCTGAGTTCAGGATACGATCAGATCATACGAAATAGTTCTGAATTTCAATAATATTTATTTTCTGCATTAGCACGCTATGCATACTTTGTATTTTCTTAAAATTTCAACTCATTATTCAATTATAATATTATTCGTACGTTATTCAATTATAATGTTGCAGCTTTCAACAAAACATGCTATTGGGAATATTATTTTAAACTTTTAAGAGAAAGATATAAATGATTTATTTGCTAATATAAAGATATTTCGATTATAATTTATACAATATTTATCAAAAGAAATTACATTTCTCTTTCTTAAAAAATACGCAGCTGCATATAATCTGATAAAAAGTTAAAAAAAAATTATTATTTAAAATGAATAAGAGAATGAAGTAATTGGAATATTGCTTAAAGAAGACTATAAATGCGTTAGTTGACATACTGGAACTATACAACTATGTTTTAGAATATTTTTCATTTAATGTATTTTTTAAAGGGCACTTATGATGACAATGCAACTATACCCAAGAATATATGTTTCCATTCCTATATATGACAAGCTAGTACTTGAATTGGAATTCAATGATAAAATCATAAAAAAAGTAATACGAGTAATATTTTTAAATTTGATTTCTAAATTTTGGAAAATTTCATGTAATTTGTTTCTATTTAAAATTTAGTAAGCTTTAAATTGTGTATAAGTAAGGAAGTAAGTCATTAATATCACATTTATGATATTACGAATAACTGTAGACATTTTATTATTTTCTAAAAATATGTATATTTTTAAAATAATTATTCTATTTAAAAATCTTAAAATATAATTAAAAGTTAATTTTATACAAAAAACTGCAGCTCTTTTATGTGTTTCTTACAATATAATATTTGAAACTATATATTAAAAACAAACGTAATAGTTTTTATTGTAATTCTTTCGCAATGAAAAAAAAATAATCTTAACCATGGAGACGAAAATTAGGTCACTTAACTTAACTATGTAGCGTGACAAGGTCCTGTTCTTGTAATCACCAACTTGTTAAATATGTTATGTAGTTTTACGACTATGAAACACACAACTTTATGCATTTTCTCATGATAATAAAATTGTTTCAGGTCTGTTTTAATGGTGCTAGAGCTACATGAAATATTCACGAAAATTAACTTTGGAACTTTATAACTTTCATATATTTGCATATTTTTGCCGCAAAAAAGCAATTTTTCATAACATGCAATTATTTAATATATGCAAATTGATAGCAGTAAATAAAGCTTTCAGTTTGTGCAAACTATTGAATTATTGACTAATTGAATTACTTGAGATTGTTATGACAATTTAAAAGTATCTGATTTCAAGTTTAATATTTGCATACCTAAATTATTTCATAATAAACCCATTTGTTGTACATATCAAATCACAAATATATGCTTTCAAAAATCCAAAAATATCTTAACATTTCATACATTCTATTTTCTTAAACTTGTATTAGCAGTTAAATTTTTTTCATTAGCATATATTCCTATTTATATAATACATTCGTTGTTATTTTTGTAGGTCTGAAAAATTATTAAATAAAATTTCGAATCAATAAAAATCATATTCCATTTAAATAACTTTTTTAAAAAAATACAGAAGTGTCAGAGCAAAATTTATATGGTAAATTAAAATATATATGAGTATACAAATATATTTTTTATTCATTGGATTTTTTATTAAACGCTTAATCACTAGGAAAATACATTACAATTAGTTAGGTTTATTTTTCCAATCAGAATGCTTGTATGATTTAAACAAAATTCCTAACTGATTCTTGCCGTTTTTAATGACCCAATAGAACATGATCTACAAAAGGTTATTAGCCTATTGTTAGTTGCTCGAAGTAATCACCCACGACATCTAGCACCTTCTGCCAATGTTTGTTGAGTTGTGCAATCCCGTTGCATTAAAATCCCGTTGCATCGATGGTTTGGACGCAAAGAAATCCCTGAATGTGGGGCGCAGGTGAGTAAAGAGGATGGCATAAAGTCTCAAAACGTCGTTGTATGATATTCCTGGCCACCCGCGCGTCATGTGACCTCGCGTTTATCGACCAAACACCCGTACGTTAAACTAGGGTCAGTTCCCATTGTTGCAATGCCTGTAGCATACGTTCCAATTGTTGCGAGTACAGGTCTGCAGTAACAGTTTGGTCCGTTGGTAGCAGCTCATAGTGAACCACTTGACGACTAGTCCCCAGACACCTGTTTCATCACAGAGGGTCAAATATTCTTACCTGAGTTGGTGAAATCAATGCCTTGCCTTACATTCATTCATAGCATTTTCCCCAAGTGCTTGACATATTTGGTAACTAGCTGATAAGCCGACTTTGAATCATAAAGCAAACAATACCGAATGAGGCCCTCCGACGCTTCCATTTCCCTTGGCAGCTATAGTTACGATGGATGAATAAGCGTGCCAGAACCTTCTTTTTTAACGACTTATATTCGTACACTCGACCACGTCATACACTAATTGGCCTACTTATTTTCACTTCATTCAATGGCAATACGGAAAGGGCAAAAGCTTTATTTTTTATCTTAAAGTTTGTAATTTTAGTTAATAAATGGAGATTATTTGAAAAAAAAATCACCATTAAAACAAAACAATCTTTAAGAGAAAAATACCAACATTTCTAAAATTTTTTCCACATAGCAGTAACCGGCTTTTACTTTGGGAGTTAATATTTAATGATTATTTTTCTGATAAAGACTGTGTAATTATTTGATAGGTCAAGTATTTATAAAATGATCGATTTTTTTCATGTCTTTAGCTAAAAATAAACTTCGACACCCTTTATTATCTTCGTTATATTTGACAAAGTTTTTCTAATACGCTGAGAGAAAGTTCCTGACCAATGACTAAACGTGGAGTGAAAGGGAATATTTTTATTATTTTGATTGGTCTTTCAATGCCACACCCACTTTAATGTCTGCATTTTTTTCTCACGAGTTGCTTCCTTCTTCAGAAGATGCATACTTTTCAAAACATTTATTCAATTATTATAAAAGAAATATTGGTGTATTTCACATCTCTATTTTTTTTCTTCTATCATTTAAACCCATGAAGATAAACACACAAGTTTCCTCAAGCAAATGCATACTTAAATGTATTTATTTATTAATTTCTAGCAAATAGAAGTCTGATCAAAAATAGAGATGGCTATTAATATCTAATATGTAAATAGTTTACTAAACGATTATACAACTTCACAAAATAATAATTAATTGGTTCATAACTTCAAAAAATAATTATTAATCCTAGCGAATAGCAGTCTAATCTAAAATAGGGATGGCTATTAAGATTTTGTATATAGTTTACAGAACAATAATATAATTTCGCAAAATAATAATTAATTGGTTTATAACTTCAAGAAATAATAAATCATTGAGGCTTGTGTTCATTTTCATGCATTAAGTCCTAATGCAAATTTCTGAATGGTCAAGTTAATGTCATTAGTTAAATTGTTGTTGAGCTGAATTCCTATTTCATAATTAAAATTCTTACAATGAGTTGAAATTCCCTTTACATTGTTGATCTAAATTGAATTAATACAACTGTGAAAAAAATGACCGTGAGTGATTAAGAGGTTCAAATTATAGTTCCTAAGGTATTATAATCCAAATTAATCTATATCTTAATTAAAGAATCTATAAATCAGAAATTTGTAATTCAAAATACTCAGCATCAATATTTTAAAATTTAGGCACGTTTTAATTTAGATATATAAAATAATATTTTTGTTGAAATTAGTTTAATATTCTTAATTTGGAAAACTTAATTTTAATGAATAATGTTTTGTAACCGAAATGGTAATAGTTTATGTAAGTTAATTAATTCTTAGAAATCATGTCCATATTTCTAAGAATTAATTAAATATATTAATTAATTTATTTAACATTTAATGAATTAATATATTAAATGTATTAATTTTAAAAATATCTAAAATAGATGAATTCTTAATTAAGTTATTAATTGTAATCATTGATTGAATCCAGCTGTTGCGTGTTCTAATATCTTTCAGTCACACAAGAAATAAAAAAATATGACTTATTAACTTGATATTTTTTACTATAAATAATAAACCAGTCAAATTAATAATTTCTTCAGTACAAATCAGAGTTTTAAATCGTTATCATAAAATACCAACCTCGCTGAAAATCTGTTCTTTCTTAGTTTTTATGTAAGTTTCCATGGAGAGAAAAATAACTTCAATGTAAAGATCTTTCTGCTTCGAGACAAGAACCCATAACTGGAAATATGCCCCATTATGTACAAGGAAAATAAATGTTCTTTTATTATCTGCGAACCAGTTGTCTTCTACTTGGACAGCATAACCGTTATGAGGTAATGACGTAATTAACCAGAATGTACACCGTCAAAGCGAAACTGATGGCGTCGTCCCACGGAAGCGAGGAGGCCATCTCGCGCAAATGACAGAATCTATAACTCCTTGCGCCATTTTGGAAGCCTGATTTAATAGGGTACCTGAGAGTGTTCCATCAATTCTTGTTTACGCTCTTTTTGGACCTAAATCTGGCTGCAATAATATTTGGGAAACATTTCAAATAAGATCATGAATATCTAATAAAACGATTGAAACTATTTCGCAATCATCACAATCAAATACCTTGTTGGATGTAATTCGTTTAGTTAATATGGGTATTTAACTAACCTCAGAAGCCATCACGCAAATGCATTAAGATGGTTAGATCACGTGAAATAGAATCTATTATAGCTTCATGAGAGAACATTTCTCCACAAACGGATTTTACTTTATTGTGAAAATCTCAAAAATTCTTTGCAAATTTTTAAAATTTAATCAATGATTAAGGAATTAAATATTAAGTTGCAAAAAACTCGTTTAAAAGACGAAGAAAATTAAACCATTTTGTTGTACTGAAAACATTTGTGTATTCATTGACATAAAGATTAATTACTTGTAATCAAATAGGTGTCATTAATTAGTGTAATGTTACGAATAAGGAATATCTTCTTAAAAATCGAAGTTATTTATACAATGATACTATAATCATTCAAGAAATAAGTAGTATGTTATTGAGAAGTTAAACTGTGTAAAGGAAATTTGGGGATTGTTGATGATTCTAAATCTTCTCCGCGGCCATTTTGAAATTCATTTCATATCATTGTGATTGATGGGAAATCACATTTTAAATGTATAAATGCGATTACACATGTAAAAACGAATAAGGATAAATAAAAAATGTAAAATTGGAAACATTATTACATTATTGTTATTCCCTGTAATTTAAGATATCAACAAGATTAAGATACATGATAGTACTTAACTACTTAAATTGATACAAAATTTTGATAATCAGAAGAAATCTTTAAATCCATGAAATTTTTTTTAACCTAGATTCAATCATTAAGGTAACTCTATCGTAATTACAATCCAAGTTTAAATAAATAGAAAAAAGAACTAACAATCAAATTTATTGAATTTTTTTCGCGAGACTGACTATGCGTAACTATTTGAAAAAATAAATTTTGTATTTTAATTACTTACAGTAGCGCTCTCTTATGTAAAACTTTCCTTTTTATTTACTTTTTTATTTGGTAAAACAATTTAAGAGACATTTGTCGTTATAGAGAAGGAATGTTATGGTCGACTATATATTAACTTCCAGTTACAAGTTATACAAATAAAAATTTGTTAAAAAATAGACATGAAATTATATTCATTTCGTTAAATTAAGAAAAGACTTGAACACAAGAACAAAAAAGTTAATATTTGTTAGGTAAATATTAATAAAAAGTGTATAAAAATAAGATTGATGTATACAGCAAAGTTACACTTTTTAGGTTCATATATGAAACTAAATTGATTTGACGATTGATTTTATCTTGATATAATTATCTGATAATCTATTATTATAAAATATTAACTGCTATGAGTTTGTTGGTTACATACTTGAGACTGTTTAAACAGTTTAAATTTCTTAAGTGTAGCTAATAAATTAATCAAAATATAACATAAATTATATTTACATAATTTGATTTTATTAAAATCTTTTGTACTTTAATAAATTATCGGAGACATTTTAACAGCTGATTCTTAATTATAATGCGTTTATTCTCTAAATTATTAATGCGCATTCAATAAGAAGAGAGGTGACCAAATGGAAAGAAATTCTATGATTATTAATATAAAAATAATTAAAAATATTCTTTGAAAATATTTAGTTAAATATGATTAATAAAATGCAAATATATTGGTATCTCATTATTTACATCATTTGTTATATGAGAAAATATTTACTTATGGAAGTGTGACACCAAATCTTATATTCAATATCTCTTAGTAATCTTGTGCTTTATTTATGAGTACTTGTCAAATTTTATAGGCGGTTGTGTGTGTGTTTGCAAAGGCTATTTTTAATTTAAATTCTCATTTTATTTCATCAATAAATGTAATAATTTCAGTAAAGTATAATTTTTATTAATTATTAGTAATTCTTTGTAAATGATGAAACATAAGATCTAGCCAACAACTGTGCGAATATCTTAACTATTTCAAATATTAAAAAAACTGTTTATATTGCCTGTATACGCTCAATTTGTAAAAAAGAGAAAACACGTTTCTTTTCAATTTATGAAACTTATTAAAATACCTTTAATTTTATATTATTATTTACTGAAAATAATTTAGTATTGAAAAGGAATTTATATTTTTTCTTGAAAAATTAGAAATAAATCTCAACATAGTGTGTCGAAATATGAATGTATGATAAGAGATTAAAAATATGATATTGAATTTTGAAAGGCGTCATGAAAGCTCAAATTATATGATATTTATAAACTGCAAATGAAACAATGAATTCACTAAAAAATAAATATGTACATAGAATGTTTGCAATAAGTAATTAATGTGGAGTTGCTTACTTACCAAAGCTGCTCTTACATAGCGTCGCAACTCATCACCAATCACTTCCATTATATCGTAAGAAGTAATAGAAGGGGGTTCGTTTTTTCTTGCTAGCAATGCTAATCGGGAGTTATGAGGCACAGAGAAGTTAAGCCTCACAAAAGAAGCTTCTGGATGGCTAAAGAATGTATTCCATGATTCTTGCGGCTGAAGCGTGCGAGAATCTTCATTTCCCGGTGGTAGCTCTTCGTATTCTGCTATGTCCCTTGGCACTACCACGCACACTGGCTGAGGTGCAGGAATACGACCAAGGTCTGAAAAAAAATTAAATTTGCAAAGAAGGAAAACTTAACTTATATAAATCATTTAGATTTCCAATTTAAATCACATGTAACTAATATTAAATGTAAAAGAATAGTATCTCATACAAAAAACTAGAAATTTCCAAAAAAATTATATTGATTTCAAATACATCAATATATAACATCGAATTTTAATCCTGGTTATCTACTTTCCAGTTTAGGACTTGAAAAAGAGGACTTGTTTGAAGTCCATTTCTTGTTTTGAACTTTTTGTTAGTTCACTATTTCATGGATCTGGTTTAGACTATTGGTTAACCAGATAGCATAAGAGACAACAATAATGATACAGCTATATATAACATAGATTTTAGATGAATAAAATATATGTCTAGAAATAAGGGAAATTATAAATAGAAAATATCTTTGAACATTTTCATTAAATTATAAATGCTACTTATACCACCATTACATTCTGATTTAGTTAAGAATTTTCCAACAAGACATGACATAAAAAACAAACAAATACAAGATTCAAAAAAATGCCTTACAAACATGCATTTAGAAAGTCCTGAAATTTTTTCTTAATTAGTTTAAGCATTAAAATATAAAAGTAAATACACACTTCTAAAGGAAGTTAAAGCAAATTTCAAAAATTTAGTTTTAAAGTAAGTTATCTGTCATGAAGAATAAAAAGTTATCATTTTTATTTATTATTTTTATTCAAAAAGTCATTGAGCCATGTAATTCTATTTTGGTTCTACAGTCATTTTCTTACTCAAAGACTAGTTCAATCAAGCATTTAAAATTAGTTCCAAACTACTACAAACATTCTTTTCGAATTAAAGGCTTGAATGCAAACTAATCATCATCTATCTTACTGAACAATACCGAAAGTTTCTCTTATAAAATATTTATTTTTTACTCTTCACAACTTTTATTTCTTATATAAAGCATCTAATTTTATTACTTTTATCAATTTTATTTTAATTTTCAACCTTGACTCATGTAATGTCTCATTTTTTTTCAATTATGAAAACAAACCAAATAAAATAAAAATAACTTTAAATTATCATTTATTCTAATAAAGTGCACAAGAAGAAAATAAATCGAGAGAGAAATCGGCACAAAAACTCTAAATATATCTGTCAATAATCTTGGAATTGAATTTGATGCAATCAGCCCTCTGATTCATTGCAAATCTTTGGAAATAAAATTAGCGAATTCTATTACAAGTTTCTCTTGAAACAGCATTTGAGAAAGACGGCAAGTGCTTTTCATTCAAATCCCCTCTCCGAACCCTTTTCCAGTGAGAAAAATTATTTTCATCGACTGACAGAAGATTGCTTAAGACTTCAATGTAATGAGTTGAGTTCGGCGGAGAACTAGTGAAGGCCTTTCCAAAATGCTTTTCATGAGAAGTGCCAGATTAATGGGATTATCGTCTCCATTTCAGGGCTGATCCCTGTATTTTGTAACGAAAGACGTCACCGCTGCTTTAGATTTTTCGGGATGTCTCTTTTCGTTCCGTCGTCTCGCCAATTTTCTTCGAGACGAGTCAACAAACAACCCCGCTCGATTGGGGGAGACATATGACTAGGGCGTGGGAGTGGGCGGGTGTCTTCTTGCTGTCGTGGAAATGTGTTTGCATATGGAAATTCAGGAGTGTCAAGAAGTTACGTAGATATTTCAGTTCTCAAAAGAAATAAAAAAAGTCGAAACAGGTGGTAGATTTTGCGTTTCATGGAAAAATGTGTATAAGATGTGCATAAGAGAATATTGCCAGATTTTGTAGATAAAAATATGTTTTACAAAAGTTATGAAATGAATTGCTTTTGAAAATAAACATGTCTTCAAAATTGACTGTTGATAGAAAACATTTTTCCATACATAAAGTTGATAAATTGCATTATAGAACAAAACTGTGAATGAATTACTCAGGCAAAATTTGGCTTACATGACAGAATCAATATACTCTTTTAACTTTTTAAAGATCAAACTACATAATGCATACATATTTTATACACAATAAGACCTTTTTATTTCTGATATTATTATTTCAGCTTCTTGAAGTTTTAGCGTAGCTTTTACTCAGATGTTTTAACGTTTTAATATATCAATTAACTATGCATTACTGAAATAATTATGAATATATCTATCAAATTTGGATTAGTTATGAAAGCAAATTAAAATTTACTTAAATCATATATTTTATATTAATTTCTTCTAATAAGATTTTTAAAATAAATTTCCGCTTAATCTCATAAAATTGTGTCATCGTTTTACATTTTGAGAATGGCAACATCAGCCGTCTATCTAATTTTTTTTTTTTTTTTTTTTTAATTTTAATTTTAAGAATACATTCAGAATGCATGCTGAAACTGTTAAGCTTACAAGTGTCAATGTTGACATTAAGTGGTTACAAATAGTCAAAGGATTACATATGGTATGTAAATACGAATATAGTATTAAACTTTTGACAAAAATCATCCTATACATAGGATTTTGCTTCACGCTATATCAGTGACGGATGATTTATAATGTATACATATTCACAAATATATTGAAATGAATAGTTACACAATACCTTTAAGAGACAGAGAGAGGAACTAGATACATATTAGTCTCAAACATTTCGTGAGTCTAATCTTGTAAATTATATCATAATATGAAATTTCTACCCAAATAATGAATAATCTAATGTACTATTATTAAATCGATTTTAATATTTTCTATGATTTGTCTCAATCTAACTTCACTTACTTATAGCCGATTTCAATTTGTATTTGTTGAATTTTAGTTATAAATAAAATTCAAAAAATTAGTTTTAAATCAGTTATTTCGTTTAAAAATAATAATTTCTTTATTTTGTATAATTATCTTTCACACATGTTGATAAATTAAATGTCTAAAAATTTTATCCTTGTAAAAATAATTTTGTTAAATGACAGAATGTATTAAAAAAAAAAAAGTTTTATTGATAAACCGCTTTACATTTAAAAAAGAGAACAGTGTTTCTGTTTACTATATTGATACCAAATAATAATTAATTTTATGTATGCCAAGAAATGTAAAGATATTTGATCACCAGAAACGTTGTTGCTTATAAGGAAAATTAGACATTAAATCCGGAAAATTACAGATTACATGCATACTTAAATCATATATACTTAAATGTTTTCCTTGTTGTAAAATTGAAATATCCATAAAGATTATCTAAGTAATATATAAGCCTATGCAAATTTTACTTTATAGCTATAAAATATATGATTTTCAGAAAAATTAAAAAAAAAATATTGGTTCAACTATAAAAACTATTTTGAACAAAATATTTTTATAGTTCTCTCTGACACTATTAATTATAAGCGAAATAATTTACACTCTATAAGTGAAATTATCTCTGTATGTATGTAATGCTTGAAAAAATATATTAGTTTTAGTGACTTACTCTGTTTTGCTTCGACGAAATATAATTATTTTTATCTCTACTCCTGTTTTAAGCCCAATTTGAATCTTTGTGATTTTTATGATCTATTGATGACTCTAAAATTGTAACTAGGATATCTGCGAACAAATCCTTTTTAAAACATATTTTATTTTATTAACAGAATTTTAAATTGGAAATTATATCAAATGTTTTAGATTCCCTTATTATTTCTATACCTCTTACAGAAATGCAACTATAATTATGGCGAGTATAGAATATATTGTTACAGCATAATTATTATTCTAATAATAATAAATTTTCGTTAGTGACATTAATAAAATGTTCTTACGCGAAAATACTTTTTGGAATTGTGCAAGTAAGTATTCCATTCTGCTCTTAGGGAATTAAACTTTATTTTTATGTTCATCATTAATTTAAAAACTTAATTTTAAATTTGTATATATTACTGAAACTACCAATAGAAAAATTTGCTCTACACCAAATAGTACGGACACTATAGTATTTGTCTAAAACAATGAAGTAGGATTGAATGATAATATATTTATCAACTTAAAGTTATCTTGTTATTGGGAATATATGTTTCAAATAATATGTTTCAAAAACTAATGAACTATTTGGTTAATCGATATTTAAACACGATCACTTTAAACAGCGTGAGCGATGGACAAATACAATTATTCAGTTTTGAGGTTTGAGATAAGGGAATAAATTTACACTTTTGTTGAATTTGAAATTCCCATATTAGTTTTCGTTATCGTAGATTTGGTTACAATAACCAAAATAAATTCGTTTTGCAACTGGCAAAGCTTTCAGAATATCTTATGAAAGGCATATAATTTGAATGTTAACGATTGCAAACAAAATTAGTTCATTTGTATTCAGAAGATAGAATAATAAGTATTTCAAACTTGAGGATTTGTTACAGTGGATTGTAAAACAAGATCCATAGATTTGTTGTATTTTCGGTTATAGAAATATTTTGATATGTGTAAAATAAATATGCTTAGTTTTAAAATGAAATATCGGATTTGATATTTTACATTGTATACAAGATATTTCATAAATATTATTTGTATAATATCATATTTTATTACGGAAAATATTTTAAGAATTTGGAGAATTGTATTTTTACACTCAATATTATTATATCTACATATTAATGTGCATAAATCATAATATAATATTCAGTCAGAAGTCTTACAACCTTAGGATACAAAAAAAGTAATTATAACTAAGCAAATCATTTAGAAATAATTTCATAAATTATAAACTTAGAGTATTTATTAAATTCTGTCATAATAATCATGGTCAGAAATTTATTAAGTAAAAATAAATGTATGCATATAAGTAGTTATTTTAATATAAGCAAAACTAATTTTCTCTCAGATTTTTTGCTCTTTTGGTGATGTGCAATTAAAAAAAAGTTCTATAATTTAAAGAAAAAAGTCAATTTATAAATAAACAGTTTTGTGTGTTATGGGAAAATCTAATTAAATAAATATATTTATATACAAATGTTTGCAGTAAAAATTACCTTCAGAGAATTTATTATATTATATTATATAAATTTAATGACAAGTTCGTCTAAAGCATTCCTTAATAATTTTAATAAATTTAATAACAATAACAAAGAAATAATTTTAAGTATTCCTTAAAATTATTTCTTTGTAAAATTTTGTTAAATGTGCAAAATTCAGATCACCAAGTTCTATGCCATTTTATTATTATTATTATTATTATTAAAATTTATTCTTATTTTATTACTAAAAATTATAAAATATATTTATTATTAATTATAAATTATTATAAATTATAAATTAATAATAAATTAATTATAAATTATATACTAAAATTATAAAATTATGATAAATTCGTCATATGAATATAATTTGCTTCATTTTCTATAGATATGGAAGTTTAACTTATAATCATGCATCTCTAAGCATACTTCTGTTTAATATGAACTAGGCTATGTAAATATTTCTATAATCAACTATATTATTTACATAATATTATGATATAGCATATTATTTTCTGCTTATAAATATGCAAACAGATTTTATTTAAATATAAAGCTAAGTATTATATATTTATTAATTTTACTGTGCACAACAATAATGTAGAAGTGCGGTACATTTGTGCCGCGTATATGTAAATGTTACTTATATTGTACATTGTGTGTTTATTTCAAACCTTTTATTTACCCAATAGGGAGTGCATTAAAACTGCTTGTATTTATTTTTGTCCTAATTTTCGGATACATGTTTGAGCTTATGTTCAGAAGTTTTAATATTACCTATCTAGCCAAACGTAATATAAATTTATATACAATAAAATAGTCAATAAATAAATATTTTTTAATTTGATTTAAATAACATATGTATCCAAATGTTAAAATTAATCTGAGAAAATATTTTGTATGTATACACTCTCATTTTTTTCTATGTTTAACTGAGATTTATATTTTGTTTTGAAGGAAGCCAGTGCAAAAGCCAGCGAATCTTGTTGATACGTCAGAATGTTCGAGAACAGTCGGAACTTCTCGTGAAACCACGAAAATGTCCGAAAAGATGGACGCAGGAATCTTAAAAAGCACAGGATTATTATTTTTCCAATGCAGTAGATTGTTGTTATCAAACGTCAGTAAGTTTAAGTATTCTTGGTAGTTTTAAAATCAGGGTCAAAAGTACACATTTAGTGTCAAAATACACAAATACATAATTATTGTATACATTTTATTGTATGCTAGGGGGTGTGATGAAATATGTGATTGAAAATTAAGCTGCGAATTAAAAAGGTTGAGAAACACTGCCAAAAATCATTCGATTAATTAGTTTTTCGTTCTGTTTAATAAGTTTGGTAACACATTTATACCAGATTAATGCTGATTTATGCTATTTCTTTGCATATTTTCTTGATTTATACATAGACGTATTTGAAGTATTTAATCAATACTAATATTTAAAATACAGAAAATTTGAAATTATTCCTTAATATTAAAATATATAGAATCCAATTGTTAAAATGATTCATGAGTATATAAGTAAAATAACTATGTTATCTTTTATAATAAATTATCATTTAAATAAAAACAATAATTTTGGAAAATTAATAAAAAAATTCCGATAAATACCTTTAACAAATTCATTTTTAATGACAAATCTCATAAAAAATTTATTGTAATTATTAATTTTCAGACATATTTTCTAATTTTACAATCTAAATAAATTAAATAATTTATACATATAAATTAAGCAAATTATTACTTAACTCAATTACAATTAGGTAGACATTTAAGCATTATATATGTTAAATTTGTATCGTTACTTTAAGGGAATCTAATTAATTGCATATTTAATTAAGAAATGACTGTGAGATTTGAAATGAAATGCTAGTCATTTTACTTGTACTTGAACCAACGTGAAAAAAAGGCAAATTCAAATATAATTTAAATTGAAATTATATACAAAATACTTATTTACAAAAAATAATGTTAATTTTAATTTTCACATGAAACGCTCGTCAATATTTAAAGAAAAAACTGAATATTGTAATAGATTGAATATTAGAAATATATTGAAATAGAAATTGAAGGAAAATGGATAAGCTGCTTAAGCTGCTTTAAATGAGCTTTTTCTACATTTTGAATACATTTCTCTTTCGTATCAACTAATGGAACAAATAGTTTTCTTCATATGAGCAATGAAAATAATTTTGTCTTCCTTCATTATTAATTCATAGAAATCTTCAGAAAAAGTAATATGTTTCTCAGATATATATCGATTTCACTCTGTATTTCAGAGATAAGTGTTAAATATTTAATCACCCACCAGGGAGATTCAAGAAAAATTAAGCGAAATTTCGCATTCCGAATAAAGATTCCTCACATTTACGAAACTGTTATTTTTTTTAAGGTTTTCCTTAACTTATATTAAACTTTGATTGGAAATAGAAGAACTCTGCATGGAGCTTTTAAATATGTATGAATTTCTGCATTAAATGACTTGATATTATCTATTTCGATGTAGCATAATTGCTACCCAGTTTACGTAGAGAGATATAATGATGAATGAAAAAGAGTATAGAACTGTTTGATAAAGGTATCATTTAAAGAAAGATATGTTAATATTATATATTCTATCTATAAATTCAAACAAAATAATTTTGCTTTAAGCATTTGCTGTCAGAAACATTTTAATATAATTTTCTAAAATTTACAAACTAGGTATAAGATTGTTATTAAAATTATATTAAAAATGTATCGTTCGTAAAATTTAAGAAAGTATTTTCTACAGTACTTTTGCATTCATTATTATTTTAGAGCAATACAAATATTAACATTTTTATTCATTCTAAATGTATTTTTTCTTCAAAATAATTTCAAATTTGAGATAGAATATTATAGCATGACATTTTTACAATGAATAAATTTGCTAGATTGCAGTTTTCCTTGGGATATTTATTTGGGATTATTTAGCTAAAATAAAAACAGAATTATACAAACTTTTTTTAAATTACAGTATTTCTTTTACAAAACAGTGTTTTAATGATCTTTAAAAATTTAATTTTAAAACTTAAATGTTTACTTGCGCTTAATTACTTTTAATGTTTTATTTCAAATAAAATATGTTTTTAAAATACTCTTTCAGTACAATTTATGGGTTTCACTTTTTGATTTTCTACGCTTTATTTTCCTTTTCAATTATTTTTGTTACATTTTATTCTTCGTTTCATTGTGAAAGAAAACTTTAAGTATGTTGGTGGATTCTTTTTAATTATATTAAACATATGAAAGTCATATCAATGTCAATTTTAAGTATAATTAGACTAACGAAAACAGAAAGAAAATGTTCATGTTCATTAAATATCGTTTCATAAAATATCACCAAAAGTTATTTAAAATATGTTGTAAAGGTAATTAATATGTATTAATTTTTTATCTTCATAGAATACTTAGACTGTAAGAAAATAAATTTTATGTTACGTGTATTTAATTTTAGAATTAGAATTTCAAATTTGTTCATTTTTACTATCAAAATTTTCTTTCTTTATATTCATCAAAA
This sequence comes from Latrodectus hesperus, assembly GCA_037975125.1. Classification (NCBI taxonomy): domain Eukaryota; kingdom Metazoa; phylum Arthropoda; class Arachnida; order Araneae; family Theridiidae; genus Latrodectus; species Latrodectus hesperus. Next base: position 4,260,780 of record CM075852.1, on the reverse strand, counting down.
GAACTATTAACATCACATCATAAAACAATAAAGGAATCAGAAAAAAAATTTTCAAGAAATAATGATCTTATTCTTTTTGCAGAAAGAAGTACTATATTTTATAAATATTCAAATTTTAGTTGAAAATACCAAAATTTTAATTTGATTGAAAATAAGTAAGTTAGATAAAAACAATTTGATCAAAATTCGTGATTTGAAAATTTTTGATGCGCATAAGTGTAGTAATAAACACGTCTCTTGATATATTAAAATATCTGTAAATACATTTAATAATTTGAATATCTAAATGTTAAAAAATTAATAATTTGTTAATTTGATTTCGAAGCAAATATTTTCTTCCCAAAAACGAAAATTAAAGTAATTTCCTATTGTCTGTTAATATTAAAATAGAAAATGTAATATGTGCTGATTTTTATAATAATTACGTAAATAATTTTTTTCCATTAAATATTATATTATTAATTTGATAATTAAACTAAAATCTAACAAATGTGAGAAGACAGATTAAATTTAAAAATTAAAACCGTAAGTGGAAATCTATCTTCCATTAAACAGATATTTAATTAAATTTCATATTTTTTCTTTAATGGATCGTTAAAATAATTTGGAATTAAGAGATTAGAATTTGGAAAAAGAAAGGAATCAAAATATAATAAATTATTATAACTTTATGCAATATAGAGTAAAAAGAAACTATATTTTTCTAAAGGTTTTATCTTCTAAGGAAAAATTAAATTTTATTGACTTGCTGGATATTGCTCTTTAATATTATAATAAAATCTCTCTTAGCTAAGTAAAGTAGATGAATTATTTTTATAAAAATATTTTCAATGGTAAATTGAAATTTTCAAGTTCTTTACTAAGAAGCAATAATTATTATTCTCTATTTAGTAATTGATCCTATTATTAGATGATCGTAGATAAGAAAGAGTGAAAATAGGATTTATTAATTAAATTGTTAAGGTATGTTTCTTGATACCCATTTTTCCTGATTAGAACTATAGTGAGTAAGTTATAAGCATCCTTTTTTCTAAATTTCTTTGTAGAATCGTTTTATTTTTGGTTTTTAAATTCTCCTAGATAGATGTAAGTGGTTGTGTTATTGTTACGTGTCCCCTTTGTCCACTAGCACTAGACTAAGCCCATAACGTTAAACACCCCCAAAGAACCTAGCACCATTGTAAGATCATTGAATAAACCATTTTTGGATAGCCGCAGGCACTCAAGGATGTATTATGGAGTAGCTTGTTCAACGAAACAGTTGGTACAGGTCTCGAAAATTTTGGTATCCTCAGAAAATTTTAATGATATGAGGTGACCACTTCGAAAGTGGGTGAGCCATGCCAGACTGGTAGCTTTAAGCTTGGAGACAGACTAAATGGTGTACCAGCAAGAACTAAGTCAGCCCATAACGTTAAACACCCCCAAAGAACCTAGCACCATTGTAAGATCATTGAATAAACCATTTTTGGATAGCCGCAGGCACTCAAGGATGTATTATGGAGTAGCTTGTTCAACGAAACAGTTGGTACAGGTCCCGAAAATGTTGGTATCCTCAGAAAATTTTAAAAATATGAGGTGACCACTTCGAAAGTGGGTGAGCCATGTCAGACTGGTAGCTTTAAGCTTGGAGACAGACTAAATGGTGTACCAGCAAGAACTAAGTCAGCCCATAACGTTAAACACCCCCAAAGAACCTAGCACCATTAAAAGATCATTGAATAAACCATTCTTGGATAGCCAGAGGCACTCAAGGATGTATTATGGAGTAGCTTGTTCAACGAAACAGTTGGTACAGGTCTCGAAAATTTTGGTATCCTCAGAAAATTTTAATGATATGAGGTGACCACTTCGAAAGTGGGTGAGCCATGCCAGACTGGTAGCTTTAAGCTTGGAGACAGACTAAATGGTGTACCAGCAAGAACTAAGTCAGTCCTCTACCTCTAGATGCTCTGGTCTCGTGACTAACAGGAGGCTGCAACTTTTCCCCATCCATGAATAGGACAATATAAATAGATGTAAGTTCCTCAGATGATGACTATTTAATTTTATTGAGCTATAATATTTCTAAATAATTTAGATTTTCTTTCCTATTTAATGATTTTGGAGGAAATGATCTATTAATTTCCCATTCTGCTATTTCGCATTATTTTTAGAAATCTAAAAACTTATATTTGTGTTCTTACCTTTAGAAAGTAAAGACAGTGGAGTTCCGGTGCTGCCACTAATATGCCTTCCATCTTCTACAACAATGCATGGTGAGTTACTGTCAAATGTTTCATCCATTCCTCCCATAGCTAGTGATAATAAATAAAGTATTAAACGCATTCATTACCTTGTTAATAGAATACACGTGAAGAATATTTTAAAAATAGCATTACTCGAAAACAGTTTTGAAATCATTAAGTAACTGAAACATTAATATAGTCAGATAGGGATTTCAATACATTAAATATTCGAATTCATAACTATGTAACTGTTATAATATTATTAAATTCTTCTTATTTGCATTTTGTTTCTTAGCAATGAAACTACGTTTAGGTAAAAGTATGTTTCACACTAAAATGTTTATAGAAAATTTCTTTATTAAATATAATATCTATTTTCAAGTACATATGAGAAATTTTCCTTACTATGTTTTTTTTTTAAATATTTCATTTGGAAAAAGATATTTCTATTTTTAAATTTCAGTTAACAGATTTATTTCTGTATTTATTTCTCACCTAAATTTGTTATTTTACAGTGGGTATGAGTCAAATTTTTAAAATGTAGGTTCCGATTAATGTAACCCTCGAATGAAAAAAGATATCAACGAGGAAAGTAAGATTACATCTATAAAATGGCTTATTTAAGTTATATGGTCTTTATATTTATCATTTAACAACACCTATATTAATCAATAATATATCAATAGAGCATTTTATGGGAAAAAACTGTATTTTTAATGGATAATTTACCAAAATATTTATTTATAACCATACTACCAAGTTATTAAAAATCAAAGCAATTGATGGGAAACCAATGTTAAGTTCAAGCAAGTAGTGTGCAATATGTTATTATTGAAAATCTGGAAAAAAGATTTTTAAAGCAATTTAAATATTGGTTTATCCGTCTAAAATTCCCTTTAAAAGAAAACAATATTGAGAAACTTCCGATTTGTATGATATTCTCAGAAGCAGGAGAAAAATATGATTTTTATTAGTACACATAAAATTAATAAGAACAGATTTAATGTTAATTCAGTTTGAATAAATTGCATAATACTTTTTCATTACTATAAATAATTTGCACGCATTCTTTATCTATTAAATATTATTCATATGATAGTACAACTATCTAAATTTGTATTTTTATGTATAGAATTGTGTAATTGCGTGGGCATTTTCTATGACTACATAATATATTTTATTTCAGCCATTAAATTTGAAACTCAAACATATTACATAAAAGCTATACATTATCATTGTAGGTTAAGGATATGTTATGCGCAGTATGTTATGTTTAAATTGACAAAATTGCATTTGAATAAATTATTCGAGCAGTCTTTTACATACGGCAAACAACACACCTACGCGACAAAAGCACTGGATCCATGAGAAAATTTAGTGGAAGGAACCCTTTCGTATCAAATTTATGGCGCCCTAATTTGTGCATTACTTCGCCTTCCGGGAAGAAGGGGGTGAAAACTTAAGAAGTGAGTATGCATTAATGATAAAGAAATTCCGGTATTAAAGAATTTTTTTACGACATTCATGATGCCTTTATAGCTCGCTTCTTTGCATATTTCATGAGTGCGAAGACTTTTATCCTCTCACTGCGCGGGAAAGTTTCCCAGTTTAAAGAGGGTGCCGGAGGTTGTGTAAGAAGCTCGAGGAGGAAGTTTCTCAAAATCTTAAAGAGGCTCCATGATTTCCGGGTAACAGAAAGAAAGGAATTCTTTTAGAATTTCTAATCTTTTTTACTACTTAGTAAGGCTTCGAGAGGGAGAGAGACTCTAATATTCTTCCATCATAATTTGCAATATTTACTCAATATCATATTGCAGCGAACGGAATTAGAATATCTTTCTGATCATTTAAAAATCGGTAATGAAATAAATATTAATAGATAAAATGCACGAGATAATGATTAAGTTATAGATCATTGCTCATATACGATTTATAAAATAATGTAAGCAGTTATTTCCTAGTCAATATAGCTGATAAGTCAAAAGCTTTAAATGTATCATGCTCAGATTTTATATACTACAATATTTTTCAAACATAATTTAACAAGAATATTATAATTTATTTTATGTTTTTTATGGAATATAAACATTTAGCAAGTGCTTGTATATAATTTGTATTCAAAGAAAACATTATTTATTTTAATTGAAAAAAATTGAATTAATGATATATTTCACAATTTAAAATAATCAAAACTATTTTTCTATTCTTTTCTATTTGATTTAATTTATAATCTTAAGTATTTTATAAAATTTGTTAATACAATGAAAAATTAACTGAACTCCTATTATAAATTAAAATAGAGGAGTTTTGCTTTTAATTTCATAAAAGTATTAAGAGTAGTTCGATTGAATTTGAAAGCAATAACTAATGATAATTTGATATAAAGGTAAATACATATTTATGAAGTTATAACAGTTGGGTAAGAAAGTTATTAAATATGTGGTATTTATGTCTAAATTTTTTATTTTCATAGCCTTCAACTCCATTATGAATAAATATAAATAATAAAAATACTTAATTATCTACTTTTTATAAATTAAAGTTTCTTTCTTTTGTTAGGTTTGCGATATATTAATAAATTTTAAAGCAAAATTGTACCGTCTTCTGAAATTTTAGAGCCTTTTTAAATTTATAACAATAAAAAATTTTATTTTTAAATTTCATTTGCCAGGAAATTTCATTTATAATATAGTTACCAAAAAAAGAATGAATTTAATAAAACAAATTACACAGAATTCTGCGATAAATAATATTTTTAATCTTTTTTTCAGATTTGATCATATTGAAATTTTGATCATAATTAGAAATATAAATAAAGATTCCACTTCCATAATTCTATTAAAAATAAACGAAAATATAAATGATGTCCTAAGCGAAATAATCAGAAAAAATATAACTGTATGCGATAATATATTATATTATATTACTGTATACGATAATATAAAAATATTTTACCCTTGAATCTGCACTTTTAATTACAAAACCAATAGCAATTGTGGACATATTATGTGTATGATAAAATAGTTACTAAGAATTGGAATAGTATTTCTTTTAAAAAAATGTGTGCAGTTTAAAATAGAGATAGAGAAATATTATTTTTACAAAAAAAATGAAACATGTTATTTCTTGTTTGAAGTAATCAGTGTTCAAAAAATTGCCTTTGAAAAATAAATTTAATGTGGAAAGAATGGTTTTATTTCTAAAATTATCGCAGAAAAAAGGAAGCAGTTTAAAGAAAAGAAACTTATTCCCTGCTCTTGTAAGTTCTATAATATTATTGTATTTTGAAAAACTTCCAACAAATGTCACGTTTGAAATGTTCCTTCATATTATTGCACGCTATTCGATCATCTGCAGTAAGACAAGTTTCTTTTATTTTCTATGAGTATTTATCATATAGACCATTTTAAAGAATATAACATAAAATACTCTTTTTGTTTTTCTGAATATTACTGTTTTAAAGTTTTTCCATTTCTATACATATTAAAACTACGATTTTAAATTTAAACGAAATATCAAGAAATGTCACAAACCCATACTACATTATGAATTTAATCAAAAGTTATAATGCTAGAAAGAAATAGTAAAAAAACGATATTATTGTATGTAATCATTTTTATGCACACAGTGCTTATGATGTTGTAATATTACTTTCGTGCAAAAATATTACAGGCTCCTAAATGAAGAAAAAAGTTTAATGACTTCTCTATTTTATTGCTGATGTCGTTGAAATTGATTTTGGTTAAGATAATAGTAAAACTTACATTTAAATCTATTGAAAGAAACAGAAAAATATAAATATTGACATTGGATACATTTGTTACTGTGAATTACAGTGAAATCATATTCAGACCTGTGAAATGGACGATAGCATCGATGATAATTTTGCTGAACTTTACTTTTATCCTAATATTGTGTAAAATTTTAAGAAATGTCCGTAACAAGTACGATGAATTTTTTGAAACTCTAAAATTATTTTCTAAATCTATTGAAATAGAGAAACTATAATTTACATCGTGGAGATAAGATATTAAAATAAAACTACACATTAAAATAAAAGCTCATTTTTATGCTTTTCAAATTCTAATTTTTCATTTTTTTTGTCACTGCATTTGTTGCTCAGAAAGTAGTATTTTAGCTCATTTATAGAGAAATAATTTTCAATTTAATATTATATCGTAATGCCTTTAATAGTATACGCTATGAAAATTTTACTCAAATTTATTAAATGTTTATTCTGATTATTTTTGTAATTCAGATGTATATAGCATACGTATGAATTAAAGTTAACTAAATATTATTATTATATCTTCTTTATAGCATACAATATTTAAAACTTCTTGCACTATTGTTAAAATAATTACAATTTTTAAAGTGTGTCGCAAAAATACATTAAATATTAATAAAATATTTAAAAATGAATTCTGTTTCAATGAATGGAGGTTTTTAACATTTTCCTTTCTAGAGAGGTATGTAAAAAAATTCTTCGTTTCAACTCATGCTCAAATGGAATTCAATTTATATTCCTTTTTCTTCTGCTTCAATGGCGATTTCAGAATTAAATCGCTTAAAACAAATACAGTTCCCCTTTTCCTTATGACATTGTCAGCCTTTCTAAGGTGATTATATTTCTTACGCAAATAAATTTCGAAAGATTATGAGATTATGGCCCAGCCCTCTTGAAAACAAACTTTCTTAACTTGCTAATCTCTGAATCAAGATGTAAATAAACACTTTCTTTTTTTTTTCAAGAGCATTTCACCGTTTAACTCATTCATTTTTTTCAAATTTCAAATGAGAAGAGATATATTTAATTAAAACGAGCTTTTCAGATTTTTTTCTACTTTCGTTCTCTGTTACTCCATTTTCCATGCTCGATATTCAGAATTGGGTTTGCATAGGAAGTCTTTTACAATGAATAGGGGACATAAGATTACGTTTTCCAGTTTGAACTTATGTTTGCTTTGCATTTAAAACTTTCGATTAAAAAAAACGACGGAAATAATCGAATTTTTCTATTTAAAACTGAAATAATTAGAATCGTAATATGATGTATTCTGTAGAGATTGGGAGCAGAAGCTTGCGTTTTAATTAAAAAATTCACAAAAAGGTTACTTAGGGAACCGAAATAGAATTTCGTATAAAATAAGTGCAAATGCAAACTTAACGAATGAAATTGAATATTGCAGTTTCATGTTAATACTTTTATTTGGTTCACTTAATTTCTTAGAGTTTAATGTTTTTAAAAGAAAGTATTTTGAAAAAGAAAGCTTTTTTTCTGCTTATACAGTTCATATTGAAAAAGATATATAGAAGAAGAAAACAGTAAAAAATATAAAAATATACATGAATGTGTTACCTGCATATATATATATATATATATATATATATATATATATATATATATATATATATATATATATATATATATAAGAAATGATATTTTAATTTTAACTATAAAATAAATTCTTAACCTAATTAATGAAATAGTTTTTTATAACTGCTTGGTATGTGTTTTTAACATATTTCTTGTATTTTCCATTCGCAAATTTTTAGTGTATTCTTCCCAAGCATTTTAATATTTTTCTGCTATTATAGTTTTATTTTCATTTCATTTTTTAAGATATCAAGATGTAACAGTTATTTTATTGAAAATCATAAAACCCCAAAGCTATGTGACATTTTACACGGTAAAAATTTAAAACTATTGCTAAAAGAGTTAAACTGTAAATTTTTATGTGTATATTAAAATGTAGATATATTAAAGATTACTATATAATTCTTTTATTTATCTACATAGTAATAACTAATATACTAATAACGAAAAATTTAAATGCTACACCTAATGTATAATTAATTATATGTGAACTACATAATTATATGGATAGTTTTTAAATTATATAATTATATAAAGTATATTTATATAATTTAAAAGCCATTCAGAAGTGTACAGTTATTAGTGTATAGATAAAAATGTTTCGTTATTTTTGAATTAAAAAGTCCTCATTCAGAAGTTGATGATTCTGAAAAGAAAAAACACTTGGAAACCGAATTATTTTAATGTGAATGCAAAAATATATGTTGCATTATATAATTCATTTATATTAAAACTAACTGCATTTATATTTCTCATATAGCATAATATTCACTAAACGATAATAAAATGCAATTCTTCATAAAATCTCAATAAAATAAAAAAAATTTCAAAGATGTAATAAATTTATTTAAGATAAGTTTTAACAATAAATTAACATATTTTAGAAGAATTTCTGATTAATTTTTAGCCTTACCTGCAAAATAGGTAACGCACGCCGACAGAATTACAGCCACTACTGTAAGCACAATCGTGGCTATTTTCCAAGTGCACTTTCTGCTGCAGTTTTTCCTGAAATGAAATCTAGATGAGGCCATTGCAGCTGTAGCTGAGAAAGAGGATGTAGCTTTAAATGGTCTTCTGTTTGCAGTAGTGGGAGGAGCTGTTGGAGGTTGAATGAGTTGGGGATTGACACAGTTGGCTATAGGAACCATGGGTCCGGTTGTGGAACTTGGTGTACTGCAGAAGACTGGTATGGGATTGCTGTAAGTAGCTCCAGTATTACTAGAACTAGTGCTATTGTTTGTAGTTGCCGATATGGTTGTTGCAACTGTTGTTGAGGAATGTAAACTATCTGTTGGAATATCTTTACTTGATGGATTTGGAGCTTTACTTGAGATGACGTCACTACGTTGTGCTGGTGTGGGAGGTTGTGTGGTGGAATATATTCTATCGAAAATACAAATTACAGCATCAGGTGTACTGATAACAACCAAGAAACACAATTGTTTTCTTTAATATAATTTGTAAATAATTCAATAAAGATATTGATAATAATAAGGAAAATGTTTTACTTATGTTATTTGTTTAGATATGTGCGTATTTATACACTTTGTTCTATTCTTAAAATATTTACTCTTAATTTATTTTTATATATTCTTCAATACAATGTATGTGAATTGCATAAAATTTAACAAAAAATTTGAAACATGATAGACTTGTGACTAGGCAATATTTATTTCTAAAACACTGCTTACACCAATTACATTAACATGAATCATACATTACTCTTGTTTAGTCGTAGTTTTTGCAATCCTTCAGAAATATGCCTGGACATATTCAAATCCGTAAAGCCGAATTTGCTATCTAATTTGTATTGAATGGATATCAAGATAAAATAGGATAATATATATTTATTCCCCATTTTACTTAAATATCATAAATTTTACTATTTCACAATTTTAAAATATGACCAAATTACATTTTTTTGTAATTTATAATTTATAAAAGTTTTCTCTAATGTATATATATTGTAGGTCTTAGAAAAAGTGAGATTTTGCAATAAATTAGCAATAATAAAATGACAGTGATTCTTAAATTCAAACTACGTTATTTTATTTTATCTAATGTCATATACGATTAGTTAAAAAGCAGTTCTCGAAAGTAGATTATTAAGAAACTGATAAATTGTAAAGAGAATAAAGGTTACTTCTTATACTATTAAAGTAAATTATATAACAGGATATTATATTTATTTTGAGAGAACATATTGAATAAACGCATTAACTCTGACATAATTTGGAATCTATTTTTATGGATATATTAAAAATCTAGGAAGTTGACCAAAAATATTGAAAGAGATATAAGAAAAAAATTTTGTTATTCTTTCAAAACACGTTTTATTGATTCGGATGGAAGAGAAATTGTCCTTGGTGTTTATCGAAAGTAAATATTAAGATAAAATTTTCTGCTTCAAAAGTAAAAAGAAATATATGGTTTCCCTGTTATGATAAATTCGTAAAAATGCAGTTTTTCTATATAAAATTTCAATTTCATCCATGTTAACAAGGAATATTTTCTCATCCAAGAAATACCTTTAACTCCTTGTGTTTTACAATAGAAAAATTTATATTTAAAAACTAAATTTGGTTTTTAAGAAATTCTACTTTACACTTATGTTACACACATAACAAACATATTTAACAATATTCTCCTAAAATTTGTTTTTTGATGGCGCCTAGTATAAATGTATATGGTAGCATTTATTTCAATTTCTTAAAAAAGTTTTTCTCTTGTAAAATATATAAAGAAAATAAAATGAAATTACTGAACTAAAATTATATACAGAATAAAACTAAACAGAGTATTAGACATCTGGTACCCAGTAGGAAGCGAAACGCCTTTTGAACCATAAACAGCTGGTAGCAGAGCTTTCGTGTTATTCAGAGAGTTTATTGAGATCCCACATGTTTTTACTTGATGCATTTCTACTTTCCTCTTTTTCTGCCTCTAAGTGTACAATGCGACCCAATCTTCCATGGTAAATATTGCTCTGGTACAATTATCCATCTTAATTTGTAAAAACATTTTAAAATCATCCCATGCATCAAACTAATAAATTACCGCGACAGTGCTTGCAATTTATAAAAATTAATTTATAATATGATATTACAATAATAAAGAAAATATCATAAGTGTTCTTTTGATTTTAGATTTTCTAGATCAGTTTATCATCCAATATTTTTATTTACAAATTAAATCTGAGTTCAAAATCAAAAATTTTTGAAATAAAATTTCGAGGTGTTTCGTTATCGATGTTCATAGATGAGTAATTCATCTTCATTTACGATGCCACGTGAATGTTGTTGGCTTTCTTTATTTACTGGGGTGATAAAGCTTGCATATCGAAGTGATCTAGATATCGCTTTGTTTGCAACATCAATTAAACGTAACTGTAATTGTGCATTGTGCTTGGAACGCTAATTTCGTCTGGTGATTCTAAATAATGACCACCCTGGAACCAGGGGGTACGTGTACCTTCCTGGGGCTTGAGCACAGCCACCAGGCGCGTCGGCAAGTGGTGGATAGCCGAATGTCCTGTAGGAATGAGAGGATAGCCTTGAATATAGAATCAGAGGCCGCGAACCAGCTCCCGTAAACCCTGGTGTTATGCGATCCGTGCCTAGGGCTAATTGGCACCGCGGTATTGGTGTCTTAACGGAGCCTCTAGTTGCTTGGCGAACTTCTAGAGTAATTTGCCTTGCCCAGTAACTCAGGCAATGCTGGGTGGACTTACATTACCTGAGCTTGTTGTTATCTTGTGGCTGAAAAGACACAAGAAATGACAAACCTTTCTGCATTTGCAGGTGAAGCCTCTAAAGTAGACCTTGCTTAAAAAGACAAGGGAACTCAGAGGCGATCTTGTAAAGAGGGCAGCAATGAATTCTTCACTTGAGGTAGAAATGACCTCTAAACCATCTTCTTCTGGTGAAAGTCAGGAAGCTATTCCTAGCATGACTGACTTTCTGACCAGATGGGACTATTTCAGCAAGACCTTATCTGCTGGAAATGTCATATGCAAGAGGAAATGGCAGAGCATGTCATTTACGAATGTGAGGCTCTTGCCCTCCCTAAATTAACTTCTTTAGGCTTCATCCATACTAGAGAATTACACCTAGACTCCATTAAAGGGTTATCAGACTTTATTAGTAAAGTGGGTGACCCGAGCAACTGGAACTAGGAAACATTGGGTTTGGAGTTAATGGTACAAAATGCTGATAAAAGCAGAGGTGCCCAATGACATACAAACTCAATTTTAAGAAGAAGAAGAAGAAGAAATAATGACCACTCTTCAAAAGAGTACCTTATGATATTTACACTTGAAGCTTTTGATTAAGATCTGATGCATTGATTGTAGGATTAAAAGTAGAAAAACTGCAGACGAATTTCTTATAAAATCTGGGATTTCAAATTCATAAGTACTGCCATTATCATGAATTTCAAAGACTTACAATAATCCAATGAAAACGCTTAGCCAATAAAATTAAACTTTTTCTCAACCATAAAACAAAAACAATAACACATTACAAAATGAATCCAATTGAAATGGACATGAAAGTGGGTTAATAAAAAGTTTTTTTTGAAATTTTAATTTGTAAATGGGAATTAAAATTATCATTGCGTCTTCAGGGCCATATTAGGTAACTTTATTTCATAAAATAGTGGGTACTCTCAAATTAGAAGAGGTTCTAAAAATGAGCCCTGATATTCATTCACTGATATTCACTGATTTTGAAGTTTGCATTAATTTACGCGTATATCCCACGAGTGATATACTGTTTATTTATTTTTTTTATTATTATTTTTTAAAAAAAATTTCAATATTTTACCCTCATAATAATTACTCACAATTGTAATTCTGCTTTAAAGTTATCAGAATTCTATTGCCATATTTTAATTCAATAATTAAAAAGAAATAAAATGATTTCGAAGCCATTTTAAGCCTAATATGATTTATGTTTTGACATTAATATCACAGCTCACTACGCTAAATATTCAAACTATTTTGACATTTACCTTATAACCAGTTTACAAATAAGTAAACTATTTTGACATTTTAATGCGTCGACTTAACCAGAAATAATCTTAACAATCCAGAGGAAACACTTTAAAAATTAACTTTTCATGACAACATTACTCACAAACAAGAATATCTCATCTCTCTTATATGCCGAAGTAAAAAGTTCCGTTTTATAGCACTTACAGAATATTTCGAAAAATGTTGCTTTTATTCGTGACACCACCCAATATTAAGTTCACCTTCGTTGCCCAAAATAAAAAAGATGTTGAACATCACAACCAATGTAGCATAAAACTAAGCGTGGAAGTTCAGAATTGAGCCATTAATCTTCAGTATTTCACTTTTTTTCTCACTACATTAATTTCTTACGCCGAAACCATGCTCTTTTGCAGTGTCACATAATAACCATGCGCTGCAAAAGAGGGAGAAACAAATGGTAGAAATTTCAGTATCCGGGGAAGAAAAAAGGGGAGAGAATAGCATTCAAGTGCAGCCGAACTTTGCAGCAGGTCCACTATGGATAGAGCTTAATCTTCAAGGGAATAACCTGTCATACCTGTAATCGGCCCATCGCGTTTTAAAGTGCCTTGCAATTTAAAAGTATACAGAAAACGTAAAACATAAAATTTTTTAAACCGTTCTTCTTTTTACAGCAGTAGAAAATAGTTTCAGGTTTCTAAAAAAAAAAATGTTAGAAATTTGAAACGACTTGAAAGGGCAAAAGGTTAAAATTATTTGACAGTAAGTTCAAAAAACTAAACTGTAATAGTAAACCAAAGATAGATACTAAAAGAGAAAAAAAAATGGTTCCTTTTTTATTATATTTTAGATTTTTTTATTTGGTTGTATCTTCTAAATCTTTAATACTCTTGTAAAAATAAACTGAAATCTTCAAGATTACAGATATGTTTGAACGTAGGTAAAAAGTTTCCTCTGAAATTGTTACATTGAAAAACTGAATTTTTTAAAGCTTTTAAATTAAACTTGTCGAGGCTTAAAAATCGATATATTTTCTCTCTCCCTTGCCAGTTTTTATCAAACATAAAAGATATTGTACTTTTGTTATTTTGAATTTTTCTATCGTTTTTCTTAGATTTCATAATAAATTAACGCATAAGCTTTACAATTGTGTTATATATCTGCGTGACAAAAAATGTATTTTTCATAATATATTTTTCTTATAATAAAAATATTTTATCAATATAACCCATTTGGAGAATAAGAATTCCCATTTAGAAAATAACTAACTCAATACTAAAATGAAATTCTTTTTATTATTAAAACATTTTAAAATGAAAAATATATATAAATAACTTACTGTTAACATATCTGTTATAGATATACAATCTAGAAATTTTTAATTTAAAATAATAAAAACTCATTAGAGATATTTGAAAGCTTAGGTGAAAATTTAATTACATGTATAAAACATTTATGTAATAATAGTATCATTTGAAATGACAAATAAAATGAATGTTTATGCTTGTAATCAAAACTTACTGGACTAAAAGCTTACACATTGTTATAAAAGGGTATACACAGATCATTAGACATATGAAAAAGCTAAAACAAATGCTTCTAAATCAAGGAAAAATATATACGAAAGTGAGACAACTTATCGGAATTAGATTTTACCATAGGAAAGCTTGCTTTTTAAAGAAAAGTACAAAAATATGAAAATGAATATTTTTCGTATAATTTGTAAATTTCGTAATAAGTCCTCATTCACACTTAATGTTGATGCAGATGATTTAAGACATAATCATAATTTGTGGGAAATAATCAATTAAAGGCAATGAAAAATTAACGGGAATGATAATGGTAAACCTAATATGTAGGTAAGTGTTTCGTATAAGAATTTGCGATATATTTTTAAAGTTTTTATATGCGATATATTTATTTCCCATCATTTCATTGTGAGGAAATATTAGAATGCTTTCGTAAAAAGTGAGGTCATTTTCGAAAGAGGTTCCGATGAAGGTTCTGATCATACACGTTAATATTTATCTCTCAAATTATGATTTACTCCTTTAAACAGTCACATTACCTGGGGCCTGAGCAGCTACCAGGCGCGTCGGTAGGTGGTGGATCACCGAACGTTCTGTAGGAATGACAGGATAGCCTTGAATATAGAATCAGAGGCCGCGAACCAGCTCCCGTAAACCCTGGTGTTATGCGATCCTTGCCTAGGGCTAATTGGCACCGCGGTATTGGTGTCTTAACGGAGTCTCTAGTTGCTTGGCGAACTTCTAGAGTAATTTGCCTTGCCCAGTAACTCAGGCAATGCTGGGTGGACTTATATTACCTCTAAGCCTCTAAAGTAGACCTTGCTGTAAAAGACAAGGGAACTCAGACGGAATCTTGTAATGGGGCAGCAATGAATCCTTCACTTGAGTTAGAAATGACCTCCAATCCATCTTCTGGTGAAAGTCAGGAAGCTATCCCTAGTATGACTGACTCTCTGACCAGATGGGACTGTTTCAGCAAGACCCTATATGCTGGAAATGTCATAAGCAAGAGGAAACGGCCAAGCATATCATTTATGAATGCGAGGCTCTTGCCCTCCCTAGATTAACCTCTTTAGGCATCATCCATACTTGTTACACTGTAGAGAGTTACACCTAGACTCCATTAAAGGGTTATCGGACTTTATTAATAAAGTGGGTGACCCGAGCAACTGGAACTAGGAAACATTGGGTTTGGAGTTAATGGTACAAAATGCTGATAAAAGCAGAGGTGCCCAATGACATACAAACCCAATTCTAAGAAGAAGAAACAGTCACATTGGTACTGAGAAAGAATAAAATCTATGTAGCAAATTTTAAAATACACACACAGGCACTCTTCCAAAGATAATTTTATAGGTAATTGCAGAAACAAAACATTTTACTTGAAAAGATACAATAAGTAATCGTACCTTTGGTAACTTTTTTGTTACATTAGAGTTAGGTTAGAATACCATGTATAATTTCTATTTAAGAACGATGATTTTCATATATGATACGATTAGTTCATAAAATTAATCACTTATTCTCTATATATTATCAAATCATTGCTCTGTTACGTGAGAATTATCACTTTTTATGCCTTATAATATTTTTATTTGCTTTCCGTAATTCTTTAATACAAATTTTTACTTCTAAACTTTTGCGACACTTCAGAAATCATAGATGGTTGTTTTCAAATAATTTAATTAATGGCGAGATCTTTTTATAAAATATATTTTTGAATAATAAAATATGTGAATTATACAAGGCAAGAAATATTTAAGAAAATAAGGATACTTTTGCACAAAAATGATATCTCTTTTTTACATTTCTCTTAACATTAGCTTCAGATATAAATTGTTGTACATGACATTGCACAGGATAAAGCATTAAATTCTTGCAGCTATCTCTCTTGTATCGAAGAATCTTTTCTGTATAGAGTATAATCGTACTTAAAAATTCAGACATCAACAACACTTATTTCAGAATATTGACATATTTTTCAACAGCGATAGATCTGTAACTTTACCATTTAAATATGAGTTCTTTCAGAATATATTTTATTGGATATTTAGTCGTATCAGTAATAATAAATTGTACTTGCAATAATAATGATGATGTTGTTGTTGTTACTGATAACACCTGTACAAGCCAAGCTCGCTATGCCTTCGCTATGCGAATTTAAGTCGAATGGGAGCGTCTTTCGTTTTAATCAGAGTACCATGAAGGTGAAAACACGATTTTGCTCTACACACATGCCATAGGTACCCGTTTATAGGGTAGGCAACCATTCACACCTCATTCATACAAGGAAAGGCAGTATAGATAGAGAAAGAAAGTACATCTATGCCCGAACCGGGCTGCAAACCCAGGACCTCCTTATCCGCAGTCAGGCACGCTGACCACTAGACAAGTTGGGTGGCAATATTGATGTAATACTCGTAATAATATATTGCTTTTAACTTATTCACAGAATCTGCTTGATTATATATTCTTATATTTTTCTTATCTTTTTACCTTAAAATATATTCGCAGAATGATATTAGTTATGATACTAATTAATATCAACGTTATATTTATTGTTTAAATGATGTGATGCGGTCTGGAGTAAAATAATTGAATGAGAAATGATAAAAGAAAGTACAATTCACTGGAAGCATTTTATTTACGGAAAAATTATAAATAAAGATATCATTGTGATTATATACATACGTTTTTTTATTCACGTTAACACATACATCACTTAAGAATATTGAAATCCATCATTACCCTTATCGAAAAAGAAAACTTTCCGAGCACACTGTTAGCATAAAATTCCATATATCTCAGAATAGAAAAGAGAGAGAGAAAAATAAGAATATTGGAAGAACCAAACAACGTTAAATAGACTTTCTTCCTTATGACGAGTTTTAGCATTCAAGGTAGTGCCTACGAGTATAACATAACAAAAGCAATTCCCCGTCCAACTATCACCCGCTGCCCTCTGAAAAAAATGAGTGGGAGGAAATATCAGTAATCTTCCATTTGGTATTCCGGCGGATATATCAGGGAGACTTGATATACGTGCAGCTATAAAGCCAAGTTTTGAATGCCGAAAATGGGAGGAGGACCCCTGCGATAAGCGCCGGAGCCGATTCAGGAGAAGGTCCTGGCACACCTCGACTTAGAAAGGACTTCTGACGTCGGTTTTAGCTGAATTTCTCTCCAGCACTTCAGTAATACTGCTCTTCAAGCGTGCAGTTGAATAATTTAGAGGCTAAAGATGCTTTAGTGCTCTGAAGTTGGCGGCAAAAAGCTCCGTAGTTATGTAAACTTTGAAATTTAAAGCAAAAATCGTTGTCTGCCGATCATATCAGGAAATAAAAATCACAATGAATAGCATTTTTGTTAATTATAGTAGCAATTTCTTTCGTTCAGTCCTTCATTTTTATAATAATAAACTATTTTTTAAACGTATATATTTTTAATAATATTTCAGAAGTTAGAGACATATTTATTCCGGTTGTCTTAAATGTGACTGTTTATGATTAGTTTTCATTACATGCTGAATAATTAATATTTAATCTCTAAAATAATTATTGTAAGTATTTGGTATTTGTTGTTCATTAATAATAAACTAATTTCCCCTTTAGCACGGTATATTTGTTCGGAAAACGCGCACATTTTCTATTTATTAATTTATAAGAATATTAATGATTTTTTATTACGAAAGTAAAAAGAAAATAATAACTGTCAAACAATCCCTCTTTGCATTATTTCAAATTAAAACAGTGTAAATTTTATCCAAACATAATTAAACCACGTAATTCTTTAACTATGGTTAAAATAAAAAAAATATTTAGTTGATGTAGTTTTTGCTTGAATAAAATGGTGCATTGTGTAACTGCATGTATTTCTTACGAATTTAACGATAGTTTATAGATTAGGCATGGAATATATAACAACATTTATTTACTTGCATATTTTTTGTGTTTATTCATAATTATTTTGTTTCAAAATCAAAGGACTCACAATATTTAATTCACTTAGAATTTGTTGAGTAAAACACTTTTACGATCTTGCACGCTGCAGAAAAATGGGGTTTTCTTTTATTAATTTCAAAATATCTCATTCTTATTCCTATTAAAAATTCCTTTTTTTTATTAAATGTAACTATAAATAGATTAAATATATGGTATATGGCGCTAAAACTACTTTATGAAGTACAGTAATCCCTCCTACAACACGGTATATAGTTTCGCGTTATAAGAAAACGCATTGTACGAGTATTCTCATAAAACGCTCTCATATGACCTAGCATAACGCGTTATGTACAAATGATTCAGTTTAACATTTCCCGTTAAAGGGGGCCTAAATCAAATATTAAGGATAAACTATGTTATGAACGAAATAGGAGCGTTTTAATCAATTCAAATTAAAAACATTTTAAATTAAGAAAAATTATACAAATGTAAGTAAAACAGTTAATTTCAAATAAATTAAATAATTCCAACGACAGTTTTATTATATATTTATTGGATGTAGAAGGTACCTCAAATAACGTTCCTCCCACATCTTTGTTGAGCAGAATGCTCAATAATATATAATTTAATTAAATTTTATAAGAACAATATTGACACAATATGCAAACGTACATGAAATTAATTATGAACAGTGCAAATCATTATAAATGTCGCATTCCAGAATTATAACGTGGGGAATCAACAAGTTATATGGAGGAAAACACATGTAGGGGCATGAAATTATGTAATTTGAAAAAGCATTATAAGAGTACCGTAGGGGAGGTCACTGTATTTTCATATCACTGCTTATGAAATATTAACCAGCCCACATATTCTTATTTACTTTTATCGGAAATTAAAATAACTATTAAAGATATGAGAGGTCTTCAAACTTTTTGATATCGAGTAACAATATTGGAAACATATTAAAACGAAATTAACAGTATGTACTTCCTAAATATTTCTTTGGTTTTTGTATATTACCCCAAAAAATTAATTTAAAATTTAAAAAATCCCATGTTCTTATCTCTCTCTCATTCCTCAAATTTTAATTTAGAATTATTGGCACTCAAATGAAATTGAATATTATAGTCAGTTATTAATTAATCTTTTTCGAATTCAATTCATTATTTTTAGAATGGTAAATGGTATCGTCAGAAAATATAAAAATACTTTAACGACATCCACTGTGTTATCTGAAACCACGGCCGCTCCAGCAGATGTGCTTTCCTGGAGTGAACATCCAGTTGGGTAACGCCGAAAATTAAAATCCTCAAACTTTCTCGTTCCTGGTCGTAAAAATTGATTTTTCTAAATTCGTTTTTTCTCCCTTACTCTTCATCAATGTTCTGCATTTTTTCTTATCTACGCTACCTGTAACATGGCAAGGGTAAACAAACTAATGATGTTTAATGATTACATCAGAATTTTAATCTCGGTGGTGATAGCCTGGAAATGATATTAAAATCATATCAGATAGATTTATGATGACGTAAATTATTCAGTAAAAAGGAAATGATGCATCCACTTCCATCAGCTTCTGCCTATTCAGGATAAAACATTGGCAGGAATAAGATTGATTAGGAATATAAAATTTTGAAGTAATGCTTTAAAATTTTAAATTCAACATCTTTTGCATAATGTATTTTAATAATATATCTTTCTATCTATGAATCTATCGATCGACGCATATATATATATATATATATATATATATATATATATATATATATATATATATATATATATATATATATATATATATATATATATATACTATGTAAATGTGTGTACATTCAGATCTTTCAGATCTTCCTTCAAAGAATATTATCTACATGAAAAGTGAATAAGAAGTATATTGCTATGTTGAGAGGACGTAAATTGTTATAGTTTTAATCACACTTTTTTTTTATTTTTTTATGCTAAATTTTTTTTATTTTATTCAAAACGGTTGTCAATTGTTTAAAAACGTATATATTAGTTTGTGACTCTAAATTTTGGATCTTTAAATTTCTTATACGGCTGTTGTCGTATCATTGTGGGGTGCGCTGCTCCACTTTTCCAACGGAATCATATTTAGGTGTGGAGTTCGACTTCCTCAGTACACACATGCCATAGGTATCCGTTTATAGAGTAAGCAACCATTCACAACCCATTCATACAAGGAAAGGACAAAGACAGGATAGATAGAGAAAGTACATCCATGCCCGAACCGGGATTCAAACCCAGGACCTCCCTATCAGCAGTCAGACACGCTGGCCACTAGACAGATTGGGCTGCTCTCATACGGCTTACTGATATGAAAGTAATCCAAAAAATATCATTATTGTTTTCTTGAATTGTGAAAAGATATTTCTAAGTTAGATCTATGACTATTTTAGTATTAAAAAAAGGGGTGATTATGCTTTAAGAAATAATATTTATTATTATATTTAAAAATTCAATATATTTACAAGTCAGAAAATTGAATTAATTTTGACTTTTGAATATTTCTCGCTTAAAATGCCATTTCTCAAACTAAGTGAAGGAAAATATAATATAATATAGATTTAATGATCATGTATTTTTACTCATCAACTTAAATAGCGAATAGATATAATTATTCTCAGGGATTTCTTCACTCTTTATAACAAGTTAGAGTAATCATGTGGAGAAAGAATTTAATTATTCATTTGAAGCAATAATTTTTTAATGAGGCAAATTACTTTGTAAATGAAAAGGAAATCAATATTAGTTCTATTGTTTAGTATATGATGTACCTCTATTGAATTTTGTTTGCAAGGAATATATTACCTTTCATTTTCAGCAGAATTCATTCTTTTTACATTGTTTAATGGCTCAGTTTTGTCTTCAGGCGTTTCTTCTAAATGTGATTTTGAAGCGTTAGGTGTTGAATTGAGATCTGAAAAGAAAATTAGAAAATTAAAACTGATCGATTGATTTCAACTGCGCAGTTAATATATTAATCTTTTGAATGCAAGTGTTTCTTATCACCATTCTTATAAAAAATTTAATTTGTTTACAATATTTCATAAGACATATATGAATCAATTGAAATGAACTTTATAGTGACTGTAGACGCAGTAATAGCCAACAAAAAATAAAAATTAATATTAACGATATAATTACTTTTACCGCTTATGATTTATTTTTAAGAAAAAATGGTATAAAAACAAAAAAAATGGTATTTTAAATCTCGTATTCTTACTTCGTAAACTGAAATTTGTCAAAACCAAATATTAGTCTAAGAAGATTTTTGTTAATAATGAACAAACCTAACAAGGAATGTGTCTTATCATTATTTATTTTTCAAAGACCATGATGACTTGTCTATCTTTCTTTCTTAATAACTGTTGCTATTTATTTTGTGTGATATTCAACTTTAAATTAAAAAAGATAAGTACCTAGGTAAACAAAGTTATCAAGTAATCATTACTTTACAGCGACAAAGGTCATTAAAACATCATTATTGAGTTCTTGACTTGTGAACAGAGACATTAATAAGATACTGCCTAATTTTATTATTTAGATCTATGACTATTTTAGATCTAGGACTACCACTCGAATGTAATATTTTTTAAGCAATTTGAAGACATAATAATGTATGCTAAATTACTTTGGGAACTAGGAATGGTTAATAGTGAAATACACTAAATGGGAATATTGTTAGGTAGGTTGATTTATGCAGAATTTTATCAGAATATAAAAGGAATAGTTTGAATACACGCTTCTTCTTTGTGATTATAAATGAGGCAGCATTCTTTAATCCATGTTTTTGGAAGGACTGCATTAGACAAGCTCTATTATGCTTTTTCAGTGTTCTTGCAGATTACGAATATTGTTTTTCCGGGATGATTCAAGCCTGAATATATGTGGATATATTCTAATAATCTGTATAATTTACACTTTTTATACAATGGGAAAACTATTTTCACACGCTTATTTTTACATTTTCTTAAATACAATTTCATTAATTCGGTGCTCATAGCTGTCAAATAACTTTGAAAGGACTATTACTGGGGAATGCTGAATACAGTCTGACTTTTCAAAATTTCTAACCACAGTCCGCTCGCATGTTACATTTTAAGAAAATATTCTTTTGATGACTGTATTTACACTTTTCTCAAATCGGTGTGGCAAAGCATATCCAAAACTGTTATTATTAGAGAATAAAATACTTTTAGAAAGATTGTCCGTTAAACACCTTATAAAAGATATTGTAGAATATACAGAGTATTAATTGCAATTTATTAAGTAATCAAAAATAATAAAATCATAACATAATAGAACAATAGAGCCAGTATTATACTTAATGAAATCTAACAAAAATTTTCCCTGTTTCTAATGCATATCATCTTAAAGAATTTGCTCATAAATTAAATTAAATTAAGCCAAATGAAATAAATTTTTACGCAGCTAAATCCAATTTCTATTAAGAATAGTAACATAATCTTTAAAATGTACAATGCTAATTTCTTGAGCTTTTAAGAAATTTTAGGAATAAATTTAACTTAACAAAATATTGCTTGCTCGTTTAATAATAAAATATTTCTAATAAAAACTGCTTAAATTATATGAATAGATTTGAAGTAGAAAAAATTAACTTTCTGTGTTTCTTTAACAAAATGTTAAGATCTAAGTGATACAAAGTCTACCATAAAATACATCCAGTATTATACGAAGTATCGCTTTTGAATGTACATAAGGGAAACATATTTGGTCTAAAAACTGGAAATTATGTTGCTCAATTTTCATGCAAAATTTGTTATAACGGTCATTAATCATTCGAGTCAGCATTTTAACCCTAGAGAAAGAAGGAAATGTATGCTAATTTTATATTCTAGGTTAAAAGCGTTACACACAATTTATTTTTAATGGTTAGATACATAATTATTTACTTAGATAAAAATCAAAGACTTATCAAAAATGTATGGTGAATGTATAATTAATATGTTCAAAAAATTTAGTATTATAATTAAAAATTTGAAATATACTTATCTCAATTATCAATCTTAGAAATATTGTCAATTTTTACGAACTAGCATAATGCAATTATGTTCGAAGCCAATCTTAGGAGGCAAACATGTTCATATAAAATTCTGTCGAGTATAACAACATATTAATGACAAGATATGAAGACTCTGCATTGCTGTCGAAGAAACGCATTGTATTAATTCAAATAAATTCATTTATAAATCTTATTCTTTATTTTTTTATATATTTTGGATTGCATACAGTAATTGAGTTATGTTTCTACTGTTTTAAATCGTAATTTTTTGTCATAGTTATTAATTTACCCCCGTCATTTCTAATTTTAAGTTAGAATCATTCATATTTTTTCAGAAAATAAAGTTCTCTTTTTTATATTTAAAATTAGTTATCTTAAGTATGCAAAACAATTTATTTTAAACTTAAAACCTTTCGTCAATTATCACAAAATTAATAAAACTGAAATGTTCTTTTCACTGTCTGAGTAAAATTTCTATGGTTGGAAATCAGCATTAATAGAAATTTACATACGTAATACATTTATTTAATTTTAATTCTTATAAGCAGATCTTTTAGAAAATAAAATAACTTTTGTATACTTAAAAATAGCTCGCCCCAAATTACGTATAACAATATTTATCTTAATTCAGAAACATATATCTTAAGTAAGAAAATATTTTAAAAAAATAAGAAATTAGAAATGTTTACTTTACTTTTATCTAAGTTAATAAATGATATTAAAGAATACAATGAAAAAAGTAATAAAATAGATAATTTTCAGATTTATTTAAAGAATTTGTATAAAATTTTATTAATATTGTTTGAATATTATTCATTTGTCTTTATTGTTGCAAATAAAGAACCTCATTTATGTATTTTTTCAATTTTATATATAAGAGCTTCAAATATAAGAACTTCATTTTTATATTTTCAAATAAAGAACGTCATTTTTAAATTTTTTAACTGCAACACTTTCCTCTGAAAGTGTATTTCACATTTTCAACTTCTCCTTTACATAATTCAGCTAATGTAACATACAAAATCTGTTATACCATAGCTTTACAATGCCTTACCATAATTGCATCTTCTATTCTATATGCCTGTTTCCTCAATAATCTTAACAATTCAGATGAAAACAGCATTCCTTGAATTCAACATGATTGTCCAGATACTTTGAATTAACTTAAATGTTGGAAGTTACTATTAAAGTGCCAGACGCCTTTCTCTTGTAGTTAACTTAACCACTAGTTAAAGGAATAAGGTATCCCATCCGGTTGAACATGTAACAATCGCACAGAGATAGTTAATGGCCTACTTTTCACTCCACAATGTCAATGCTAATAACACCAATTACTTTAGAGAATTTGTAACATCATTTGACGATCCTGAAATGTTAACAGCGGCTTGATTCCTCTTTTAAAATAAGCTACCCATTTATTTAATCGATGAACTGTTACATTATATTATCCCATTAACTTATGTGCTTTACAAAAGGGCTAAGTTTAATTTCATATTGAACAATTTTGTAGTACAATTGATTCTTAATATTAGCATTATAAAAATCGATTTAAAATTGAAATATTGAAAATTTGTTAAATAAATTTTATTAAAACTTGATATTTACTAAACCAGTAAACGTTTTTTTTTCTACTTGCATTATTTATTCCTGTTAATTTGAGTTATTGCTAAATCTATTTTTCAATAATTTGTATGAAATTGATAGAGAAATTTAGTATAAATTCAGAAAATATTCAAATTCTTGAAGGAAGTTTAAGAAATCTTTAACTAAAGTATTTTAAGCAAGCTTCAAGAAAACTTGAAACACAAAATCCAAATAAATTTAAGAAAAGAATAATTCCAAGCAAAATACAAACAAGTAATCAATAGAAGGACACATAAATGTAACTCGAATTGCATAATTTTTTTATCAGGAAACAAAAAATTTACGGTATTAAAAATGCAACTGAATCCTACACGGGTTTATAATTGCTTAGCCGTTGGACGGTGCTTCTAAGAATGAAAAATCCTGCTTTCCATTTTAGCCGCTATTGAATAACAGAAAAGGAATGATGCACTTTGCCTCCTGCAAGCATCTGTTGGGGCGAGTGCATGTTAGTTTTCCTGGTTTCCTTCCTTGCACCACGTCCATATGGTTTATTATCTGCGGAAATTATGATAGCAGATAATAAAATACCGTATAAAAAACTTCGGATTTTTAGACGGATTACTACGCGGAATCAAAATTGAAGCCTACAATTTCAAGTAAAAATAAAAAATAAACCTGAAATTGTTTGTTATACTGTATACCGTTAAAACAATATAAAATCCAAATAATTTTATTGTACAAGCAACTTCAAAAGAAAAAAAAACATTAAAAATAATCATTAACTTTTTTCTGTAGAAATTGCAAACACATATTGCAACATTCACATTATTCGAGGTTAATATGATAAAAAAATCCAAACTAATAATTTGTAAAATAAAAATATACACTTTGTAAGACTACAAATATTCAACTTATTATAGAAAAAATTATATATCAAAAGTGGAAAAACAAGAATTTGAAAAAAAAAAGAGAAATGTATTGCAAAGTATTTTTTCTCGATTTATGCCCACATTATCGATTACTCAATGGCTTACCTTTCGCAAAAACATACAAATGTTAATCTTAATCAAAATACTTGGACAAATATCTTAAATTTAAAATTATTGATAATAAACTTGTCTGTCATTAAAATATCATTCTTTATTTAGAGTACATTAAGAACAGAAGAAAAACTAATTTTATTTTTTTATTATACTTATTAAAAACATTAAATTTTCAAAAATCTATTTCATTAGTCGATTAAATAATTGAATTCCCTGCTATATTATTCTTTATGCCCTACTCGATTATTCACGAGTAATTTTCATGTTCTTGTAACACAAGTTTACTCATTTGTAAAACTTTATCTCTCTAGTCAGGAATTTATTTAGGAAAAGCTTCAATTTGGTTTTAAAAAAATTACAAAATCGCGGGCTTCATAATTGATTACTATCTACAAAAATTTAAGTATATTACAGTTTAATCAATACTTACCTTGGGATGGATAGCCGTTTAGGGTAGCTGATAACATGGTGGGGAGATAAGGTGGTTCAGATTCACATTCGCTTTCCAAATAGCCTAAGCGAGCCCGCCTTCCAAGGGCCTCCATCGGATGCATACCATTCATGCTTCTTGGTGGTACAGCAGGAGGTGCAGGTTCAGGGGGACTTTCACCAAAAACTAAAATAAAAATAGAAGTAATTTTGATACAATTTAAATTCATTTCAATATTTATTGTGATATTTCTAAGGCAATTTACTTGATTCTTCAATTATGTATGTATATACTTGGTATTATTTATTAATTACTTAAATTTAAATTCATTTGGTTTATTTCAATTTTTAATTAATCAAAGTAGATTTTGTTACTAGAGTTTCCTTTTTTTATTTCTTTTAATTTTGTTTCTCTGATTACATGATTGTGAGGATTCATGGCACCCAATTGTGTATATTTGTCCTTATAGTGTAATAAAAAACTAAGCATTTTGATACCCGATTGTCATACCTGATTTTCAAATTTTGTATTTTACAGTGTGGTTTCTTTTAAGCTGGATGAATTACCACCTTTGTATACATTAGTAAATCATAATTTGTTCATTTTCGAAGGATAAATTACTTTAATACATTCTGTTTTTATTAACAAATGGATATTCTTCTGTGAGCACTACATTATTTGTGATTATTTGTGATTGATACCACTTGGTTTGTCAAAAAAATTTGTTAATAAATAAATAGGATAATATTTAATTTCTGATAATCCTGATATTTTTAGCTCCATAACTAGCATAATTTTAGGGTTGTCATTTTCTTATTCCCATTTTGGCGCCTATGTTGGCGTCAAAGAAATCGCCATAAAATCAAGGGTTACGGTAAGATAACTTTTACTGTAAAATAATACCAAAAAAGCAAAAACAGAAACGTAATACTTTGAAATTTCATTCATCATCATGGTAACTGACAGGAAAATCATGTAATTGATATGTTCATTTGTAAAACAAGAAGAATGGTAGTACATATAATCAAAATTTTCAATTGAAGCATATTAACTTTTGTGAAATCATATTCCTTAAATATTCCCTACAAAAAACACCTGATTTAAGCAAGTTAATATCAGTGCTTAGTTTGCAAAATTTTTCATGATGTTACATTTTTCAGTGGTTTTAATTCAGATATTTTTAATTTTATCATACAAGAAAGAACTGTTTTAAGAGAGCACTCCTGCTTACGACATTTTGCTTAAAGCAATATGATAGCGAATAAACATTTAACTACTAGAGTTGTGTTATTCTTACCATGATTAAAATGGAAAAAAATGTACTGAGCTTGTGTTTATGTTAGGAAACAAGTAAGGGGGAGCTTTAAAACTCCAGAAAACTTTTACGCCTAAAGCTAGAACAAATATAGCATTCCCATTGGGCATTAAAGTGGTGACGACATTTTAATGGAATAAATGAACCGTTAAGATTCTCTACCATCAAGGGATGGTAAGGAGAACAACTTTGAGCCCCGGTTATATTACAGTCTTTTCCTATAGCATGTTACCAACTAAAGGAAGAAATTCAGTGTACTATCCTTGAAACATCATGGTTTATAAGTTTAGTTTGAAAAATGGATTACACTTTCTTTCAAAATTAAGCCTAGCGAAGACACAATTTGATAAAATGGTTTTTTTTATATGGTTAGTAATTCTTATCTCAGTGAAAAGTAGTTAATGTTAATTATTCTTTAAAAAACAAGGTTTCTTGTAATCTGAAATAATTAACTGATAGGAAACATAGAAATATCTGCAAAATAATGTAATATTTTATTTCATAATTTTTTTCTTTCCAAATTGTCTCATAATTGGAAACACTATTTAAATATTTAACAATTAACAAAATTTTTAATTTTACATAAATAATAGCACCGTTATCACAATTACTTCTAAAACTAAAATATTTTGACGTTTATGTGGGCTGCGATATTTTAACATTTCGAATACATAGAAATAAAAATGGAACACAATATTGAAACAATTTCTATTACAATAAAAATGAATTTTATTGATTAATTGCTTATGTGAACAAAAACATTGTAATACTTTATCTTATAGACTATACTAAATACTTCAAGGATATAATTGTAAATTGCAACAATGATAAATTTGATATTTCGCATGATTATCATTATTATAGCTCATATTGATTAACTATCAATTTTATAAAAAATATAAATAAAATTAAATATTAATTTTATTTCAAGGATCATGTATGTTTTTTTCTATTTATACTGAACAAAATTCTGTAAGAATGAATTTTTACGCGATTGAATCCAGAACCTCTCCTAAGTTTTCATTCATTCATTCATTGTCGTGTGCCAGCTAGGTTGGCAATATGGGGTGCGCTGCTCCACTTTTCCAACTGAACCATATATATGGTGTGGAGTCCGACATCTTTCGTACACACATGCCATGAGGACCCGTTTATAGGGTAGGCAACCATTCGCACCTCATTCATAGAAGGAAAGGGCAAAGACAGGATGGATAATGTAAAAAAGTACATCCATGCAAGTACACCAAAAAAGTATAAAAAAGTACACCCAGAACCTCCCTATCCGCAGTCAGGCACTTGACAAGTTGGTCGGCTCTCCTAAGTTTTAAAGAGATTATAAGACTTCATCATACTTTTAATAGTATTATCAAATTTGTTGCTCCTACATTTCCGCTATCTTAGTTTCTCTTGAGCATCTAAAATACAGTTAAAGCGGTATATTTAACAAAAATTGAAAGATTTAGTTTTAAAACTTTTTAAATTTTTTCAACAATATAATAACTTTGAAGTAATTTTATCAATTTTTAACAAAATCACGAACATTTATACCTTTTACTCTGAGATAAAATTTTTAGAAAACAAAAATCGGACAAATAACAACGAATTAAATTTTTTTTGTATACCTATGCTTCAATAATAAGGTGATTCTATTTTTTTCAAATTTGAAAAAGCATATTAGAAAATCCATAGAATTGAATAAATACACTATTATTATTATTATTATTAAGTATGTGTGTAAAATTATTCTGTATTCTTTTTAATTAATTAAATATTTTGAAACTCCAAACACATAAATATATATTATAAAAATATAATGTTTTATTTAATAACTATACGAATATTGACATATAATATGAATATTTGCAAATTTATTTACTAGTAATGATTAGATTATATTTATTTTAAACTTCTTATAAATTATTTTTTTACATAAAATATGAACAGATATCAGAAAATAAACCTAATGTTAGTAATATGCTCTTATATATATAAACACGAGCGAGTGAAAGAGAGTGGTGGAAAAAATAGAGATTTTTATGCAACCATTTCTTCGCGAAATACCAAGACTGTGTTTAATATACTCTCGCTAATGGGTATTAAACGTAATTATCTCCGGCATTAATGGGATTGTGAAAAAAGCTTAAGAGAAGCCTGAATTTTAATTTAGTTCAGACGCAGGAACATTAATAGTCGAAGGGTTTTCTTGTCTCAAAACGCTAGAACTACCTTCCCAGGAAGGAAAGAAGATTAAAATTCAGCGTCAGAGGGGAGAATCGGCCGTAATCCTCGGAACTTTTAATTGTTTATAAGAAAGAATGATGAAAAGAATACTAAGCGCAGTTTATTTGATGCGGGAGGGATTAATTCATGTGTCAATAGCAAGGAATTTTTTATAAACGTATTGTATTCCAAAAAATCTCCATTTGCAATATTTCTGAAACAATATAAGCTTTAAGGTATTTTCAAAAATATTGAATACTTTTGTCGTGGATAAGA
Organism: Latrodectus hesperus; assembly: GCA_037975125.1. Lineage (NCBI taxonomy): Eukaryota > Metazoa > Arthropoda > Arachnida > Araneae > Theridiidae > Latrodectus > Latrodectus hesperus. Next base: position 4,230,791 of record CM075852.1, on the reverse strand, counting down.
GTGATATTATGCGACGATTGTAGATTACATACTAAAAGTACACAAGTTAATGTTTGCTTGTGGATTCCTCTTTAAAATGTATAATTAAGATAATCACACACACACACACACATATATATATATATATATATATATATATATATATATATATATATATATATATATATATATATATATATATATATATATATATATATATATATATATATATATATATATATATATATATATATATATATATATATATATATATATATATATATATATATATATATATATATATATATATATATATATATATATATATATATATATATATACATACATATATATATATATATATATATATATATATATATATATATATATATATATATATATATATATATATATATATATATATATATATATATATATATATATATATATATATATATATATATATATTGCACGAACGTCATGATGGTGCTGTTAAGTCACTTATTGTTCTTCTTAAAAAGAAACTTGAGAAAAGGAAAGGAAAAAATTCTTGGATGAATAATGTCTTCGTACGGAAATAAGATATAAAATCTTTCTTGGCCGCATATTGCGGAATTTATTGTAAATATGTACATAGTTTTAAAATTTCATTAAAGTCTGAATTAACCATTTTGCTTGATTTATTTAAAAATCTTGAAAAACTAATTTTGAATTACATCTTGGACAAATAATCGTGATCACCTGGACTATTAAAATTTATATGTATACACACATACATAAACTATTTAGATTTGGTTATTTAATGTCAAATATTTTTAACTATACACAGATTAAATTTTAAAGTTTTCACAATTCTTATTAAGTATTGATTTATTTTACAATCGTATGTCTGAAAAATTTAAGGAAAAAAAAATTACTAATATATAACTAGAAGCAAATTTTAATTAGAAAAATCATAGGATATTTTCGCTATTTTAAAAATAGTTAAATTTTGAATGGAGTTTTTCAGGAACAATAACTTATATTATTTCAGACAATAAAACATTTTTTATTATTTCTGAACTTTAATATATCATACGAGACTGTGAGACAGTGTTATAAAATGAAGAGACAATCTATGTTTAATATAAAAAGAGTGAAGAGAAAATCAAAAAGTTACTTCTAAATAGTTTACTGAAAATATTGTTGTATCAGACTACAGTAGAATTTCCTTCTCTTGAGACTGCAGCCTTATGAGAATTAAGCAAAATTTGCATTATTTATTGGAGTATTTGAATTGAAATAAAACTTTACTTTAGATTGCATTAAACTGAAATATAATCCTTTATGTTTATAATGTAATAAATATAAAGAAAACTAAATATTGTATAATCTTTCATAATAATAAATGTTTATCATTATAACAGAAAACATAATTTTGCTTTCCTCAGAGATTTAAATTATTTCTTTAATAGAATTTCGTAAGAGGTATAAGTGTAATAAAATAATTGTTAATATATATCAGAGAGAGCAGAGTATTTACAAGCGCAATAATTAATATTTCAATAATCTATTGAATTCTGATAGTTGAATTCAATTAAATTATATATATAAACTATTTATACTAATAAACAATCATTTGAGGAGGAAATAGTTATATACATTTATTTTACTTTTGTACTTATAAAAATATTTCAAATAAATAAAAATGTCATTAATTTGATTAAAAGAAAATTCTATTTTTTTTCCTGTATTATATTTATTCTTCTGTTTTTAAACTAATAAACTTTTTTACTTTATTTATGAAAAAAAATTCAGATTTAAGAGCAATGTTTTCACTTTTAAAAGTATTTTGTGTAAGTTATGTTTTCTCAAAACTGAAATTTAAGGGTCATATTTCAATAAAAAATCATTTTTCAACCGTCAACCACTTAAGCAAATTCTTTACAATTGAAATACATTATTTCCTTGTATAATTTATTGTAATGCCTTTTAAAATTAGGACTCATTTATATGTACATTTCTAAATATTTTATTATTAAAAATAAAACAGTACAAACTTTATGCCAAAGTGACATTTTCAATATATATAGGGTTGAATACTTTTTATCACTACTTTAAAGTTTGGTTTATAATGGGCATGCATTAATGATAGAAACTAATCTAAAAATTCAGTAAAATATTCCAAGTGGCACAACATCTCAAACTAGCAAAAATTTCACGCATCAGCCCTATTTAACATTCTCAATTCCACTGACTAGTCAAACAGCTATTAGCAACTTGAATCCCTTGAATTTATATTTAAGTTGCACAATTCATCTGTACCCGATGCAATGGGTAATGAGTGATTTAAATGATCATAAATGGGAATCACATTCAAGATCTCCACAGCTACACCAGGGAGAGACTCATTAAGAATGGCTGGCGCCTCGGTAAGACGCTGCAAATAACTTTTTCTCGTCAGAAAACGTAACTTCCGTATAGGAAACATAGTAACAGCAGTTATCATTAGGTATCGTCTCCCTGACTTGAATAACATTTCCAGGAGGGCCCTGCCATCATCTGTATCCTACGACACCCACAGCTGGTGGCAACAGGCTCATCAGAAATGCCTGGAAGGGGGATTGTGCCTTGGAAAGCCCTCCTTCATTGTTATACTGGGATGGCTAGCAATAATGGGTATCTAAGTACCCACTATATTCAACGACCATACCGAAATTTGTCACTTAGCGGTCTTACCCTCTGTATCTCATTAGCATAATAAATAGGCTGTGCCCCTGCTGCAGAATCTATTTAAAATACTTCTACTCAATCATCTGGGATATGAAGCAGAGGTTTTTTTTTCCACTCCACAGCAACGCTTAATATTGATTTTTGTGTTTTCTGAGTATAATTTTTAATAAAAAGGTCACTCCATTTTTATGCACAACTTTGTATGTTTTAATACCAAACATTGATCCTTATGGAATGCATGCCTTTAACACTCTAATTCAGGTAAGATTAGAACGTATTGAACCTTTACCTAATATTTTAGGCGTTTAAATTGTTAAAATATATTTAACAAAATTTACACCGGATAAAAAATCTGTTCAAATTGTTTGATTCATTTTTGCTTATTTTAAGTTATGTTACTTCCTTGTTGGATAGATTGTTTGAAAATTACATTATTGTTTTCCCTTAACAAAATAATGAATTTATCTGAACTAAATTAAGTGATTTTTTTTAAATTTCAATCAGTTTGGGAAAATTGTATTCAGAATTTTGGGGACTAAAAATTGAAATATTTTTGTCATAAGCCCGCTGAAGTGGTTGGTAAGCAAAATTTATTTATAATGAATATTTATTTCCCAACGATTTCTAATGTTTATGAAATTAATGCATTTTTATTACATTTTTGTCTGAATAATTAAAATTGGTTTTTAAATAACGAAATTTATTAAAATTAGCTAATTTTATTACATTTAGAAATTCCACGAGATAATACGACTGTACTCATACAGGGAGCGAATTGAGTTGAATTACAAAGTAATATAACTAAAAAATAATATTTGCTTTCAATTTGAAGCACTAAATAAATTAAGATGCTGTTCTTTTACTTCCATCTCCTTTAATAACGGTAAGACAGTAGGATTTCATTTAGGCGTTGAGCAAACACAAAATAACTGAAATGCTTCCTTTATTTTTATTCCCGTTATTGTCTTTTCTATTCTTTATAAGTGAAACGCACGAGAAAATTCAATTATTTATTGCACCAAACATTGTTACAAAACGCTTCTTCTCTAAGCGATGTGGAATCCCTCGTGATTTGCAAAGAAAGGAAGAAACATTATTAAGGCGTAAAAGGAATGATTTTTCTCACTTCTTTTTCAGAAAAGAAACGAAAACGAATGAAACGAATACATATATGCATATATCTCTTTCCGAGCGACTTGTTAACAAATTTGTTTCTCTGTTTACTTTGTGAAAGCCACGGACGTTTTCTTAGAGACGTTCTTGTGTCAACCTCGACGACAGCTGAAAAAATGTAACTCGCTCCTTCTGTGCTTCTGTGTAAATTGGATTTCTTGATCCCTACGTAAGATTTAAAACACGTTTCGGGTAAAGAAGAAACTTTTTGGAATATTCGAAAAAAGAACGATGAATAAGCACTGCAAGGGAGGAAGGATAGTGTAATGATACACCGCATAAATTTAAAGAACGAAACTCTTTTGTGGGATCCATTTGAATCTTATGTAAAATGGAAAGATTAACTAATGCTAAGTTTGGATAAACAACACGAAACACGAAGAATTTGATTCAATTTTAAGAATTTCAGATATATTCTGCTTTGTAAATAATATTTTGTTTTCATATCAGCCATAAGCATTTATTAATTATTCTTTGTACATATCTATATATTAAATAAAAAATATGTTGCTTGTATATATAAATGTATGTTTATATTTATATATGCTGATTCATATATTTATACATACAAGCAACATATTTTTATTTAATATATAAATATGTACAAGAATTATTACAAAATTCTTTTTGGATCAATATACATAAATAAGTATTTATTTATATATGCTGATCAGTAAATATATTTTTATTGTAATAAACTTCATCAAGATTTGACGTTTTGAAATGTTTAATAATGGCAATTTTCGGTGTTTTCATCTTGACAAAAATTATGCTAATAGTGAAATAAGCATAAAGCATATTCGTCAAAGATTTCATGTTCCTTAATAATTGATAAGTTTTTAGTATAAATTTTAAGCAAATTTAGATTCTTAAAAATCACTTAATCTTCTATTTCCTCTTTGTGAAGCAAGCAAATACTCTGCTCCATAAAATTTCAAATTTAATTCTGATGTTTTCTGAGGAATGGCTTTGAAAAAAATCTTCAAAAATTATAGGAAAATGTACTTTTACCATCCCCACATTGTTTATTTTCCTAAAATGTAGAAATTAGAGACTATTCTGTATAACTGGAATGACCTTTACATTTAATTGTAAAAATTTTTATATTGTATTTTACAACAAAGAGTAATTTCTTAAAATAGCATAAAATGCTCAGTAAGTTCAATAAAATATTCTGGTGAAATGGATAAAACCTTATAATGGTTTCAGGAATACGTCGTAATAATTCCATAATAATTTATTTGACTTAAAATTTATTCAGACATACCATTGTAATTTCATAAAGAAAAGAAAAAAAATTCTAAATATCTTCAAGTATTCTAAGTAGAAAATAACACACAAATAATAATTCACATTTACTGTGATAATTTTTAGTTATTTCATTTTAAAATGCAAACTGTAAGACGAAGGAGTACGCCCACTTAGATTATAGACTTCAAATTTCTTTGGAATTGTTTGCAAAAATTATTTTTTTCTATCGTGTCGATTACTATATATAATACATAGCGTAATAATATAGAAAATATTATTCTTTAACAAATTATGTACATATATATTTACATTATATAGTTGTTTTTCACAAATTTTCGTATATTTGTACAAGAAAACTTACCATTTCTTTAATATAATGTCAAATATTTTTCTGAAATTGCATTTGAGTTAAATAAAAATGACTAAATAAATATTTTTCATTCCTTTTCAAGAAATTATTTCTGTAAGACATTTAATTTCGGAATTCTTTCAACTATTTGAACACTCTGTTTTCTATATTAAATAGGATAGTAAAAGTATAATTTCAGAATATTTTACTTTCGGTCCTTTATTTCTCAAGATAAAAAATATATATATTTTACTTATAGTATTTAATGTTAGTTTTCATATTTAGCTGTGATTTTATAAACTACATTTTTATTCTAATATTTATTTTTATTCTAAATTCAAAAATTATTATTTACAATATGTACATGTAATGCAAATAAATTGCATATATTGTAAAAATTATATCATATTGTAAAATATTATTGCTTAAGCAGCAGCAAGATTCATTAAATTTCCTTCGTTTTGATATTTACCATTCAAGTAAAAACTTCTTAAATATTCTTACCACTCTGACTTTGTAATCCACTTTGTCGTCTCGCGTTGAATTCTGTGTCCGTAAAAGTTGCATCTGAGTTGTTATCTGAAGTTGACGACGAGGAAGGTCCCCTTCTAAGGGAGAGAGACATACGACCTTTAGTCGAACCGGAAATGTTTCCCTGTAGAGCTGTTGTGGAACCACTTCTTGATTCTCTACCCCCTTGAGGCGTTTGAGTTGGCAATGGGGGAGGCTGTGATTGCTCCCTACCACCCACTTGGTTTGGTTGCCGAGGAAGAGAACCATAAGCGCTATATTTTCCTAAGAAAAGAAATGAATAATCTCGTCTAATTTTAAAGATGAAAGATAATATAATTCAACAACACATACATTGTATTTCTCTAAAGTTAAATATTGTTCCTGTTTTGATTCTTAGTATACATCAAAAATGATTAAATCGCTAAGGATTAAAAATAAAAATAAATATTTTATTAAGTAAATGACTTTAATACTATAAAATACCCAATTAAAACCGTGAATCATAAGCCAGAGCTGGAGACTTTGGAAAAATAAACGCCAGTTTAAGTGAGAAATGCTTCGTTTATAAAACATTCGTCTATAAATACATAAAGAAATGGTTGATGAACACAGAGTTAAGCTGAAATAACTGAATTTGCTTCATCAACGTATTCGAGAATGATGAAATGCTTTGTGAACTAGCAATACATAGGCTAAAATAATAGCATTTTGAAGATATTATTATAAATATTAATAAGTATTAGTTCACCTGTTCATATAGGAAAACAGATGTCAATGCAAAATCTCATAAATATCTTCGATAGGAGTGTCGGATGAAACACAACCGCCCATTAAAATGATGGTTCTTTATACTGCTACATTCGGTGTAGCTGACGTGGATCTCTTGTTAATGAGTGGTAATTTTCACTACTGATTTCTTGTATTTCATATACAATTACGTGATCATCAGTATTAAGCAATAAACGAGATTAATGACTTTAAGTTTCCATTTTTTAACGTTTAATCTATAATACATCTCATGGCAGATTAAATGGTGAAACAATAAAAATCATAAAAACTTCAGGCAAATTTAGCGAAGCACAATTTGATATAATTTCTTCCCAAAGAGTTGGAAAGCAGTTGCTACATTATTGATCAAAATCTATTTTGTTATAAATGCGGGTAGATTGTTGATTGAGGTATAGCCTTATGCATTTGTGGTCCTGATGCATTTAGATTTGGTTTCAATAAAATACTAGCATCAAAACCAAGCAACATACATATCACATAATTTAATGAGCTAAATGATTTGGCACAGATAATCCAGGATGTTAAATTCTGAATTTTTTTGGCGATGAAGTAATGTTGCCAAAATGACGCATTGCGACGTGAATGCTAGGGTTATAAAACGTAGATTTTTGTATAATTCTTATGGGTCTCCACATCTATGAAGTAATAAAAGCCAGGTTGCCACATACATATGAAAATCCGCCAAAAATATCAACTAACTCCAAATTTGGTATCCTGCCATGTGTGCTAGTGATTTACATATTTCATTGGCTAAATTTTATGAATTTTATGCTATGATGCACTATGATAGTTGCTTTAATGTCTTGGATTCATGTATGATACATGCAAACAACCGGTCATTCTGATGTTTATTACAGCATCCGTCTCAAAATCAAACATCATGGATATAGCGACTTCGGGAATACCCAGAAATAAAATCTGATTGTGCCAAGTATAAGTTTTTTTATTTTCACAAATTTGGGGCTTACACAGTTGCAGTTTGTTTCCATATTGTTGAATGCTTTCCACTTGAGTGAATTTCACATTTTTGGAAACGAATTTCGTATGTTTAAGTTTAATGTTACTCCCAAATGATTTTTAGTTGATTTCATTTTCAGAAATCAGTGTATTTATCATATATTGCTTTATGTTTCTGCATTATTTAAACAATTTTAGATATTTAAGGGAATATACCTTGAGTAATGATTGGCGAAGCTGGATTGATCATCTGTATGGTTCCAGGTGGATATATAACTTCATTCGCTGAAACTTCAAGTTCACCATCGGATCCACTGAAATAGTTTCTACCAGTAAGTAGTTCCATGCTGCTATGGCTGTAAGATCTGCCATTTCCACTTCCCCTTCCTCTGCCACGATCTGAAATTGTAATTAATGGAATTAAATAAGAGTAAACACGAAGAAATTCTAGGATATTATTTAAAATTACTTTCAATACATTTTGCATTATTGTAATTTCCTATATGAAGTTACGTATATCATTATAATAAAACTGTATCAGTAATAATGGAGTCCATGAAAAGATGAAACAGTTTCATATTCTTAATAAAATTACCAGTGCACTTTTTGAAATATTGAGATGGCAGTTATTTATGATTTACTAGTTCCTTTTCAATCATTCATTTTCTTAATTTGTATATTATCTTTCGAAAAACAGGTCAATATTTTCAAAAAAGGATCTTTTTTGCCATTATTCGTTAGGCCCGTAAGAGTTTCTCTAAAATTTCTACTGTTACTTTCTTGATTATTTAAAAACAATGTTTATTTTAAAATATTTATTACTAATTCCAGTTAATCATTTGATTCATACAAATTATCAATGATTATTAGTCCCTGTAAATGTGATAGTGCATTTTCTTATCACTTCAAAAATATTAAACAATAACCGATAATTAATTGTTTCATTTGCAAATTTGATTGTGTTTATTTTTAAACTAATAAAAATTACATTCATAGAATTTAGATATTTTATTTTATGTATGTATTCTTTAAATTGCAGAAAGCTAATTTATAAGGTCATATGTTTTTAAAATTAAAAAATATGTATTTAAAATTTTATAATAATATCAGAAAAAATTAAAATGTATTTTTTGCATATTATTGCATTAAAACTTGATGCATAAATTTAGAATGCCTTTGAAAATTTCCCACTGAGATATGCTAAATTTTGTTGATATTTATGACCTTTATATTTCGATTTATTATATTTGAAATGCATTAGTTGTTATTTACATTTCTATCTTTGGCAAAAATAACTAATTCTATGAGACTGCTAATGTCTCGAAGCGATAGCTTGGCATTTGTCATGCAATTTCTGTAATATGTTTCATCATTTGTTACATTAATTTTAAACTCTTATTTTACAGTAAATTGAAAAATTTCTCATGGCCATAACATGGAAATGGCATGAGAACATTTTCGCGTGATATTTTTTTCATACAATTTTAATGCGAATCATGAAAACAAGTATGCTTCGATGAACTTAATACCTCATACATTGATAAAGCCTCATCCTACACAGCACTGTGTAAAAAAACATCATTTATTATGGATGCTCACTGAAGGTTGAATTCTGTGAAAATCATAAACAATTGTTTCTTGTGCCAGAAATATTGATGATGTGAGTGTATACTGATAAAGAAAGAACGGCATCCGATATTTCTTGAGATTGAGTATTTTGTTTTACATTGGCAATAGCATCAGTAAGATATTATATGAAAATGTATCTATATGCTTAATTCATGTTTGGTTCCGCATAATCTGACAGAAACTCAAAAGAATGCATTTGCCGATTAGTACAATGAAATATTGAAAATATGCGTTTAATATGCATAAATGCTGTGCATAGCATCTATATAAGGAATGAATCATGGTTATATGTGCCAAATGGATATTAAACCAAAACCAAAAATATATTGTATTGGTCTTTCAAAATGAGCCAAATGCAGAAAATTTGTTTGCGGAAGGAAGATCATCGAATCATCATCGCTTTCTCCCGTGAGCAGCTTTTGTTGGATTTGAAGTTTCTTTGATTGCAGCATCTCGTCAGAGGATATGTATTTCTGCCGTATTACGGTCACGTGATGAGAAGGCTGTTAGGGAAATCCATACTGGTCAATTTTAAAAGGTAGACAACCATTTGTTTGCCAGAAATCATTAAAAAAATTTAAAAAACACAGAAGAAGAGAACCACGACAATGTAAAATTCTACTTATCGATTAAAACAAAGTAATTTATGACTTGACAAAACATATATTTACACGTCATTCAACCTACAATCCTGATTTGCAACACAATAACATTTTCATGCCATCATTTCAAAAATAAATTACTTAGTCAACGATTTTCGACAACCGAAGAAGAGGTTAATGCATTCAAAACAAGAAAGTTTGTGTTTCCTGGAATAGATGTGCTTCCAAAACAAGTGTTTTGGAAGCACATCAATTCGAACAAACAAAGTGCTTTGAAAAATGATTCAAACGCACACATACACGTATTGGTCTTTATTGAAAATATTTCTAAAAAGTAAAACCAATGGCGATTATAAATATTTAGCTATTTGTTATTGGGCTAGAAATAAATAAAATCAACCTTGATTACCGTTATGTTTCTTATTTCAACTGTACAATATTATAACTGTTATTTCTTTCACTTTCACAATAATCGAAATTAAGGCATATTTTAATGTAACTTCAAGACTGAATTATTGAGCAGTGTTTATATATATATATATATATATATATATATATATATATATATATATATATATATATATATATATATATATATATATATATATATATATATATATATATATATATATATATATATATATATATATATATATATATATATATATATATATATATATATATATATATATATATATATATATATATATATATATGTATATATATATATATATATATATATATATATATATGTATATATATATATATATATATATATATATATATATATATATATATATATATATATATATATATATATATATATATATATATATATATATATATATATATATATATATATATATATGTATGTATATATATATGTATATATATATGTATATATATATATATATATATATATATATATATATATATATATATATGTATATATATATATATATATATATATATATATATATATATATATATATATATATATATATATATATATATATATATATATATATATATATATATATATATATATATATATATATATATATATATATATATATATATATATATATATATATATATATATATATATATATATATATGTATATATATTTATATATATATATATTATATATATATATACTATTAAATTTGATAAATAATTTAAATCTATTTTAATAATATAACATTAATATAAATAAATAATATACTTGTGTACTTGTGTGTGCTTACGTACAAAAATTCCAATATTTCTTTATAATGGATAACAAAATGATTTTGCATTTAAATTTAATTCCATACCTAAACAGATTAAAAATATAGTAATTCAGATTAAAGAAAAATATCAGATCAAGAAAACTCTCTTGGTGTCTGCAGAAAAATTTCGATGCATGAATGCATACTTTTTTGTTTCGTTTACATATATCTAAATACATTTATATTTAAAACTTTCTCGTTTCTTTCAACAATACATGTTTTGTAAGATATGGAACTAAGCTATTTGCAAATCCTGATATCAATTGCGTCATAAATAGCCCTTTGAATCATAAATTTAAATATAACTTGTTTATCAAAAAAACCTTAAACTCTATTAATTATAAATTACAGAAATTGCATTCATTGTTCTTAAATATTATAATACAATATATGTGTATCTGTTCAAATTAATTTTATTATTAATTATGCAAATGTAATGCATTAAATATTGAAATTAAATCTCTAATGCCATTTTAATTGTAATACCATTAGTAAACATTTTTGAATTTTCAAAAATAACGAGAAAACAAAAAGCATATTTGATTGCATTTTATAAATAAATACAAATTTAATTTTAAAAGATAAAAATATGCTTTTATTAATAGATTTTACTTAAGGGAACATTTTAAAATATAGAATTAAATAAGAATAGTATTAATTATTGTTAAATACTTATTCTTATTTTTGATTAATAAATTTATCTGCTCTTTTACTGTTTTATTTCTTGTAATTTCAAAATTTTGATGATATTTCTATCCTTTATTATTAAAACATTAATAAAATAATCTTGTTATATACAAAAGTTTCCTATGTGAAATGAATTTTTATGATTTGTTTAAATTTTAATTGTGCTTGGCAATTGATTACTATGAAAGAAATAACAAATTTTATATCATTAAAAATGATCAACGGTCCAAATATATCCACATTTGAAATAAAAATATATAACATAACCAGCCCCGAAATTATTTTTATTATTATTTTCATGAAGAAAATATATACTTCTACTTACATAATTTTACTTGTTTTCTATTTTTCTGTGTTTACATAATGGACATATTACATAAAAGTTTTAATTACATTTGCATATTCAGAATTGTAAAAAGTGAAAAAAAAAGTTTGCTAATTTATGACAAAATCCTTTGAAGAGTATTTAAAACTAGGGTATTGTAAAAATAACTAAGTTATAAATACTTAGGAATAATTTAAATATATTTAAAAATAACTTTTTTAGCCATCATACTTTAAATTAACAGTTTTATTATTGAAATAACCGGTAAAAACTCAGAAAGATTATTTTGATTGGTTTTGAATGATAAATATTTTTGTTTCGGCTTTCACAATCATGTGTTAAATGAAAAAAAAAATTCAACCTTAATACGAATAATATTAAAGTAATTTCAAAAGCAGTATAAGATATGAATCTTTCCAAACAATGAAACTTTTTAATTTGAAGTTGAAACTATTTTCACCTTTCACAATCATGTGATAAACTAAAAGATTTCCAGTCTTGATTAATATTAAATAATTTCAAAAGCAATATAAGAGAGATGAATCTTTCCTAACAATTAATCTTTTCATTTTGAAGTTGAAAATCTTCTTATCTTTCACAATCGTGAGAAATTAAAAGGTGTTCAAACTTGATTAATATTAAATAATTTCAAAATCAATATAAGAGATGAATCTTTCCTAACGATGAGTCTCTCTTCATTTTGAAGTTGAAAAGCTTTTCATCTTTCAAAATAATATGATAAACTAAAAGATTTTCAACCTTGATTAATATTAAAATAATCTTAAAAGCAATATAAGAGCAGAATCTTTCCTAACAATTAATCTTTTCATTTTGAAGTTGAAAATCTTTTCATCTTTCACAATCAAGTGAGAAATTGAAAGATTTTCAACCTTGATTCATATTAAAATAATTTTAAAACTAATATAAGAGATGAATCTTTCCTAACTTAAACTGAGGTTGATAAAAAATTATCTTTTCAATATTGCTTTTCTATTTGAATTTTTTTTATTAAAATGGCTTCAGGACAAACCAATCGATTTAATTCTATGGTCATAATTTTTTTGATTGAAAGATAAAAAACGATTGTACACTAGAAAGTAAATAACAAAGCTATAAAAGAGATTTGTTTACTTAGCAAAGAAATTCATATAAATGAGATTTACAGCCGGATTCCCAAGTATAGATTTTGAATACTTTTATCGCTTACCGTAATGAATAACACATTTCGGTCTTCTGCTTGATCACCAAATATCGTGTATCATGGTCGTTTCAACGTTTCGTTCCTTTCTTTTACTCAGGAGCATCGAGGTGCATGTACCTACTTACAATAAAGTCCGGAATCTTATGAAATGGATCATTTCAGCTATACCTTGTTAGAGGAAATTTTCTAACTTTGGTTTTAGTGTCGGAAGCATATGCGAACTTGTAACATCTCTTTCGGGATTATCTTTTATACAATACTTCTATACTAGAATAAGAATTTAATCTCATTTTTTGATTCTGTCATTTATGGGCAATTTGTGAATTTTTGTATGGGGAATTGTGTTCGTCGTAATGCATGTAAGATTCACATGAAATTATTCCTTAAAGAAAGATGTAGGCAATGAATTAGAGTAGTGGAATGTATAAATGATTTTCCTTCTATATATTTATATCTTTCTTGGAATTAATTGCTGACATTTTTATATGTATTCCTAATTTGTTTCTAAAACAAACAGGAACTTGTATATTTTAATCTAATTTTACATATATTTTTCATAATTCATCGTATTTTCTAAATTATAAAAAATATATTATCAACTATAGAACAATTTTTTAATTTGTTTTAGAAATATTTCTAATAATCTTATAATTACACCAATTTTTCAAAGTACCACTAATAAAACTTGGTACAAAATTACATTTCTTACATTATTAAAATTTCGTCCATATTCCAATATTGAAGTTTCGAAACTTTATAAAAATAATCATGATTAAACTTTATTACAAGATTAATAACTGTTCACATAAAATATATAATATTTGTTTGCTGTATTGAAAAAAATTACAGTTTAAAAAGTTTTGTGAAATCAAAATTACATTTGATTGTTTACTTGAATCACATTAAATTCACAATTAGAATTGATATTTTCTCAAATGATGTAAATCTAATTGATTTAAAAATTAAAGTAAATAATATAACATCATCACACCAAATTATAGTTCCATTTTATAGTAGAAAATTACACGACTTAAATAACAAATATGCAATGTTTAAAAATGTATCTTTGTATGTTGTTATTTTAAGAAAAATTAAAGATAAATGCAGAGTTGAATATTTCACTTAAAATATCCATTCCATTCATATGTTAGTTGCAAGAAAAAGAAAAGTATTTTTAAAAATGACTGGAGGCCAACAAATGAAGTCAATTTTAAACTCAGATAAAAATGAAAGATAAAATAAGATTATGATTTAAATTTCGGTGATACGAAAATACCTAGAGAACAAAGATTCTTCCTTTTTACACGAAAATTAAATTCAGAAATGGAGTCCATCTTGTTAAATTATTCCTATTCAGCATTTGTTCAGCTTGCATTGTTCTCTGCTCCTTTGTCTGTGCTTAACGATTCGCCAGAGTTCGCAATTGAATAACGCCATATGTCAGAGTGAGTGTTCCTTGCAGAGAGAGACCCAAATCAAGCCCTGGTGTTCTCAAACTTTTCATGTTTCTTAGGCAATCGAATTCCATTAAGATTTCGAAAAATATAGGTTACTAACAGGCATGCGTAAGTTAATTTTTAATGGCCGAAAATACTTACAGTAAAATGTTTGAAATGTTAAGCCCTTTCTCATGCAGGAACGCAATTAATCAATTAAGTACCTGAAAGTATTTCCTTTGGAAACACTACGGATAATACCATTCTCTTTTAAAACAAGTTTCTCTCCATGAATAATTCAGTGCAGATGTGCTCAAAATTGAATGGACTCGGGCAGTTTGATGTAATTTTATTAATTATTGCTGAAAATGATAATAGTAATTGAATATGTCATTTTATGGTTTTGGTGGATAATTAATGGGAAATGAAACACATCTGAGTAAAAGGAATTTCTATTTTCAAGAATATATGTTCCACTGTAGCTATAAATATCATAATTTGATGTAAAAATACTATAATCGATACAACTATACTATGATTTTATATTTTCCAAATCAATGATTGGAACATATTTCAGAGAAAGTGATTTGGATAATTATTATAAAATATTATGAAAGTTTTTATAGGAAATGCACTTTTTACTCCTTTGAAAAAATTAGTCGCATTCAATTTATTTCTTTAAATTGATAAAGTCAAAAATAATCAGTTGCAAGAAACAGAAAATATACAAAATAATTAAGTATAACATTTATTTTATTTACATAAGTTTTTGTTTAACATTATTTTATGAATTTAATGTATCGATTTCATTTAATAATTGTTTTTATAGCTTAAAATATTCATGCTTCTATCCGAATCACCTACCATTATTTATCTTATGATAATATTTAATATTACATTGAAATAAAATTACTGAAATTTGAAAGGATTCATGAATGTAAGTTTTACAGTAAATATTTATTAAAATTTTATTGAAATATAAACTAAAATTAAAATAAACTAAAATAAAATTACCCTTATTAGATATGTATTAAATATATACAATGAAGCAACAATTTAAAAGTTTCATGACTAATTTCTAATCGTATTTTAATCTGTGAAAAGAGAAGTAATAAGACTTTTCATTAAATCCATTGCTTAATAATTTTAAAAACCAAAAATCATACGAATATACAATGTAAGTTTTGAAATCTAAAAAACCAAAATTCTTTTCTCTAGGCATCCATACACAAAAACATCGTGATTAAAACTTACATAACTCCTTATGTAAAGAATAATAAAATGCTGATAATGCAGTGTATTAAAATGCGGATTTTTAGTGATATGCATTTGATTTGAAGCATTTAAGGATAACACTTGATGTTCCTTTTGATTTTTTACCCTGTAACATAACTTATAATAATTGTTATTTTATCACTACTATATAAAACGTTACCTTCACAATATCAAAATAAAATGCATAAGTGTAAATGAAATAATATTTCTTCACTGGAAATAAAATAGTTTAGCCATAAAAATACGAGATTCATTTTATACTAACAAATACTTCTTTTGCAAGTTATGATTATTGCTTTCAAAAGAAATATATATTTTTAAGATATGTATTCTCATATATATTCGAGGACTATTGATTTAAAAAAAAAATGTTTATTTTGAAATATTCTCTAACATCGAAAAAAATCCTAGAAATGATAAAAAAAATATAAAAAACGAAGCATGAAAAATTTTATAGTCGTCTTAAGAAAACTTTCTTTCTCGTAGCATGTTCCATAAAGCGTTAATGTGACCGTCTTATTTTTATTTTATTTTATTTACAGAAGGCACGGAGAAAAAAACTCGAAGAAAAATCTTCCCTATTCTCGTATCATATTTGTGGAAATATGCTGCATTTGTCGTACTTTGACAATCGCAACTCGCGACATATGGTGAAAAAGATTCGAACAATGGGGGCGGCGCCCACAACTCTAACATAAGCCTTAATGAGCTGTGAGGCATCCTGACACCTTCATATTGCCAAAGATTTTTCTTTCTAGGAATGTGAAGAGAAAAAGTTTAATCATTTTCATTGACAGAACTAAATTTTAATAATGAAAGCATTAAAAATTAAAATAATAATAAATAATTTAATAATAACATAGATTATAATACATATAGATATATAATAGAATTATTAATAATGAAAATAATTAACTTGAATTGAAATTTTGCATTTACACAAGATTGTTTCCGGTTTTGGAATAATTACGTTATTATTACAAATTAAATTTCCCATTTTAATATTGATTTTGAGAAAAATATATGATTTTTTTATTTAAGTTACCTTTGAAGAATGAATATCAGTAAATCTGCTGATTGCAATATGCAAAGTAACCAGGATGATCCGTTAAAACGCAGAAAAATATTTCATTTCTCAAATTACACAATTAATCTCCAATTAACCTAAATAATCGAAACTTTGCCTGCTAGGTAATCATCAAAATGAAAATAAGACATTTACGGAGAAAAAGAACAATTATATCCGTACAATTAACTAATAAAATATTATTCGTCTCTCTTTCAGTATTAAAAAAGTCAAGTTAATGCAAATCAGTAAATTAATTGTTAGAATCAATACCCAGCAAATTAAAAATTATATTACAATGAATCATATTATTACAATGATGAAAATAAACAATGTCATTCATTTTCTGATATCAGTCTTGATTTCGAAATTTAATAGAACATATAAATTCATCTGCTGATTAAGTAGTTAATATGCGCAATAATGGTTCCCCAGCTTTTGAGGTAACATATTACATAATGAATTTTTAAATTTTATAGATGTGATTAATAAATACATTACAATTTGAGTGGGTGATTAAAAAATGTAAGTAATTTAATACATAACTATATGTTTAGAATTCAGTTAATTTTAAAAGATTTCTAATAAACAATACACAGAATTTGAAAAAAGGATCAGTATTACTTTAAAAGTATGGTGCCCATTATTTTCTTTATTTGGAAGTATATATTAAACACGAATGTGTTTAGTGATTATTTTTAATTCAAAACATTTTAATGTTAAATGTAGCAATCATTTTTCTAAAAATTGGTTCAACAAATTATCAATTAAATTTTTAGAAGCAATAATTTTAAAGCTTATTTGCAAGAAAATCATCCATCTTAATTGATTCAAAATAAACATATGAAACTCACTGCTGAAAGTATTCCAATTATCCATTTAAATATTTTCTAAATGTGGAACCCATGTAATCATTTAAAAGTAAAAGGGGAATAAATCT
Source organism: Latrodectus hesperus (assembly GCA_037975125.1). NCBI lineage: Eukaryota > Metazoa > Arthropoda > Arachnida > Araneae > Theridiidae > Latrodectus > Latrodectus hesperus. Next base: position 4,212,635 of record CM075852.1, on the reverse strand, counting down.
AATTGCATAGATCTAATAAAAGAAAAATGGTAATTATAAATTCATGTTTCTTTATTCAAGTATTTATTATCTTCTAATTACTATTTATTCCTTTACTTTAGCCTTGTAAAGTAAATTTTGTAAGATAATAAAGTAAATATATTGAACATAAATAATGCTGAATTATGTTCATATTCTCTTTTCAGGGTGGTTTAAGGAACATTAAATATCCAAAATAAAATTGTCAGTTTATATTTCCCGCAGTTTTAAAAAATCAAAGTGATATCTGAATTAACTTTCTTAAAAACAGAAGATTATCAAAATTGATACTATACAATGAAATGAACTAAATCTTTTTTTGTTAATAAATTTATCATATGAATTGCTAACTACAACTTTTTTAAATTAAAGCTATGTATCATATATATTTTATTATTAATATCCATTCTGAAATGTCTGATTATATTGATGATATTACATTGTAAGAAAGAAATTATAAAGAATGAAATATTTTGATTTTATATATCTATATCTATATCTATATATATATATATATATATATATATATATATATATATATATATATATATATATATATATATATATATATATATATATATTATATATATATATATATATATATATATATATATATATATATATATATATATATACATACGAATTTTAAATAAAAATAAATAAATGATTCATTGAATATAAAACCTAACTAATGCAAAGTGAATAATTAGATCACTGATATTTAATATACTTGCAAAAACATTAGAAGCTAGTTTTAGTAAAAAAATTTTTATAAAGAATATAAAAATGTATTTTCAAAACAAAGAAATATATTAAAGTTGAAATTTTTCTACTTTTCACAGTAAAATAATATGATAATATTGCTAAAGAAACCTACCGTATTTCTAGCTTTTAACAGCAAATTGGGTTTTATTAATAATTTAACTTTATTTTTGTGAACATTTATGAATGCCTAGATGGTTTAATTCCAATGACAAGAAAAAGAGAACATGATAGTAAAAAACAAATACAAATTCTTTCACTTATTTTTGGTTGGAAATCTTTAAATACAACCGATTTCCTTCAATTTCTCATGGATTTACAAAGTATCATTTTAATATTTATATTCCGTAAGGAAAATACTGTTAAATATATTTTCAAAGTCTCAGTTTCATCCATAGAAATCTTCTGAGAAAACATCCTTGGTACACCACATCATTGCAAACAGATTTCAAAGGATATTCTCTGGTAACTGTATTAGGTTTCAAATGTATATATCATATAATGCCGGTCCCTTGTCATCCGACCAACAATCTTTGCCTCTGAAAAATATTTCTTTAGCTTGGCGGATATATATACATACATATATATCGACAATCCCTGGATAGCTATTGTTTTTCCTCTCTGCTGATTTTTTTTTCACTTTGGACAAAACAAAACGTCTTTTTACAAATCGACATTTTTGTCTTTCTTTGTTTTGTTGGTATCTGTCTCTATGTTATATTTGTTTCTCTTTGTGATACCCAAGCTTCAGTTGAATTTGAGCGAATTTCTGTTTTTCTTTTCATTTTAAGAAAGTCTTTTCAGTTGATAATATGTTTCAGTCGTTACATCGAAGGCATTTCTTCTAAGTTGGACTTCCATCAACATTTAATGTTCGAGTGTATGAGTTATCATTACAGTTGAAAAATATCTTTGTACTCTTTAGATTGTTATAACTCACTGACAAAAAAAATAGGGGGTCATATTACACTAGATTTCTGAGCAATATTTTACTTTCTGTGTAACTGAGAAATGATGTATATAAATAATAAAACATGCTTTTGAAAATATGTTAATATTTTTAAATCCCAGTCAAAAGTCTTTTTAAGATGGTTTCAGGAAAAAAATATTATTAGATTTTGTATTTGAAATCATATTTTTAATAAATATTTTGTGTTGGATTGCACAGTCACGTATCTTTAATTTGAACATTCAAAAAGTAATTTTTTTCAATAATTTTTAAGAATTTTTAATTAGTATTTTTTGTCATGGTATATGAATTTCTAGCAATGTTTTTTTTATATTTCTAAATAAAATGATATAAAATTTGAGTGAATATTAAGTATTTATTGCTAATTTAATACGTAATCAATATGTTAATTTATAAGTTATTTATAGAACTGAAATAGATTATTTCCAGTCAGCCCAATAGCTAAGTGGTTCGCTTTCACAATTTCTAAGCTGTTGGTGCCGGGTACGAACCCCAGTTCGAGCTTAGGTATTCATTCGTCTCTCTACGTTTCCTTGTCCTTTCTGATGTGATAATGAATGAATGTGGTTCCCTCTATAAATGAATTTGTGGTGGAACGACGTGGATAATGTTACTTTGTGAATTGGTTCACTATTGCCTATTGGGTAACGCTAAATAAATATCAATTTCCGACCTTGTTATCTAATGCCCACTGTAAGGAAATAAAAGCATATTTCAATAATATTATAAATTCATCAACATAAATTTAAGTAATCGAAGATGTTTTCTGATTAATAAGCTTTTTTATATTCAAAAATATTTTTAGAATTTTAACAAATTTGCTCTCATTATTTTCAAATGATTATTGAATATTTAAATTTTGTAACATGACAGCAAACATTAACACAGTAGTTAACATTTACCCTCTATATTTTCGTAATTTCTATAAATAAAATCATGATAACTTAAATAGGAAAATAATTATATACAGAGAAATATATTTTCAATAAAAATATAGCTTCTCTTAAAATTTATATCAATTTTTTAAGTCTGTAAGACAGCTGCAAAATACAGCCCTTTATATTACGTTTACAAAATATTTTTAAGAGATTTCAGATTAAAAATAATTGTAACTATTTATCCAAAATCTTACTATCCTTCATTATTTGCATTTAAACAAGCAACAGAATTTCCTGTATTTCCATTCTGTTAGTGTTGTATCAGAAAAGTAATGATCATTTGAAGGCTTATACATAGAAACATTTTTATTGTAAATAATATTACATCATTTTGAATATTTTTTTAAGTTCAAGAAAATTGTTTATCCTAAAACTTCTTTTATCTAAAATGCTAAATATAAATTAAAGCATTTCCGCTAAAAACATATTTCTTAAAATACTCCAAGAAAATTAAAAATTATTGATTTAATTAAAATTATTAAATCTAAAAATATGAAATATTTTTAAGTCTAATATTGTTATTCTTTATATATTTCTATATTCTTAGTTCATTTGGATCATTTTATTTTAACTAAATAGGTATTTATTTGTTTTTAGTTTAATTTTACTTTGTACCAATAATTATTTCAAATATTCATAGAAATTAATTACTCATATTAAATAAAATTTAAAAAAAACATTTTGTAATTTCCTTTAATCAAAATGACATTTTTATTAAATAATCGATAAAACCTCAATACTTTAAAAATGTATGGACAAGTTGAAATTTATCAAAACACTTAAATGAATCTACTTCATCACTTTTATGAATCGGCCACTAACATTACTTTCCGATCATAGGTCAATCAAATTTTATGCTATGTTAAAAATATCAATTCACTGTTATTTAATTAGCTATGGGACTTGTTTAGTATTCAGTTGCAAATCATTGTTTGTTTTTGGCAGATCGGCTTATTCAAGTAAACACAGAAACAATAAGAAAATTTGTATAGGAGTGGCCTGAAAGACTTTCCAAGCGCTGTTGCGGAAAAGTATTCAGAGGAAAATAGGAAAATTCCTGAAATTCCAGAGCTTGAATAATAATCCTCCGGAAAATGCGAACGTGGCAAACAGATTTCTCTTTTCCTCTCCAAGATAATATGTGGAATAAGAGAAAGAAGAGAAATTTTTGTTTCGGGGGACATTTTGCGGGATTATTTCCGCAAGGTATTTTAATCAGTAAAGTTTGTACGTGGCATCTTAATGGTTCTGCCTGTTAAGGAGACATTACTTTTATCTAAGATTAAACTCATGGAACTGTAGCTGAATTTAAGAGAAATCTACCAGTGTAAATATCTATTTGGCAATTGAAAAATTTAAATTTGGCCATAAGTGCTAAAAATCGTTAGCACATATGGGTAAATTCATATTACATTCATATACTAAATATTGGATAACAACTATAAGATATGATTATATAATATTAGATATTTTCAAAAAATATTAATACTACAATTGATCTAAATACGAAAAGTATGTACTTTTTTAAAAGTCTATTACTGAGGAAATAAAACAGAAATGAACAATTTAATATTGTCAAATATGAGGAATTTACTCTCCTAAATATATATGAGCTAAGGAATAGGATATTAGTAATTGCAGATTTACCTAAATACAGATTAGAATACTTTATAAGTTAAAACTGCGAAGATATTTAATAAATATTTTTCACTCGAAGTTAATAAAATCAGAAAAACGTGGATGATGACATTATATTTCTTATCTTATATATTATGAAACGCAAATATCTCTCTTATGTATAAAGTTTACTTGCTCAAAATCATTACTTATAAGGTTTCGCGTGACTATAATCTTAAACAAGTATTATTGTTTTTTATGTACTTAGTAATCTTCCTCAAAACATTTACGATTTTGTAAAGTATAGCTTGTAAGAAAAAATTTATCAGTAAAACTGACAAAACAAATATATACGTATCTTGTTACCAATTACTGATTCATTTGGAATTGTGGTTTTTGATTATTGTTTGTTGATTCATTTGATTTATTACATATTTATTACATAGTTAAAGGAATAAAATGTTGTTTATTAAGAACACTGAAATAAAATAAGTATTTATAACAGAAATAAAAGTTTAACCTAAGTCTTATATACATTTAGATATAAATTATCATTATCAAAGCATTTGTTTCTATTATGCAATGCAAATCTACTTTATTTGTAATTATTAATGTAAAATAATTATGTAATAAAAATTTGGAGAATAGATATGAAATTAAATAAAAATACTTATAAATCTAATAAATATTTTAATGCGACTATTTTCATGTTACAGAGAGTTCACGTATTTCTTTAAATATAATACGATTATATAATGAAACCTACTAAAAACTCTAAAACTTATAAGCTTATCTTTAAATCCAGAATTTTCTAGAACAATGAAAGATTGCTTGTTCGAAAAGGATCCTAGTCATTGTCAGGCTTCACTAAAAGCAAGGCACAGCATTGATCTTCTGGATTGTGTTCTAAAGGTGGCGATTAAACCTCGCAGTTGAGAACGGTATTTTGCTCTTAAAGCAGCAAAGGGTAAAGTAGTTCGATCTCACTCTAACCTCTGTATCCCCCTTAATGCCTAGTCTTTGCGATGGACGATAGAGGTGGAAAAAAGGGGTTTTAGCTAGGACATCTACCGAAAAGAAGAGAAATTGAGTTTAAGATTTAACGATTACTTTTATCAAAGGCTGCTATTTCTCTTTCGCCATCCGGAATTTTTAGGCTTTAAATTTGTATTTTATAGTCAATAATCAATATATTTTTGGAATGGGAAGGATATATATATATATATATATATATATATATATATATATATATATATATATATATATATATATATATATATATATATATATATATATATATATATATATATATATATATATATATATATATCAGGGATGCACAACCTATGGCCCGCGGGTGAAAATTGGTCCGCGTCGCCTTTAAAGTTGGCCCGCGAATGTTGTTAATAAAATAAGACTAATTTAAAAAGAAATGAGACTCTTTCAAATAAAAAAAAGAAAAATCTGATAGGAAAACGATTCTACATCAGAATAAATATTTTACATTTGTGAGCAAACTTTTTTTAATGAATTTAAACAAATCAAAAATAAGAAATAGGATAGCAGATGAGAACCTTTCTTCTGTTTTAGTATTGCCACAACGAATCTAAAGCCCAACATAAAATCAATAACTTCAAATATCCAGTCATAGCCATCACATTAAATTTTACTAATTTTTTTCAAAATTTAAATTGAATTCTTTGTAAAATTAGCAAAAAGTTTTCTCCCGTTTTTCAATTTCAAGTTTCTTTTCTGGAAATAAAGTATTTTAAGCATATCTATATTGTTTGTGTTTTATTACTTTATTGTATAATGTTTTCATGAGCAAATAAGTAAGTTAACAATTACAATTCACGGGTATTGCCACAAAAAACAGTGTTTTCACGTTTATAACATGTTTTAACATTTACGTGCTGCTTCGGCCCTCGACATCATTTTTTTTCATATTTTGGCCCCTCATTCTAAAAAGGTTGTGCACCCCTGATATATATATATATATATATATATATATATATATATATATATATATATATATATATATATATATATGAGACGTATACTATTTTTAATAGTTCGTGAATGACTGTATTTCAAAATTGTCGAAGAATTTAACGAAAAAATATAGTAACGCAATTTATAACTATAAAGATATTTTCATATAATTTTTCATTTAGAAATAATTTGCATGTATCAAAACTTATTCGTTAATGTGATTGCATAGAATTATAAAACTAATTTTTTATTCAACTCATTGTGATATGTTTAGTTATTGATTTTTAAAAGCATGTTCCGTAGAATAATTTTGTGATGCATAAAATTATTTTACTGTAACTTGTACTTTTTAGTTTATCGGAACTAAAAAAATTAATATACTATTAATTTTGAAAATTATATAATCATATTCTGTATGTTAAATTAGTTTTCGAAGATCATGGAAATTTAGAGAAGAATCTGTAAACATTTAACACACTCCTTAATCGTTTATTTTATTCTCATTATAATTTAAAGTATGACAGAAAATATATAATATGTCTTATTTTGAAATAGAAAAATCTAATATAAAATCAGTCTTAATAATTATTGAAAATAGTCTATGCCATAATATTTTTTTCTATATTTACTTTTCTTATGGCAAAGCCTTATAGTGCATTTTTTCTCATATTCACACCAAAAAACGACTGAAAATAAAATATATATCTTGCAAAATGAATTCTATTGTTGAACTATTCTAAATTTAAATCAAATGCAGTTATTTCTTATTTATGATGTATTATGTTATTGTATTTTAAAAGAAAATACTTTACAGCAATCGCATGTCCTGATATGGTAATGTATTCAACAAGAAGGATGGAACGGAAACATTCTAAACATCTTATACGAACAATTAAGAGAGTATAATCCATCACATTTTCAATATGATTGAGACATTAGAATTTATTAGTATTATATAAAAGGCATAGTTAACATCAGAAACATTTTCTCAAAATGACTTTTAAATAAGATACCTTCAGCTTCTTAAGGATATTTAATATGATTGATAACTGTATTTAAATTAAAACAAGTAGTGCATTTAAGAATAACTTTTTATATGTTTGAAACATCATTTAATACATGGTTTTTTACTTTTGAAGTCCCGTTGGCAGAAACGGCTTAGGCCTAATTAATGAATCCTAAAATGCCCAGCAAGGATCTGATTTTAGGTGGCTAGTAATGATATGTTCGTGATTAATAGCCTTCGTGAGCTGCGTTGCATGTTTAAAGAGATATTGAAATTTACCTCTTTTGTGCTTTTACATTCTCTAAGCGGAAATGAAAACTGTGTTATCTTTCGTTTACCTAAAAACGTAGCCATGGTAGATCACTTTATATATCCGGTTATTTGATGGAAATTTTTGAAGAGTTAATTAGAAAGTCACTTTAGAATTTTTGTAGTATATATATATTTATACCAGATATTTAGAACAAGATTAAGATGTTCCTTTCTTAAGTTGTTCATTTCGATAAGATTATAAGAAAAAATATGAGCTGAATTCCTAAGAAACATCAAAATTCTTTACCGCTTGGAATAAGTCATTGTTTAATGCTAAAACATATTTAAATAACGCAACATTCTTATTCATCAATTTAAAGAGTTGAATCATTTGATTGATATTTTTTTAAAAAAATAAAAGTTACTTCCAAGCTATTCAATTATATTAATAATAAGTATAAATTAGCCTATATAAAATTTGTTATCCAAAATCAAAAACCCTAATTCTGTAAAAGGTCTTCTACAGATATTTAAGCAATTTTTGGTACTTGTTTGTAATCTGTTTTAATCACTTTTTTAAATTCAATCATTAAAAATTATATTTTTAATAAATCCCTTTTAAAAAATCAATTTAAATTTTAATCTAAATAAATATTAAAAATATTTTTGATGAATTATTTTATCATATAGTTTTTTTATTGTATTCTGTTTTGAATCATCCGTATTCTTTTTGAAAGTACTGAAACTAATAGGAATCAAGACCTCATCAATTAGCTGTCGTCATCTGTACTTAGATAACAACATGATAAGTACAAATGATGGAACAAGAACAACCCAGTTTCTTTTAAGCAAATTTTTACGTCGTGCTTTACATTTGCAAGTTTTGTTATTGGATGCATTAATATTTTTTGGATTAATAATAGTCAAATTGCTCAACAGGATTTGCATCAAAATTTAAAAAAAAATTCCCAACCATAGCATCCTATGACTCTCCATAGCTGATATATAATCTGCATAACTCAGCTACTTAAAGGCGATATAGATTTCAAAATTAAGCATTGAGCTCCGTACGCGATTATACCTAGCATTATCAAACTTTTTCCTCAGTATTTTGCACTTAGGGTAATCTTAATGAAGAATAGAAAATGTTAGATAAAATGAGGCAAGTACTAGCAAAATTCAGCAAGCAATTTTGGTATAATTGTAAAAATTAATTAATATTAATAGGAAAAATTAATAATATATGTGACCATAGAGAAGATTTATTCTTAGGTCGAGAATAATACACTCTTAATTTATTTTTAATATTTTACCTGCTGTACAGTTGAAACCACATTTTTATTATGTATGAGAAAATCTAAGTGATAAATACACTTTTTTACTTAAAAAAATAAAATACCAAAGTAAATATAGTTTTAAATAATTCAGAATAAAATACTATAAAAAATTAAATGTTCAATTTTTTATTAGAATTTAAAATTTTTATCTGAAAAATGGTTACTTAAATGAACAATATAAGAAAATCTTATATTATTAATTTGGTGCAATACCATATAATGTAGTGATTATAAATTTCATGATCAAAAATATTAGGTGTCGGAATGCAGAATCGGGTAGAAAAATTTTTGTTAAAAATGTCTAAGAAGTAGCCAGTATTATATTGTTTACTTGTGCCAAATTATTTAATGATATACCTTATATGTATACACACACACACACACACACACACACACACACACACACACACACACATATATATATATATATATATATATATATATATATATATATATATATATATATATATATATATATATATACAGGGTGATCCAAAAGTCAGGACGAACTTTAAAAATGAATAATTCGAAAACGAATCACGATACAAAGATGCGGTTTGCACCAAACGGATGGAAAAAAACAACCGGGTTTTGTGTGGCAATGAAAAAAATAATTCTGTTGGCGACCAACAGATGGCGCTGTCGGATTTCTGATGTAGGATTATGCAAAGCAACAAACGATATAAAAAGAAGCAACTGCAGCAGGTAATGGTAGTCGAAAGTGGTATGCATCGAAATGCTGTCCATAGTTGAGAAAGCCCTCTTAGTTAAACTGTTTTATTAGAATTTGGAAAGTGCCATTGCGGCATTGCGAGCATATCGCTACATGAAGGGTATGCGAGATAGCAAAGGACCAATAACGTCTTCTGCATTGAACAAAATTGTGAAAAAATTTGAAGCTACAGTTCTTTGGCGTCACGTCAAAGAAGTGGACGTCCCTCAACTGCAGCTGCTGTTGCCACGACAGTGGAGCAGACGATGCAAGCCATGTCGGCTGTTGCTGCACATGGGGAGTGCAGTGCTCGAGAAGTTTCGAGGCAGACAGGAGTGTCGTACGGAAGTGTCTGGAGAGCGCTTCGAGTAACTTTGCAACGGTATCCCTACAAGTTGCAACATTACTAAAAACTGAAACCTCCTGACTTCGACTCTCGCCGACATTTTGCGAATTTGGTCTTCAATAAGATGGAAGAGCAGCACGACTGGCTTCACACTGTGCTTTGGACAGATGAAGCACATTTCACACTCTCTGGCGCTGTTAACACCCACAATTGTCGAGTGTGGACCACAGAAAATCCACATGCATTTGTTGAGGTACCCTTGCAACAGCCTAAAGTGACAGTCTGGTGTGGCTTCACTGCTGATTTCATAATTAGTCCATTTTTTTCGAGGAAGTCACACAGACAGGTTTCCAAACAGTTTCTGTCACCGGTAAGCGATATCTATCACTGTTACAGAACAGCATTATTCCTGAACTGCAAGCGCGACAGGCACTCCAAACAGTCACCTTTATGCAAGATGGAGCACCACCTCATATTGCTCTGCCTGTGCAACTCCTGCTACGCTCAACATTTGGGGAGGATCGTATTATCAGTCGCTACTTTAATCACGCATGGCCTCCAAGATCTCCCGATCTCACACCCTGTGACTTTTGGCTGTGGGGCTTCTTGAAGTCAAAAGTGTACAGCGACCAACCGGCATCACTAGCAGCACTGAAAGATGCCATCCGCCAAAATGTGTCTGCTATAACGCAAGAAATGCTACTAAATGTTGTGAATGGTGTGGTGACTCGTCTCACAGCTTTACTTCTGAATGATGGACAGCACATTGAACATTTACTGTAGTAAGTACTAATTAACTGTAATTAATCTGACTTCATTAATCATTGTTTCATTTGTAAATCATCTTTTGTTGCAATAAAACACTATAGCGCCATCTGTTGGACGCCAACAGAACTATTTTTTTTCATTGCCACACAAAACCCGGTTTCTTTTCCATCCGTTTGGTGCAAACCGCATCTTTGTATCGTGATTCGTTTTCGAATTATTCATTTTTAAAGTTCGTCCTGACTTTTGGATCACCTGTATATATATATATATAATGCAAAGTTAGATATACTGGCTTCTTTAAGACTATGTCTTGGGCCATTGCAAAAACGCCATAATTTGTGCCAATGTGGTCAACACCCCCTGACGAAGCTGGCCATATTGGTACTTTATTCCATTTTTATCTATCTTTCTTTGATATTTTCTTTGAAATTTCTTCCAAGTATTTTCAATATAATTCTTTCCATTTGGTATTTTAAATGTATTGTTTTCCATTTAATATTTTCAATGTACTATTCTCGATTTAGCATTTTTCATTGTATTTTGTTTCATTGTATTCATAGTATTTTATAAAATATGCTATATATATATATATATATATATATATATATATATATATATATATATATATATATATATATATATATATATATATATATATATATATATATATATATCACGAAACTTACACCCAATGTATGGATATTTTATTATTATTAAGAATCAACATTTATTTTTACAATAATTTAACAATGCCTAACTTCAATTTATATATTTACGAAACACTTTTATAATGAAAACCATAATCCATATCATGTTTTCAAGTTATCGAATCCAAAATTAATAAATCATTCTGAATTATGGCCAAAATGCATACCGATATGCTTTCTAGAATCGGGAGCTCTGTTCTCATCGTAGTCTTCCTCAGGACCCGGGTACCTGTAGGGTCTTGCATCAGCATGATGATGCTCTTCATTATCGGAGCTGCTGTAGTCTTGCCATTCCTGGCTGCGGTGGCGTCTCACTCTCGAGCCTTGTCTGTTCAGCCGGCTACTCTTTGTCAGACCTTCCATGCAGATACTGAAAATAATGAAGAAATTGTCAAAAATTGTATTCTCAAGTGAGTAGCAGTTATTTAATTAATTGAGTTTAGAGAGTTTATGATTAATAAAAAGAATGGAATGTTCAAAATCATGTTAGGATGAACTGGCTAAACTGAGTATTACGGTCAGACCTCAGTTTTACCCGGTTTAGATATAGTGCCGGAATTTCAATACTGTCTTTTATATTCGTTTTGTATTTCGCTGTGAATTTAGCGTAGGAATTTCAATCCTTACTTGTACTTGGCGAAAAAAAATCCAAAAAATCGCCAAACTTCGACCGTATTACTCAGTTTTACCGGATGAACTAATAGGCACTCATTTTGAAACCGGCATTTGATTTGCTTACATGAAATTTTGGTGGGACAAATTAAGGTATTAAGTTTTTCGAGCATTTTATGCTACCTTCAAATCTTGCTACTGTACCACAACTCTTTAATCGACATTAAATTTTTAGTAATTTCAATTGAAGGAAAATATTTTACTTGTTTATATGTATTATATATATATATAGAAGAATATATAGAAGAAATAAATGTAGAAGAATTATATATTATACATAGAAGAATATATATTATGTATAGAAGAATAATAAAATAATAATCTCTATTACTCTAGGAAAAAGCAGGGTGGTGATCATTAAATTCTTATTGTAAACTTCAATTTGTATTTCCCCCAAATTCTACTCAAGTAATGGCTATATGTATTTTATAAATCATGACATGAATTTATTATGTTTGGAAAATAAATATTTGAAATTATTGTAACAGATTTTAAATAGTCATATTTTTATCACTTTATTGAATTAATCTAAGCACTTTAGTTTTCTTTGTTACAAACTATTATCAAACGTTGCATACATGTATGGTTATATCACATTATATTACAAAAAATGAACGAAGTTAGTAAAAAGTGTTAGATTCATGTTTAAATCAAGTATACCTAAATATAAAAGCTTGTTAACATTTTAGCATTTTATGGATAAAGGTATGCACGTTAACATCGCATCGAATCTACATTTCTCACTAATTAAAAAAGAATGTTGTGAAAAATGATAGAGGATAAATTTTAGTCTTATAGTAAAATATCATAACTTATGCTTAACGGCAACGTTTAACACTTTCTCATCTTTACTCAGATATAAGCCTCTAGTAACAAGATTATAGATGATATAGTGGTAAAAGAATAACCAAAACTTTTCATAGAATATATTTTTATTCTGATGAAGGTCAACATCGAGAATTATTTTATATTTGCTTAATATAATTATTTACAATTATTGTTGACATCTACAGAAAAATATCGGCTATTTTCAGATATTTATAATTAGTTTTTTGATATTGTTAGCTAAATGTATTTCGTGATATTGTAATAAACTGAATAAATTAAATTTATGAAGCTAGGACAATATCTTAGATTTTCCATCGCTTCTTAGATTATCTTTGTGACTTTGCTCTAAATCTGTACTATTATTTATCAAAACTGAAATAAATTGCCAACCAATCAATATTTTCGCTTTTTTGTTGATTGTTATCAATATTAATTGTTTGAAGACAATTAACAACTGATATTTTGCATACAGAAAAATATATTTTGATGCTAGCTCATTCGCTACGATGTTTCTCATACCACACATTTCATAAAAGTAAATTTTTTATTATTGCACGTATTCATAAAGTATGTTTAGTCACTTTAAATGCTCTTAAATATATTTTACTACTAATTGTTATTTATATTAACGTGATTCTATTATAATAATTTTTCTACAAAATAGTTTTATACCAAGGGAAAAATGTCACTGTAAAACATGATTATGTTTAAAACATTTTCGATTGAATTTCAGAATTAGTAAATGTTAATTACTAACATTATTTTAATTAAATTGAAATAAAAATTAAAACAACACACGTATTGTTTTAATTTACTTAATTAATCATAAACGTTGCAAAATTTATTGCCTAACATCAATGCGAAATTTATTTTCTTAGCATGGTAACTTTCAGCCAAATATCTTTTCAATAAACATTTTATCTTCAAAAACATGTATGGTTACACATTATAGTATTAAATAACAGGATTTAATCAACACTTTTGAACTTAAAATCTGAAATTCTCATTATTATTCAGGAAGGAAATTAAAGTGCACATAACATGTTATTTTATCTAAAAACCTATATTTTTCCGAGTATCAAGCAAACATATATAAATAATTAAATGTTTACTTCAAATATGTGATTCAGAATTTACCGCTAACGAGACCTGTAATAAGTATTTAATTTTAATTAAATAGAAATGTGGATAAGTAATTCAAAAATTGTATTTGTGAAATTATCATAAATAATGATTTATTTTTTTAATAAAAACAACTTTATTAAGCAGAGAATTTGGATTTTATGTATTTTCATTGTTAGATTATATGTCAGCTTTCTTAGACTTATTTTGGTTCAGAATTAATTATCAGCAGAAATATTATTATATTACACAATCACTTATATTATTTTACATATTCATGACAAAGAAAGCACTTAAATTACATATTATTTTCACACAAATCATAATAATTTAAACAGCCAAGCTATAATTTTTTAGTTTCCAATTTTTTAATATTCTTAAGTGTTTTGAGAACGCAAATATTTCAGTTTCTTTTTACTAAATTACCATTTAAATGCATCGTTTTCTGAAGTGTTGTTAAAAAGAATTTAATGACAAATGGACAAAAAATATACGACGTAATTATAGCCGGACGAGTACAGGGTGAGAGAAAATGACTGATTGCATTATCTTTTAATTTTGTCCACAATTTCCCCAATTAAGTTAATTTAGTTAAATGCTACATTTGCTTCAGCAGAAAAAAGTCACGCATTTTTATTTTGCCTCAAGAAAGAATTGGAATCAGTTGAGTTCAAACGACTTGTTATATACAAATTGTTTCTTATGTTCATTTATCCTTCAGAGAGATTATGGGAAATTATTGCTCCTATAAAAACAATTTAAAATAACCTATATGAAATCAGAAGTACAGAGTAATGAACAGTACTCTAAAATTATTCAAATTATAAATTATTTCTTATAAAAGTTAAATTTGAATTCACATTAATAAACAACAATGCAATATTGTATTAAGATAGGCGAATAGGCATAAAAGGAAGGACTATGCATACATATATATATGCATATATATATAAATATATATATATATATATATATATATATATATATATATATACATATATATGCAATAAAAATAATCATTTAATACTAAATTTTATTTTTTAAAATCGTTTCTGAATATTAATCAAATACCACAAATCTCTATGTATCGTTAATCAAAATGCAGA
Source organism: Latrodectus hesperus (assembly GCA_037975125.1). Taxonomy (NCBI): domain Eukaryota; kingdom Metazoa; phylum Arthropoda; class Arachnida; order Araneae; family Theridiidae; genus Latrodectus; species Latrodectus hesperus. The sequence goes on along the minus strand of CM075852.1, from coordinate 4,197,482 downwards.
AGGAAAAGAAACTACAACAACAAGAGCTATTTTTAAGCGGGTTCTCTGAATTTGAGTACGTTGCCATCTAAAATGTGATGCTAATTCTCGTGAAAATAACCTTACCTTTTACACAAATCTATTTTGTATTCGGGTGGAATTATAGTGGATTTATTGAGATACAGTGATCATGTATGCTTGAACCAAATAGACGGTAAGTAGTCTCCAGTTTATTAACTATTAACTAAGTATTTGAAAACTCTTATATTTAAAACACTTTTTTCATAGTGCAAAGGAGAAAACCCGATAACTTCAAACCATCCACTATGAAAAAAGGCAACATTAATCTTTCTCTTGGCAAAAGTCGCTAAGATGAAAGCCAGGAACCAAAAAAGCTTGGTTATATTGTTAGGCTGAAGTGGGTTATAAATAGGATATTAATAAACACAAAAATGATGGTTGATGCATTGATCGTATTCCAATGGATATCTATATACATAAATCAATATTGTATTAACTATGTATTTGTATTTAGGGAATATGCAATGTTCTTTACCCTTTGGTATAATGGATTTAGTGAGAGCTTAATATGGTGTAGCATTTAGTAATCATTGATTTTTCTATAATCTCCATTTTATGAAACATTGCAGCATACTTAAAACACAATCAACATAAAGATTATAATTTGATTTGTTATTTGGATATATTCGTAAACAGTTTCGTACCTGTAAAATAATAATCTTTGACATTAAATGTGTAATAATTTTTAAAAACTGAGATTTAGAATTCTGAAATATATAATTCTTGAATTATTTAGGCCATTTAACCATGTAAATGTACTTTAAATTATTTAATATTTTAAATATAGCATGAAAGGAAGGATATGTATATATATTTTTAAAAGTGGTGTCTAGGTATAGTAAAGTAGCCGTGTGCGCTACTGAATAAAACTGACTATTGCGCCACCTCGTGAAAAACTGCGGAGTTAGCATTCCTATCTCGAAAACGGAACGAGATAGAGAGAAAAAGTGATATACAAAGTTGTAGAGCATCCTCGATTTAGTACGAAAAGATACCTTGTAGGCATTAATGTGAAGAATACAACGGTTAAAACGCGCATTTGTTGTTTCGTGCTGTGACGCGAGAAAACGATCTAAGAAAGAAAAAAAACATATAGTTACAATAATATACTTTATTTAAGATGTTCAAACTTTTCTCACCGATAGATTCTTAAGATTAAACAACGGCAGGTTCTCCACAAAATCAGGTATTACCTCCTGTACCAATTGTAAATATCGTGCACCCGTTAACGTACCATTGTAAAATATTGGGCCTATCAGCTTGTTATTGTTAATTGCGCACCAAACGTTAATAGCAATCCGCATTTGATGTCGAACGTCGACGAAACATTTAGGATTTTCCAGCGCCCAGTAATGAGTGCATTGCCTATTGTACACGCTATTCCGTAAAAAGCATGCCTCATCCATCCACATTACATCTGCCAAGAACGTTGGCTGGACCTGTATCTGGTTCATGACAAAATTGCACCATGCATAGCGTTGCTTTGTATCCCCGTCCATTAAACCTGTTTAGGCGTTGGTCGGTATGGATGAGTACCTGATTCGCTTAGGATTTTCCAAACCTGACTTTTGGAGAGACCACAGTGTTGACTGATCTCTCTTACGCTGCATTTCGGATATGCGAGGGCATTTGCTAATACCTCATCCGGTTGAACTTGTCGTCCTACCTTAGCTGGTCTGCCAGATCGAGGTAGACTAGCAACGCAACCTGTTTCCCTAAAACGCTTTACAAAAGTTAGGATGGTTTGATGAGAAGGATGCGGGGGCCTGCAGGGAAACGTTGGCGGTACAACCTTGCTGCTGATCGTGTCTTGCGTCGACATTCACCGTACAGTAAAACCATCTCACAATACTCGGTCTTTACCATTAGCATTAACATACTACAGCCCCAAGAAGATGTCTCTTTTATAGCTCTCTTAAGTGAACAGGCACGTTTCTTACGTATTTGCATACTGCTTACAAATTGTTGGAATTATTTTTCGACTTTTATTCTTCCCATTTCGAAATAAAAGTGAAAAATGTAATCACGAAAGCGATTTTTTGTTTTTTCAAATATGCACACGTACGATGTGCCACGTCACAGCACGAAACAACAAATGCGCGTTTTAACCGTTGTATTCTTCACATTAGTGCCTACAAGGTATCTTTTCGTACTAAATCGAGGATGCTCTACAGCTTTGTAATTCACTTTTTTTACCTATCTCGTTCCGTTTTCGAAGATACGAATGCTAACTTCACAGTTTTCCACCAGGTAGCGTGGTAGGTAGTTTCATTCAGTAGCGCATGGCTATTTTACTATACCTAGACACCACTTTTATGAATATAGTAGCAGCCGTTCCGAAGTTAAGAGGGTGGCAAGGGACTTTAGTGGACATACTGTACACACACACACACACACACACACACACACACACACACACACACACACACACACACACACACACACACACACACACACACACACACACACACACACACACACACACACACACACACACACACACACATATATATATATATATATATATATATATATATATATATATATATATATATATATATATATATATATATATATATATATATATATATATATATATATATATATATATATATATATATATATATATATATATATATATATATATATATATATATATATATATATATATATATGCAGGCATGCATGCATGTGTTATTAAACACTTACTTAAATTCAATTTCATAAAAATTATTCAGAAATAGAACTAATAAAATAATAAATATCTAAGTATATGATTTTTTTTATTTATTTTGAAATATTAATGTATTTATTACTTACCTAAAATAATAACAATCTTACTATTTAAAAATAAATTATCTGTTTAGGCGAGAATTCTACATAATTAATAATATAATTTTATTCTTTTATTGCATAAGGAAACTTGATGATAGATATATAAAACTTTATACCAGTTAATAACTCTTTAAAGAAGACAAACTTCTTTTTATAAATTATATATGATAAAGCAAACAAAGTTAAAAGTTTATTTTTAGTTTGAAAGAATAATCTAATCAAATAAAGCATATTGATTGCTTAAAAAAATAATGTGTATGAATAGAAATATTTTTCAGTTTAGAAGATTTTCTAGCTTTATTGCTTTGCTGATTGACATTTTCTAGAAAAATGTTACAAAATGAATCTAATTGCTTCCTTATCCAAACATAATTTGATACCTCGTTTATTAAAATGTAGAAGAAAAAATGGGCTTTTGTCATCACTCATTCTACAATGTTATGTAAGACTCTTTTTTTTTTAAATAAAACTGTAATAAGAGATTAGATTAATTAAGTTTGTTAAAAGTTAAAATTTAAAAAATGCAATAAATATTTTTTTGTTAACATAACAAAAACTAAATTAAATCAGCAAAATATTTTAAAAAATCATGCATATTTAAATTTTTTATTTATAGTATGGTTTAAAAGAAATTGTAATATAAATAAATATCCATGTAAAATAATTATACTGGTTATAAATATATTATTATTAATAAAAATAATATAATATTTTTCAATAATAGATAACAAAATAATATAACATTGAAAAAAATTATGGAAACTCAAAGAAATTATTTAAATGTAAAACTGAAATTTTCACGCAATAAAAATGGTTAGATTTATCACCTTAGTAATAGTTCTGGAGAAATAAAAGTATTTTTGATATAGAAATTTAAGGTTACTTTAAGGTTAGTATTAGGAACTCACCGCTATTTTGTGTTTATGTAAAATAGAACTTTTTCCTTGTCTGCAAAACATGGTTATCTTTCTTAATGTGATATAAAATCACTAATAGTCTGTTTTTTATTATATATTTTTTATATGTTATTTACCAGCAAAATTTAGTTTAAACAAACCCAGTGAAATACTGACACATTTTTGGATGAACAGATTTTTGCGTCAATAACATGAAAATGGTTTTTAGAGAATGCAAATATTCAATCCAAATCAAATAAAATATTTTATATGTTTACATAGCATCTGATAATCACATACCTTTTTTGTAAATATTTCATATAGAAGAAGCAATGCAACACATTTGACAAATGAGATATTTTGGGTAGAAAATGGAGAGTCTGTGATTGAGATTCACGAAATAAGTATTTTAAGCATGACATATGTATGAATTATGACATAGTTTCAAGTATGACATCATAAACATAGCAAAATGGATGCCATCATTTTGGTTTCAAATATTGTTTTGAAACTATTGAAGAAGTGATTTTATGAAAATTAAGATAAGATTCAATATCATTTTCCGAGAAGTGTCAAATTGATTTGGAATGTGATATTTGAAATTCTTTCTTATATAGAATGAATACGATTGAAAATCAATTAATGAAATTATTTCCCTATCACCCGTAAAATCTTTCTCTTCACAAAAATTTTGTAATTTTGTTTGTATGTACATTTTACTATTACAAGTAAACAAGTAGAAAATGAACAATGGTGTATACAGAAAAAATGCAACGGTTACATTAATTGGAATGCCAATTTTATCATCCTCAAGCAATTGAATTCTTGTTTCAAATTTTATTTTCATCTTTTGGTGATCCCTTAATTTTAAAACATTATGCTGGAAATCATGTACATATTATCTTGTTAAATTAATACTTGATTACACAGTACAAGAATACTAAATGCGAAATACAGGATTTTTACTAAATATTAATGATGGCTTGGAATAGCTAATAATGGACACATCATTACAACAAATCATTTCCACAATACATTGTCAAATAAGAGAAAAATGAAGCGAAATCATCTTGTAAACTGTTGGTAAATTGTAATTAATAAATAAACTTTTTGAGATGGTAATATGTATCATAAATATTACAGATAACCTAATATTATACGTTAAAAATAGATGTTAAGGCAATCCTAGAAGATAACGAAGAACTAACTGCTAGTTGTATAAAAAAATCTTGCACCATTTTCACTCAATATCTTTCTATAACTTTGAAATTATTCGAGTTATTCAATGAAGTTTAATTTCACGTCACTTTCGAAGCTCTCATGCAATTAATTTACTTGCATTTTATTTGCTATATTCTATTTCAATAATTTTAACATCCACTCATGATTTTGCAATTAAGATGTATTTTTATTCTGTTGAAATTCATCAAACTTTTAAATTCTTTAATGATATGTTATCCCTGGTTCTATAAAACAATTTTCAATAATGAGATAATGGCATGAATTTAAGAAAAATGAATATAATATTTTTAATACAAAAATTAGAAGAAATATTAAATTAAAGTTAAAATATTACTAATTTTGTTTAAATTCTTCAGAAATTTCTAAATAATTTTAAAAACTTCAGTACGAAAATTTTTATTTTTATTGTTAGTTTCATTAATTTAAAATACTTTTTTTAATGTGTTTACTTTAGTAATGAATAAAATCAATTTTAATCAATCCTTATTTATAACTCTGCCATTCTTATATAATCAATCATTTTCATAAAATTATTCAATAAATTTCATTTTTAATCTGTAAAAGAAATCTTTCCTTTAAGTAATTAGTTATCGATCAAATTATCTTGATGGTTGAACTCAAAAACATTTTTAATTATTCCAGAACTGTGTGTTTCAAAAAAGTAAAATTACAATACATTTAAAAAAATTTTCGAAAATTAAAAAAAAAATATTTTTTTAAATAGAAATATATTAATTTAAATAATAATTTTCATAAATATATAGAAATTTTTAATACCAAATTTTTTAAGCATATTTAAATTTTTAAGAGTTTTATTAAATATTTAAAATATTAAAAAGGGGTTAATAACTATTATGTATCTAAATATTAACTAAATTTATGAATGTTAATAATTATTTAATGGAAACACAGTAAATATTTGATTTTCCTTTAGTTATAAATTACTATAACTTACTTTTTATTTTAATTATCTTAATTATGGTGTTAAATTTATTTTCATTTTAATTAATCATTTTTGCGTGAATGACTTCTGCCAATATGCTCTTAAGCTGCTTTATGCCTTAAAATATAATATAAATTGAATACAACGCATATACATAACTCTACGCAACACGAAATTTGAATACAGCAATTGTGTCCGTTAAGTAAAGATTATTAAAGTATTGATTTTGAAACAAATTATCATAAAAACTTAAATTAATTACCAAACTTCGGATATATTTTAATGGCAAATTATTTCTAAGTTTATATAAAAAATCTTAATTGCACTTCAGTAACATTAATAAAAAAACATGAAATTCTTAGTTTATTTGCATAATATTATCATTAAATGAGACTTGAAAAAGTTTGTGGAATGTTTAATTCTGTAGAATATTAAAATATATCCAAAAAAAGCAAGTTTTTATTTTTTGATAGTAATTTTGATAATAAATTCTTTCAAAGAAAATTAGCTAAATTTTTTTAGTAAACTATATTAATTAAAGCAATAATTTTTTTACGTAAATGGCAACATTTTTTATCATAGATTTTGATAAAAAAGTTTATCGTAAAGCGTTTTCAAATACTTGAAGATATTGCAAAAAATAGCAGGAGAGACCATACGTTATTGATTGAAATATTTAAAAAAGAAAGCTCTCACTAATGAAAAAATCAATATTTATTGCTGTAAGAATATTTTCGTAGATACTGTCAACTTAAATGATTTGTCAATATAAATTCAGTGTAACCAATCAAAATATTCAAGTTCGGTTAAGTATCACAAAAATCTATAAATCTTAAATAAATGCTGTTATGTAAAACTGTATTTTTTCTAACAATTTATCACCAAAAATAATTGTTATAATAGAACTATTTTTAGTAAGTAGTGAATATTATTAAAACAAGAATAAAAATTGTCAGGCAATGTTTTCTATATTATGATCATGATATATATATATATATATATATATATATATATATATATATATATATATATATATAAATAATAAAAATATTCACCATTATTAAAATTTTAATACATAATATATTTTAAGATATTATTTTAAGTGTAATAGTTAAGAATTTTTATTTATATCTGCTTTAAATCTTTAAATTGAATTTCTGCACAAAAAATCTTTTGTTTAATAACGTGATTCCACAAAAAAATATTTAGAATTAGAATATGAAAACCAGCAAAAGGAAAGAAATAAAAAAATTATTCACTAAAGTGTAACAATAATTAGAATTTTAAGCGGCGTAAAATATTCTTTTCACTTGCATCACTTTAAATATTTTTTCAGAAAAAGAAAATGAAGTTGAATTGGTTAAATTATCTTTTAATCTAATGGGTTTTCAAGATGCAAAATGCATTCTTCAGCTCAAGCTGTGTCGAATATTACAACGTTAATTGTTATACTCTATTTAACAAAATTAGTTTGAGAGAGAATCGTAAAACTTTTTTTAATTAACTAACTTCATTTCTAGGTTTTGTTGAAAAGATCATTAATTTTTATTTTAAGCATATACCGTTATTGTTTTTACAGCAGTTTAAGCGTTCTGCTACATTAAGCGATCACGAATAATAAAATGGTGAATTAGAATATAAAACAAAAACAATTTCTCATATTCTTTTCAAGACATTTTTCTTTGTTTTATAAATTGGGTTTTTGAAATTTAATTTATTGTTTAATTACGAAATGATGTTTGCATTCATCTATAAAACATTCTGGTTCTATTATTTGTAAAAAAAGATTTTCTTTATTGTTTTATAAATGCACTAAAATATTTTGAATAGGATTATAAGGGGATGGATTATAATTTACTTTAATTTTTAAAAAATATATACTAGGAATATTTGTTTTTGATAAAATTCTTAATTATTTATATTTATGTATAAGATATTTTGAAGTTTAAAAATATTAGAAATATAGACTTAAATTTGTCAAAAAAAAAAGTTACTTTACATTTTGAAATAAGAAACTTATTTAATAATATATTAAATACAGCTATACTAAATGATGAAAAATCCGAGTTTATAGAGATAATGAACAATAAGATGCGACGACAATGTTTTTCATTTAAGCAAATATATTTAGGAAAACTAAATACGCAAAAACATTTTTAATTAACATTTTTGCTAACATAAATATTTTAAATTAATTTTTAATATACTTTTTAACTAGCATTAGCATTTTTAGTATTATATTTAGTTGTGCACAAAACATTTTTAATATTGAAGTAAATACTTATATTAGCTATTATTATTTAGTGGCATAAGGAAGAATGATTTGAAAAATGAATAAAATTCGTTAAAAATATTGGATTATGTAAAGCATTTCTAGTTATCTAAAACATGTAATATGTAAAACATATTACATTTTTCAGATTACTAAAATAATAAAGCTTTAAAATACTTTATTAAAATGTGAAATTTATGCATATATAGTTTAGCATTTCAACAAAATAGTTTAAGGGTAATATAAAAAGCAAGTTATTATACAAAACATTATTAGAAATCAAGGCCAATCTACACTTTCAAATTTTCTGTCAGATTTTATGAATGCTTTACTTCTATTTTATGGAGTTTAAAAACTCATAATTCTTCTAAAAAATCGAAATTGCAAATAATAACAGTTTTAATGAGGTTTCGTGTTTATATGAAAGCCATGAATTCGTAAATATATGAAATTAATATTTACAATGTCGAAGGAAGCTATTAAAAAATAGTAAAGAAAATCTTCATATTTATTAATTATTAATTAATTAAGTACATTTATTTACATAATAAAATTTTTCAGTATCTTAAAATGCGATTTAATTTTTAACATGAATAATTTTGGCACAAATATTTCTGGCAAATTAATTTAATACATAAAATATATTTAATAATCGAATATTTCATTAGATTATGCCACAGTGGTTAAAATTATTTGTCTGCTTCATGTATATAGTTGCTAAAAATTTCAAATTAAATAGAAATGTAATACTACAAATACTACAATGTAAAATCATTTTTTTTAATTTTTGAATTCTCATTTAATATAACAAAAATATTTTAAATATATATTTCCGAAATTACATTTTTTAATGAAAGCTTAGTTTGAAATGAGTGCACCTATGTTTGGATTTATGGAATATGCATAAAAATGAAAGAAAATAAAAAAAGATCCCTTATCTTGCAATGTGTGTGAGCAGTGTTGTGAAATAATGTAATATCTTTTATTAAAACTATATAATTTATGATAATATAATGAGTAATAAGTTTATCAAAATATTTGATTATGTAATCATAAATGAGTTCATTAAAATATTTGCATTTCAAGAAATATTATACAAATATTTAGGTAATCGAATAAATATGTTTTCTGAAAATCATTCTTGATTTTTTTTCTGTTGCTCTCATTTGAATATATTAAAAGTTTTCAAAAATATTATGAAGGCATTGAAGATTTCAAGGAAATTTTTGTAAATGGATTAAAAGTTACATAACTTTCATTTCGTGTTAAAGTTTCATCTTTATTATCAGTAAAAATCTCATTCATTTAAGTCAAATTTTGGAATTGAATTCGATTTTATCAGTAAAACAAGTGATTGTTCCTGAACATAGCTTTTACCAAAAAATGTACTATGAAATAAATTCATTTTTGAACCGAAATAATAATAATTTTCCTAAATTAATGAACTTTACCATTATCAGTCAAACGTTATAAGAAAAATTTACTGCATATTTACAATTCTATAATAAGTGCATAAGTAAAGCATGAGAAATAACAAATGCCAAATGATTTGCTCAAATGTTTTTAAATTTAAGAATGCATTTAATATGAAACTGTTTTAATGTATTAAAAAATTAATTATTAATTATGTGAAATTCCTATTCCAGCAATAATATAACATGTTAGTTTCCTATCACATCAAGTATATTAATTTTGATTTTGTTGCTGAAGTAAGCACTTTGATTTCTTTCTTTCTATAATTAAATTAAATTAAAATAACCATATTTGTTTTTTTATGTTGAAGTAAAAGTTTTGATAAGCATGCTATATAAAATATTTCTAAAACGTCATTAAACCGCAAACTTTACAGACACAACGAATTTACCTCTAAATACTTATATATCCATTAAGTAATCATTGTTATTGGAAATGTCTTACATATAAACTTGCATCAAGTGAATAAAATATAAGATTAATTTATTAAAATTATAGAAAACGGTAATATTTTCTAGGAAACATAAGCACATACTCTTAAATTTTCAAGAAAATATATAAGAAAATTTCACATTATTGTGTTTACAATTTACACCAATTTAATCTCAAAGAAGAAGCATTTATTTATGTATTCCTTTTGACTTATAGTTTATAACGTTACTCTCTCTCTCTTTAAAGCAATGTAATATAGCTTAATTAAGCTAACAATATTCTAATGTTCTCCCGGTTATATATGAAAAACGATGAATTATGTGAAAATGTTTCAGCAAACATTTAAATTTTCTTTCAAAAAAAGTAGTTGCAGTTTTAAGCTCAAATGTTTGATGTTTAGTCGTTAAATATAAATAAATATCCAAAAAAATGAACAAAATAACGAGAAAATATATTAAAACAATGAAATTCCCAGGATAATAGTCTTTAAAATAAATGAAAGATGTAATATTAAATTTTTAATTCACACACTGTTTAATGATTTTTTATTTAATAAATAACTCTTGAACGTGAAACAATGATGCACAAATTCATAAGATAATATGATTTTTCTGTTCATTTTAGAACGTTTTTTTTTTTTCAAATCACAATGCAAAGTGTAACACATACTGTCTACATTATGGGAATGTTATGGGAAAAATTTTATTAAAACAAATTTTTGACTTCGTGAATAAGTTGTTTGTGCCTGAAAAGGAAACAAATTAATATCAAAGTAATTCTTAATACCACTTTTATTATCTAATTCTTAATTCATAATATTCCCATGTTTCAAATTCACATTCTTCATCAAAATAATATTTCAAATATTTAACTTTACGAATTTTCTTTAACTTTTTGAAAAATTGTCATACAAATACAAGATTGTATTGATTAAAGACATTAATATATTTTATTTAGGATGTTATTTCTATTATAAACATTGATGTTAACGTGAACTTTTGTGAATAACTTTTTATTTTATCATATGAGGAAATGATGTATTTTAATATTGATATGACTTTTGAAATTGAATCTTTATTTTTAAACGTTATATGTTCAACCTAAGGGATAATTTAAAACAGGGACACTACCTATCTATCTATCTATCTCTATGTATATATATATATATATATATATATATATATATATATATATATATATATATATATATATATATATATATATAAATATATATATATATATATATATATATATACCATTACATATTTTCTAGATATTATATAAAGATGCATGTATATACACTTTTTTATTATATTTATCCATAGTGTCACTTGTATTTCATATATCTAATGATATAGCTACTGTTTTACATTGATAATAAAATAGCCTTAATTGGTTTCAATAGAAAATCATCTAAACATTAAAACTGTAAGATTATATTTTTTAGAAAATCACATAATAGATATGATTTCCAGCACACACAAATTAATGCAATACTGTCTATAACTTCATATACAAATACTTATCTGAAACAGTTTTGAGGTACCAGTAGCTAAAGACTTGCAATGCTCATTAATTATATCTTACTGAGAGATTTATACTATCGAACTAAGAATAGTTTAACACAGAAAATAATTTAAGCAGTAAACATTAGAGTTAATACAACGACATCATTGTGTTATGATTTTAAAATAGGATTAAGGAGATTGTCATTTCAAAATTTATACGGTTTGCATTTTGAAATAAATTTGAATTTGTTTTACTTTATTCAGATGTCACAGAAGTCTTTAAAATGGAAAACACACAGGAAAACCACTGTCACCTATATTTCAGGATAAACTGACATTCGTAAAATATTAGTGGATGATAATTAATAAACCTAACAAATGATATGGAAGCAACTTTGCATGCGCATAAAGTTATGTATGCAGAATTTCATTTGAGAAAGCTAGTTTAATGTTTGGTTGCTAATAATTTAAATGAGCTCCACAAAACATTTTATTATTATTATAGAAATATTAAACTACTCCTAATAGAGGTCTTTGATTTAATCATTGAATCGTATCTATGATCTACTTTACATTTTATTGCTTGATATTCCCAACAAATAAAGGTAAGCAAAAAATGGGTTTTGAATTTAATTTACACTCATGTCCATACATTAAGGATAATGCTAGTTCAGGCAAAGAGAGATGCAGAAGCAAAACAATTGTGACTTATTTGAAAAGCCTATACATTAAACAAAAGGTAAAGAGCAAAAAAGATGCTATATGCATGACATCATTTATAAAAATGGCGATTTTTACTCTTTGAATCAAATTAAAAAAATAACCTATTTACAAAAACCAATATGACATGGTTTGTATGATGATTAATACATAGTATGCCCCCAAACGATGCAAAACAAGCCGTACAAAGCCTAGGCATGCTGAGTATCAAATTATCGATCTAGTCTTAGGGAATATTACATCACTCATCAAGCAATGCTTTCCGAAGTTCCGGTAGACATGTGGGAGGGGATTGACGGATTGCAAATCATCGGCCAAGCATGTCTTAAACATGCTCTTTTGGATTCAAGTCTGGTGAGTATGCTAGCCACTCCATATGGGTGATATCCTGCGATTGAAGGCATTCCTCTACAAAATTTGCAGGGTGAGTACGGGCGTTGTCATCCATAAGCAGAAATTCTGCACCCATTGTGCCGCGAATCAAACGTACATGTTGCACTTGTTCCAGAATGATATCCCTGTAGATGTGGCCTGTCATAGTTACATTCTGAACATACATGTTAGTTTCTGAACCCAGAATAATTCCTCCCGAAACGAGCAAAACTGCTCAACGCCTCGATGTCGTTCAGTGGTGTTTTCTTGAATTTAACCTGGACTCGTCGGATAACAACACACAAGACAACTTTTGCGGTGTCCACAAGGCATGCTCTCTACTCCAGGCTAACCACAGGCGGTAAGTAGAACACATCTAACAAGCCTACGAGCATATAGACCAAAGTTCCCTAAGCCTCTGTACACTGCCTGCCTTGAAACTGTCGTACTAGTATCTGAAGAGAGCTGATGAGAAAGGTCTGATGCTGTGCTGTGTCTTTTTCTTTTGGCCGTAACTGTCAAATACCAGTCCTCATTCGGCGTTGCAATTTGGGGGCGACCCGTGCAGTAACGTCTATTCACATTACCATCATCTTGGAACCGTTGCCAAAGCCTGGAGATGACACTCTGGGTGATTTCAAGTTCCCCGGATACTACCAGCTGGTTATGTGCACATTCCAGACGGCCAATAACTCTACCACGTAAAACATCATCCAAATGCTACCTTTGCGCCATAACTATGCGGTTATTACCCTGAAAGGCTTTAAAAGCGCTTGTGAACAATTTTACTTCTTAGCAACCATTCCTTATGTACCTCTCTTTTACACTCTAGTCATTCTGACGTACTATCGGCAACATGTGGTGGTGTCTTGTAATTTGCATAAACCCTGAAAGGCTTTAAAAGCGCTTGTGAACAATTTTACTTCTTAGCAACCATTCCTTATGTACCTCTCTTTTACACTCTAGTCATTCTGACGTACTATCGGCAACATCTGGTGGTGTCTTGTAATTTGCATATTATTCTTCAAGATGTGTGTGATAATCCTACATGTGAAATTTTTATATTAAATTAAATTTCTTTGTGGTTCTGAATTATTCTTAATTTACGGACATGAGTGAATATAAATAAAATTATAAAATAGTATATTTAAGTGATAACGAAACTTTCTATAATTTCTAATTACCTAATTTTTGTTTTCATATAAGTAAGTATTTTAAAATCAATGTAAGATATTTATTTATCTAATTTTCTTAAAATATTTTCAGTGCTGATATTGTATATATATATATATATATATATATATATATATATATATATATATATATATATATATATATATATATATATATATATATATATATATATATATATATATATATATATATATATATATATATATATATGGTAATTTACTTATTATACTTGTTTATCAAAGAATACGAAACATTCTTAATAGAATACGTCATTATTTTCTAACGTGCAGAACACATTTAGTACATTGATGTTTCCGCTATCATATATTGGATACTAATAAGGTATGGTGGGAAAGCCTTTTAATAATTACATGCTACTCATGAATAATCAATTGATTGCGTTTATTCGATATATCTTCAAATATATTTATCGCAAATAGTTTCAGGACCATCATAAGTTTGTTAAATGTACATGATTTCATAGATATGTATTTAGATCCTCAACTTTCTTCTTATTAGTGTTTACGTAAATCCTTAAATACACATTGAATAAATTATTATTCAATAGAATGTCATTCAACATATTTGTGTAAGTAGAATGCATAAGAAATAATCATGTTATATAAATATGTCTTGAATTAAGTATTTTATCGTATCAGTATATGTTATGAGAACAATATGACAGTCTAAATGCTTAATAAAATATTAAATGTCATTTTATATAAAACTATATAAAATATTTCGCCCTTGTTAAAAATACAGAATTATCATATGCTTGTGAAAATTAGTTAAATATTAGACAAAACACAAATTTATTGACTCATGATGGCAATATTTTTATAAGAAATGACTGCTGTTTCTTTAAAATAAATGTGAAATTCTTAATCAAACAACATTATCGAATGTCCCATTTTAGGGGATATGTCAGCCAACAATACTTGTCGCTGCCATTTCGTGAATCCCCTATTTAAATAAATACAGAAAAAGAAATAAATTTCACCGAGACTTATAACAATAAATGGTATTTTAGTAAAATTAAATTATATTTTACGAAGAAAATTTCAGCGTGAAGACAACTTCAACAATTATTTGATAAAATGCATGATTATTTTCTATTTTTTTAAGGAAATTCTGACCTTTTGAAATTAATTAATTATAAATTTCTATAATGCTGAATATGGAAAAATAATTCAAACCTTCTTAATTTTATGCAAATGTATTTCTATTTATGACAGAAAAGTTCCTTTTTTTCAATTTTCATTCACTTACCATAAAGAAAATAAATGGTACGTTGGAGCCATCGAATGCCAAAAACAATATTTGAAATGAAAACTCACATTTTATATCTTTTTATACGATGCATAATAGACAGATAAATATTTGAGTCATATTATTTGCTATATTTAAAAGTTTTATTAAAATTTATTTTATTTAAATTTAAGAAAATAACAAAATGTAGAATTGAGGCTTTTGTCTTCAATTAGAACAGCTGCAAAATATTAACTGAATCAGCAGACTGTAATCTGTTATACTTTAAATATTCAACAGTTTATCACCTACAGCAAATGTTAAATGTTCAATAGGATACCATTCATGCATATGTAATCTTAACTATCTGCGTGTAGACAATGTAGTCCTTTGGTATTGCGAAAAATGCAATGTTACATTAAAGGACCCAGTTAAAGCATAAGAGAGTTACTAGTACTTATTGAAAATCTCTCTCTGTCCCAGCTATTTGCTCTTTTTATACTCTTCTACTTAAACTTAATTATATTGCTTGCATATTTGTGTTGTAAACTACTTATATCGTCTGCTATGACCATCATAAAGATAAATAATTTGTATCTTTACCAGAGTTACTTGGAGTGTTAGGATAACCTATCTTCACAATTTTATAGCAATATTTAACTCATGTCATCGCCCATAGTGAAAATTTTGTAAATGTTTTGTTGTTGATGTTATTTTTCTGTCAAATTATTAATTTCAAATATTAGAGACCTATTGAAATTCAATTTTGTTATCAAATTTCGTGACAATTCTGTCACACCAGATGTATTACGTGATGGAGCTATACCTGATAACCTAAGGTACAGACCAGGTGTTCCATTGCGTATGTCTATGTCTATGTCTTCAATTATTAATAGTTTTAAAGGCACATTGAAACTAATAATTTCTTTTCAAAAGGTATAATAAATTTCTTTTAAAAGTTAAATTAAATGAATATTTATAATAGTGTTATATATTGCGCATGTGTTGCTTAAAATCTAGCTTGAATGAAACAATATGTTAATTTTTTTTAAATTTTCTATATCAAGTTTATATGCAATTACAAAATGCATCACAATTTACAAACTTATATATATATATATATATATATATATATATATATATATATATATATATATATATATATATATATATATATATATATATATATATATATATATTAAATGAAACTTGAAGAAATATTGCATTTTCAGAATTATTTATCGCAACATTAAATTTGAAAATTAAAAAAATAGCGATATGTTCTTTAAAAGAACTAATCCGTCATTTAAAATTTGATAAGAAAGAAGATTTTTAAGCGGATTATGTCCGTCCTTGAATAGAGACAATCAAGAACTTTTCCAAGCACGCGATAATCTTTCCTAAGTGAAATCGGAAACGTGTGAGTTGCTTTTATATTATAATTTTACTTACATGGAGCTAGAGTGAAAACTATAAGAGTAATTTAAATAAGGAAATAACTCTTTCCCTCTAAAGTCAATGGAGATTACAACATAATTTCAACGATGTTAAATGAGGAAACTTTCAAATGCTCTTATTTCTCATAGACTGACTGCTTTTTCCATTCATGCATGGAATCCTATTGCATATATGTGTGCCTTCTTTTTAAAAAGTACAAGCGTAATACTCTAAGCAAACCTTATTTATATTCCTCCTTTGAATTCACACCTCATTTCAATAAATAATTTTATTCTCGGATATATAATTATTACCTTCTTCTTCTTCTTCTTAGAAGTGGGTTTGTATGTCATTGGGCAGCTCTGCTTTTATCAGCATTTTGTACCATTAACTCCAAACCCAATGTTTCCTAGTTCCAGTTGCTCGGGTCACCTACTTTATTAATAAAGTCCGATAACCCATTAATGGAGTCTATGTGTAACTCTCTAGTATGGACGATGCCTAAAGAAGTTAATCTAGGGAGGACAAGAGCCTCGCATTCATAAATGATATGCTCTGCCGTTTCCTCTTGCGTATGACATTTCCAGCAGATAGGGTCTTGCTGAAACAGTCCCATCTGGTCAGAAAGTCAGTTTTGCTAGCGATAGCTTCCTGACTTTCACCAGAAGAAGATGGTTTGGAGGTCATTTCTACCTCAAGTGAAGGATTCATTGCTGCCCCTTTACAAGACTGCCTCTGAATTTCCTTGTCTTTTTCAGCAAGGTCTACTTCAGAGGTATCACCTGCAGATGCAGAAAGGTTTGTTATTTCTTGTGTCTTTTCAGACACAAGATAACAATTTATAAGCTCAGGTAATATAAGTCCACCCAGCATTGCCTGAGATACTGGGCAAGGCAAATTACTCTAGAAGTTTGCCAGGCAACTAGAGGCTCCGTTAAGACACCAATACCGCGGTGCCAATTAGCCCTAGGCACGGATCGCATAACACCAGGGTTTACGGGAGCTGGTTCGCGGCCTCTGATTCTATATTCAAGGCTATCCTGTCATTCCTACAGGACGTTCGGTGATCCACCACCTACCGACGCGCCTGGTAGCTGCTCAGGCCCCAGGTATAATTATTAACATCAATATAAATGATATTTTTGGTTGTGTAATTTGAATGATTAAAAACTTCATAATTATGGATAATTCCTTTCTTGTTTTGCGTTTATTTTTAACCACACTCACAATTGAATCTTTATTATATTATTCAATAATTAATAACCAAATGGATGATTGGGAGTTATGTTGTTTTCTGCCATTGTTACCAAAGAGTTCCACATACTTACTTTGTGCTTATTATTCATAATGCAGTATCTTTAGAGTAAAAAATATTTTAGCTGCTCAATTTATATCGTCAAATTATTAAATATATGATTATATCAAGTGAGTTGTCTTATGTTTCAGAACAAATATTCTTGGAGAAGTTATGAAAATAAAATATCATGTGTAAGTTAGTTCTTGTTTTTGTCAGTGTTAATATGTCACAAGATTACATAAAAGGAATAGTAAATTTTTAGATGGAAGTTCTCCTAAAGCTTTTAGTAAGATATATGTAATCGACTTCTTGAATCAATCACTTAAAATTTCATGGATTTTATTAATTATTGCTCCAAACTAAGATATAGTTTAAATGAAGATAATTGATTGCAATTGGAGAGAATTAAATGTGAAGTTAGAAAAATCCAATATCAAAATTAATAAATATAAGTGGTCATGGAAAACATTTCACTATTTACGAATTTTAACTTTCAGTGTAGCCAAAAATTTTGCAATCAGCTTTTGTTTTTAATTATTTCACGTACGATAAAAAGGATATTTGTATGAATATAATGTAAAAATGACTTATTTTTAATTCTTATTCTCAAGAATAAAGATATTTATAGTTTTATTCAATTTAATGAAGTTAATAAAGCAGTTAATACAATTGCAAATAATATTTCTGTGAAACGAAAATCTTAAAAGTTATTGCAAATAAATAAAAACATTAATTTAATAATACTTGAAATTCTAATAGTATATATCAAAAGAATGTATAAAATTTGGAAATATAACATCAAACAGTATAGTAATACAGGGAATTTAATGCATAAATATAAAATTCATACGAATTTTTTTCAATGAAATGTTTTGTTTTCAAAATTAGTTCTCCTACATCGCAATAGTTTATCCATATAAGACAAGTTTTTCTTGAAAATATAATAATTGTTCATTCTTTATTTACTTTTTTTAATTAAGTTATCAAGAATGAATTAATGTTACCCGTAAAAATATTATTTAATAAACTATTTACACAAAATATGCGTTATTCAAGATGATATTAATGACTTTTAATTTGTTCTTTAAATATTAGTTTAAATATTTATATATACATCGCATTTATATTTTAAAATTTATTTAAATTCTTAAAATATAATTTATATACATTTTATAATTAGAGTTATTATATTTCAATACTGAAGTAAGTATTCATTTTTTATATCTAGATTAACTTCTAAGATTGAAAAACATGTATTTATTATCTAAGCATAAGCTTTTTTTCACTACCATAATAATTTCATTACAATATATTTCAAGTATTTTCGGTTTTTTTTAAATATTTGTCAATATGTTTGAGAGAAAACATATTTAGCTATAATGAGAATACATTTTCTAATCAATACACTGATAACTTCATTATATCTAAAAAAATAATTAGGGCAGATTGGATACATATTTGGGTTTCTGATTTATTAAAGACCTTTTATTTTTGAAATCCACTACAGTTTTTATAGCATTCAATTTGAAGCTGTTATAAAAAATAACAAAAGATTTCTTGAATGAATACTAAAAATAACTGCATATTGTTTATTGATTCTGGATTGAAAAGTATCGAGCCTTTTTGTCCAGAAATCTCTATTTTTTGAATGCTTAATCAATATTTCCATAAAATACCTTGCAGGAATTCATATTTTTTTATTAACATTCTACAGCATTATTCAATTTCGCATTCTTATTTATTATTTACACATCAAAAGTCACATGAGGCGATTTGCCAGAGTTTTCTAACTACTTTTATAGACGTTGCCATTTTTTTTCAAAAATTTTTTGTTGCATTTGCAGCGCTCTCAGAGAAAATAAGGAATGCAGAAAATCGAAGAAATTTGATTTCTTGGAAGTTTATGTAGTAGCGCGTGAATCAGCAAATATGTGACGAGATTTATTTTGCTTTTCGTATTTCATTCGAAATATCTGAAATATTTCCATACATACGAAATAGAAATATTATTCTTGCAAAACCATTAAATGTGAGGAGTTTTACAGATGGTAAGAAGAGTTACAGATGGGAAAGAATAAGATTCTGAGCCTCCAGGACGTTTCCTGTATTTTTTATCACTTGTTTAAAATGAATTGAATTTGCTTTCTGTAATCTGTTGCAGTTTGATTTGTACTTTGTATCTGTATTTTGGATATTTGCCACGCAATAAAGTAATATATGTAGATACTACTTCAGTTGAGAGATTATGTTTTCGAAAAACCTACACATTTTTCTAACAAAAGATTTTAGTATATGCTATTTATTTATAATACAATCTTACAAACTCATTGTTCATCAAGTAAAAATGAATAAATTTTATATAATGTTTCATTAGATGTAAATAAATTTAAGTAATTTAATTTAATTTTTCCGCAATATTAAAATGAGAAATTAGTGTTTAAAAGTGATATAAATATATTCATTCATACATAACTTTCTTTCAACAATACTGAACTTATAAAAAAATTTAATAAAATTTAAATTACATACAAATGATTAGCATTATATAAAATATTTTTTTCAGTTAGACATTAATATTTTATTTAATTTTGAAAGTATATAATTTGGACAGTTTTTTTATAAAAAAGGAATGCTTTATTAATTCAATGCATTCCTAAGGAAGATTTTTGGGTACAAAGTTATATTATCAGACATTTATAGTCTTATATTCTATATGAAAATTATAGATAACTTAAATTGTTAGTATCATTTTTAAAAATAATTCAAATGTGCACATTAATAAAATGTAATTATATTCGAGTATAGAATTTTTCATAACGAATTTATTAAAAAATCTCAATTAAAGGAATTATTAATGTTATTAATATTTATAATAAACTTAATATAAATAAATAAAAACTTTTAGAGATATTCTTCCTGAATGACGAATAATGAATTTAGCAAAATATCAGATGCACTTAATTAAAAAAATAATACAATATATAGCGATTTAATTAATATTATAATAATAATTCATAATTATATCAATGATATCTAAAAATAATAATAATGATATAGGTGCAAATGGTAAGCATACCTTCTGAAATATGTACAGAAAGTATTCACAAATATTTGAATATGTTTATATTAATATAGGAACAACTCAATCTGTGCAGTTTGATTTTCTTAACACGTTTATTATTTAAATGATTTTTAAGATACATATCATTTATATTAAGAAATGATATATTTTTTAACCTACTCAGCTACCTTAATCAAAAAAAATAGTTTTGATGAATAATTCAACTATTAAAATATAAATAACGTCTTTTAATAAGGAATAAATTTAAATGGAAATGAAAGATTTATGTGCATCGTCTGAGATATTTAGATTAATTGAAGGAAATTCGCGCTCTGTTATTCAGCAACATCGTGTGTTGCGGGAAACTTTTCATTTTGTCAAATCTATTTCCTAAGTAGGAGATGTTGTCTCTTAAGTCTTAATAAGGCATCTAAAATCTTATGGATGTGGCTTTCGTTCTGTTACGCCGCATGTTGAGTTGATGGACGATCCATCTCACGATTTTCCGTCGCCCAAAATTCACATCTTCGAGTCTTATGTCAGCAGTCACGCCACTCGTAAGACGTGATCGGCATCCAGGAAGCTGTATCGCCCAACGCATAACAGTGTATTATAAGCTGAAAACTCGTGTTCTCTTAAACCCCAGACACCAAAAAACAGAATCCATTAGTGGTCACTGACATTTCTTCAGTATCAAGCGTTCCCATGAGCGATTTCAGAGATTGTGAATTAGTCTTTCAAAAATAGTTTGTCTAGTGTTTATTTACTACTTTTTATGAGCTATGATTCAATCTGTATTAAATATACTCAATTACGATTTAGAAGTTCATTGCTATTCCAAAGAGAAATGTTTCTATAAAATAAAACTTGAAATTGACACTAGAAAAAATAAAATTTTAAAAAATATTGTTTTTTTATAAATTTTAAAGATTTAAATTTTATGAAAAATACTTTTAAATTTCAAATCTTATATAAAGTAGATATATTATATTAAAAAGAATATTTCATATATTCTCTATGCATGCTTTATAGCAACACATAGCTAGTGCTAACTATTTATTTTAGTAATAAGTTACGTATAACTCATGATGTATAAATGCACATGAATATAGTGTATACATATATACTTTTTATGTATTTGATTTATTTTGTTTGAATTATGTATTAAAAATAACCTATGCATGATTGAAACGACATAAAATTTCCTACTCTAAGTGAATTTCAACATATTTTCATCATAATATTTGCTATTAATGTGTAATATTAAGAATTAAAATAATTATTAGTTTAAACACTAGTTAATTTAGGTATTTTAAACACTTCTTTTAATTACTGTGAATATTATTTATATTTCATTAAGAGTTATCATTAAAATTAAAATAATTATTTTTAATTTCAGTTTGAATCAAAATTTATGTGCTTAACTTGAGAAAATATTTGTTTTTACCATTATTTAGAGCATTTTTCAAAATGTCATCGTAAATTCCTATAAAATTTATGACTTTGAAAATTTGATGATTTTTTTATGTTTTTACATTACATCTGAAAATTAAACATTATATTTGAAACTTTATTTTTAATTTTTTTTTTAATTTGACATGCAAACTTAAATATTGCTAACAAAATTGATTTCAAATTTAGTGTTTGACTTATCAAGTAATATAAAATTCTTGCTTCCGTTTAATAATTTTGAAGAAAAGGTCACTTAATACATAGTAAATTCTAAATTTATGCATAACGAATGCCCTTAATCATACCAAAATGAATATTTACATCAAATAAATATTCTTGCACAATACTTCCAACTATTTTATTCAATTTTATCGAAATAATTTTTTTTTCAATTTTCTTTAAATTTTTTATTTTTGTAACCTATTACTAAACTTATTCATAGTTTAACATTGTAAATCAAGAGAAATAATTCGTAAATTAACGAGCAATAAGATTTTGTACAATTATATTTTTAAAAAGGATTTCTCATTTGAAAATATGTCTATTATTTTAATATATTTAGATAAAATAAAGACATGAAAATATATAATATTTTTTATCTTTGATCTATTCATTTTTCCTTTATTATTCATTTTATTTATTTGATATAAAAATACAGGAATTTAAATAATCAGTGCTCTAGCATTGTGTTCAATCGTTAGTTGATACTATCCACATTTCAAGACATAATGGTTTGAAAGTTCACTTTATAAATAGTCTTTTCCATTCCAGTTATCATCTCTAGGCATGATCCGGTTACGGACAGACATCAATCAAATTATTCTTTTTTAAATGAATACTAGAGAAGTTTTACGGATCAAACTCATTACTTGTGAATACCGATACTTCTTCGCTACGAGTCTACCAAGAAATCTAGCATCACTTTGATAAAATTTTAAAAGAAGAACACCTACAAATAAATTATTAACTTCTTACATTTCGTTAGTGATTTAAATTGCTATTTTATGAGAATATCGGTTATTTTAGAACATGCATTTGGAGCCTAACATTTGTATAAATGTTATCTTCGTAAATTATACTATGCAGTGTGTACTTTGTTTTTTATAATAATTACTTTTTGCTCGTATTACTTGAAATAATTCATATCATTCAGCAATTGCTAATTTTACGGCCGTAAAGTAAAGTAAAGTAAAGTAAACGTCAGCAGAGGTCCCTGTACCTAACCCTGAAAGGGTTTTACCAGATTTGATGGACCCGCTGGAGAGAAAAGAAAACGGAACAGAGTACATACAAGACAATACAATTATGCTTGCAATCATATGGAGACACTATAAATTTTAACTTTTACACAGTAAGGAGGGTTTGTAAAGTATACTATTTAACACAAATTTGGTTGCAATTGAAAGTTAACACGTGGATACATAAGAAGCATTCAAAATAGGTATCAGACAAAATACATGGCAGGAAATGGTAATACAGGCATATGAAATACATATCAAATAGTATGCATATAAGAAATAAAGAAAATAAATGGAAAAACAAAAGGAAATTAAAAATGATAAAACAAAACTGAAAACATATACCTGAACTTACTGCAAACTAATGAGGTAATAATGATTAATGAATAATTAATGCCTTTAGTATGGATTTGATAGTTGTGTGTATTGGCTCAAAGTAAGTTAGGTCATATAAAATTCTAAGCTATATATACAAAAAGTTTAGATAGGTAGTACATAATGCATTAAAATAGGTCAATATAACATGATGACAATAATTGTGACTGAGTAATTAAGTGAGAGCGCTGGAATGATGGTGAGAAAATGGCAAACAAATAATAATTAACTATATACAAGGAGAAGAAAAACAGGCGAGATGTTACAGGTAGAGAGGAAATGTCTAAATGCAGAACATGAGAGAGATGGAGTATGCAGCTCATCTACTTCCATGTGATGTCTATCACTCTCACGGGCATCATTATCCTCCTATTCCTCTGGAATTATTAATTCCCTATATTCAAGGAGAAAGTTTATAAGGTTAATAATTTTTAGCTTTGCAGCCTTGTTGATGGTGATGTTTTTGAGCCAGACATTTATCAGATTGTCACTGGGCAATTTTACGGCCGTGGTAGCCTGGTGGTTAGGGAATCAGCCGTCAATCCGGAAGGGTGGGGTTCGATTCTCAATGCCGCCAAAGATCCACCGAGAACATGCGATATACGTGTTTGTTTAATCTGTGGAGTCGAAAGTCCTGTGGTCAGTCGTTGAGCAGTTACCATGGGTGCAATGGTCTGAAGTACATTACTCCCCCTTCAGATCAAAGGCAAAATTTAGGGAGTGGATCCTCTGGTGCTGCAATCTATAGGAGGATTTAAAGTGCAAAAGTCGTACTTTCATCTTCATGGCGCTCTGATTAAACGAACGACGCTCCCAATTGACTAAAATTCGCATAGCCAAGGCATAGCAAGATTGGCTTGTCCAAGTGTCATTAGTAACAACATTGTAACTTTTTTTGTAAGAATGCCACTGTTTTAGATTTTGTTTTCCAACTGATTAACAGTAAACTTCAAATATTGACGAAGATATCTTTACATCTGTGATCTTCAAAGTATTCATAAATAATAAACTATTAAAAAAAAACAATCATTTCAAATAGCTTACGAATTTTTGCTAAAAATAATGTTGAAATATTAAAATCATTATAAGTAAATAATAAAATTGCACAATTTTTCTTTCTAAATTTAATGAATTTACTTTTGAAATTGATTTCCAATTCACTGAATAAGAGATAAAAGCGTTATCAAAATTATATTGATTACCTTATATATCAAATTACACTAATATTTGATATAATCAGAAAAAATGCATCATGATAGCAGATCAAAAGTTTAATATATATATATATATATATATATATATATATATATATATATATATATATATATATATATATATATATATATATATATATACCAATAGAAAAATAAAACATAAGAAAAATTAATTAGAAATATAAGCACAACAATTTAACTAAATATAATTTATTTAAAAATGTATTTTTATAATTTTGCAATTAATTATGTGAGTGTTATATTTTATTTTTTAATTAATATAGATATTTGAAACATGCCATTTTACGATATATAAGAAGTGTCTAGTTAAAACTTCTTCATACTTTTTAAGAAATAATCAGAAAGAAAACTAAATTATTATTTTTCTAATTTAATTTATTAGTTTCATCTTTAAAGCATTGAATAAAAATTATTTAGTTATAAATACACATTAAGACACGCTGGTTAAAAGTATCGTGCAGGAAAATTCAATGATTTGGGCAACAATGGCGACTGAAAACAGTGGGTACACCTTTTCCATTTTTGAAAAGAATTCTTTGAATAAACTCCTGATGAATATTGAGTTTTCAGCCAGGAAAGAGAATAACATGAAGGCGTGTTGTTGCATTATAGTGCATTTTTACTACAGTACAGCTCGCACGACCTTGTTCGCACCCGGTGCTGTTCCAAAACTCTTTATTGTACTTAAAGTGTATGTAAGATGTCACGCAAGGGCTCTGCTTACAGAATTTCAAAAGAAAGGGTTATTACTTAAAGTCATATTTTCCGGGGACCAGAAAGAAGAACAAAACACCGGATGCAAAGTCATGTGAGTATTTGTTAAACCTGTATCTCCGAAAAGTTTCTAGTGTCTAGGCAAGAAAATTATTACAATTTATCGACCTCTCTCTTGGTTGCAAGTTAATTAAATCTTAATTCATTAATGTTGTTATGATTAATAAAATAAAAAAAGCCAATTTTGTTTCAATGTAGTAAATTAAAAAAAATATAAAACGCACATAATATTTGTTAATAAGTAAGCAAATAATTATTTGTTCATGTATATATGCATATGTTTGTTAATAAACTGAATAGTGCCACAGCATAGTTTTGGAATTTAAAATGAAACCCATACTCATGAGCCTATGCTATTAAAGCCTATTTTACTCATGAGAGTTAACTCCAAAGAGCAATAAAAACATAAAAAGCAGAAAAAAATGCTATTTATTTGGGAACACGTTTGGGTTCCCAAACGTGTTTATATATTTATAAATCCAAAAAGGTGTGCATTCAAATAAAATAAATTTTTGAGTCTATATCAAAAGTTACAAATTAACTCACAAATTATAAAAAAGTTTTTAGCGTTTTAATAAAAAAATTCCTAATCAATATTTTATTTAGTTATATTTCTATTGCAATATGATAAAAAAATCCTCTCTAAGTTTATAGTAAATTCATTTGTAGCGATATTTCAAGTTTAAGTGAAAATTAGTGGGAGTGACTTTTCACTTTATAAGTCATCTTACTTAGACCAAATGTTGATGGAGTTTACATAATAAATCTTTAGGAATCAAACAATTGTTACATGAGAATATTTACAAAAAAATAAGTTGTATTGTTGCTATCATAGTTTTAATGAAGACACTAATAAACTCTTCATGAGAAAAGCAATTTTTATCAAGATATCTAATCACATCGGAACATTTTAAATATACTTTTTAATTACTTAACACATATTGTTATACTCAAAATGTCCTAGAGGTAAGGCATAACTCTTCGGTGCATAAAAACCGGAGCTCAATACCAGTCACTGTAGAACAACGGGTGATGGATGTTATGCTTATTTTTACTGCATGCTTGTTTCTTGGTGAGTAGGTTTGGAAGTTTATCGGGTTTTCCCTTAGCAGTGAGTGAATACTTCCCACTATCTTTGAAAAATCCTCTCGGTCAGCGATATTAATATGTTTTTCAATGTGGCCATCACACTTTAGGCTGTCTACAACGGAGTATCAAATTCATCTTCTTAATTTAATAAAAGTTACACAACTAATTTTGAGGCAAAAATTCTTTTTGGTAGCTATATATATCTCTTTTGCCTTACATTTAATGTATTTGTGGCAAATGTACTTTGAAACTTTTATTTAAATCTCCTACAAAATTGAATTTATTTGAGATATTTTTCGCAGATTACGTCCCTCGTAGAACTTTCTATGATATTGTTCTTTTAAATAGACAGTTTTAAAAGAGTAGCTTGGACCAAAAATTATTTAAACTAAATACATGATAAAACAATATCAAAATTTGGCTGAAGAAAATAGGTTTAAATTATGTATATTTGTTTCAAGTTTGATTAACTCAAAATACTTCAGTGAATTATGAAGACATAAGGAATGCCATTTATTGCTTTATGTTTACCAAAATAAATGCAGAAAGAATTTATGTTACTTTATTAATAGTGCTGAATTTGAAAAAATTAAAATTTTCTTGGAACACAATTAAGCAATCAATTCTTCATTCCCCTCAATTATTTTTAGGATGAATTGTACTATTCAAAATAAAATAATTTCAATACCTAAAAGTATTTCTCATTTTTAATGACTTCTATATAACCAGATTTTATAGACAATTCTATAGTATTATTCTTAATATTCAACGTTTTTAACTGTATGTATTTAAGTATATTTTATTTGTTTGATACGTTAATTTGAAATAATATCTATTTTATTTAAAATTACTATGAATCGCATAAGTATTTCCTTGTAATCATTTTAATGTAAAAAATAAAATCATGCATTCATATATAGATTATTTCGCTAGAAAATTTTATATTAAAATATCTGTTGTATGAAATATTTTTATCTGAAAACTAAAATACAGCATGATTTCCTCCATGAAGGAGTAGCAAATATTTAAATAAATGGTGTGTATACTTTTTGAATGAATATTTTAAATGAAAATATATTTAAAATAAAACATTATATTCATTCAACATATAAAGCTAAGAGATAAAATAAGACTTTATTTTGAATTTTAGTCATCATCGATTTTTTAAACACAGCTTTCAATAAAGTTTCCTGAATTATTTGTTACAAACACTGAAGAAAAAGTTAACACCACCAACGCTGAGAAGGCATATTGATTTCCTCTTAATTGCCGACTGATCTGAAAATAAATATTGGCTACTTCGAAGATGGGAAGTGAGTTATGAATAATCCAGGCTAAGCTCTTACGTTAGCAGTAAAAATATGGTTGGTTGTGTTTATTTATTAATGCGCCATTTTGGCTGAAAAAATGGGAGGTCTACTCTTTATAGTCTCGCCAAATATCGGCTACACTATTTCCACCTCTAACAACTCTTTCGCTCCCTAATACCTTAGGATGTGTGTGGTTAAGGCATTCGTTACACCAGGTCACAACAGCAGCTGCGACACTTGATAAGAAGCAAAAGAACCTGGGTGGTCCCAAGGGCTGAATCAGTGGTATCCCGATATCTGATGGTAAACAAGGTCGAGAATTTATTGATGAGTCCCTTACTTGATGTTCCTATCCTGTTTATATCCGAGGAAAAAGGAAAATAAATGCTCTTTTTTTCCAGCCTTGATACAGGCTAGATAAATGAGTTTCAGGAAATAGGGAATATATGTGCTGATAATCGTTCGATTATAAATGAGCATATGTAATAATGTAGAAAGTTCAGGACTTCTTAGATATGTAAGTTCACTGAGAATAACCAACAACTATATATTAATTTCCTTAGACCTCATTTAAGAAACACCAGAAAATGTCAAAGTTGTTTATACTTATGAAATTTGAATTACTTCGAAAGAAATCACTTATTTTCAACGATAAAGCTTTGCTACTATTTATTTAGTTTATCGATATGTTTATATTAAATTAAATTTTAACAAATTAATATTCCAGATTTAAACTTGCTTAGTAGGTTATTGATATTTATTTGTCATAACAGAACGCAACGGTTGACAAAACAATGTCCTAAAAATATACTAAATAGCATATTATATCAAAGAGGGTTACCAACTAATTTTCAAAAATCAAATGATTTGGTTATTTGTTTAGACAATCTCAAAGATGCTGGATTCATGTTTTGTTGAATGATCACTAAAACTAAGTAGAATAAATGTAAAAATTATGATGGTGTTTATAAATATTTGGTTCAACACACTTTACAAAATGTGACTAAATTATCAAATATTCTAAAGTATTTCTGGGGTACTCTTCTAAGTTGATTTTCATTGTTTTAAATATTTATCATAGAATTTTATTAGTACATAAGATCATTTCAGATATATTTTTAATTCATTAAATTTAAAAAATCTTTTAACAAAAATTAAAATAACTTCATTCTTTTTTGCGTGCATATGGTGAAAGTAAAGCTAATTGCATAGTAATACAAACGGAAAGAATATCTGTTGGATAGTTTTTAATAGATTTTCTGAATATAAAATTTTTCAATTAATTTATTTAAAAATATTAAAATGTACATAATATGTTTTAAAACAAAACACTTAAAACCAGTGTAAGATGATATATTAAACAGAATCAGGTACAGTGCAGGAATTACACTGAAATGCTTAATATTTGATAAATTTAACATATATTTGTATTCACCATTTTTCATTCACTAAAATATATCATATTTTTAGTATGGGCATTTATATATTTTTTACGATAGTTTATTTCTCATATTAACATTCATATTCTTTCTTTTCAAATTACATGTTCCGTTTAATTTTGCAAATTCACAGTTCTGCTTATTCAACACAAATTAATTCAGGTTAATTGAAACATTTTCTTTCTGAACAATCCAATATTTCTTAGAACTGCAAATTAAATTGTAATAATAAGGTATCAAAATTATCTTGGCATGAATGCTTCAATTGAAGAAGTAAAGTTTATTTTAAACTACATATTTATTTCAGTGTGAAATAGCAATTGCTTATATTTCTGATATCAAAATATTATTTTCTCGTATATTCTTCTATTTTAAAAAATAATGTATGAATGTCTCTGTCACTTCATGGACTTTCTCCCATTTGCCAAACAATCGTTACCATATCAAAATTATAAGTGTATAAAAATTAATTAAATTATAGAAAATGTATTTGGCTCTATAAAAATGGTTTCACTTAAAACTTAACATGTAATTCCATTAATTATTTTTGTTTGTATTCATAACAAAAAAATTGCAGGAAAGTGTTCATAATAAATAAATAAATAAGGAGAAATAAGGAAAATATATGTAGATAATTATAATCAAGAAATTTTTCTATCAATGAAATTTTGCTTGATTGATTTTACAGAAATATTTTGAAATACCTTTGACTTTGAGTTGTTCCTATTCAAGAAAATGTCATCAACGTAATTGAAAGCTAATGCGATTAAATATTTCATATTCCCAAACAAATGTCACTCATTTTCTTCGTCATTATCATAAACCGCATCTTATAAAAATAAAATTTTGATTTGTTTTGTTTTATATGAAAAATATCATTTCTTTATGCTTTACATCATTCTAAAAAATAAAATCCTGTCACAATTTATAAATTCTCTGGCATACTTTGCTGTAGAAATTACATTCCTGAAAATTAATCATATTTTTTTCTTATTGGATAAACCTCTAATCTCTGGTTCACTGTATCTTCTTTGTTCATGTTTGATTAGCTACGTTTTTCTTAAGCAAAGAGAATTTTCTACATGAGTAACATTCTTCAGTCATTCGAAAAATATTCCCAATAAAACAAAAAACAATCCGAAATCATTTTTACTTTACTACTTTGGAAAGTTTCAAAGCATTGTTTTCTTAGCGTTTCCAACAAAAAAGTAGCAATAAGTGGGATTTGATAATTTGTTAAGCGTTCACAGCAAAAATTGACAAAAAAGCTTAAATTAATTCCAAGCATTTCGAACATATTTTTGAATACTCTTTACCATCATATATTTATTTTCATTACAAAAACTGGAAACCAGAAATCTAATGTTCAAAACTTAATATCTCTGAATTTATTGGTGTAAAAATAAAAGCTTTTGTGTTATTTCCAATGTCAAATTAGAGAAAATTAGGATAACTTAAAATATATTCAAAAGTAAAATAAATTATAAATTATAAGTTTTCAAAAATCACTTAAAATTATATTTGCCAATTTTTTTCCGAATTAAATTTTCTTTGAAAGACAACCACACATTCTCAAGATTCATATAGTAATTATATTACCAGTTTTTCAAAACGTATTTAATATATGTTTAATAATTGGGAAAAGATTGAAGTGATTTGTTAACTATACAATTAATTATTACTCACCTTAAGTCTAAAATCTTTAAAAAAAAAGTTTAAATCTTTCTTTGTTTTTCATTTTTTGCTCATTCTACGTATTCTAAATCAATAACTGAAAATAAGCTTTAAATAAAATCAAAGTACAGGTATAAATGCAAAGATAGTATGTACCACTTTAACTCTTTTCTTTGTTCAATGATTTCGAAAAATTGGTAAGATTCTTAAAATGTTCACATTATTATTTAATAACCATTATTTGGCAGAGGCATTTTTAAGAAATTTCTTAATTTCTGACATATCTCCATGTCGTCAAAAAATTTGTGTAATTCCCTGTATTTAAGTTGATGCCAATTAAATGAAATAAATATATTAATATGTATTAATTTAAAAAAATACTTTCTGTTAGTATGATTTATCTTTTCACATACAATTAATTAATTTTATCTTATACAGTTGACAAATCAGTCTTTTAACTATCATGTTAAAAAATGTTAAACTGAAGATCTTATTTTTTATAATTTAAGAAGTAAAAAGAGAAATTTAAGATAAAATCCTTATTTTTTCCTAAATTATATAACTTTTATTTTGTGCATGTATAAATTTTATTATAATGCAAGGATAAATGTTATATAGTTTATTTTGTTAAAAACATTTCAGTTATTATGAAATTTATTTTCATTTATGTTTCGCTAATACGCTTTAAGAAATATAAAAGAAATTGAAAATCTTCCAAATCTGCATTAAAAATCACAATCACTTTTTCTATTTTTCTATTTAATAATGGGCAATGTTTGTTAATTCAAGTAATACTGCTGG
The DNA here is from genome assembly GCA_037975125.1 of Latrodectus hesperus. Classification (NCBI taxonomy): domain Eukaryota; kingdom Metazoa; phylum Arthropoda; class Arachnida; order Araneae; family Theridiidae; genus Latrodectus; species Latrodectus hesperus. The sequence continues at coordinate 4,165,105 of CM075852.1, read as the reverse complement.
TTTCATCTCATCAACTCTTATAAATAAAATATTTTAAATATAAAATAAAAAGCGTATAGGCTCATTTAGTGATCATAAACTAGAAAGCTAAAGATAAATTTGATCTGCTATTTTCAATTTTAATTTAGAAAACGATTTCAATCTTAAGTTTGTATAAAGTTTCAATTTAATTTTATTTTATTTCCAATGGCAGGACAAATACAAGGAATAACAAACAAATAAAACACATGAAATATCACAAAATAGTCATGATATAAAGATAGCACAGGTGAATACAGTACATAAAAAGTTTATTGTAACTGTCATTAAATAAATTTCAGTTATTTATTAGGGGAAAAATAAACATTCTTCGATATAAAATAATGCACTCTAGGTTTATATATGCTTATCCTACGAACAATCGACATTTAAATGATTAAAAATCTAGTTTTGAATAAAAACATGCTATTTTAATAGAAAAATAAAGTAATTATTTTTGACAATATTATTAAATTGGATTTAATAAATGAAAAGTTAATATAGGTATTCGCACGCATAATATATTTTATAAAACATAAATATATTTATATTTTACTGAGGGAAATATAGAATTAAGTATTCATTTTATCATATTTTTTTCAGATTTTCATTATTAAAGTTTCTTTAATAGTTACAAAAGTGTTATGTATGCGCAAATCCCCTGCAATTTTACCCAAACATTTCACAATTGTTTTTAAGTGCAGAGCACAAGTCCCATTCTGCATTTCCTTATACGTTTCTTCGTATTAATTCACAAAACGAAAGTCATTTTATTCTGAGAAACTCATCCCAAATTAATAAGTACTTACTGTAATATCCATTAAAATGACAACAAAAGCATTGCGGCGTGAATAAAATGAATGTTTATAGAGTAAGATGTCTCAAAATTCAAACTTTCTTCTTATTTAGAAGGATGAGAATAAAAGGCGTTTTGAGAAGCTTATCATGTATGATTTTTATGCTGCGTAAAAATAATATATCATCTTTTCAAATGCAGAATTTTAAAAGTCTTGAGATTGTTTGGAATCTTCAGAATGACACTTGAGTTATTACCTCTCGAACCAATAAAATATCGAGATACACACGCGCATGTGTCATTGTTACTGCAAATTTGGAACAATGAGGGCAAGCCTTGCCTGGGAGCAGGAAAACGATCTTCATTCAAGAATTGCGCCATAAAAATAGCAGTTTCGAAAAATTTATCGCTTATAAGCTTTTCTTAAAGCACTCGTGTATATCTATGCACTTCACAAAAATACAATAAAAAAATTACACGGCAACTTTTCTTAAGACATTGATAAATATTCTGGCGCATTACTGCATTCCATGGAAAGCTTTCCTTTTTTTCTTTTTTTGCTTCTTCAAAAACGATGCTACTCACGTAAATTTAGGGAGGATGGTTTCGATTAAGTATACAATGAAAAGGGGAGAAGGAAAGAAAAGGGTATTTTTTTTTTCAAAAAATCGTTCGACGACTTTTAATTAAGTTGATATTGGTGTATAAAGGAAAAGGATTTTTTAAATTTTTCTTTTACCTTTTTTTCAGAAAACACTTTAGCTAGCTAAAAAATAAAGATAATACTTAACGTTAAAATTTTGAAATAACGAATGCGAGATAAATTTTTAGAAAGAATTATGAGGAGTTTAATTTTTGTATTTTAAAACGTTTTTATGAAATTGTTGAATTCAATAAGGTTTAAGAAGGCCAAAAGATACACGGTGAATTATTAAATAATTCAATGACAAAAACATTTTTTTAGAATTATAAAACTATTTGTAGCATGGTGCTATTGATATGAAAACTTGCTTCGTTTACTTTTCATTTTTCTAGATTTAAAGTGTTATACTTTCAACAACATTTTTTAATACATATTTCAGAAAGTAAGTTAAACTTGGTTTCTCTTTGCAATAAAAATTTAAAATACCACAATGAAGGCATTTTTTATATAGAGGTATGTCGATTCTGTAACTAATGAGTATTTTATTATAGCATAATGTGTGTGTATTATTGTATTACATTATTTTATTACATTATAGTAATATTTGACACATTTTTGTCCTTTTTCTGAAATAAAAACATCCTTAATGTTTTAATTTACGTAAAATTTATTAAAATGTAATAGATAGTTAAAAATATAATTTATACAGAAACATTTAATAATAGTTTAACATAAAACTAATAAATATTAAAAATATTTATGTATATAAGAATTAAACAAAATATTAATTTTTACCCAAACCAAACATTTTTAGAAAAGTTAAGCTGTATTTTTTCTTTAGCTTATGCTAGTGCGCAAATAATAACAATTTTTCGTCCACAATTTTTTCACACAAATTGATTGGTTGCACTAATATTGTGCAACCAATCAATTTCAAAGCTAAGAAAATTCATTTACCATTAAAATAGTTACTAAAATATTACAAGTACCTTTCTTTTTTCAATCTCAGTAAGACTGACTGAAATTTTCATGAGTTCCATAAACTTTCAAATGAATGTGTAATAAACCATAATACTACGCTGATTCGAATAAAATTTAATCTTCTTCATCGAAATATATTTATGAAATAGCAAGCTTCAGAAAAAGAATCTTTTGGGGTCACTCATCAAGTGTGAATTTATTTTTCTACCCTGAATTTTTTCATACAATCATATTTAAATGGAAAATCGTAATTTTTAAAATAAAATAAGAAAAATTGAATGAAGGTAAAATTTTCGAATAAAACTGACACAAAAATGCTATTAAATCATAAGAATTAAGCATTTGCATACATAAATGCAAAATGCTTAAGATGAGAAAGAAAGACAACCACATAGATGATCCTCCTACAATATTGCTGATAAAATGCGCCGAAATACATAACAAATCTCACTTCTTTTTGTACAACCCCAGCAACAATTTTTCAGCTTAAAATAACTCACTTGAAATTTACCTGACTCTCCGAGTGAAATAAACAACGTGAAAGAATTTATTAAAAATTATATGTTTAAAGAATTTTTCCATACTGTTATCAAACTGGTATGTGGATTTTGTTAAATCAATATACTTTGTTCGACATCTATATCACTGATAGAAAACCTCCATTTTTTCGAAAAAAATATTTATTACTTATTCGAATATAGTCAACGTAATCTTAGGAAATCTAAATAAGCATTGTTTAGGGAAAGATCGAGAAACAGCGTTATAAAAACCATGCACAAATTGTTTACTAAAGCAGTTTTCGTTAGTGGTTGTTTCACCAGCATTCGTCTTTGTACCTAACTCAGAGTTGATTTCTGTCAGAAATCTGAATTTCTAAAAAAATGAACAGCATCTTTGATGTTTGAGAATTCCTTGATTGTATTGATGATATCATCGGAAAGTGTTAATTAGAATATTTAATGAAAATAATTTGAAAATTGATTTACAAAATCAAAAAAAAAATCAAAGTGAAAAACTAACATTTTTGTCAATAAAAGTAATATTGGAAAACATGAAGAACAAGCTAACGGAACACAAATAGAAGTTTAAACATATTTTTAAAAAATGAATAGAAATGAGGGAAAATACGGAAAATGAAAATTCTGTAAAAATGTAATGGCAACGAAATTTTAGATAAATTGTTTCAATTTTCATGCTCTCAAGTGGGATGATCAGGCAGAAAATTTTGAAGAAATTCGGATGTAAAAGCAGGATTGTATGCAAGTAGTGCGTGTTTAAAATATTTAATCTATTTCCTTTTTGTGGTTTGTTTGTCAAAATATTATTTCAATATGCATCAACTATAGCAGTGAACCAAATAAAAGGACATTTCTTTTAAGCAAACAAAACTTTTGTTGCATTATACGATACAATTTTTTTAAAAATGGATACTTTATTTTTAAAGTTTACAGATTGTAATAAATTATAAAAACATTATAATTACTATACATTGTTTAACATATCAATGATTCTATTAACATTACTTTAGTAATAAACTAACTCTGTAAAAGTTATTCCATTTATGATGATTGGAAAAATTACGTTGCAGTTTGTTGAAATTACTATACACACAGAATTTGACGCTAACTTTTTTTGAGCATATGAAAGCAAAAGATATTAATAGAATTCTAAATTTTAAATTGAGTAGTTTAATAATACACATATTTTTAGCTTCAGAAATTTTTAGCAATATTATTTTACAGAATTTTTTTTTCATTAATTTAACCGTTTCAGCTTCAGAAATTTCTAGTCATTTGTATTATTAAATTTTATTCTATGTCTTGGGACGGGAATTAAATGAGCAATATTATATAAAGGAGTTGCATATAATTTTAAAATAAATATTGTTTCTCCACTTACTATTATTCAGTTGATTTAAAATTTCTGTCTAAGATTTTAAGCCTTTTTAAAGTTAAGTTATAAAAAACATTCTCATTTTACACTAAATTCTTAACCCTATGATTACTTATAATTTTCATTTTCCTTTATAGATTTTTTTTCATACAGGAATATTTTATGAAAATTGGTACTTGAATGTAACTTAATGGTTTCAAATGTTAATTGTAAAATAAGAACCTTTTAACTATTTATACATCTGATAAGCTACCTCTGATTTGATCTAACAAAAATTAGTTGAAAAATAATATTTACACATTGCTTATATTAAAGAAAATTTAAATTTAAGTATGAGAAAATAAAAAGCACAGTTGCGTGTATGGATTTTAAAACAGTCAAAACAGTATGTTCGAGTTTCTTATAGGAAAATTATAATAAAAACTAACACGTATAGCGCGTTCCTCATAATGCCTATCCATAGCAATAAAATCTAAATCCAGCGCTCGAAAGAAGACATAAAAAATGAAATTTATTTCTCGAATTTCTATCCTTTCTTGCTGTGTTTTACGAGGATGCCGCTGTACGTGCTACATAAGAGGGCTAAAATAAATTTCGGATATCCTTTACTCAGGGAGAGTAATATATATGTCAAACACAACGCCTTCAGCATTCAAAGGACAAAATGAAAACCTTTTCTTACCGACTTTTCCCAGTCCTCCGAGTCTATTGATATCGATGTGAGAAGTACACAATGTCTGTTAAGGTATGTTTAGCTGAAAACCTCTTTTTCATAATCTCTTTATACTTTCTGTTGATATTGTATGTTGAAAGTTATCAAAATGAATCATTTATATTATTATTCTCTTTTGATGATATTTCAGTCACGTTTTATATGGCTATTTTTCCCTAAAATATAGTTTTTTTTTACGTCTATCGTGTTCTTTCTATTTTTTCATATTTCTTTAAAAAATGAGTTGTTGAAATTTATTAAAATAATTAAATAAAATTTTGCTTGATCTAAAACTGCTGTTCTTACTTAATGATACTTAGACATGCCAAGTTCGCTATGCTGTTATGTAAGCAAATTTAAGTCAGTAGTAATGAAAAATTTTTGTAATGCAAAATTTCATTACAATTTCAAGGCTAATGGAACCATTTCATCTTCACGGACAAAATATTTTTTACAATTGAACAATGCTATAATCGTCAAAATGACCATTACTGGTCATCTGATTATCCTGGAACTTCTACAAGAGTAGAACGTCAGCAAAACCGCAATCAGTTATGGTTTGGGGAGGCTTTTGTGAATCTGGAAAAACTCATTTGGTTTTCATAGATCAAGGCGTCAAAATGAACAAGCTCATGTACTGCAATAAGATTTTACTGTCGTTTTTACTTCCTTGGGCCAAAAAACATTTTAAAAACAGCATCTGGACACTTCAACAAGATTCTGCCCCTTCTCATTGAGCAAAAGCAATGCAAGTCTGGTGTCAAGCAAATCTTCCAGATTTCATACCTGTGGGAATGTGGCCTCCCTATTCACTTGACTTAAGCCCAATGGACTATAGCGTTTGGTCTATTCTACAATTAAGAGTATGCTCTAAGCAACATCGAAATTTGGAATGCCTAAAAGCTGTTTTAAAGAAGGAATGGGCTGAATTAACGCCTGATGAACTGCGGCCCACTGCAGAAAATTTTACGCGTCGTTTAATGCTCTGTATCGATGCCCAAGAAACTTTGAAAATACTTAAATGTGTTATATATAAGTAACAAATGACTTAGGTAAAGTTAGTTTTTTGAAAATAAATTCTATATTTTTAGTTTAATACAATATTTTTTTATCAACAGGATAAAGTTGTTACCCTGTAAAATAAGAAAAGTACATTTCTTTTGCTACCAAAACATGCAAAATTTGATGCGACATTTTTTATCTATAGTATTCTGTGAATCTTTAATGTATATTGGAATATATATTTAACGATAACATTTAAAGAAATAAATTGAATCCAATGAAAATATAAAAAACAATAATTTGTAATTATTTTAATATCTATTTATATTAGTTACTAATTAAACTTTATGAATTATATATATCTATATCTATATATATACAACTAGCCTAAAATATCAAAAATTATACTCTAGGAGAATACACTTCATATATATGAATTAAAATTTACATCAATTGTCTGACAAGACTGCTTTAAATTATTAACTACTTGCGTAATTAATTATATAAGAATCTGTAGGTGTCGCAAAAGTTGAACTCTACTTTTATACTTATTAGTTTGAATATTTTGTGAGAAAGTCATGAGTTCAGCACCAATTTTGCGGCAAATCAAATTCTTGAATTAAATCACAATTGTATATGAAAAGTTCTATTTCATTCTGTAACTCACAGTTAAATTATTGGCGTTTTGCATAGATAATCATATAGCGATTTCAAACCAATATCAAGAAATCAGAAAATTTATACTTATAGACATTTATTTATAAATATTTATATGCCTACAAATCTACGTATTTTAGTTTTCAAATTTTCGTATTCAATATGTATGATATGAAGTAAAGCTATGTCTATTTAAAATTATGTATTTTCATAAATAATTAATTGACATAAAATAGATAAAAAAGGCATGTAAATTATTGCATTTATATATATAATGATGCAGTACCTCAAAAATATTCTTAAGTTGGACTAAGCTCATTGCCAAATTGAATGGATTTTGGGAAATTCTGTTACATTTAAAACTTTTCAGTAGACGTTAAACTAGTCTTACATTAGACATTCTAATGTTTTTCTAGTGTCAATATAGTTCAGATATTAGACAATCTAGTATTTTTAACTTTTTAAAAAATCCTGCTGTTTTTATTATTTTTATATTTTGCCTAAAGTCATATTTTTTGTAGAATATCATTTTTAATAATTGGATTTCATTTAAGTGTTACGTGATAGAGAATGTTTTCAATACAATTTTAACCTTCACTTATTTACACAAAAATTAGAAAAACAAGTTTTGAAACCATTAATAAATGCTGGTTTGTAAATTATATTACAAATTGTTGTTGTGTTATGGTATAGTTAAACAATGACTAAAAATTTTTACAGTTATTCAGAAAGTAAATTAAAAAATAATATTTCGTAAGAGAAAATTTAATTTTTGTTTTAATTACATTGTCATACTTACGTCCTTAAGATATATTAAAATAAAACGAAACTGATTCTCATTAATTTCCGAAATTACTTCAGAAAATTATTCACTGAATTTAACATGTATAAGGACAGAATAAAGATGCAAATGAAAATCTATTTTGAAGTAAAAATCTACATAAAGTCAAAAATGCATATGTATTCATTTTAGTACAAAAAAACTAGTTTTTAAAATTACTATGTATATAGCAACACAAATGAAGAATTGGAAATTAATATTATCCCTCATTGTTTGCATATATTCATTTATAAGACAGTTTTTAAAACAAACTTTACTAAATTTTCAACGCACATTTCAATGATATACAGTTTTAAATTAAAAGAAAAGTTCAAGTGCTTAGAACTTTCATTATGAAAACTTAAAATTCTTTTTCATAGTTGACACATTAAGAACAAGACCGGAGACGACTTGTTATAGAAAAATGAGAGCTTAATTTTTAATTTATTTTTAAGATACTAGCTTTAAAATGGCGCCATCTTGTTTGCATTACATAAATAATGCGTCGTTAAAAGAATGCCCCTAATCTCTTTCATTCTTTGATCTAAATCTTTTTTTTTCTTTTATTATTATAAAGTAACAGTTCCACTTCCCTTAAACACAGTTTCAGAAGAAGGCTCACTTTTGTTTTTGTTATTATTTTACAGATAAGGAAGGAAAGTCAACACAAGAGTTTGCAACTCCGGAAAGCCACTAGGAGAATCTGCCGCACAAATCCTTGCGGATTAGACATAAGAATAAAGTTAAGGATTAGAAGATTCGATACACAAAGGACACTTGACTACAGGGACTGAGCTTTTGCAAGAAAAGAGTTCTATTTCCGGACTAAATGAAGAACACCGAGTTTACAGAGAAAGGTTTTCTTTCTCTTTCTTCCTGTACCGCTAGATTTTTCATATCAACAGAACTCGAACTTGGATAACAAGCTCTTTTCACCAGGGATATGAAGCGCCACCTTTGACCACTATCTTTAAACTTGTTTTCAGCACATTTAATTTGGAGTTTTGTACATTTGATCATTTCATCTAGATTCAAAGAGTTGAGTTGTGTAGGAAGTTATTTGTAACCTATAAATTTCCATACGCAAACTTTAATATTCATTATAACTGCTCTTGAAATAAAAATATCAATTTATTCTGTATCATAAATTAAGTAAGTTGAATAATACTAATTAAAATTATATTATTTAACGCGAATAGAAAAATATTTTATTAGTTATTTTTTTTTTAATTTTGCAAATTAAAATAGAAGTGTGTTACAATAAAAGCGAGAAAAGTTTTGCTGGGAATCAAACTAGAATGCATTTTATAATAACTGAAATAAATACATTTGTATTGTTTAAAGTCTTCAATAATAAGATTTAGGTAAACGTATCAAATGAGTAGTTGATTATCAAGCATGGAACTCAAGTTTTAAATGATTTATTGGTTTTATTTATTTGTTGTTTATTACACACGAGGTCATTATTTGCTTATGAGGGTAAATTAGATTGCGACATAAAATTGAAAGTCCGTTTCAACCACTAAAAAACCCATTTCTGAAATGGTTTTCCGAATTGCTCGATAAACTGTATATTAAACAGAAGAATAATTGTGTTAATGCTTTTTTGCTAGCCCGATGAATTTTTTTTTAAAAAAACCCTTTCCAAATTGTTAAAAAACTTTGCACTAAATAAAGCATCAAATATTATCTAATGAGTCTGTTTTGTTTTATTATGATATCTTAAAAGTATGCTTTTATTTCTAATATCATTATTATTATGAACAGTTACAACAATTATAATATATATAGCAATACTATTATAATTATGAACAGTTACAGCAGAAAAGATAAGAATAATGATCGAAGAACATAGAACGCAACAAACAAAAACTGCTGCTACAGACTCCATATCTTAATAGTATATGTGTATGGAAAATACTGTTTTATTTTCAGATAAATTTAAGAAATTTTAAAAAAGCTATCTACATTTTAAACTTCATTTTGAGAAATGTAATGATGAGGTAAGCGATATAACAAATAAAAAGATTACAAGATGAAAAAAATAATCAAAATTGTGCATTCACATATTTTTTTTATATATTTCTCTAAAAACAAATGTCAGTGACTTAAAAATATCTTGAAAATTACATAAAACTAATTACTGACTTTTATTATTCCGCTAAATGTTAATCATCATATTTTGCAGTAAAAATCACACTACAAAATATTATCCATAATATTGATTTTTAACATAATAATTAATGTTTGACAACATGGAAATTAAATGGTGCTACAATTTGTAAATATTTAGTTTTTTAATGCACATTTTAAAAACTTGATAACATTTTAGTTCTTAAATTATAATTGAATTTTGTTATAAATTATTTTTTGTTATATTGAGAGATCATCCAAATTGTATTGTTATGTAATAAAACAACCGAATTTATCAAGAATATTTATTAAAACTAGAATATAGATTCCATAAAAAAATGTTTCCATAAAGTTTTACTTAACTACTGTTTTTTTATTATTTATTGACAATATTTCTTACTGATTAAGTAAATTAATTTTGGAGTAAAATAATTTATTATAAATAGTTTAATATGCATTAAATATATATTGTATGAAACACAATAAATATTATTTTTTAAAAATTCTAAATTTTCCAAATTTTGTAAATATATAATATTGTATTTCAGTTCTGTAGAACTTCGTCTTTCTTACAAATGTATTGCTGAGTAAACAACCAAAAGGTTCTAGTTTCGATTTAGAAATGATTTAGGTCTATTAAGCTTTCAAAATGGTTTATAGTTATTTGGAATCCATTTAACCGGTAGGTACATGTCTAATTAGACGTCGTGTGTAAAAAGCGTCTGTTGAGCGACAAACGATTTAACTAATGTATTATGACATCTGACAGTAGAAATATATGTTTCGATGATTAAAATTATTACAGCAGAATGAATTGTAAATAAGAGAGTATACCACTTTATTTTTTCATTTTTATAAAAAACTGCTACATTATTCATAAGTTTTATAGATGTATGTTAATCACCTTTATATTATTTTGCATGTTTCATCTAATATTTCAATTCTTAGAAAATCTGAAAATAAAAATATACAATTTTAATTTTTAAATATAAAGAATGAATGTTACGTATAGGTTAAATATTTAAGCAATATCGAGTAATTATGCATCTAATTCCTTTAATAGAAACTAAAAAGTAAAATATAATGAAAGTCAAGAAATAATTAGAAATATTTCTGGAAATTAATATATTTAAAAAAACTAAGGGGATGATATATGTGAAATATTTTTATGTTTTCTTGCACAGTAGGAAATTTACAAAAATCATTAAATTGTAGTTTCTCTGTGACCTAAAATGGATACGAAGTCGGTTTTCATTTTAAGATCGAATCAGCTGCGTTTCAGTGAAGAATAGTTACAACGAGTCAGCCAAATGTTCAAGTTTTGACGTACAGATTGCTGACGAAGCTGGAACTAATATTTTAGTTTGAGGCTATTCTTTTCTGTTAGTTCTAGACTAAACAATAAGTCACAGAAATCAGAACAAACAATGGAGCGCAAAAGTTACGATTTTTTTAGATTAAATATTGATTCGAACAGTTTACGTGTAAGGGGAGCATATATTCCTCTGCTATATATTGAATTGTAACTAAAGAATATATCAGAAAATCAAAATATTTCTATATATTCCAATACTTATATAAATTTATAAAACAAATGTTGAGAAACTAATTAAAATAAAATGTATTTTTATGTACAATGTAATAATATCATTAATAATAAGATAACTTTGATTACTATATAAATGTAGATTTTACAATTAAAAATAAAATGTTATCTTATTATTTACAATTAAATAAATATTCACTTCAATAATTTTAAAACTATACCTACAGTACTTCTGAGTTACACATTTTTTCTCAAACGTTAAATCTAATTAAGCTTCTTAAGTTATTACGATTGTTTTTCATTATTAAAAAATGAATATTCAAAAAAATAAAATAATGTTTTTAAATCTCTTTTTAAAATATGTTAATAGAATAATAATAAGAAAGAAGTTTTTATTCAATATTGTGAGAATAATTTAAAAATTTTTATATCAATATGATTGCAAAATATAATGGAGAATCATTTATTAAAGTAATTTTGATAGATTATTAGACCAGCAACACATATTAAAATAATACAAGGAAAATATAATATTTTATAGGCATGAATGTCCCGTAGTTGAATACATGAATTGTTCATGCATAAAAAAGTAATTAAAACCTGTTAAAGATATTATTTTAAAATACATAAATGTAAAAATCTTATACTTTTTAAATCATTTTCACTTATTTTTTAATGTTGAACAAAATTTAAATGTATATATTTTACTTATTATCTCACTATAAAATATATTTAACTAATAAACAAAAAGTTGCACTGCCCTTAAAAATAAATGTTAATATTAATATTTTTATATACCAATGGTAATAATTCAGAAATATTTGAGAAAATGTGTGAAATTTAAAATTTGTAGAGCCTAAATGAAAAAAGTTTAGAAAATTGAAATATGATTTACAGATTCACAGATAAATGTAAATTTATACTTTATAATTTCCCTTGTTATTTAGTTACAACTATATATTTTGAATTGAATACACAAATCATTGTCATTATACACATGTTTTTGGAACACATAATATTCTCCAATATATGTGTGAAAGACAATGATTTGTGATTGGTGTATTCAATTTTTATGAGAGTCAAATTTTTTAAATCAAGTCACGAACTTCACTCAAAACATTTAACTCTTAAGAAAATTTGAATATTTAAATGACAATAAAAGATTCGGAAAATTTCCTGGCAACAATAAATAAAACCTTAGTGAATGAAATTTAATTTCTTTAATTTCCTTTTCAAAATACCAAAATTTCACTGCTTAAAAAAAGGACAACACATAAATTTTTACACGTTTTGTAAATCCGTAACATATATGCAAATACGAAACTTGACTTGGAATATGAAATGAGCTTTTTGCATTTTGATGGTGGAATATAAAACTTTAAAGTGGTCACACGCAAATAGTATATTCAAATTTCACCTTTCTCTTTGATATGTTAATGGGAAAAAGAGAATAAAGAGTCTTATCATTCTAAATGCCAATTATGTGTGCGTTTTTCGAACTACTGCGAAGTCAGAAAATTACAGTTGGTGGAACATAGTTTTGTAAATTATTTTTCCTGCTGAATAACCTGTGAACATTACATTTATTCTAGATATTTCTAAAGTAAATCTATATTTGTAAAATTATATTTCTAAATCGGTTTAATGATTATAATTTACCATTAAAATAGTCAATATAGTTCAAATAAAGACATGATCTTGATGTTCTCTCATGATTTTGCTTAATATGTTTTAATAAGAATCAAATCAAATATATTATTTATGTATATAATTTTAATACTTGTAAGAAAAGTCAAAAAACAATAAAAATTGTAACATTTCAGAGATTTTTTTTCATCCGAAGTTTAAAAGATTGATTTTATTTATATCAGAACAATTGATTAAATATTGTTGTAAATATAACGCCTGCACACAGCAAAGGTATTTTATTACATAATATTTTTATTTATTAGTCATGATATGTTTTCAAAACAATTAATATTTTATATTACTAATTAGTATTTTATTTAAAACAATTAATAATTAATATATATTAATTCGAATTAGTATTTTTTTTAGTATTTCAATATTAATTCTTTATAATTTTATTTTAATTTACTAATATAACTTCTATGCAAATTCCTAATTTCAAAATGATTACAAGCCATAATTTGTTTATAAGAACAAATTATTACTTTTTATCTTGCTTCAAAAGTGCTTCCGTTACTTTTCAAATATGATTTATTATGTAAAATGTTTATGCATTTACCAAAATTATAATTTAGCCACTTATAAAATATCAATATATTTTGGTTCGATTTCTCTATAAAATGAAATTTAAATTATAGTTTAATGCTTAATCTACTATTCTTATATTATTTTACACCTCCTCAAACTATAAGAAATGTACTTCAAAAAATATACGCTTATTTTTACTGAATTCTCGATTGTTTTACTTAACTCTGAATATGCATCGTTTCGTATAAAACCATAAAATAATATCATAAATAAAACATTGTCTTTCAAACACTTTCAAATTATCTCTAATATTTTACTTACATCTCCAGTTTAGTTATAAAATTTTATGTGCTAGACAACATATCATCAAGTTCGTTCGAAATATATAGTTCTCACTCTGCGATTTTTTATATAAATTTTTTATTTATGAGACAATACCCATATAGAAAATGCATACATGCATCCATATGTATAGTATGGTGCAAACATACGTATAGGAATATATGCATGCATATCTACAGTATACATCTACATATGAATACAAAGAATATGCATTAAAATTTTTCTTCCCACAAAAGTTTAACTTCTTTGACCTTCTCATTTAGGAGTTTTAAAATACATTTGTTTTTATTTCTTCTTAAAAGATTTCATTTTGGGGGAAATTTCATATAGTGTTACTGAGAATATTGTGTAAAATTTTGTTCAGTCGCATTATTTTGCACTTCAAATCATATATAGTGTTTTAATTTGAAAAAAAATTTATAAGAACAGTTCGTTAGCCAAAAGTAGTTTCAGCAAGATAGATTTTAGAATTCGTTCTTTTTTGACTTTGTATGAACCACATTAAGAATCATTTAACTGTAAGCTGCTAAGTAAGTATAATTTATTTTCATGCTAAGCATTTTGCCTCTTATATATATATATATCATGCTCTAGTATTAAAAATAAATGAAGTTTTTATTTTTATACATTGTCACACATCTCCATTTATTATAATGGTTATAGAATTTTGAATTGCATAAACTGCGATATTTGATACACAGATTAAAGGAAAAAGTAGATTTATTAAATGTTTTAATAAATATACTTTCAAAATGTCACACCTTAACTAATGTTTTGATCATTGCACAATACATTCATGAATTAAAATTATAAAAATATATGTACAAAATTCACTTTCTGAAGCATTGACTTTCTCTCGGTCGAAATAAATGCTTCTTGTATATTTTTTCTGTTAATTCATATTATATATTAAAACCATCAGTATTAAATTTCCTGTAAACTATATTTTAGTATCAGCAGCATGACTTTAAGATATAAAATTATCAATATTGTTATCTTCGCTATAAGCTTTTTATTTTCTGTTATTATAAATAAATAAAATTACTAACTCCAGTTTCGATTTTATTTTACATTTTTGTACTTAAAAAGTTTTATGTTTACATTATTTTTCGAGAAAAAACATATATTTTTACTATGTAAAGAATTATGTTTTTACCACATAACTTCCTTCCTCCGATTTCCTATTTCGATTAATAAATTATATAAAGTAGAAAATTCTCACACGTCAGTTAAGATACTCAATCAGTAACATGTAAAAAAAGAATTACAGAATTATTTTCTTTTTGTAATACCCTTGCGTAAAATAACTGTATTTTAAATAAAAATAATAATTCTTAATGAATTTACTTAATATCTACGTATAAAGTAAGTTGAAGAGTAATTAGCATATGCATACAGTTTAGTAATAACTTCAAAATGCAATTAAGAAAGCTTTTTGTTAAAATAACTTAATTTTAAAAAATTTAACTGCATAATAAGATTTTAACTGCTGTTATCAATAATTAGTTTTTAATTTTGCACTTTAAAATACTATTCTATGCATTCATATTTAAGCTGTAATCTTTAGTCCAGTCTAATCGAAAATTTTCCTATCACTATTTTTTCTAAGAAATGACAGCTTTTAAATTACTTTCGGATGAACTATGATTAGTTTTCAGACCACATTTCTCATGAATCAACTTCATTAGATTTTCAAAGGGAATTAAATTTTGAAAATAATTTAAATAGCAAGGACAAATTTTTCAAACATACATTCAAATAGAAAACATTCATTCTCAACAAATCAAATATTCATTCTTTAGAAAAAAAATCTTTAATCTGTACAAAACATTTAACATTATTCAATTTTCATTATTGAATGATGTTAAATTTAATTTTTTTAGATTTAATAAAAAAATGTTTTTTCGAAAAAATAAAAAAAAACAAAAAAATCTGGTTAAATGAAAGTAGAATAAATTTAGTTAATTATTTTATGAATAGTGATGGAGATTGAAATATACATGAGTTTTTTTAACCTTTGCTGAAAAATTACAAATTCTCTTCGCAAATCAAAGATATGCTGAACAGTGTTATAGACGTAAGAGACATAAACGTAAGAAAAAAGTTTATCTTTCATATATTTGCATGGGTTCAAAATTTGTAACATAAGAGTAAATTAATTAGAATGTAGCTATTATATTTTTTTATAAGCGTGAGTTTATTATATTCCTTATATTAGTTTATTGCTGTCCATTTTTTGCTGTAACATCAATGTTATTTTGAAATCTCAGGTACTTGATTTCTTATATATATATATATATATATATATATATATATATATATATATATATATATATATATATATATATATATATATATATATATATATATATATATATATATATATATATATATATATATATATATATATATATATATATATATATATATATATATATATACATATATATATATATATATATATATATATATATATATATATATATATATATATATATATATATATATATATATATATATATATATATATATATATATATATATATATATATATATATATATATATATATATATATATATATATATATATATATATATATATATATATAGTTAGATGATTAGATATAGATGAAGAGAGCATAAACTACTATTAAAATAATTAGATTTATGCTAATTGTCATTAAAATCAATGTTACTTAAATGAAGATATTAAAAAAAGTAATTTAAGCACTTATTATTTTTTAAAATAAATTATTGCCAAAATGAACTTAAAATGAAGGTTACTACGAAAAACTTATTAAAATGGTAAATAACAATTATGAAACATGAATCTAAAATTTTTAGAAATATGATTTATAATATCCAGAATCACATTGTTTACTGAAAACTTCAAGAATGATTACAATTATTTTTTATCAGAAATATTTTCCTCAATCGTTTTATTATAACAGCGCTGGATATTATATGATTTTCATATAAACTGATATATAGTTATGGAAACATTTTTAAAAATGTGCTTAATATTAATACGCAATTACTTATGAAAATTAATTTGGAAATATTGTAGCAATGTTTTCTGTAAAAGTATGAAACAAAATATTATCACTCTATCCATAATGGACATTTCATTATTAAAGCAATTAATAAGGAAAATATGTAATTATGTTTATCTTAATGTATAATACAAATCAAAGAGTTTTATTTATGGATAATTCTAATATTTATTTGGGACTTAGTTCTTAATTCACCTTATTATATGACATTATTTATTAACTCAACACCAACTAGTTTATATCATAATATTTTATTAGTTAATTCAATATCAATTAATTATCAGCAATGTCTATATGTTATAAATGGTACGAACATATATTTTAGCAAGTTCACACACAGCTGTTATGAATGACATCTGAGAATAATTATTCTTAAATTATTATCTAAAATATTCATATGTTAGGTAAAACTAAAATATGAATGAAATCATATCAATTATTTTAATAAATGACAGGAATATAAAATAAAATTAAGAAAGATATCTAAGAGACCTGTTGTGGTTGCTAATCTCCGTGTCCAGCCTCTGCTAGACGAGATTTAAGAATTTATCCACCTTCAAAAAGTCATAGACTAGCATAGGTTAATCTAATAGGTTGTCTTAGGTTAAACGCCTAAGAATGTGTGTTGGAGAAGCCTGCTCTTGTGTGTGTTTACATTGCGGATAAATCGAGTTGGTTTTTTTGACTATTCTGGAATACAAGGTATCTTAGATGACCTCTAAGAAAAAGGGAGAGAGCTTTCTGGATGCATATGTCGCAGTTCATAGTGAGGTGATCTACCAGGAGATTTGGCACGATACCTAAAGTTTGTCTGAGATACAAGCAATGTCATTTTATTAGTATGTTTTCTAGCAGAATACAGCTCAAACTAAGTCAGACTATTAGATGTAGTCCTATCCTCCCCCGTGCACGTTTTCGTCAAGGCATAGACATATACATAGACATACGCAATGGAACACCTGGTCTGTACCTTAGGTTATCAGGTATAGCTCCATCACGTAATACATCTGGTGTGACAGAATTGTCACGAAATTTGATAACAAAATTGAATTTCAATAGGCCTCTAATATTTCAAATTAATCATTTGACAGAAACATAACATCAACAACAAAACATTTACAAAATTTTCACTATGGGAGATGACATGAGTTTTATATTGCTATAAAATTGTGAAGATAGATTATCCTAACACTCCAAGTAACCTTGGTAAAGGTACAAATTAATTATCTTTATGATGGTCATAGCAGACGATATAAGTAGTTTATAACACAAATATATGCAAGCAATATAATTAAGTTTAAGTAGAAGAGTATAAAAAGAGCAAATATAACTGGGACAGAGAGAGATTTTCAATAAGTACTAGTAACTCTCTCATGCTTTAACTGGGTCCTTTAATGTAACATTGCATTTTTCGCAATACCAAAGGACTACATTGTGTACACGCAGATAGTTAAGATTATATATGCATGAATGGTATCCTTTTGAACATTTAACATTTACTGTAGGTGATAAACTGTAGAATATTTGAAGTATAACAGATTACAGTCTGCTGATTCAGTTAATAATTTGCAGCAGTTCAGTCTGTGCACTGAAGTTACCACGATTAAGAAAATTATTGAGCAAAATATAATTACAATACAATAAATAATAAAAAGGCTTAAAAAATTGAATAAAATGTATAGCAAAATATTTTACAGATACTCTAACATTACTAGAAATAATAATGAACATATATTGCACTAAAATTGCTAAAAAAGGTATTTCTGAAGACTCAAAGCAAGCTTCAATATAAACCCCCAGTTTTATATATAGTGGTTAGATAGAGGGAAGTGTTATATCATATGACGTATCATATGAAGATTGTATTAGAAAAAGAGCAAATATATACTAATAGTTTACCTCCTCATTACCTCAAATCTCTATATGTGAGGGGATCTACTGAATATGCTCATCATAGGGAACAAAACTCAGAGGCGACGGAAAAGGCTGGCTTTGTTAGTCCAAAGAGCTGAGGATTGACTCAGTTCGTTTGCCTATAGACGCTTAGCAGGGTAAAATGGAGATCTACCAGGAGAATATTCTCCAGACTTACTTCACCCATTCTACTCAGTAACAACCCCTCACCACATTGCGGTAATCTTCTCAAAGACATAATTCATTTGAGTAAGACGATTTTGATATAAAGTTTTTGATGAAATTTTGACAAACATTTCCCTGAAATTTTCTTTTTGGGTTTCCTAAAATATATTTCTGTATGTCTTTCAAAATGATTGACCAAATTTTGGTTTTTCTCAATAATCGTACTTTTTGAATCATTTGAATTCAATTCTTTTTGCTAACTTATTATGACAACCTCTATATGTCAACTATTATTTAAGTAAAAGCTATGTAGTCGCTAAGCAGTACCTAACATTATAAAATTTATAGAGCTTTTTCGCTTCAACTAAAAAATTCTTCATCACTTTGTGATGAATATTGTAATTTAGTGCTTACAAGTACTATAAAAACGTCAAAAATAGACATAAAAGTTACAAAAAAAACTTTGAAATGAATAATTGGGAAATACAAATAATGAATATAAATGTATTTCATCAAAAACATTCAGATTTATATTAAATCACTAAAGACATGATGTTAAAAAGCCCTCAAGAATGTACAGTTTTGATGTTGGGATTTTAAAATCATGATGATCATAAAACTGTCATCAAAAACTTAAATTTCATTGTTTTCTCGTATAGCTTTACATCCCGAAAATATTTACTGAGCTCATTCCAATGTATCTTTTAGGCTTTGATGTAATTAATTATATTTCAGTTACAGTGTTATCATTTACAGCTATAGAAAAAATAAATATCAGAAACTGAGAAGATATGATAACAAATATGAGAAAATAATAAGGTATTTAACAACGAGATGACAAAATGTTAGAGCGTTTCGTGTATAGTTTAAGCGAATAAATATTTTAATAGCATATAAATACTAATCTTTTAATTATTTGCTAGCTCTCCACATCTTCAAAGATAAAATAATGTTAATGAAAACACTGTTTTGTTTTTAAGTAATAATTTTTATAGAATATATTCTTTTACAATTTTCATGTATATTTTTAAGTGTTCATTCGTTGTGTATATTAAAGAGGTTTTCTCTTAAAATTTTTCTCAATTTAGCCGTTTAAAAAAATATTTTTTCATTGTTTTCCTCGTCTGACTTTCTCTCGATGATTCTCGTTTCTATCAATTTTGGTGCAGTAACTATTTTCACTTGCATTTTATATAGTATATATTACTAATACAATAATCTAATTAAAATGCAGTTGTAATTCGTAACTTATTTTTTCTTCCATTGTACACTTCCAATAAAACATATATTTAAAAATGAAGGCAAATCATGCAAATTTTGAATAGTTTTAAAACATTAAAATTACCAAGATATCATTATTTTACTTACAACTATTTAATAAACAAGATTTCATATTTTTATTTACTTGTTATCACTTGTCTTATGTGCGTAATATGTGTATTTAAAGAAAAAGAAGATAAAGACTCAAGGAAAAACTCTAATTTAAAGTTTAAAAAAATTGGAAAGTCAAAAAATAAGGGAGTAAATTGAGAATAATGAACTTTAAAAAAGGATTTATTTAAAAATGAACGAGGAAATTTGTACAATTTTAAAGAATTTATCTTCAAAATGAAAGTGCAAACTGCTTAAGTGCTAAACTCTTGACAGAGAGGTGGCGTATTTGAAATTTAACATAAATTACTCATTTATTAGGAGTTTAGACTTTTTATAAAAGTTTATAACTAAATGTGTAAAATATTTTGAAACTGTATATTTTAATTTTATCTGATTGATAAGTATTTCATAGTAAAAATTTTTTCGTGACAATCAGTTATATTTTTAAAATCTGAGTTGTAAATATGTTAAAATAATGCCAATCATTTATTACGAAGATAACAAAATAATGAAGTATTTTGAATAGTTGAAATTTCGTGAGATGTATGCACTGACAATTTATCGCACAATCTGTGAAAGCCTGTTATTTATCGAAACAACTTAATAAGAAAAGGTTTAAAAGCGAAATATTCCGTAAAAAATTTATTTATTTACAAAACTTTTTAATGCGACATTTTGACATATATGTATTAAACAATTATTAGATTATTACTTATTGATTTTAACAGTGTAATAATAAGATATATTTCATAAAAAGAATAAAATATTTATTTTACTCAATATTTTCAGCAATATTTAATTTGAAGTGATTAACTATATTTGTATTATTAATAAACAGTGAAATGAATAAAATAAAATTGATAAAAATATTTTTAATCAACAATACAAATATCACCGAGCAAAATATTTTTGAGAAAGAAAATTCATTTAAACTAAATGTGGCGTAAGGGGCTCGAAAGATGTAAGACAAATAAACAATTCATGAAATGAATTTAATAAATAACAACTATATTCACCCATGTCCCATTGTAAGACAATTACTCTGTTCATTCAGTTCTTATTAAGGGAAACAATTCAATATTACTGTCCAAGACTGCAGTATCATTAAGCTGACATTTTACGAAGTTTTCATGCCTCCAAATTTAATGGTTCACAACTACTCACCATTAACGAGACAAATTGCAGCGCAGAATATTTTCTATTCATCACTAAGCAGCTCTAGATTGCCTAAACCAAGCTCAAAACTTATGATGAACGGAATGCTTCGTGTAATGATGAATGATGATATTCACACATCCGAATAACTCTTTTCCAAATATAAATTTCTCCGTATTGAGAATATAACGAATAGCACTCATAACGGAAGAGTTATTGGCAAATGTGTAATTTAGAGAGACATCAAATTATTATTTTTTTTGCGATATTACAAGTAGATATCATATAGTTAATACTATATTAAAATTTAATCAGCATTTATATCGGTCATTAATTTTTAAAATTTAATTAATTTTTTACCAATACGATTCTAATTTCCTTTTAATTATTGAATTAAATTACTGTAGAAATATTAGAAAAATCCCTTTTTCTAATCTATTTATATAACTCACTTTGAATGCAAATTATATAATTCGATTTAGAAATATGATTTGAATTTGATTTCAGTTTAAATGTATCAATAAATAATGTGTTTTAATTTAAATCAAGAGGATATTTATGATGCATAGTAAAATAATGTATATTTTGTTAAGGTTGAGATGCGCATAAAATTAAATTTGAAAATTACACCTTAGAAGAAAATATTTCACTCAAAACTATTTAAAAGCTATCCACATAAATAATCTTCAGTACATAACTTCAAGTTGTTATCGATTTAAGTACACCTCACAGCAAAATATTAACAGAGTACATAACCTGTATACAATATGTATGTTATAATATTATTAAGCACACGTATGGTTATAACACACACGTATGGTAATATGTATATTATTATATTATTAAGCACATAATGTGGTATATAATAATATACATGTTATTATATTATTTTATGGATAACTTCAAATCAACAATTAATCTATCATAAATAATTTCTCCCATAATAATATTATAATATGATTTATACATAAATTTGAAGAAATGATTTTAATTTATCCTCTTGATTTAAATCTAGCAACATGTAAAACATATTCGGTATTTTGAATAAAATTTAAAACCATGTATATGTTATCTTCTTCTTTGTGGTTTCTTATATTTTGTTTTTACAAACATACACAAGCTAACAAACATAACTGTTATATGTCTGTTTAATTTATGGTTAACAAAATAAATTTTTATTATAAAATAAGAATAGCATTAAAATAAAAATATACAAGAAAATATATAAAAATATGAAAATTGGAATAAAACTTCAGAGTACTTAGTAATATCATTAATATTGCTTTTAATTTGTGAGCAAAGTTTATTCTATTTACATATATTTAATTATTACAAACGAAAATGCACATATTAATTATCCAAATAGCATTTTTTTGTTTTCTATTACGTTGTTTTATTTCTCTCTGTTAGCATATCCCTTCATGTTTGATTCATATAATCTATTTTAATGAACTCAATATGCGGGCAGAATCAAAATGAAAAAAATAGTTATGATAGATAACTATAACTGTTATTCACACTCCCGGCAATTATGCCAAATGAGTCTAATCAAGAATATTGATTCCCAATGCAATTATCAAACAATTTTCGGACTGAAATTAAAGCTTTCCGAGAAAAACACTTCTTCCGTAATTGGAATCCAATAATTATAGAAGTTTATTTCTAATTTCCATTTTCTTTTCTTCTGAGGTTTTATAGTTGACATTTTAACCTTTCCGAAGATTGCGTTCTGCTGGTTGTAAAAATTGGAGCATTGAGAGTCACTACGTTGCGCTTTCTAATTCATGTTGAGGTATTTTATTATTAAATGAATTATTTGCTTTTTCTTTAAATTTAAATAGCTAATTGATTTATTTAAAAAAATGTACTTGTTTGATATTCTCATGAATAAAAAGAGTATTTTAGAAATATTAATACTTTGTTTTATGGCAGAAAAGATACTTTTGGGAGCAGTTTTGAAAAGAAATAATGCAGGTATAATAAACTTACTTGTAAAAAATCAATATAATTAATAAATTACAAATAAAGAAAAGTTTCTGAAGAATAAATTTATATCTATGAGAATAATAAATTGAATTATTATTTTTTTAAAGAGTCTAATCTAGGGAAAATTTATGTAAGTATATATATACTTACATAAATTTTCTCACAGTATAAACACAGTCGGGTACATTTGCTTTTAGAAATAACTGCAAATATATTTGAATTCAGCAAAGTAAGTTTGAAAGATAATCTGAGTTGTTGATTTATTGGTTATTCAAACACAAAGCAGGAAATCGAGGAAAAACTCAGGCACATAACTTTACAGATGTATGAAGAAAAATAATGTACGAAAATTACAGTTTAGTTTGCTTAGTTGTATTTGATTATTATGACTCATCAGGAATTTATGTTTTTTAAATATTAAATGTGTCATCCAATTATTTCACTGATTTAAGTTCATTAATTTGATTAATTAATGGTGTTGCAATTAGACATACATTAATGAATCATTATAATTTTTTACAACGGCGGGTTCTTAGGGGATGTAACTCTATGCCACAACAAGGCCAGAATCTGCTATTCATTGGTCGTTACTCAACAGGCACCTGTGAACCAAGTCACGGAGACGAGTATCGTTGCCCGCGCCATACCACCAAAAACCCGTTTATAGGGATGGCCACATTCATACATCATCACAGAAGAAAGGACTGAGAAACAAAGAGAGAACTGAGAAAGAAAGTAACATCCATGCTCGAACCGGGATTCTAAGTCGGGACTCACTGGTCAGGAGTCAGGAATGCTTACCACTCAGCCATCGGTCGGCATGAATCATTATATTTAAATGATATAATGATTTATTAATATAGTTTTGAAAATATAAAGGAATACACACTCGCCCAATATATAAAGCATATTAAGAATAGTATTTTGAAAAAGACTATGTTTTTGATTTATAAAATGCTCTTCTTACGTAGATAGTGCATAGTTTTGAATAATTTTGATATTAAAAATTTAAAAAGTCAATATAATATAAATATTTAAAATTCATTTAATTAGGATGAAAAAAAGTTTTCTATTAAAAATAAAATTAGTTTAACTTAATTTATGCATTATAAAATACAATAAATAAGTAAATATTAAAAGGTATATTCAAGGAAAATATTTTAGCTATGCTAGTCTAAAAAATAACAAAATAATGAGGCATTAAAAAAATTTGCTTTTCTCTTAGGGTAACATTGAGAATAATATTTGCTAAAGTTTAATAAAATCTAAAGTAAACAGTGAATGAATAGATGATTATCTTTGAGAAAAAAAGTTCTTTCTTTTTCACTGGGGTATTTATGGTAATATTAAAAGAATTCTTAGACTTAAAACTTTTAAAATATATAATTTCTAATTTAAAAAAATGTGATGAATTAATGAATAAAATTATCTATATTTATTAAGAAAGTATTAAGGAATTTTTATGTCGTGACAAAAATAAAAAAGATACTCAGAAACCATTGAAATAAAATTGTGATGATACTTGTGGATTTACTAAAAAATTAAACATTAAAAGACAAAGGATTATATTTTTATGAAATTTTTGAAAGAAAAACAAAGACACAAATTTCATTAAAATGTTTTATACGAACTTGGGCATAACTTTCCCCTGAATGTTTGCATACGATATTTTTCTAAATGCTTTGAATACATATCTTCACATAAAATATTTAGGATTTTCCTATGAATAATAATTTATAGAAAGGAAAAATATCACAATTTAAAAACTAATGCTTTACATTTTTTTGGTATTTATTTGAGCTATTGTATAATAAAATACACGGTTTCTTAGAAATGCTTCACTTGTTAATTTTTTAACGGCCACATTTTGCATTCGAAAGCTATATAAGTATAAAATTATTATTAATGTACTGAAATGTTTTTAGAATGAAATATCTGCTTATTCTAAGCTTTCTACCCGACTGTCTAAAGTAATAACAACACAAAGAAACAGATATATCACATCAAAATATAGTTTCAAATAACATGTTACACAAAGATCAAATGACTAACATTAATTATTTTTGAAGGGTGAATGATGAATAAATCAGTAGTTAATATAGATTATTCTAAGCTTTCTACCCGACTGTCTAAAGTAATAACAACACAAAGAAACAGATATATCACATCAAAATATAGTTTCATATAACATGTTACACAAAGATCAAATGACTAACATTAATTCTTTTTGAAGGGTGAATGATGAATAAATCAGTAGTTAATATAGAATATTCTAAGCTTTCTACCCGACTGTCTAAAGTAATAACAACACAAAGAAACAAATATATCACATCAAAATATAGTTTCAAATAACATGTTACACAAAGATCAAATGACTAACATTAATTATTTTTGAAGGGTGAATGATGAATAAATCAGTAGTTAATATAGATTATTCTAAGCTTTCTACCCGACTGTCTAAAGTAATAACAACACAAAGAAACAGATATATCACATCAAAATATAGTTTCAAATAAAATGTTACACAAAAATCAAATGACTAACTTTAATTCTTTTTGAAGGGTGAATGATGAATAAATCAGTAGTTAATATAGATGCTATTGGGGTATACCACCACCGAAACACACCTCAGCATAGAATCGAAGTGACCTTAGATGTACCCTTGAGGTATAACATTCCATGAGTTTTCCACATGAAACAAAATTTGAACTTAAAGCATGGTGGATTAGCGGCTGGTGCACCCCGACCCACTTGTGCTGCAAGCCTGAATCATGGGTGTTCGATTGCAGATAAATTGCGAGAACATGCTGGTAAAAGGAACATTTGAATCTAAAGAAGAAATCTTAAACATTGATGACCACGTGTAGTAACGAATTAACTTTTTGGTGTATGGTTAATAGCAAGTGCTGAAATAAAAGAAGACCATGGAATCCAATACTTCAGAGATTTAACCCTGATGATTTAGTGTTGTTGATGTCCCAGCATACTTCCCTGTATCTAACCCAGAATTGGGCTCCACCAATTAGATGAAAGATATTGGGTAAGAATCTTCGTAATTTAGAAGCAGAGACAAAGCAGAAGATCTTCTAATACATAACCTGTCATTCTCAGAAGTATCATTTAACCTGGAGGACAATGAAACGAGGACCTATTTAATGTACTCTAGCTACCATTAATGAACACGGCGTATCTTTGGTTAAGTCGGGATTTGAACTCACAAACTTTTGATGATGAGTACGACGCCTTAATGACCAGGTTTCCACTGTTTTAGTGATTCAGCTTATTGGCTGTGACTTCTAAAGAAATGAGGGCGTGTAATGCAATGCCACTCCAAACCATAATACCAGATGGAGGACTAATGTGGCAATGGATAACACAATATATCAGTATCCTCTCACCAAACTGTTTCTGAGCTTAAATGCGACCATCATACTGCATTATGAGACAATGTATTAAAATTATATAAAAATTTATTTCCCCATTTTCTTAATCATAATTCATACAATTCCTAAATACCTGATTCTATATGAATTGTACAATGGTATATACCATTACCAGTAGCTCTTGGATTTAAGTTATAAATATAATTTTACTTCGTTTTTCATGTCATCTGTATGCATCAGAATTATAACTGAGTTTTACCTTCTGGAAATATCAAACTTCCTATTATGAAATAATGCATCATAGTTTTAAGATTCTTTTATGATAGATATGGAAGAAACAATGGTATTTTTAATTTTCAGGCATATACTTACAGAGTTGGTACAATAGTTCAAATAGTTTTTTTTCTAAATAAATATGACTCATGTAGAGGTGACAACCCGATAACAAATAGGTACAATATCGGATCCTTTATCACAGTTAAATAACTGTAAAGGGTCATGTTATACAAATACATTTTTAAAGTATATTCAAGAAAATATAAATATTATATATTCCCAATAACTTCTTGATAAATGCTAAATTTTTAGTATTGCTAACTAAATTTGTTTGTCGAGAACGTAATTTCATTATATTATTCCTCTTATTAAATTCTAATGCTTTAATTCTTTTAAGAATTCTAGTACTAAATTAATCTCAATTACCTCCTTTTGTAATAATCTAAAATTTACAATATTTTTAAATTTTCTAATATACAATTTAACTGGTTATCATATTTTATAGTAAATCTACAGATCATATAAATTTAACGCATATTTCAGAAAAACACAAGAATTTGATCATTCTACAAAACTCATATTTCTAATTCTTGAGTACTTGCATTATTTTCGGTAATACTAATTTTCTGAAATAATACCGCTAAAATTAATTGTTCTAAAAATTGAAAAATTAGTAAAATATGCTTTTAAATTTCTTGATGTAATTGTTTTGGTACTGATTAAATTTGATTAGCTTTTTCTAATAACAAAAAGAATTTTAATGTTGTAAATTTTGAAACATTGAAAGGAAGCTTAGATATAATAAAGATAACTACGTAAATCATTTTTATAAAATTTAGTGTAAAATTGCTATTTTAGATCTAAATAGTTAGTATCTAAATTAGCTCTTTTTCGAATGAACCAAATGCAATATTCTGTTTTTATTACTCTCATTACTTAAATATTTCATTTAATCATTATCTAGCTTACTAAATCACTAAATACTTCAAAGTAGAATGTTAAATAAGAAGTAACTAATTGAATGACTTGAGTATTATATAAATTGTAAAAGATTACAAATCTTATATATATTTTAGAGCATTAAATTGTAAATTAAATTTAATCATACTTTGCGTACCTAAAATATATTAAAAACTCGTAGTGTAGATTGAGGGTGGAAATTCTAAGCATCACATTTTATTCTATTTTAATAGAAATAAGATTATGTCCATAAATACATTCGAATATATTTCAATTACTTTTAAAGTACAATAACCTGTTCGGAATAAACGTTAATGTTATACTGCGAATTCATTTCATTTCTGCAATGAAATAAACACATTTTGGCAATTGTTCGGAATAAACGTTAATGTTATATTGCGAATTCATTTCATTTCTGCAATGAAATAAACACATTTTGGCAATTGTTCGGAATAAACGTTAATGTTATATTGCGAATTCATTTCATTTCTGCAATGAAATAAACACATTTTGGCAATTGTTCGGAATAAACGTTAATGTTATATTGCGAATTCATTTCATTTCTGCAATGAAATAAACACATTTTGGCAATTGTTCGGAATAAACGTTAATGTTATATTGCGAATTCATTTCATTTCTGCAATGAAATAAACACATTTTGGCAATTGTTCGGAATAAACGTTAATGTTATATTGCGAATTCATTTCATTTCTGCAATGAAATAAACACATTTTGGCAATTGTTCGGAATAAACGTTAATGTTATATTGCGAATTCATTTCATTTCTGCAATGAAATAAACACATTTTGGCAATTGTGAATTATTTATTTTTGTAACACTTATCAATCTATTCCAATAAAAGAACAATGAATTCAATTCATATTTATTTCCATAAAATTGATTGATTGATGTCTTTTGCTTATTATTTTCCTGGTAGCATTTAAAATTATATAAGGAATGGTTACAGAGAAGTAAAATTGGTCACAAGCGCTTTAAAAACCTTTCAGTGCAATAAAAGCATAGTCATGGCACAAAGGAAGCATTGGATGATGTCTTACGTGGTAGAATTATCGGCCGTCTGGAATGTGAACGTACCCAGCTGGAAGTATCCGAGGAACTTGGAATCGCCCAGAGAGTCATCTCCAGGCTTTCTTAACGGTTCCAAGATGATGGTAATGCGAGTAGACATTGCACTGCAGGTCGCCCCTGAGTTACAACACCAAATGAGGACAGCATTTGGAAGTTACTGCCAAAAAAAAAAAAAAAAAAAAACAGACGGAGCACAGCATCAGACCTGTCTCGTCAGCTCTCTTCAGTACCGGTAGGACAGTTTCAAGACAGACTGTGTACAGACGCTTAGAGCACATTGGTGTATATGCTCGTAGGCTTGTCAGATGTGTTCCATTTACCGCAACTCACTGTTGTCTGCGGTTATCCTGGAGTACAGAGCATGGCTTGTGGACACCGCAACAGTGGTCTTGTTTGTTGTTATGCGACGAGTCTAGGTTTAGCTTTCAGTCGAATTATCGCCGGACTTTCATGGGCGAGGTACCCGTTGAATCCAAGAGAACACCACTGAACGACACAGTTACAGTGTGCAGGATTGCTCGTTTCGGGAGGGATTATTCTGGGTTCCAGAACTAACCTGCATGTTCAGAATGTAATCATGACATGCCCCATCTATCAAGATGTCATTCTGAAACAACATGTACGTTTGTTTCGGGGTGTTATGGGTGCATAATTTCTGTTTATGGATGACAACACCCGTACTCACCATGCAAACAGTGTAGACGAATGTTTTCAATCGGAGGATATCACTCGTATGGACTGGCCAGCATACTCACCGGACTTGAATCCAGAAGACAAATTACAATTGACCGACAAATTACAATTCGTCAAACCCTCCCACATGTCTACCGGAACTTCGGAGAGCATTGCTTAATAAGTGGTGTAATATTCCCTAAGATCAGATCGATAATTTGATACTCAGCATCCCAAGGCCTATATTGCATCATTTGGGGGGCATACCATGTATTACCTATCATACTAACCATGTTATATTGGTTTTTGTAAAAACGTTCTTGTTTGAAATTTGCTCTGGGGAGTAAAAATGCAATTTTTATTAATGATGTCAAACATATAGCATCCTTTTTGCTCTTTACCTTTTGTTTAATAAATAGACTTTACAAATAAGTCATATTTGTTTTGCTTCTGTTTCTTTCTTTGCCTGAACTTGCATTATCATTTATTTATGGAAACGAGTTTATCATAAAATCCATAAAATAAAAGTTTGATAAAAATTGTGTTTTTGAATTTCATTAATTACTTTGATAAAGCTATATTTATAGTTTTTTTGTAAATTGATAACTAATACTCAATCTATTGTATTACATATTTCCATCCACATCTAATATAAGGCTTTGCCTTTGTAATTGCATGTCATTCAAATGCACCTTGCTTAAGACTATAAAAGAAAATTATTTTTAACATAGTAAAATAAATATAGTAACAAAATAATCATAATTTTTTTTCTGTTACAAAGTAAAATATATCAAGTATTCTGTAAGCTTTATTTTTCCCATTTGTGCTATCCATAATTTGATTTTTTTACCGAAACGTCGTCAAGTTCATAGACTTAGAGATCCTATTATATGTTAATTAACTGTAAATATTGTCGTCTTATCGTTGAACCTTGATACAAAGAGAGTAATCTACCCTTAGAGTGTAATCTGCTCATGGATCATCAGCTGATGATGAAGAGTGAAGTTTCTCTTCCTTAATTCCAGGGATCAGACCATGGTTACATCCAAAGAGGTAATGGGATTTGCAAACTATTATATTTGAAAATTGAGCGGTTATTGAAGAGGAATAAAGAAGCGGTGTCTCCTACATCAGGAGATAGACCCTCCTGAATGCTGAATTTTCAAAAAAATACACAATTATATAAATATTTTACTTTAGATAATGTTTTGCTTAAAAATTATTAATATGAAAATTGTATTACTTATTAAAAATTATTTAAATAAATATTTTAGTATAATTTAAGCATCTCCCATGATGAGAAATAAAAGTATAACAACGAATAAATGCAATACATTACTGGTTTTTTTAAAAAGATTATTCAAGTATCATCAAACAATTTTATATTGTAATGCTATTTTATTCATTACTTTCAAAATATTCTATGAATACCTATCATTATTTCTATTTTAAATTTAAAAGTTAAGAATTAAGCCTTATTTTAAGGACAACAGATGTGTTACATCATCTGTGATTGATATATGTTGGCATGATATCGAAAATGTCACCTGAAAAAAAGATTACAATATTTTAGTTCCTGAACAATCCTTTCGCTTGATAAAAATAAAGCCATTAAAAACTTTAGTATCATTTCAGTTTGTTCAGACCTTATTTTTGCGAACTTTCTTGAAAGTTTGATAAATTTTGCCTAAGGTAGTGAAGAAATGAAAACAAATGCCTTAAAAGTTTCCGTTTATCTTGATATTTTTTTAGATATATTGGTATTGAAAGTAATCTTTTTTTATAGTTTAAAAAGAAAAATCAGAACTAAAGAGTCAGTTTTCAGTTACATCTTGCTTTTATATCGTGATGCAATAAAAACAAAGCTCGAGATAAAAATAAGTGCTTATAACTTTGTTCAAATCAAAATATAGAAAAAAATGAGTATGTTTTAAGTTCTATATATATTAATATCTATTCAGTTTATTAAGTTTTTAAGATATTTTGTAAAACAATATGAAATTATAATTTTAACGAAGTAATTTCTTAATAATAAATACCTAATATAAATATAGCATATAGGCAATATATATTTCTATATTTAATTGACATATAATTTAAACATAATAATTATCTGTATATCTAAAAGGTGTATATAAATATATACTATATTTAAAGTTATGTATGATGTTATTGTTATGTTATATACTCTGTTTACATAAATGTGTACTATATATATTTTATTAATTATACTATGTTAACTTAAAAAGATTTATATTTCATCAAAAGACTCCTTCGTCCCTTCTTCATTTGTATCCTTAAATATTGTCAAAAAATCTTAAATTCTTCAATGATTCCAGGTATTATTTCATTGCATAAGACTCACAAATAATTATACATTTTCACAGGGATATTATAAATAAAGCGCAAACACATTTTTATACTCATGCTTTGGAAATATATCATTATCTTCATTACATTGAAATGTTTCTTATTATTTCTAAATAATTGATTAAAAAATTAAGAAATTCAGTCATACTGTTAAAGTGAGATGTAATGAGAATAAATATCAAACTCCAACCGGGAGTAATGTTGATAGAAAGCAAACTATTTTTCCTTTATATACAATCAGCATGAAAATATATTAAAAAGTATAAATTTTATTTCACTTAAAAATAAAATCATAAAAATATATCATGCTAGACCTTTTCTAAACTTAATTTTTAGAATATTCTCAAATCTTTGAAGCAGTAAGTTTTTTCAAAGTGCCCCCCTCTATACAAAAATACTTTAAAATCACCAATGAAAATGCAATGAATGTAGCATTTATAATAATTGCTATAATCAAGTAGATGAAAAATAAATACTCTACAATATGATACGCTTGATGCATACATGAAATAAGTTAATATACCATCTTATATTATTCATTTAAATTCAGCATTGCTAAAAATTAAATGATTTTAATGTAATAATGAAGCCGTATTAATAAACAAAAGAGCAAACAATTATAAAAGATTAACCAAAGAGCAAATAAGTTATTGTTTTTAATGTATCCACAATTCAGTTACTGTAATTTCGGTAAAAATGTTAGGTATTTTTGGTATTTCAAATATATTGTGTACATGAAATACTTCCTGAAATTAATTGTGTTGGAATGAGTAAGTGTCTTTTCTTGAGACAAAATCAAAAAAATGAGCATACCGAACAAATAGTTAAAAATCCAGCAGTTCAAAAAATAAAATTAATTCGGCACAGTTTTAAAAAATTGGTGAAACATAGGTTTTGAACAGTAAAAAAAATGTGTAGCTTATATAAGAATAAAAATGGGAGAAAGACACAGTAAGTGGTACCATTTAAGGCAGTGCAAAACTTTCATAGACTTTTTAAAAGCAAGCATATTTAGATGCGTTTCCCAATCAAATCTTGCAAATTAATGACAATGCTATGAAAGAAGATAAGACGATATATAAACTTTGATACTCAATTAAAATATGATATATGGTTAAAACGTTTTTACAATTCAAACTCCAAGGTGCTGGTTCATAAAGCAACTGTTTGTCATAGGAGAATGTCCATTGAGCATTTGAGGTAATAACGACGTCGACACAAACTTCTATTGGATGTTATAAATGTGAATAAAAGTTTTATAAGTAAAAGTTTATTTGTCACTTGCTGATTCAAGGAATTTTGCCGAACAGAATAAATATAGCCAAAGGCTAAATGCCTGATAACGGCATAAGTGACTGCTTAGTTAAGGGGATCTTTGCTTTCAATATCAATTGTCAAATATCCATTAGTTCATTGCTGTTCAATCATTAGTTCATTGATTAAAAAACATTAATTCATTGACTTGACCATATTGCTTGTATTAGGATCTCCTATTTTAATGTTTAAGTGAGAAAATTGTTTTTAAACGATAATATTTTATAGATTTCAGTAAAAAATTGTATACGCCATGCAAATTTTTAAATTTTTCAGATTAATTTTATAATTTGCTGCCTTTAACTTCAATGCCAGAAAAATAACAAAATAAGTAGTCAGTTACTTCAAAACACACCAATATTTCTTCAATCTCTTGTAGAAATTCATTAGAATTTGTGTTACCGAGATTGTGTCGGTAAATTTGCTCGTTATAGGTCTCTTTAAATTAAGCAAACTCCCTCTATTTAAAACAAAGTTATATTGAAAATTAAAAGAAAAATAGCACTGAAATTGTATTTAATAACTTACTTTGCTAATGAACATCTATTAATAGGAATGGTTTTACAGCTAATAAATTTCAACAACCATGAGAATTTAATTTTTCTTCGTATTCCCCTCATTTACCAATAAGACTGAATTTAATTAAAAGGGAACTTTTAATTTTTTTTCCTTTTAAGTTAATGCATTATTTATCATTTTAATTTCTCCTTATAAATGCAAAACTCTAAACATGGAATTCTTATTAAATACAGCAGCAAAAATTAATAACTCTCCTTCGCTTTGGGTTTTTATTCTTCGTAGTGAGGGCAATCCCCGCATCTTTTGAAATCAAATGATTAATTTAGTGTTAATCTCCCTATTCTTTTCTTTTATAGTAATTTCAATTCTAATTTTATTTCCATAAATGTCACTGGCGTAGGATTTATTTACTTTTTCTTCTGAACGAAATCAAAAATCATTTAGATGCGAGGAAACTAAAACGGAAATGGTATTATTATTCTTAGTTATTAATTTCATCCGCCGAACAAAAAGGGGTGACTTTCGTATGTTATTCCCTTCTCCAATGAATTTCTTTTAATTGTAACTAAAATGGAAACATCAAACACAAAGTTATCCAGCAAATGGAAGACAAAAGTTTAATCAATTTCCTTTCTTTTTTTTCTTTCTTTCGAAAACGAAATATTTATATTTCCTTTAAATTTAAATGTTATTTCATCGTTGATTGGATTTTTTATTCTACTTTAAAGATCATTTGTAATAAAAGTACACCTGTTTAAAAAATTTCGCTTTTTAATAGATTGAGATCTCGATATTATTAATATCAAGTCGATTGTTATTTAATATTGCTCATTTTAATAACTGAATGCTCAATATTTAGTTAAAATTTCGAAATCAGTTTTTCTATATGTCACTAAGATTATTTTTCGTTATTTTATTAATAATCATATTAAAATCGGAGAAGATTTATATAATAAGGAAATTTCTATATTCGTATTCATCCAATTGAATTTTATTTGTTTGTAAATAATTTTTATCATATTAAATTTATTTTAAAATGAATTGCTTAGTTGAATATACAGTTAAAATATTTACATGTTGTATGTAAACTTAATAAAATATAATTTTCTGATTATCAAGAATATTTTTGTTTATTTATTTCGAAATTTATTTATCTATGAATTTTCAAAATAATTCGTTGTAGGAAATAACTGTAAAAATTGGTATTACTTGGTTATTTACATTTTTTATAAATATATTATATCACATAATAAATTTAACCGATAAATGTTGACTTATTTATAAGTATTATTTTTCTTTAAAAGAAAGCATCAATAAACTTTAAGGTACTTCATGCCTGCTTGCTTCATCTGTAATTTAAATCAAGTGAGAAAAGAAACATGTTTATAAATACAAATTTAAAACACGATTCGTAAAGTTTTGATGATTCCTATGAAATATATTTTTATTTGTAGTCAGCCAGTCATATCGAATTTATTTAAGGTTAACTGAGATTGTTAAGTTTTTTTCATGGATATTATTTCGCCTCTTGGCTGTCATTCAAAGTAATGGGAAGCATTAAATTATAGCAATTTAAATAAATTTCGAAAAAAAATATCACAAATTATAAAAATATTCCAACAGAGTACATATTTGAACATGTTTTTTTGCAGAACAAATATTTTGAAAAGATCGTATGTCTTTACGTATAAAAAAGAACCCAACCGAACAGAGAAATTGTTGAAAGAAAAATGCCATTAAGCAAGCTTTCTCAAGTCAACAAATTGCTCGTCCAAGCTCACTTAAAAATAGCCTTTTTGAAAAAGAATCTTCACGTAACGAGCTTTTTAAAAAATTTAAACTTCAAACGCACCAGTCTTCCCTCGGGGTGCCTTTGAAACGAGACAGATTCAGATAACGCAGAGTGCTGTATATGTGTTTGAGTCGTGTATTGAAAAGTTTGGCGCCAAAGATGGCGACTTTACGGCTTCCCAAAATGGTGAGCTCTGTTGCAAATGAAGGGTGCTTGTGATGGGTGATAGAGATAAGAAATACTTTTCCGGGGCATTTTAATGACTGTCATCGCAATTCCTTACAGCAGTTACAAACGTCCTAACAGCCTTCGCGACGTTTGCTGGGTAGTCATTAACTTTATCTAAAGCTGTGATGAGCATAATTCCGCCTGATATGGAGGTTTGACTACTTTAATCTTCGAATCAAATTTTATTCTGGTGTCAATAATTACAATTACATATTTTATTATGAGTTTCGAACGGCATACGCTTCTCATACAATGTACAGGTCGTTTAAAGAAAACTTAACAATAATGTTTGCGCTCATGCTATTTCCTATTTTTTATACACTGGCAAAATAAGAATGATTCTTATGGAGAAATGTAATAAATGCCAATATTTTACTTTTTGCAATGACTTTAACTGTTTCAGCAAGGAGAATCTAACTTAAATTAAGGAAAATGATTGCCAAAGAATTTTTGCTAATCGAAGTACCTAATCATAATTTAATACCTATATATAAACTAGAATAATCATTACACTAAATACAAAAAATAAGCCAGGCCTTGTGTTATGACATTACGTAAAATTGCATGTGCAAAACTTAGAAACATTATGTTTTTATTATCATTTATTAAATGTTATGAAGATGAGGAATGTAATGAAATAACTTATATATCTTATGCATTTTTCATTCCTGAATCTATGCCTTTGGCATTTTTTAGCCGATAAGTTTTGTTTTATTTATGTAAACAAGTTTTTATTAAATATATATTTTTTAATTTGTTTACATAATTGCTTGAAAATAGATTAAGAAAAATATATTTTCTTTGATTGATGTATAAAGTGAAAAATAAAGCTTTATATTGTACATCATGTATTTTCTCAATATAATAATATAATTTATTTATTTCATTGGGTAATATTTACGCTAATAACAATTTCTGTTACATTGAAAATTTTTAATTCAATGATAATTTATTATGGTTATTATTATTTAATTTTAAATTTTGAAAACTCTCAGTTTGTCCTAAATTCTCAAAGTTGTAAGAATAAAAAATTAATTTAAAACTCATGTTTTAAAATAATAAGTGAAAACAAAAATGATGCTTAAAAATTGTGAATAGAGCAACATTGCATTAGAAAACACGTTAATGATTTAATACAGGTGTTGAATAAATGATTATTTTTTACGATAAGCCGTGAAGTAAAAATGTCAATAAAGTGATGAATTATTTTTAAGAGTTACAAATTTAGTTATTTTTCCTAATTAAAATGAAAATCAATTTTGACAAATTCTCTGAATATTTGCAAATGTTCTTTGAATCGAATAAATAAAAAAAAGAAGATTGCTAATTAAATAAAAAGTGAAAGTGAAAAATAGGATTTAATAATTCCCAAAAGAATTTACCGAATAAAATAAATCTTTTTTGATAAAAGTAAAAGGAATTACTGAAACATAAAATGCAATTTCTGAAAAAGAATATTAGGAACGAGCTTTATAAATAAACAAGTTATAACAAAAAAAATGTTTGCCTTATTGACGTACATAGTTTAGATTATTTTATCTCTACTAATTTCACGTGAATTATTTTGAATAATTTAGATGCAAACATTTAAAAATTAATTTAATTTTTATTCATTCATTTTACGTATTTATTTTTTGGGCAATTCAAATGGCGTGGCATACAGAACGTAAGCAATTTGT
Source organism: Latrodectus hesperus (assembly GCA_037975125.1). Taxonomy (NCBI): domain Eukaryota; kingdom Metazoa; phylum Arthropoda; class Arachnida; order Araneae; family Theridiidae; genus Latrodectus; species Latrodectus hesperus. Next base: position 4,127,416 of record CM075852.1, on the reverse strand, counting down.
GTTTTTAAATATACTTTTTCGAATAAAAGTTAACCGCAAAAGAGGTGAAGCTATAATTACACACATTGCTGTGCATTAATTTGAAATAATTTTATACATTTAATAAAATAAAGAATACTTGATTTTCATTAATATAAATAAAAAAATATAAATAATAAAAATATGATTAAATGGAAGAGATACGCAGAGTGGCCAGTTTATCATAAACATTCCTGACTTTGCAAGTATATTGACCTTGCTATTATTTGTACCAGCTTATCACTTGTAATTAGGCATGTACTAAGTGCTTAGCATATCTACCAACAGGTAGTGGTTTGACAATCAACATAGGAATTTGAAAAAATCTAAGTGATTTCGAGTACAGGAATTTAAGTGAAATAACTTATGTTCATCGAATTGAACTGAGTATTCAAAGAAGCACGTTTGCAAAGTATTTCCTGAACAGTCTTTCAGGTGTTCATCAGAATTACTAAAACAATCAAAAATCAAATGGCCAGAGGCAAGCAGGTAATCACAAATAATTCCTAGAACCAGAGATCAGCATATGATATTCATTGAAAAAAACCATTTTGAAAATTGTTTGTTCATTGAAAAAACCCCATCTCGATTGGACAAGTAATCTTAGTCTACGACATGGAACATCAAGTTAACATCTCTGATTGCACTACATCAATGAATTTCGAAAGATTTGGCAACAAAAGCAGACAGTTATATCAGGTGATTTTGATATTGATTCAGTTTTTCAAAAATCGATTTTAATTTAACTATGATCTCGAAAACTGGACCGCCGATGATGGAAAGATGGGTATTGATGGGATGAATCCCATTGATTATTGACTATGCAGACGAATGATGTGAAATATGGAAACATCTCGAACCTCTCTTGTCAGAGCTCTACACTTCAGGCTAGTGGAAGCAATTTAATTGTTTGAGGAATGTTTTGTTGGTTAATTCTTGGTTTGCTGAGATCAGTAACACAACGTCTTTATATTCAGACTACCTCATTTTCGTGGCTGATAGGTTTACCACTGCATAAGGATAATATATTACCTACATCGGAAGAATAATTCCAACATTACAATGCTTCATGTCATGTAGCACGCATCATCATGAAATTATTCTCGGAACTGACAAAGGAATGTTAATTATTTACATTTTTCCCCAATCTCTGAATCCAATACATTAGAAAGGCAAGTTGCAGCATAGTGACGTTATATAAAGGCTATGGGCTTCGGAAAACATTTAGTAATTGACGCAATGTAGAAATGGAGTAATTTATCCGACTTTTAAAAGGGTGTGATCATTTGGTTTCGGGACAACAGCAGAAACATTTCCGAAATGTGAACTGTTCACGTGCTACCGAGATAAATGTATACTGTGCATGACAAAAGGGAAATGTCCTAAATCAGCGTTATGGTAAAAGTTGTGAATCACGGGCCTAGATGATAGAGTAACGACGATAAACGACGACTGTGGAGATGTGATAGACGTGATACCATTGAGCAATTGAACATCCATATGAACCAAGTGTTTGCCAATAATATCTTCCAAACTACTGTTCAGTGAATGCTGCTGTTTCTGGACCTCTAAAGCAGACACTTGGTTCATGCACCTATGCTGACTGCTGTTCATCTTCAACGCAGCCTAGAGTTTGCATCCGAATACCACCACTAATTGTCCACTGAGTGACGAAACATCATATTTTCCAATGAATCACGTTTTATACTTTGTATAGACAGACAATGAGATATACGATGTTAAACCTCAAAAACGAAACATAGTGGAACCCTTGCGAGAATGATCTAGTCTTTAAGCAGGAGTTTTATGGTATAGGGAATGTTTTCTTGGAATTCTCTTCGCTTAGTCCTATTGTGGAAGGTACGATGGATCAATAGAAAAACGAATATGACTTTGCGGACTATCTCCACCTCTATAAGCGCATTGTTTTTCCTTAGCATAATATCTTCAAGCAAGTCAATACCAGGTGTCATGCAGCTAGCAATATACATTTGTGATTCGAAGAGCACCAATATGTGTTAACCATTCTTATCTGACGAACGATCTCAACAATCGAGAATTTGTTTGACCATCTCGATCGGGTTATTCACGGGTTATTATTTATTACTTTTAAAATTACAACTTTTAAACTGTATAAAATTAAAAATATCTGCAAAACACTATCTTATTTCAAAAGACTAAAAAATATTGACATCTTCCTCATTCTAAAAGCTGCGTTAAACTAGCTATGCTCATTAAACACGAGTTTATCATATTTTCCTCACTTATAATAAAAGCATGTGAAACAGTTTACTATTTAAAGTCAATAAGAAATAATTTGTGATTATTGTTTTAAATTTAAAAAAATCACTGATTCAAGAAAATTTTGGATTTTTGAAGATAACTGATCATATTTATTTCTTATAAGCATTTTATACGTATTTAAGACATTGCCAGATACCATAAAGCACAATCAAAAATTTCATTTAAATAATACACAAGCTTAGATTTATGTTATTATTAACTACGAAAAATGCACTTTATCCATGCATTAAATTAATGTCTGTCTTAGTATATATTATATCAATAAATTGCTGTATCTTAACCCCTTTCGCTTGATGTAAACTAGATCTTAATTTCCTATATTCTAAAATTGTACATAATTAGGCTACTTAATAAGATATCATTAATATCAGTTAAGAAATTTTTATTACTATTTAAATTAGTAACTAAATGTAACCTAATTATTCATATTAAATGAACAAAACATTTAATATATTTAGATAAAAACAATTGAATGTGATCAATTTTCATCCTTTCCTATTCTTTAACATTTTTCTTCATTTCAATCATTTTTTAAATGAATATAAGATTATATAATAAGCATTATAAATTTTATTAAATAGCATCGCCTTTAGTATCGCGGTATTATATCATGTTAATGTCTCAATCTTAAACAAACAACATGTAATAATTTGCTTTTTAATTTTTAAGTTTTATTGTTTCACAAACGTGAAACATTCTATTAATATATTTAAATACGGCAAATTATAAGAAATGGCTAATTTGAACTTAAAAATTAGTTTCACTTTCCCATTTCCTTATAAAAAACATCGCATTGGCAAATAACCTTGTAATCAAGCAAGTAAGACTTGAAGTGTTAATATAAAAGCCAACACCTTCCAAAAAATTGAAAACTACTGTTGGTTTCAATTGATATTATGTATGTATACTGGAATAATTCCTTGTATCTGGGTCAGAGTTGACCTCTAACACTTAGGTGGAAACAGTTATCGGGAGTCTTTATAATATAGAAGCGGGGACCAATCAGAAGACCAAGCAACATTTAACAACACTGAACAAGCCATTAAAGATGTATTATTTCACTAAGAGGACCTTGCTATAACAGGCACTTTAACATGGCCAGCCACCTATAGTGAAAACTATGAATCTTCAATTAAGTTAGGATTCAAACTCATTAAATCCTGATATACCCTAACAGACCAGGCCATCGCTTCCTCCATAGTTTAATTAATATAATTTCAACTAAATTTTTTTAATTTATAATTTACAATATTTCATAAAATATGATGTATAGAATTTTAGTAATTACAAATAATGAAAAATCGATAATATTAATCTTACGTGCATTATTATAATCACTAGAAACAAAAGATAATATCAGCAATGAGATTAATTAGGGATAAAAAAACAAATGTTTATATTTAGACACAGAAACAGCGCCAGAAATAACTCTTGCCTCCTAAAATTAGAAACTCCAATTACAATTCCTAAAAGTTTAAGACTTGGTGAAATTGTTAAAATTTCCATTCTATTTTATTAAAGTAATGGCAAAGATGCTTAAGTTGAAAGTTAACTAATGATGTAGTTTGTTTCATTCGCTTAGAATAAACTATTTTCCCTTTGAATCTTGTCTTACAATGCTAAGAGAAAAGCTATTTCTCATTATTTTATTGAAATTTAACTGTTAGTAAATTAATCTAAAACTTGAAATCATAATAGTTTTAAATAGTTTTTATTAAATAACTATAACTTTTAGAAAAAGTTAAAGAAAGGTCTAATTTTTGTGTGACTGATATTTAGTTAATTCTAAATTATCATTGGTTGATGTTTCAATAACTTCGTCTATATATATGGAAAATTTAATACAATTTTTTCGAACAGATAACATTTGCTTACAACTTATGGATTATGAATGTTGTTGCATAGACGTTTTTTTAATAGTCTTCACCAAAATAAAGTTTATGGTATCTCATCGCATACACTGCACTACATTGGATACAATATAAAGTGAGGAACCAGTAGAGTGGACGTTACTCGCGCCGTAATTGCTGCTTGGAAAACAATCGTTGTAATAGTGATCTTGTGACAAAGGATGCCTCTAATTACAGAGAATTCAAAGCCATCTTCGATGGAGTTAGTTCCAGTAGTCCATGGTGGACAGAAGTAACTGTGAAACGTCTGCGGGGTGTCGGTACAGCCAGAGTAGATTCAGCAAGTATAGATCGACAAGTGAGACGTGACGCAGTGGTGGCCCTTCAAGAAACGTCTACCGAAATTCCACAGCGTGACATCCTGTATGATCCTATATCGGGCATAACCAATTACCGTGGATTTGTTGCTAGTGACTGAACTCATGGCGTCCGTTAAGATGAGTGCCTTTGACTAGATAGCATTGATGTAAATGTCCGGAATGGTGCCAGATTAGAGCGACGCGGATAAAAGAGTATCCCAGGATCGTTTTTTCAGATAAGTGATTTTTCTGTTTCCTTAGAGACAGTCACCTCATACGAGTATGACGTCGACGAGGAGACAGGTCCAATCCTGTGGCAATTGTTGAGCGCCCCACTGCATGGCAACGTTATGGTTTGGGACGCCATTGCGAGCGATTCCAGGTCACTTCTAGTTCCTATTCACGGCACTATGGCAGCTCAACGTTTCGTGGATGACAGGCTGTGGCCAGTGACATTCTCCTACCTTCAGAGAGCAGGATAACGCCCATCCGCACATTGTTAGTGTCAGTCAACATGCCTTGCAGGGAAAACAGCTGCTTCGCTGGCCACTCTTCATTCGCCTTATGTCTCACGAATCGAACATGTTTGGAATATGATTGGATGTCATTTACAGAAACTACCACTACCTCCGTCAGACGATACACTTTAGCAAATGGTTGACAGGAAATTGAGAGTCGTTTCTCAGGACGTCATCCGTACTATCATCGACTCTGAGCCTAGACGCACTGCTTCGTGTATCAACGTCCACGGTAACCCTACAACCAACTGACACGATCCTGCCCTCTCTCTGTATTATGCATATCGTTTCGAAATGCAGATTCCTTATTGTTTTCTTTGCTGTCTCTGTTGGCCAAGTTCCGTCACTTTCTGACAGCTGCTTCTTGGTGATGTATTTTCAATGTCGGGTAGTATATATTTGGCGTTTTGAGGAAGCTAGTATAACACCATGGAAAAAACCTTCTAATGTATTTCTTTCAACTTTTTAAAATTTATAAAATAATTTTTAACATGTATAATATTTATCAAATGATATGCTTCATAAATTTTGGAAACTTAATCAAAAATATTAACATGAGCAATGGAATTCAATATTGGTATTAGTTACGCGAAGTACAACAGAAATGAATTTTTGAAATGAAATGCAATACGTGTTATATATGTTTGTTTTTAAAATAAAAAGAGTATTTTAAATATAATATTTAAAATATCGAAAATAGATTATTAAAAACAATTATTTTAATTGAATCATTAAATATTCTAGATTATTTTAGAGATTAGCTATTAGTTTTAATGTGGTTAAAAATGCACACTTTTTAAAATAATGTAATTTTATTTGAAATAAAAATCATCTAAACAACAAGTGCATAAATATTGCTAAAAATCATCTTTTATCTTCGCGTAAAAATATAGCTTGTTTTCCTGCTTATTCTTTGACCAAATATGAACTAAAGTAATTCTTATTAGCGCAATTTATATAACTTTATACTGTAGTGAATGTGTAAAATTGTCTTTTCAAAAAATCTGAATTGATTTTCTACAAATTGGCAAAAAACGAATTTTTTAAGAAACGGCAAAATAATTCCTATTTTCAGGTTATTTTGTTCAAGAATAATATATATCTAAAATTTTCCTTAACACCTTTAAAACAGGATAAACTTTTCAAACATTACAATACAATGGAGACTACTAATTCTAAAAACTAAAAACAAAATAATGTTTACATCTGAATAGGTGCCGAATTCGATGAAATAAAATCAATTTGTTTTAATATTTAAAGATATTTTTCCAACTTTATTACGTTGTTTCATTTTAGCAAAAATAAATTGCTCTTAAATTTAAAATATTGAAAACTCAAGTCGAAAAATAAATATTTGGGGTATTTTATATTGCCAAATTGACAGACTTAATTCTAATTATAGTACAATGAAAAAAATTATATTTAAATAACATTTGTGTATAAAAATGTATTCTTATTTCTTAAATAATATTGGTAAAAACAAACACTAGCATCTTTCATTATTTAATAAAATGTTTAAATAATCGTTAATCATTTTTAAATAATGAAATTTCATGCCTTTTTTAGATATTTAACTAAATTTGCATAACTAATTCGATACTTCTTTAAAGTTCACGTAAGTGAATACGTGTAATCTTACAGTCATTTGGTTGCATTAATGTTCGAAACAAAATTTAACGAAGTGTCAAATTATCGAGTGACACTAATATTTGAAAATAATATGTAACTTAAACAAGGAAAACACTATACTAAGAAAATTATAAGATACAAAAATTACAATATTAGAGTAGGCAAAAATGATTCTACTACTGAAACCATAAAACCTAATATTTATCTATCTCTTTGCTTAAATACTTCTTTAAAACTTACCGAAATGTTTCATAGGAAACAAATCATTATCCGAAATCGTTAGTAAGAACGAAAAGGAAACTAGCTATTTAACTAGGAGGTGTTTAATAACAATATTTCCCCAGATAAAATTGAAATACGATCCAAAGCACTATAAATTTTTATGCGTTTTGAACCGGATAAGACACTTTTTGATCGTAAAAATAGCGCGAAGTCCTGGTAAGACGCAAGTGTGGAAAGTGGAAAATTTGCTCATATATGAGCCGCAAGAAATGATAAAAAAGTTTATGGATGTTAAAATTTTACACATGCTAAATAGGTAAGGATTTTATTGACTTCTATGCTTATAGTACGCTACGAACTAGGAAGTATTGTAAAAGTAAAACAAATAAGGTTGTAATTTTCTCGTGAAGGAATAAATATCATTATTTTCTCTGCGGCAGAAACTTTTTAGTGTAGAGTAATTTTATCTTACTACCACGCTGCAAAAGAAAAACATCACAGAAAACTTCGATCTTCAATGAAATTTCAATTTATTATTAATTAAATACTTAAAGAAGTATGAAAATTTTATTTTTAATTACCTTTCATTAAATAAAATGAAGTTCATGTTTACTTTTTCATGGCAAAATTATCCTGGTGTTAATATATATATATCAGATGATTGTAATGAAAATATCATACATTAATTTATAAATATGTTTCTTACTTACAATCATGTGATGATAATTATTCATATTTTATGTATTATTATGGTAATGCCTTTTCCAATTTCTATTAATTAAGAATAAAATTTTATTTCTGATTTCAATCCAAAAACATTTTTGCATCTTACTATTAGTTTTAGTATTGGTGATATAAGAAAATGATATGTTTTATTGCTCAAAGCTTTTTGAAGAGTATATACGAATTTTTGAAGTATGTATCAAAGTATATACGAACATTTAAATTAATTTATGTTCGAACATTAATATGTACGAACAAAATATGTAAATTACATGTGGTTCTTATTTTTTGGACACTAATAATGTAACACATACATAACTAGATAATAAATCATTTTATTCTACTTGTAGTCTTATACTAAGTAAAGAAATATAAAGCATTATTTCCCAATTAATAAAAAATAATATTATACAATAACACATGATAATTAATAATAACAAAATGATAAGAAAAAACATAATCGTAAAATGATAATAAGGATTAAATTTATTTCACAAGCTCCTATGAAAACACAGACCTTCGTGACCAAAAAATAATGTTCACGAAGGTTTATGTTTTCATAGATAATTTAGCGATACTGAAGGCAGATAAAAGAAAACTAGCATAAATACATAATAAAGAGATTTTTTCAGACACAAAAATGTTAACTAATTTATACTATTGATTTTTCTAACTTCAATTAAAAATTTGATGAATTTTGAAACTTGTTATTACACGTTTTATTTTTACTATGCTTGTTTTTGCATGCTTTTAATAGTAGAAGATTTGATAGACTTTAAGATTCTAAGATAATTACATTGTTCTTATTCTTTTTTTTTTTTGAATAAAAAAAAGTTAAACGCTGCTATATATGAACTAAAAAGACTATTTGGGAAACATGAAATCGCATTTTATGAACATTTGATTTTTATTAAAAGGAATGTTTTTCTTTTAATATCATTTATATCCGCACTAAAATAAATCCCAAGTTATGTGTATTAAAAATAGAAAATAATTAATTTTACAGGATATGGAAAATTTTTTACGATGTTAAAAGAGTATTTAATGATGTTTTTATTATTCCATCATTTCAGAAAAAAAACATCATTTAATGCAAATAAGTGCATTTAGTATACAGAATTATTGTATGCTGACATTGTAATTCTGATTTTATATAATAAATACAAATTATATATCAATTCAAACTCACTTTTTAAACTTTAAAACAATCCTTATCGAATTCCCTGATAAATAAAATAAGAATACACTGTTGTATTATTAATGTCATAAAATATCATTTTGATTAAATTAATTGAAAATTCTGGAGCCATACTATATAATTTGTTCAGAAATATATTAAAATATTCACATAAATAATAATATTCCTATGAATATAAGTATAATAGTTCAAGTAATTATTCATTATCTGCTATAAATGTTGACATTTGCACTAAGGTTGTATGAATTATAAGAAAATTTAAATGTAATGCACAAAGAAAACACAAAGAAGACAATTGAGTTGACCAAAAAATGTTAAATAAATATTTTTTCCAAGGTACTACATCGTAAGCATTTTATTTTACAAAATAATTTACTTATCTAACGATGTTTCCTTAATATTTATTCAACTATACTGTATTTGTGAATGTTATAGAATTTTTTATGTACACCTACTACAACATTCCTTCTTATAAAATTTTAGAAAACTAAAACTGAAATTAAAGCAATCTCAGAAAACTGCTAAGAATCTTCTTCAATAAATGATTTTAAAATAATGCGTGTTACTTCTTTTAACTTAGTGTGTTTTATCCGAACAAACTATTGAACATTTCAAATGAGATTATTTAGAGAACTTGAAGTTTTTCGAAATAACCACTTTTTTAAAATTTTTCTCAAGATTTTAAAATTTATTTTTCTTTTATTGCTATCACTAAGCTAAATATTGTAAAACTTATTATCAAGATTGGCATATAAATAATTAAAAGTGCCTCCTAAAAATTGAGAAAAATTAATTACAATCACCATTCTACAGGAACAATAATTATTTCCTATATACTTAACCAATAGATAATATTGATATTCTTAAAAAAATTATTAAAGTTTTACGAAACACAAAATTGAATACAGTATGTTCATTATAAGTAATAATAATAATAATTAACTATTTGGCTTAGACAATGAGTATAAGCATTCTTAAAATTCTCAAAACTGAAAACTGTAGATTTGTACCACGGAAAAATTGCAATACTTAAAAATATTCACTTCAGAAAACGACAGTAATATATTGAAAAGTGTATGAACTGATTTTTGCTGTAACATCGATCATAATCTTTTCTAGTTCATTTTTAGTACCAATAGAATTCATCGCTGTCAAAAAATACCATCACTGTTATTTAAAAAATAATTACTGCAGCAGAGCTGTCACTTTTTATTCTGCCGCACCATTAAGCAAGAACACGATGAATGGGAATTTAATAGTGTTGCCACTTTTAACACCTGGCGAATTTCACGTGACCATTTTTTTCACAGAATTTTTTTATGCTTAATTGGAAACAAACTCTTGAAAATTTTGACAGTTTCGAAATTCATACTTGTTCTTTATTTATACAACCATTTTTTTTCCTGAGTTCAAACTCTATTTGATTTATTATTATTTTATTTTTTAATGCTATTAATAAACAATTTATATATGCCTTGTTTGAAAAGGGTGGATGAAAAAAGGAGCACTTCCTCAAATGATGCATTAATGAGTTCTGAAAATGTTTAAAAGCATCAATTTGTATTTTGTAGTTAAAATTAATTGAAAGTTAATAGTTGACTTATTGTATAAATTTCATTCATTGAAGTTGATGAATCACTTTTCATTCAATATTTTAAAGAATGTGTGCTGTTGAAAATAAATACATCTTTTAAATAACAAATTATTATTAGAAGTAAGAAAAATGTAATTTTACAGTAATTTGTGGCTTAAAACACCATAGAAATAAAACCATAGCTTCAGAAATTAAAATAATTTTACTAATTTATGGAAACAATATTGTACAAAAATTTACTGTTTTTGCATACGCTTATTTTATATAATATTAATTAATATGATCAATACTAATAAAACACAAATCGAATGGTATAAGTATGAAAAATATAAATTATCTGATTCCGAAAATAAATAAATTCCTTCACAAATTCATAAATGAAGTAAAACTTTAAAAAAGTATAACTGATATAGTAAAAATAACATCGATTAAAATAAAAGAAACAAAAAATATTTATATATTTTTGTTTATTATTTGTTTATTACGTGAGCAATCCAAAGTATGTTGTGATACTAAAGTTAGAAAATATACCAGTACGATAACCAATAAAGTGAACTGTAAGAATGAAAACATGAGAATATGTTTTAAATTTTTTATAAAATTAAATAACATCATTTTATTACATTGGTAAATTTACTACAATGTAATCATTACAAAAGCGTTCAATTTAATAGTTACTACAATTTAACATTCAATGTAGTATTATTATCCCTATTTTTTTATAAACAAATCTAATTCAGTTTTTATTGGGTAAAATTCAATATTTATTTTCGTGATAATTAAATATTAAACCCAAAACACTTACTTGGAATCATAAGCGAATGAGCAAAGTGTAATAGTAGCCTGAAGAGCAAATTAAATCATTTTTTCGTAAACAATAACATTTTGTAATCAATTAACAGCTAATATTGAATTTAAATATTGTACTTTTACGGAAGTTTAAATATATATGAAAAATATATTCAAAAAAATTGTTGCATTATTGATTAAAACATTCATTATTTCACATAAATATAAAGAGATTTAATATTTTAACTTCAGTTATTAGAAGAAAATACTTTTATTGTTGAATATTGTGAAAAATATTTACGGGAATCTGTCTGTCAAAAACTTTTGCAATGCATAAGAAAATTCATGCAAATTATAAAATTTACAAAAATGTATTGGAAATTTGAAAATGATAGCAATCAAACATTTGAAGTAGAAAAACTGATTTAAATTCATTGTTTTCGTGAATAAATAAATTTAAAAATAAAATACAATGATATAATTTGTTAAATAAAGAATATGAATGATGAAAACTTATTTAAGGAGATAATTATAAGTAAAAGTACTAGAAATTTATAATTTTTTCCCAATTATTAAGTTATAATGAAATTACTAAAATTTTAATAAAATTACTTTTCCAATTTTGTAGAAAATGTCCAACTTAATAATCAGCGAAATTAAAAATGAAATCATAAAATACATATACTTTAAAATTAACTTTTTTAAGAAAATAAAATAAATACTTCAAAAAGTATTATGTTTATAGTTTAATTAAAAGCAAAGAAATTATTAAAAAATAAGACGAAGAATTTAAGTTTAACTATATTTTTTCTTTTTCTATGAAAGAAATTATTTTTCAATCTTTTAACATAAAATAACATATTTTATATTAATATAAATATCATTTGAAGAGCATAACTTTAACAAAAATACAAATATAATAAAAATAGTATAATTAAAAGAACTTAAACTATTCATATTTGTTCAGTTATAAAATAAGATTAATTGAAAACAAAAAAGCCTCACATGTAATATTTCATTTGAAATATATTTCTTGATTAATTTAAATAACATCAAGAAATTAATTTTAATTTTTCTTCTATTTAATAGGGTTTATTAAATTATTTCTATGATTATTTAACCTTAGCAATATATTCTTAAGAACCTCATAAAAGAAACTTTTTAAATTTGATGAGGAAGTAAACGACTTCTTAATTTTACTGAAAAATAAAAATACCATCTCATTTTTCAAGACTGAAAAATAACATTTATCAGAATCTATTTTTAAATTGCTTATGATAAATCAATTTTATTCTATTTTGAATAATGATGTACTATATTTTAATGTATTCAATTAATTTCAATGTATTTTATAATGAACAGATAAGTTTCTTTAATGACACATTGAAAAAATTTTCAAAATTTGAAACATTTTACTAAAGAAAGTGGTTTTATAAAGTTCTATTTTAATTTAGAAGAATGTATCTATTTAAAATTATGAGCATTTTAATTAAATATTCTATTTGTTAGAGATTAATCACTTCACCTTTCATTTTAAATTATCTATATGTATTAAAAGAAATTCTAAATTTCTTTGCTATTATAATAAATTGATGAAGTTTTAAGAAATTTAGAGATTAATTATAAATATTTGAAACCGATGTTTCGATTAGTTTTTTCGGTTTTTTAAAAGAAAAATATGGTCGATAATTTAAAAATATAATAAATAATAATTGCTTATATATAGATTGACTGACTAAATAATATATTAATAACTGAATACATAAATAAAACTTTAAAATCCAACGGAGAATTCTTCAGTATAGATAAAATTAGGAAATGATGGGAAATTATATAATTTTCTGTTTTCATTTCATTCAATTTTGCAACAAAAAAAATCAGAGGCAGAGAGAAAACAGTGTCCAGGATCTTAAAAAAAGTATATCATCATAGTAACATCACATTTAATGGTAGAAAGTAAAAAAAATTAAATAAAAATGATTAAATTACATTTTTTAATCCATTCTTTTTGAGGAATGTCTGTACAAATAATTTAATAATAGCGTCTTTTGCAAAATTCATATTTAAAGAATTCATTGCTTTCATAAATTGATCAAAATAATAGTTAATGAACATTTATGATAAAATTGTGCATTAAATTTACATCTGTTAAATAATTTATGAAATCAGCTGTCATAAATTAATTAACAGATATATACAGAAATAACAGTTGAAACCAATGAGGAGTGAGTTACTGGATTAAAGTTGTAACATTTAAGGGATTCTTTCAAAAAATATTGAAAACAATAACTTTTTCATTTAAATTCTAAGCACCTCCTTAAAATATATACTACATGTAAAAATATTTATCATAACTTCATATTAAAACAAACATGATTATGAAAAGGATAAATTTTCCATTAATTGATAACATTTAATATAGAATTTAAAAAAGTATGCTCTCAGAATTCCTTAATCCTCTTAGCTATAAAGTGCAATTTCTAAAATTAAAAAAGAAGCATGTTTATACAAAAAAAATAACATAAATAAACGGTTTTGCTTTGCTGTGTAAAGGCTTAAAAATAATGGATAATAATGTTTAGATTAAACAAAATAAAGGAAATTAATATAATAAGCCGTCATATAGAATTAATAAGATAACTCTTATATATACACTGGCCTCCAAAAGGTAAGGAACAACAGATTTTTTCAGCCTAATTTTCAAATGAATGAATGTAGAAAAGTAAATTTGGATGAGAAGTATGTAGTAATTGCGACATTAAAGTTTACATAAGACAAAAGCTTAAATTATTTACAAAATAGTGATATCATCGGAAAAGTTCATTTATGGAAAAAATAATAATCACAATTTTATGCAGTAAAATATCATAGAAATATGGCAAAAATGACGTTTAATTAAAGATATGCCCAGCACTGACTTGAATGCATTGGCGTCAGGATGTCGATTAAATTGTCCGTCACTGAAATGGAAAGCGATGACCAGAAATGGAGTAAGCTGTTTTTCAGCTCGTCTTCAGTCCTTGGAGGTGGACTTAAAACAGCAGCCTGTTTACCAATATAGCTCCACAGATACTCTGAGATTCAGATATAGAGATAAACCATTTCATTCGCTCAAAACCAAGACCATCAATATATTCCTTAACAACTCCAGCTGGATGAGATAGTGTGCTATTATGCATCAGAAGAAATCATTGCCAATTGCATTGCATGCGGGCAAACATGTGAATCAAGGCTCTCATTCCGCGATATCATACACCAGTCTCAGTTCTCTTTTGGATATAGGCAGCTCCGTATGACCACCAATTGAGATCTCTGCAGAAATCAATTTTCTACCACCGTGGTAACTGTGTCTTCCTACAGATTTAGATTCATTATAACTCGTGCTTAGTTCCCTCCATTTCAGTCGACTTCCTGAATCGCTTTACTGTACGAAACTGGCCTAGGTTTGTAAAAAATACAGAATCACATCGTTGTCTGGTCTAGGAAATACGTTCGTTTTCCCAAGACAAACGTGTCTTTATTTGACGTCATAAATGGTTGCACACAACTGGTTGCCTTTTATTGAAATCTGCAAGATGAAGCGCTTTCACTACAAACTAGTGGATATTACTCTTCTTGATGCTACAGAGTGGTCTGTAACAAGTTGAGTTACAAAAATGTTTCATCTCCTTCTGACTGAGAGGGCTACAAAATGGTCTTCTGCAGATGTTGCAGCTAAATGATCCGCCTGGAACATGTCTTCTGGACACAGAAGCTACGTTTGATATTGGTTCCAGAAGCGGTGGACCACACTGTCAGACATATTATGGCGTCTATTAGATCAGTGAGATATCCCGATTTCTACACATCCGGCCTCTAGTTACCATAATAAATCGTGCAAATGGCTGCTTTCAGACATCACGGGGCCCCACTGAATATTGTCATGGAATATGCTGACAAAAATTTAAAATCAATAAACGTTACAAGCTTAATCATGTATATATAATCATGATGTTTTCATATTTTTCTTCCTCTCATATATATGTTTTTTTTTCAGTTAAAAAAGCGGTAGCTGTCATCTTTGCATAAATGTACATTGGTTTGTTTTTATCATTTATATAAACTATAATTTTCATTGGTGGTATCACTTTTTTATGGCGAGCTTCAAATAATATATTGCTCTATAACTTCTGGAGGCCAGTGTATTTAACCTGGAACACATTTCTTTCTCCGAAATGAGTTGTATTTATTTATTTATGAAAATCATTTCCTATATCAACTATGCCTATACATGGTATTACATTTGATGTTTTGTTTTATAAATTTGTATATAAATGGATGCTTATGCAATAAAATATAATTTATTTTTTAATTTGAATTAAATTATTTGTTTTTAAATTAAAAGAAAATTCTTATAACATTATACTTTGATAGTAATATTAATTATTTTTTTATGATATAATTTAAGAAATGCGACTTGCCTGACAAAGAAATAAATGACCCGTGTAAATTCTGGGAAACAAGATAATAACAGAATTATAAAGTTCAATGAAAAGATTTTGCTACAACTTTTAGAAAAATGTATCGCAATAAGGATAAAATTTAAATTGAAGCTTCCAATAATGATTTTAAATGTGTACTGAGTCACACATATATTTCATTAATATATCTTCTTCTTACATTCGTTAATAATTTACTTTTTTCTTTGTATAATGAAAAAGATAACGGTGGAATGCAGAGTGCATAAAAGCTCACAAATGTGTATATTTAAAAGCTGGAAGTGTTTTGTTACGGCTATGAATTGATACTTCTGATTTTAAAATTTTAAAATAGGAGAAAACTTGTTTGCAGTTAGAATACAGTAAATCGTGTTCCAAAGTTATATGTATATAAAAATACATTCTAAGAAAATAAGGAAATTAAACTGTGCTGCAAAACAAAATGAAAGACAAAATTCTTCATTAAAATCAATATTTATTTGTTACACTTTTGCCTTTTGAAAATACTGTACAACAAGTCTTATTATAGTGATAATTTAAAATTTGAAAATCTTAACTGATTATTTTAGATATGAGAATATGAAGATTTTTAAAGTTTTATATATACTGCACAGTTACCCCATTGATATAATATATATTTGGGTGATTTAAACATAGTATTGTGATTTCTTTCAAACAAAACCATCAACTACGGCTCAATAAAATAGCACTTACTGCGTAAATTGCTTATGAATCTAATAATTGAAAACATTTTATGCGTGAGAAAATTTAATAAAGGTAATTCCTGGTGAATAGAATTTTAAGCACCTTCATTGGCTCTAAGCTCTGTTTCTATAGGTTTTGGTTAGAATTCAATTAAATTCTCTAAAATCCAGACTCCTTTGACTCTTTGAAAATTTAATACAATTTATAGTTAAGCCTTTTTATTATACTTAATAATCTAGGTTAAAATCTGATGAAATATTATATTGAGAAGGTATTTAAATCTAATTTTATTTAATTTATTTTGTATGAGTTTATTTAAAAGTTTCATTCAGAAAGGAATTTCATTAATCAAAAATTGATTTAAAATAGTTCAAATAATGTACTTTAGATTTTTTAATATAAAATTAAAAAATAAAATTCATATTTGATATAGAAATAAATACGATTTAGAAAAATTCATATATGATCTAAAAATAATTTTATAACTAAATTAGTAATGTAGGGAATAATTCATAATATAATATTCTATCGAAAATTCTGATATAAATGTATTTCTCTATTAATTTATATGCTAAAATTATGTAATATATTCAGAATATTTATTGTTTGCTATTTTAAATTTGCAAATAATTTTCTATTCCCAGCAAAATATGTCTTCCCTTCTAGGAGTTCATAAAACATATAGATTTTATTCGGAAACATTATTTTTTATATAAATACAATATTTAAACTTATCATGCCTACAAATATAAAATAATAATATATCAAAGCACATTTTTAATTTTAATACAATAAAAATTTAATCACTTAAAAGTAGTACGCTTAATAAAATCTTTCTTCCTACATTTAACAATTATTAACCAATATTCAAGTTCATATTCACTATCCTAATTAATACCACATTTTCTCTGGACTGTGCTTTATGGCATTTACACTGAGATTAGTTTTCATACAAATATTTTATTGTTAGTTATTGATAAAAATGTATATTAAGTAAACAAATGGAAATAATTTAGTTCAATTTTAAAGATGAAAAGGATACAAATCAACATTTGTGATTTCAATACGGATTCAAATACACTACCATCGCAAAGAATTGAAGCTCAAATCATTAGAACCTTAAATATAAAATTTCGTATCAAATACTTAAACTTTAGTAACTTTCAATATTATTTCGTTTGCTACGTTTTATAATAAAGTGAATTTATATTAATATATTTCTTAATTTTTTCCCTTAAAAACCTATTTCAATTAATATTTCACTAAGCAGCATTTATGTACTATATTAATTTGCAAACATGATATTATTACAAATTCCTTAACTAATTGGTTTCATTTCAAATCATCAGATTAACTGTGCCTTACCTACTTCTAAATTTTTTTTCACTTTTTTAATTTTAAATTTCCATTTTTGATGATACATAGGAAATTAAATTGTACTTAACAATTTAATACCTGTCAATATATTTAAAAAGAACGTCTATACGGTTTGAAGTGAAAAGTACTATGTAAAAGAAATTTTTTCTCCCTTTAAGCTTCATTTTGTAATTTTATTACCTAATAGTACGTGACAAAATATTTTAGGCAAACAATTATTAAAAGCTCCTTTAATGGCTAGCCGTTCCCTTGAAAATATTTGCATAAATGAACTGAGAACACTCAGAAACTACTAAAGTGCAATTTCAAAAGAGATGCAATAAAAAAGAAGCAATGAAGAAAGCACTCAAAACAGTAATAGAAGTTTTGTTGCGTAAAATGTCTTGGATTGTATCTTGGGACTGTGTCACTTTTGTAAAAGTCTCATCAGAACATCTCATTGAATTTAGCATTAAGATGTTTACAGAGTAAATTGGCGCATTATTTTACTTTATCTGCATAGTTTTGTTAGTTATTTAACAAGAATTCCATTGAACTTGAGGAAGTGATTTGCAAAATTATATTCTTTCAACATCTTATTTATTTTAAAATTAATATTAACTGTTATGATGTAAAATAATATAATATTTTTTTGTTTTTTATTTTAATAAAAATTATATAAACACCTCATTAGTCGACTGGTTAAATAAAAATTTTATTTTTTATTTTTTTTACAATTGTAAGGCCTAGCAAATATGGTGTTTAATGAATTGTATGCTATTGCTCTTGTATTACTTGGAATATTATACAAATTTTGATACATCATAAGCATTTACATTTGTTATATATTACACAAACGAAAAGAATTTCCTTCAAATTATATGACGAAGCTTTGTAATATTTTTTCTGAAAATATCCTATATATCTGTTTCTACCATTAAAATAAATCCAACATATATTTGAATTTATTTCAAGCTATGTAAATACATGCAAGTTTTAGCCATATATTATAGGGAACATATAATCCTAAAAATGATTCATTGTATTTTCTGAAACATATATCATCGCACTTTTTTTATTCATTGTGATAGATTTAGAAACTTTTCTTCTCACCTTAAAATATTAATTCTAATGTATATTCAACTTTAGAGCCTATTGAACGTTTATTTTATAAATTTTCTTTTATAAAATAATTCTTGCAGTTAACAAAATGAATAAATCGTTGTATTTATCATGGTAGTTTATCTAATGAGATCATGTTTCAATAAATAGAAAAGATTTTAAATATCGATATGAATAAAAAAATTTATCATTTTAAAATTGAATTTTATTTTCTTATTTTTCTGGAAATAAATTTAGAGTTTCGTTAAATATTTAGGAATGAATATTCACTTCCAAGTAAAATTAAAATGTAAGATCATTCTAAAAAACTTTATTTTTGAATTTATGAAGGAATTCAAAAGTAAAACTTTATTAAAATAACTAATAAGACAAACGTATTAATTTACAAAAATAGAATTAATTGGACAAAATTGGGAAAAAATTAGAAATTTTATCTATTTTTATGCAAATAACAATGTAACAAACACAAATAAATAAATAATAACATATTTTATTATCTTATTTATAAAGTATAAGTCTCAAATGCATATTCTGCATTTTAACTATAAACTTAATTTATTATATGGGAACTGAAAAGTATTTCAAATGTATCTGTTAAATATTTACCTTTAGAAATTATATAAAACTTCGTTGTAAAAAGTGATGGTAATGTGCATCCTTGTTTGATTATTTAAAATAATTTATTAAAACCAGTAATATATGTAAAGTAAAGCTGATTATCATATGAGCAATGAATGAAAGTTGTTGATAATCAGCATTCTTCAGTGTGAAACTTCAAGGACCATCAAATTAACATTCTGGCCCAGAGTAAATTTACAAAAGATATGAAGATGCAAAAGAAGATAACAGGTTTTCCAATAAGAACTAAACGTAAATACCTACTGAAAGCCATAAAATATTACAATATGTCGGTACCAGGTGATGATGAATAAGACATCCATAAAAATGAACTAGATCGTGTTTTGGTTCAACGGGAAAATTCTTATACGCATTTTGCTCTTTATATGAAGTATAACATGTGGATGGAAATAAAAAATAAATAAACTTTATTTTCTGGAAAATAACTTCAAAGTTAGATCTCCTTTTTCGTGAAATGCAAAGAAAAAAAGAAAATTTGGAAAATATCTATGGCATCTCCCGACAGATGTATGCCTATAAAACCAATGCTACACATGCCCGCGTATTATTCAATAATAAATAAAATTAAATATAGTTCTTTCTGTCCCGAAAACTAAGTTTACATTAATTGATTAAAACGATACTACTGAATGATAATAATCTTGTATTTACTCATATATGGTTTTCAAACGTAAAGTTTTGCTTTTTTTAATGACCAGTGTTACTTGTGCTATTGACTATAAATTACAGATTTCTATTTCAAAAGTTTCATCAACACAGCATAAACCATGATCATTAAGAAGTCTTCTCAGATAATCGTCACTTCAATGAAAGTTTTGCAGACTAAAAAAATCACATCAAATGAATTGTTTAATATGCTTTTCAAAATAATAATTTTCTGTTACATATTGAATAATCTTTGGATACCTTTCTCTAATATCTATTGATTGATATGGTATATCTAGCTTCCAAGAAAACCTGGTGATTTAAAACAATATTTACTGCATCACTTTGATGTTGTACACCAAGGATCGATTTTTCCAATAATAATTTAATGTGCTATATTTTACAGAACTTCTATCATATTTATCGTGCAATGTACATGTATTTTTCACTGTGTGCAAGATATATACACACTGATGTGTGACTAAATGTTTCACTGAATATTATCATCAATTGACTTTTTTAATATTACACTGATAAATGATTTGCTAACATCTTCCACCAATGGAACAATCCATATGGAGCATTCAAGTGAATTAAATTCAATCCAGATTTCATAACTTGACTCTGAATTATGAGTTTGACTCTGAATAATAAATCTGAATTATTTAATTATATTTTTATTACTGTGCAAGACCTTGTAATAATGAAAGACTTAATTAAATTATTGATTTCAGGTAAATATCTATAAATGTAATACCTTAAATATTCACGTATAACACATAAAATATAGTTCTTACATTGCTGATATTTCCTTCTAATGCTTTTAGTTTTTAGAAATAATAATAAGAAGTCAACTGCATCAAACAGGATGCATATGAAAAGTTTGAAAGTTAATGAAATGTGAGAATAGCTGTAGATGTTTATTTATTAAAATAGAGGTATTTTTCATATATTAAGAGTATTTTTTGACTGAAAACGATGATGAAAAATTTTAGATTTAATTAACTAGGTTCTTAATCCCAAAAGTACACATATATTTTGACACACATTAAAAATTTGAAATCTCAATATATTTTTCTATGATTAGATTTCCGTAATTGATTACGATTAATATTCTTAATTTTGATCAAGTCTACCTTATAATGATATTCATTTAGATCTATTGCGCATCATCACTGAGACTAAGAAAAAGAGATGAAGATGATAAAGCTGGCAATAACTTACTTGAAGTTTTCTAACGTTTATGCGTAATATCTGCTAAATTACATTCTTTTCAGCTTGATGTAAAATTAAAGCAAAATTTTCAAATTTATTGCCTTTAGAAAGTAACTTTCAAAGTTAACTTCATTTCGCAACTAGTCTTTAAAATTAATAACATAAATGAATAGTTAAAAATTTATGAATTGTTGAAAAGTAATTTGTGCTATAAGCACCATTACAAGTGTCATTAAATTTAAACAAATTAAATCATTTGGATCAATATTGATATTACAAATAGTTTCAACATTGCTTATACAAGCAGAACTATATTCATTAGAGTAGAAAATTTTTATTTCGAACCAAGCTACTAGTTCTCAATACATTGTTGCTTTTGTGACTTTTTCATTCTGTTTCCATGCATTTCGGTTTTCCTCAAATGCAACAAAACCATTTCCCTTAGTTTAAAAATCCAGTAAGTAGCTATAAATATTTGTAGGAAAGAGTTTCTACTGCACTTAAAACCAGAAATGGCCATCAAGATGCCATATTGTGAAAGATTCTTTCCATCAGGTACAATTGTAAAATAGAATTATCCTGCAACTTTCTATATGATGCATATGCAGGGGTTACTACAAAAATGAAATTCAAAATATTCAGGCTATCTTAATGAAAATTTATGTATCTCTAAACCTTATACTTTCTTACTTTAAAACAGCTTTGAAAATATATATTAGACAAAAAATTAAAAAAAAACAATGGGCAAATTTATATTCGATGAATAATGAATATTATGTGAAATATTTCTGAATAATACAAAATATTTCTATTATAATATAGCATAGTGAATAATGTTTTAGAGGGATGAAGTGTTATTTCAAATCATTGTGGAAAGAATTCATAGAAAAAAGAAACGTTAGATGGTTATAAGGACAAAGTCATCTGCCTGTTTTCATTGAATATTAAGATCTGTTTAACAAGTTTATTTCTATTGTGGAGATATAACGGGCAATGCTACTCAGATGCAAAGGTGTTTCGCCAACAATAAAGATGACTTCAAGATAGAAAATCATATTACCTTCTCATCTCGAAAGCATAGCCAACGGCACTCGACCTAAAAGAAAATTCTCTTTAGGTAAAGGGCGGAAAAGATCTACAGGTAAATATTCTCGAATGGAAGTCATCCGAATTATATCTGTACATGTAGCCAACAGTGCGTATTCCTTTAACATCGAGACATTCTACAAATGGAGAATTCGGGCCATTGAAAATTGAAATTGAATGAAATGTTGTCAAAGTCAAGTGTTGTTAAAGAAATGCCTCGATTGGTCTTAGACTGTGACTTTGCAGAAAACAAATTCTACGATTACATTACTTTAGCGCAGAGTATTTGAAACACAATTCTTTACTAGGAAAAACACCACACTATTGATGAAGCGGTATGAAGTATTGCCTGGAATCAACTTAAAGGAATTTAAAACACTGTATATGATTTGGTATAAAAACTTGATGGATTCCAGATATGCATATCAGATAAAAAGACCATATAGAAACTAAAAAGAATCATTTTAATATAATGCATGATAATTCACGACTTTAGACAGAATTAATGTGAAAAATATGGTAAAATCTTAAACAACACTGATAATTCTCCTGACGAAAATCATATCAAAGAAATTTACCTCACATACAGCAAGCTGCTATGAGATTATAACCTCTTTTTTGTGTTCAGAACAAAGAGGCTGCCTTTTTTCAGGAATATAGCTGCATTCAATAAGATTTCATTGATAATATCGTTGTCATCGTGCAAAGTTGATGCTAAGTACTTTATATACTCAAGAAGATTCTATGTCATAATAATTTTTACATCATTTACAAACTTCGAATTTTTTAACAAGCACGCTTTACCAGATTGTTATCATAAAGTATCTTTCCATATTTTTCTTAATACACCATGTTTTGGATTTTTCTATGTTGCATTTCATTATAAATTAATATTCACATTATCTTCATACTTGATATAAATATATATATATATATATATATATATATATATATATATATATATATATATATATATATATATATATATATATATATATATATATATATATATATATATATATATATAAATTTCGTGTCACGATGTATGTTCCCGATAAACTCCGAAACTACTGAACGGATTTTGATAAAACTTTTTAACCATTTATAATATGGTCCAACTTAAAAGATAGAATAGTTTTTATCTCTTAATTATTGATCTCAATATTTATTATACGACATTAGTGTTTATTTATTGGTTAGTTCTGTAAGTTCCTAGTAGATGGCGGCTTAGCATCTAAGTTGCACAGGTATTCGGCAGATGGCGACGTGTTTATTTTTCTAGATTATACCATCTTCGAGAAAATTATCGTGCTCGCGCAAGCGCGTGGTTAAATATAGAATTTACATATATTTTCATGATGTATAATGATACTATAACAATTTTTCGTGAATCATTTTCATAATTATACTTTGTATTGTGTTATTATTGTGCAGTATTCAGTTTGAATATTTTTAGTATTATAAATAGTAAAATAAAATTTTATTTATTACTGTTTTTCTCTACTAATTTTCATACCACCTCGAAAATATGTAAGTATTTCTTGATAGCCTTTTATTATTTTTTATTTTTATTTTATAATTTGAAAATTATTAATTTATTCAGCAGTACATTTTGATCTAATTTATTTATTCAAATGATAAATTATTTTAATTTTTTTTATTTCAGTATAATGCCGCGGAAAAAATTTTTAGTTTTAATATAATTTAAAATTAAAATAATAATAGTTCGATGTCAATGTTATCTACCTCATTTATAACAATTTATTTTTAGATGTATTTAATTTATATAGTATATTTTATAAGTACGTCACTGATTACAAACTATAATTTAATATAAGATGAATAAAATGTAAATTCAGAAAGTATATGTTGATTTGTGCTTAATTTCAAAATTTCGATACTTTACCTATTACTATTAAATTTTGGTGAAACGTTTTATTTTTAATCTCCTATGAATGAACCTATTCTAAATTTTTTTAGAAAATATTAATTTGAGTGAACCCAAGAATTAGTAAAAAATTGATTCAATGTATTTTAAAAACTCAGCCACTGCAACGCGTGGCTGGGTCAGCTTGTATATATATATATATATATATATATATATATATATATATATATATATATATATATATATATATATATATATATATATATATATATATATATATATATATATATATATATATATATATATATATATATATATATATATATATATATATATATATATATATATATATATATATATATATATATATATATAGAAATCACCTAACGCTTCATAGGATTTTAAAAAATTCACATATTTAATTGTTATTTAATATTTTAACTGCATAAAAGAATAGTACAATTCATTTCTTCGTTGTTTTAGAACATTTTATGTCTTTTTTTCGAGAAAAAAGGCACGCCATTTAAAATAAAATGTTAAATTTTAATGTGTGTAAGCACTTTCTGAAAATTATTTATTTAATGAAGGTCAATTTAAATATATATTTATTATTTCACAAGTATATATACAGTAGTTCTATTTTCTTCGGATATAAATAATAGCATAAATTTATTTTTCAGATTTTGTAAAAAATAATCATACTGAATTTTTAAAAAGCACCAATAATACTAATATAACCATTAAGGTTATCACCATTTCATGGGAGTTAATCACATTTACTCAAAACCAGACATAACAGTTTCTAATAATATGAATAAATGTGAATTGAATATTCAAATAAATAAGAATTTGCTGTTTAAGTTTCCATAAGTTAAATTTTTTTGTATTGCAACAAGGTTAGACGTCTAAGATAAGACGAAGATTACTATTAATGGCTCTCAAATTTTTGAAAAATTAATGTAATACATACATAATATATAATAATGTATTATGTATGTTTTGCATTAATATTTTAATGTAATATATTAATTTTAATATATTATATTAATTTAATGCTGTACATAGTAATTTGAAGACAACAATGGTGTCACTATAGTCTCAAGAAATAGGTTTAAAATTGAACATTATTTTTAGCGTTATAATAAAGACTATACAGCATTTCAAAAGAACTTATGAACCCTTTTGAAAAAAAATTTTTTTTGATTCCATTTGAAATTCCGATATTTTCTATTTTTTTCTTTTTATTTGTTATACATACATTTTAAACATTTATAGAATTTTTTTAGACTCTAAACGAGTAAATAGTTTAAAACTATTCGACACAATACAGAATATAGCATAACAACTTAAAATAGTCGGAAAGCATTGGAAAGTTGCCATATAGAGTCTTCCGGAGAATATTTCCATGAAAAATATTACTTTTCGAAAGCGGCTTTTTCGATCATTGTACATTGATTCTTGTTTTACGAATTTTTTATGCGTCGTACATATATTCCATAGTCTATATTCAATTTTATCAAGTATCTGAAAATTTTAAAGAGTTCAGCAATAAAAATTTAAACATCAAATTGATCTCATTGAATCCTTGCATTTAATAAATTAACTGCAAATTGATAAGAATAATGTCTTTTTAATCTGTAACTACATTTTTATTTTTCAAATCACAGTTTCTAATAATATTAGGTTGGTGCGTATGAAATGTCGGATTCTCTTTACATGCGGACGTTTTCCTCCCTGTTTTCGTTATACTTTTGTATTTGGCATAACCTCATTCATACTCGTATTGTCCATTGCCAGAGACTCATTTCAGCAAAATAGGTTTTCTCGAAGGTCTTCCCTTTTTTATTTCTTTTGAGTTTATTGCCGATATGAATTCTGCCGACATTCGCGTCATTTTCTTATATGAGTACAAACTTGGTAATAGTGCTGCAAAAGCTGCACGCAACATAAACCAAGCGTTTGGGGAGAATACGGTTAACGATCGGAAAGTGCAGCGTTGGTTCGAAAAATTTCGGACTGGCGATTTTTCACTGCAAAATGAGCCGCGCGGAAGACCCAAAACGTCTGTGAAGAATGATGACCTGAAGGCTCTAGTGGAAGCGGATCCAGCCGTATCCACGAGGGAACTTGCTATCAGGATGAAAGTTGACCATACAACGATATTGAGACACCTTTCTGAGATTGGCAAGGTTAAGAAGATGGACAAGTGGGTACCGCACGCACTGACAGAGCGAAATAAGCTGGATCGGTTAAACGTATGCTCATCATTGCAGCATCCACCCTATTCACCGGATCTCTCGCCGACCAATTTTCATTTTTTTCAAGCATTTAGAGCTGTTTTTAAGGGGCAAACACTATGAAAATGAAGACAGTCTAAAAAACTCGATATCAGAGTTTATTAATTCTAAAGACCAAAATTTTTTTAAGACAGGCATCTACGCTTTAAAATCTCGTTGAAAGAAGTGTATTCAAGCGAATGGAGCATACTTTGATTGAATAAACAGCTTTTTAAGAAAGATATGCAGTTTTATACAATCACTTAAGAATCCGACATTTTATACGCACCAATAATAATAAAAATTTTTAATGAATAAATGAGAATTTGTTTATTTTTCTTTGAATAAAGATACTGTGTTACTCTATTAGATGTAATTTATAGACGTATCTAAAGTATTTAACAGTAAATAGTGATTAATTTTAAAATGTAGATTTGTTTTAATAATAAAAACCTTATGATTATACCAATATTATCTTATCACTGATTCTATAATGAATGATATTATTATTGATAAATACATGATGATCACCTATAATTAAACAAATTTCTTATAATTAATTTGTGAAAAAGAAAATTTTTTTAATGATTTCTTAATTGTATCACCTATTATAATACAAAATAGCTTACTACCTACATTAAATGGAATTTTTTTAAGTTAATCAAAAAGTTTCCACAAATAAAATCGTTTTAAAATATTTGTTTTGAGAGAATGGCAATCAGAACATTGTGTTTATATACTCAGTTTATAAACTATTTTTAATTAAAATATTTACATTTAACAAAATTAAATTTTTATGTTATTATTTTATGCACATTATTCTATTATTTTATTAAATGTAAATACTATTCAACTAACTAAATTTGTATTTTAAGTGAAATTTTATGTAGAATGACATTCTTAATGAAAAGTTTTATATATAGATTTTTACTTAAACTGGTATTACTGCTCAAATTAAAAATAACCGGATAAATTAAATCTTCATTCTCTTAAGCTAAGCCATTTAAAATTTTGTTTAGTTACTAATATTTACGAATTATTATGTGAAATAAATACAATTTTTAGGTATTAAAAAATTCTGCTTACCTAGGTTCCACTTAATTAATCATTTTTTTCACTCTTCTGCTGATGAAGATCAATTCTATTTTGTCATAAGTTAATTTTTGACAAGTCTTAAATATTTGTTCATCTATTCAGAATATTTAAATAAATTTCATTACTGCACATTGCTGCTGGCAATTTTCGATATCCTTAAGAAGTCTCATAAGACGGAACTATTTAATTATCTGCAAAAATGAAAAAATGCATTAGGAACAAAGTAACTAAATGTATTTATTTTGCATTATTTAATTAATTAAAATCTAGAGAATTATTAATTTTAAGTTAATAACAAACAAATATTCTGGCTTACTTTTTCGTCTAATTTAATTATTTATGATTAAAAAGGGCTTCATTGATTAAAAATTTTTCATTTATAAATTAAAATAAATTTAATTTCTATAATTCAATTTAAATATTTGGGTAATATATTTAACTAATCAATCTTAAAAACTCTATATTTATTAAATATATAAAGATATTAATACGTAAAAATAAAGTTCTTTATAGCCCTTGGATACATAAAAGAGAAACGAAATTTACTAAATTAATTACAGTGAAACAGCTTATTTTTAGTAAATTTAATTTGTTTCTCCAAGCAGAAAATATAATTTAAAATATATATATATATATATTTTAAAACCTTTTTATATAGATTTATTTTTGAATGTTTGATGTATATTTGCTATGTATTGAAACATCACTTTTCTTGTGAATGCAATTGAAACAATATAAATAATGATTTATATCCTTCCTGAAGTTAGTATGTAGTTTTTAAATCATACATAATATAATTGTGTTTTAAGTTAAAAAATACTTTCAATTCCTTAAAATATTGAAGCAATTCTATCAATCAACTCTTTAAAATGTTTAATAATACATAAAAGTTTTCTTTTGAAAAATAAACGTTTATCTTATCATTTTACAGTATTATAGTCGTTGTTTACAAAGTAACTGACAAATATATAAATTTTATGTTAAAAAATAATCGTTAAATAATGTTTATTTTAAGTTTATTACCTATAATTTTACTGAACGTTTTATTATGAATATAAAACTCAATAAATTTTTTTCAGATATATCTATCAAAAATATGTCACAAATAACATCATACCAAAATAAAGAAAATAATGCTTTATAAACTGATCATTTAATCTTAAGAAACTACTTTCAAATTTTTTTAAAATTAAAAAAACGTCATACTGGATGGCAAATGCATTTTTTGCGTGCACAAAAGATCGACCCATAGAGGGAAATAAAAGGAAAAAAATTATCTTGTGTACGAAGAAGGAAAAAATATTTTCCATATCTCTAGTCGTTTCAAAACCATCTATCATGCCTCCTTTTTAAATGTCAGATCTATTCTACTTTTGCTGACAGAAGATATGAAATTGCTACTATTATACAAATATCGATCATTTTAAAACCCAACAAGAGAGTACTCCACAAAATTTATAGTTTCTTACAAAAACAAAAAAATTAAATATACCTTTGTTTGCACATATGTTTAGTTTTGTTACGATTTGTAAAGTTTTCGCTATAAATTATAGCGTAAATTTGTTCATTATCAGTTTATTAGAATTTGTATTAAAAATATCACTCAATTGGATAATATTTTGAACAATTTTATATAATTTTAAGTATCTAGTATGATCAATTTATATTATAAATCTGTGTAATAAATCTTCTTATTTAAAGAAAAATTTTATATAGCTTGAAAAAGCAGTATCATGAAACTAATTGTAGAACAAAAGACTTATTTTTATAGCTGTATAAGTTTTTATAGCTGTATAAGTGTATATATAATGCAACTGCTAGAAGAAGTTCTTCAAAAAAAGTTTAAAAATAATAAAAAGTTGTATTCAATTTACTTAATTCATTAAAATAATTTCATGTATTTTTGTTTTAAAGTAAAAATGTGTTTAAGCAACTATGAATGTTTTAAATGAAAATATTATAAATATTTTTCAAAAATATAAAGTCATGATTTAAAAATAATATAACTAATGTAGACGATTTCAGTGTTGGTGGTTAAAAACAACAAATTCTTTTCTCTAAGTCCAAATTTAAAGCAACTAATTAAAATATTATAAATAGTTAATTCTTCCAATTTATCTGTTAATTTACATTCTAGGTTAATTTTTTTAAGCTTAAGGTTCTTAATTTTAAGACTACCTGACGATTTGTTAGTCACACACTGGTACTTTTTTGTAGACAAGATATAATTAGTGAAATAACCATAGTTTTTTTTTTGTTTTCGTAAACAAATTCCAGTATTGAGTTACGTCTAAAACAAATATTAATTATCTTTTTAGCAACACCGCTTTTTATTTCTTTAATGTGAAAAAAAGTTAATTGAAAAATGAGTATTTTGTAAAATTAATTATCTTAATATGAGCATTTACTTTTTATTAAAACTAAACTAGCTAGTATTAGTATATTAATCTAGATGATCGGAACGTATACAAATTAATATTTAATTAAAATAATTAAATATTAATTTGCTTACGTAAAACACCTTGAATATTTGGAATTTCATCACCTGTAAAGTTTCACTTTTAAGAAAAATGCTAAAATTATATAACGTGTTACATGGATCTACATTTGAAATCATTTCATTTGGATACATATATTCAAGGCTTGAAATAATTAGATGGAGGGATATACATAATATATATATATATACATACATATATATATATATATATATATATATATATATATATATATATATATATATATATATATATATATATATATATATATATATATGTATATATATATATATATATATATATAATATATATATATATA
The DNA here is from genome assembly GCA_037975125.1 of Latrodectus hesperus. NCBI lineage: Eukaryota > Metazoa > Arthropoda > Arachnida > Araneae > Theridiidae > Latrodectus > Latrodectus hesperus. The sequence continues at coordinate 4,096,890 of CM075852.1, read as the reverse complement.
TATATATATATATATATATATATATATATATATATATATATATATATATATATATATATATATATATATATATATATATATATATATATATATATATATATATATATATATATATATATATATATATATATATATATATATATATATATATATATATATATATATATATATATATATATATATATATATATATATATATATATATATATATATATATATACATATATACATATATATATATATATATATATATATATATATACACACATCAGCTCAAATGAAGAGGAAATGTCAGTGTTCCAAAATCTTAAATTGAAAAAAATGTTTTGGATTCTTAGATACGTTTGTTTTAACTTATATTTCAATCGAAACAATTTAATTCAATGGAATGTACAATTTCTCGCAATTTGAGCCAATGCAGTGTGTTTCATAGCTACTATTATGTGATATTAATAGGAGTGGATCGGTGACAAATGTGAATTTAGGGACTACAGTAGACTACCAAGAGTTAAAACATAATGAGAATATCCCGCTATTTTTAGAGCAGCCCTCAATCTCATGTCTCAACCAACGACTGTCCAACGTGCTATGTCATAATGTTTTAAATATTTCTGTTGACAAATAAGAGAACAAAGCTTAATCCCATGATTATTGAAATGCCAATTAATTGCTAAATTCGCTTACTGAGCTGCAGTAGACAATTTTAAAGTGCCCTGTCTAAAAACGACTATTTTTGTTTTACAAGTAGCACGTCCAATTACCTCCTGGCGAAAATAGGAAGTCTTTTGAAACATCTAAGGAACTTAGATGTCATCCATTTATTCCAACAATCCATAAGCAGTAAGACGACGTCTACTTTTATATCTGGACATCTAAAATTATATTTTAAAAAAATGCAAGGCCAAAAAAGTGCTTTATTTGAAGAGGTTAGAGGTGCCTTGTTGTTAGTAGAAAATTATTTAAAAATAATATATATCAATACAAATATATATATACAAATAAAATTGAAACATAAATTTATATTCAGCAATTGCTTCTTTGTTATGCATAAATAGAACTCCATATAGTTTGCCAAAATAAATCTTTTTCTTGCGTTAAAAGTGGAGGTGGAGATTCTTTAGCAAAGGTATAATGCAAGGAACGAACTTCATATTTTAGACAAGTTAACATCTCATGTTAACTGTTATTATTAAAATATGTTATGTACAATTCAGGTGATTCTCTTAACGATAGAGTGTAAGAGGAATTTGTCTTACTAAGAAAAAGCTTAAAATCTCTGCAACACTCATATCAATGAATATATCGTTAGAAAGAAAAACCCAGCATCGTGTTAATTTAGAGAAAAATTTCAAAAACTGAATCTGTTATCTTTGCCATTTGTAAGCTTGATATCTTTTGCTCAGAATAATATGAAATATAGATGATAATTTAGAATAGCACACTTCGTTTTAATAATTTAAATGTACACCAACCTTGAGTAATTTTTAAATTTCCATTTGTATTATAAGTAGAAAACTTCAAAATTTTTGAATAGTATATTATACATAATAATTTATTGGAGAAGTAAATACATTTTTGAAATTCAATATAATTGTTGATATTTCTGATGTGCGAATACTTAAAAGAAATTTATTGATATGATTTAAATAAATATTGCATTTTAATTTAATTATCGAGTTGAGCAATAGCTTAAAAATTTAATTTATATATTTTGAATTATGAAGACACGAAACTGTTTGTCTCAATATTGGAAATATTAATTATTGAGAAAAATTTCAATGATTATCAATGTTTCCAACCAAAAAAGTAAATTTATGAATTAAATATTTCATTTTGGAAAAAAACACACATTGCTATAATTAAATATTTTTTTATAAAATCAATATTTTAGATTTCTTATATGTTTACTTTTGTACACAGTTCAATAAAATTGCAATAATATTTTTTTTATTTATTCTGAAATTAAAAACTCAATTACACGCTAGACAGGGATGAACTACATAAGTAATTATGTAGTAAATTAATTTTAAATTGAAAGAATTATGAATAAATATCTTGATATTTTCAATATATTTATTTTATAATGACATTAAAATTTTTCCTTATATTTTCAAAAATATATTTATATCTAAGGAAATAAATTCAAAATGTGATCATTTTTATCAATATAAGTAAATATATTGAAAATTACTTCCAACTATCCAAATTAGTTATATGAAGTAAAATTATGCATTACACTTCTTATTAAGTAATCGAACATTTTGATGGAAAGGGAAATAAAAATGTTACGAAATTTAATAATTTTCCCTTGAAAATAAATTATTAGACATAATCATTTCAATGAATTCATTATGTAAATTATTTTAAATTTTTTACAGAAATTTAATTTTGTAATACATCTGATAACAAAATGCCCAATTTTTATCAAACTTGTTGAATTAATCTACGGATATTTTTTATTCGAGATTATATTTGTAGTTCACCTAAACACATTGATTTAATGCAACGCGCGCGCGTACAGACATTCCTTTAAAAAACAAATAACTTATGATGTCATATTACGTAAAGGAAAATATTAATCTATTTCCAGATGAAAAGAAATTTTTAATTTTTAATTTCGAGAGGGCTGATGAAATTGTAAAATGTTATTCAGCTGACACTTCCATATCAAGCAATCTTAAATATTTTGTTATTTTTGTAATGGATATAGGCTCGATTACTTTTATTTACAAATTGGAAATATTAAAAGTAAAATTTTATCAACTCAAAATAGATTTCACAAAATTATTTTTCATATTTATTGTTAATTTACAAATAATATTACAGATATTGTATTTGTTAATTCCTTATAATGCAAATAAAACTTTTAAGGCCAATTCCCAATAGTTGTATTTTAAATAAAAGGGAACAGTTTTTTTTTAACAAATTAACATTAAAATTTAAAAAAATGAATCAAAGTTGATTATGGCAAATTAAAATCATTAGAAATTAAAACATTAGAACAACGAAATGCCAAAAAATAATGAATTTATTTTTTCAGGGATCTAAAAATCAACTCCTGTTAGAAGCTGAATTAAAAAATAGTTTAAAAGTTTTTTTTTTACTGTAGTAGCTTTGAATGAGATATCTTTGAAATTTTATAGCTTATTTAATCAATTTCCTTTTCTTAAGCACTACTTGCTCATGTTATAAATTTATTTTACAGTTTTACTCCAAATATTATAAATAAGAATTATAAAAAGAAGCATTGTTAAAAAGTAAATAGAATACTGTGTAAAATCCTTCTGTTTCCAATCATTTTTGAAAGACTATATGCTATATGCTATAGATGATAAGAATATTTCGAATGATTTCTTATTAAGAGAGCTTAGAAAAAAGTAAAATCTTAGAAATAAGATTTATTATTACTTTAATTTCATAAACTGATAATATAGATATTTGATGTTTAGCAGAAATATTTACGGAAATAACAATTTAAGTTAATTTTAAAAACAAAAAAATATATGTCTATAAAAATACACAAATATAAATTATGCTAGTAATATTAAAATAATATTAGATATGCATTATCGTTTTCGAAAGCAATATCCTCTAAACAAAATGAAACATTTTTATGTGATTCCATTTTTTTAAGTTTTACAGTCTATAACATATTTGATATATTCTTTTAACTTTTGTTATAAAGACATTATTCCAAAATAATGCATTTATAACTATTTATTTGATTGATATTTATTTTTTCGATTGTTTAAAGTGTACGCACATAGAAAATATTTTTCGGTCGGTATAAATTGTAAATAAGAGAAAGAATAATCTTATTACTTTGAATTCCAATTTAATTTATTTCTCTTATAATAAAAAAAAAATATTGCAATGTAGCAAATGAAACATAAAGTGAAACAATAATAAATAAAACTTCTATAATATCTTATAGAAAGTATTTTTATATAATTGCAAACTCTAGATTTTTTTCGGAACTTACATTCCCATAAATAATGACGTAATCCATTCCACAACACCATCTGCTGTGATGATCAGTAAATTTAAACAATTATTAACTGTCCTTCGCGTTTCTTTATTTTTATCAAAACAAAACAAACGAGTTGAAACTTCTATTGATAGTTTTTTTTTTTTTTTAGTGTTTATGAGTTTAACAAGATCTATTACTGAAATTTTCAATTTCCGTCGGAGGACATAAAAATTGGCATAATGGAATTGATGAAAAGCCAGACACCTAATTCGTATAGATGTGAACTTCACAGTTAAAGCTTTGGATGCCTGCCAGATGTCGATATCTCATCCCCAATTGAGGTCAAGGGAGTTCAATTAAGCTTGATTCATCGGAGCGCAAGGGCGCATGTCCGAACATTACAAAAGCAGAAGAAAGTATTTTGTTATTAATAAAGTTTTGTTTCTTTGTTCTTACTCCACACGAGATAATTTCTCCGCGTTTGGACGATAGCGATATCCGTTTGTCTTTATTCGCTTTTTTATCTATCAGATTTCGCGACAGTTAGTTATCAGATAAAGTTTCCCGAAGGAGAAAAAACCAATACTGTGTAAGACACGAGAATTATACCTAGGATTAATCTGTATGAATAGATGTAAAGAAATTGGAAATGGTACAATGGATGTGGAATGCGTAACTCGTGTTAGATTAAATCTGGAATTAATTTAAATTTCCAGTTAAATTTTTATTTAAAATTCTTATAACAGTTAAGTTTTATATGCAATATTACATTTGACTAGTTTGTACTTAAGATATTTGAAGTGAATTGCATTTAATATCAAAGATAAAATTGTTTTAATGATTTTTTGAAAATATATACATGATTTAGGCATAAAGCATTTTTGTCACATGGATAGAAATAATATTATATTTCCGACTTCTTTCTCCAATATTGAAATAAATCAGTGAAACCAGTATGATGTGGAATTTTGTCAAAATATAAAGATAAATTCAAATGATTCCCTATAACGTTAAATTGTTAAATATGCTAAAACTACATATAACAAAGAAAAATGTATTTAATAATAAATATGAATACCATGGAAAACAAAAGATCTCAATTAATTAATATATTGCATTTTTTAGTATAAAAATGAAAGTAAAAGAAAATATTAAATAGTAAAAAATAAAATATTCTTTAAAATATTTCAAAATCTGTATACATATATATTATTATTCTATAAACTTTATTATGAAACTATAGACACTTATATATAAAAATTTGCAGGATAAAATAATATGTTTTGTGAATATTACTCTTTATATTACAAATTCTTTTAAGAGCTTCTTATTAGTTTTAAGTTTCCATAAAACAAATTCATACATGTCTTTCAGTAAGGCTTCAAAAATAGTATTTCATCTTATTTTTCTATATTTTTAGATATTCAAATATTTTAACTTATTTTAATTTTTAATAATATAGGTACATATTTAGAGTTGTATGTGAGACGCGTACTGCGCACCTTCAGGTCAACGGGTTTGGAATACTCGCTCAACAACATTGCCTCGTCATTTTGTACCATGGTCAGGTGACGAGGTCACACCTGAGCTGGCATCTTCTTCTCCATATCCTTTTCACACCAGCAGAAGTACTTTGGACGTCTCGATGAGCGTGGACTCGTTTTCATCCCGCAGATCTTCAGCAACCCAAGGAGGGAGCATACGTGGTCACCCTCCTAATCACTGTCCGTGGCAAATGATGCTTCACTTAGCTGATCTTAACGGGAAGCGTTTTGAGATTGTCTGGAGTCCTTAATGAATAATAAAATATTTATGTAAATTGTTTCCAGAAAATTATCAAGTCTGGAAGTTTCAAACAATCTTTAATCTAAAATTAATTGAACAACTGCCATTAATTTTTTGACTTTATTCATCATAATTTTTAATTCTAAGTTGGTAATTTCAATTTCCATCTCCTGCATAGTCATTTCTTACAGTTTAATATCTACTTTAACCTGTAGATCTGGACAGACACAAGCGCTCAAATATAAAAGGGACCATAATAGAATAAAATATCCTGCATGTGTGAATATATCGTGATTGATGTATTTCTGATAAAAGAAGAAGCACAATGCTAAAATTAAAGACTTAAATTTGCAATTTCATTCAAAGACACATTTATCGTGGGTGTATAATTTTATCAAAATAAATGTTCCTGTGTGTATTTCTGTTTAAAAGTACTTTATAAATTCCTAAGATCAAATAGTCCAAATGATACCTCTGTAAAAAATTTTGAGCTTTATTTAATGTTTGATTTGTCTTAACTTATTAAAAATAATACAATGTAATATTTGTTATAAAGAAAATTTTTATTTTATATATCTAAATGGTAATGTGATTCAAAACTTCAGTGTGATATCGTAAAATCACACGATTTTGTTTTTTAATGTTAATTTGCGTCACAAGTTTGTCTATGCAGTCTTATGTCCTTGTAATTAAGCAGTTTGTTAAAACATTTCTTATGAATTACATCACAATGAGTACTGAGTTACATTGAATAGCAGTGTGATAAATATCCCTAACATATATAGATAGAAAAAAATTTTCCTGTAAAAAAGTCTTCCATGCTACAATTATATGTGAATCAATTGTGCGTGTAATCCATATAATAGGAAATAGCACCTGTGTAATGAAGCAAAAACTTAAAAAAGTATCTTCCTAATTTTCTAAAAAAGTTATTTTCCTAATTCGAGAATTGTACATAAAAAAACCTATTTTACGGCAGAGTTCTAGAAAATTTGAATGGTTGAATGACACCAAATAAAAGTGCATGTTAATAAAACCTAATCATAGGATCATTAAGCGGATCCCGTGAACCGGAGGTAACATTCAGTGTCTCCCGTGGCATTGAAGATCGCTGACCAAACAATTAGCTGGAGTTTTCCTTGTTGCTTTCCTCTTTTTCTTCGTTTCCTGTTACTTTTTCTTTTCTTAACTCTGAGCTTTTTCTTATTCTCTGCTCACTCCTAAACAAATGCTTGAGTTTCCGAATGGATGTTAGTTACTTCCTTTGTTACTTTTAACCTTCCGTATGCCTCTTACTTCAGCAGGGCTTGTAGCTTATTGAAATTGATTTGTTGACTTTTATGACTGACAAATTGAAATTGATTTTTTAGATTTCATGACTGATAAAGACATTAATTTTACTCTTGGTTGCTATTCAAGTGAATCTAAATTTTCTAGAATCAAATGTTAGTAGCAAATATTGTAGAAATAAAATGGATTTTTTCGATGCTAAAATTAGATTTTATTTGTGGTGAAGGTGTCTGATTAGATTTTTATTAAACTGTATAATCATTTTATAATAGAGCCTTAGAAAAATATAACATTTAAAACTATGAAGATATTTTTAATTAACAGTGAGAAGCTAGTAATTTGTATTAAATATCTTTCTGTAAATAAATTTCTATCAGAGATATGCTGCTATATTACAAATATTATAACATTTTATGTAATTATAGGCTATAATTAAACATTTCTAATTTTCGTAAGAGCAATGTCATAGAGATATATTTTTAAGAAACACTACAAAACAAAAACAATGTGAATTAAATAAATAAATAGCTTTATATAAAACAGTTTATATAAATAGCTTTCTATAAATAGTTTAAATAAAATTGTTTAAATAAGTACCTTTATTTTGAAAATTATTTATTTTACAAATAAAGCTATTTATTTAAACTTGAATTTAAAAAAAAAAAAACAAAGTGATTCACGTAACGAAAAGATTTCCAGACATATCACTAGACATAATGTATTTCATAAAGTAAGAATTTAATTGAATATGTAGAGTTTTAATTTTTTTAAATGGATAGGCATACATTGACTAGAGTTTCAAAAAAATTCAACAGAATTAAGGATTTTGTTAATAATTTCACAGATAGTTTTAAATAGTAAATTTTTACTGCATTTCATGTGAAAAACAAGTTTCTGAAAAATTTTCATTAATAAATATATAAATCTTGAAACATACACATTTTACATGATTATATCTTGCAACGTGTTCGTAGAAAAAGTGTGTTATAATTTAATATCATTAATAGATTGTTAAACAAATGTATTCGTATTTTATTTAAAATTTATTAATTTTACTCTTTGTTTATATCGCCAAATATTTATTTGCATATAATTTGTTGAAATATATTTATTTTTAAATTATGCAAACATTATGCCTTATGTTTCCATCAATTGTATCGAATATACTGAAATGTTAATAAATACGACTTTTCAAAATTTCGATTATATCTTACGCTATTCATTTCAAAATATTCTATTCAAAACACTAAAAAAGAAAGTAAAAACAATTTTACTATGTTTGGCAAGTATTATAAATTGAAAAATCATTTAATATACCTTTTTTTTAACCTAGTTTGATAGTTCTTTAAACACAGAATAGGAATGTATTCCTTGTGCAATATTCTTGAACTCCAGTAGATGTATTCATGACGAACTATTTTCTAACAGTGGTAGTTTCTACGTTTCGGAATTTTCTTTTTGTTAATATTTTTTGATATTATGTATCTTAGGTTCGGCGCAATTGCTGGTGTATTTAGATTTTTGCTTTATTTTTAAGTTTCGTAGCTAAAGTGATGTAATACATGTTGTACGAAGAGGATATGAAATGGTGATACAGAATCTATAAAAGAGGGTAAATGATAAGGGAAATATCAATGAACAAACATTTTCCTACTCAAGAAGTTGAGGAATCTCAAAATAATTCGTACTTTAGGAAAAGTGAGGACTTTTTGTAACAAATGTTTTTACAAGACAGAGCAGAAGGTAATGCAGAAGCAAAGACAACACAGAGCAGAAAATAGAATAAAATTAAAAATCATGAAATGTCTCTTACAGGCAAAACTTTCTTTCCAATAATACTAATCTAAAATTACGATTTAACATATGACACAAAAAATGCCTGCTCGAAAGTAGATTTGCGGGAATTGTAGATGAGCGATATTTGGAAAATCATAGTAATCTGTACAAACAAATATATACAGAAATTATAGTCTCAATATTTTGAGAGATGGTGTGAAAGAAAGAAATTTCAATAACAGATTAAAGCGTTGATCGGTCTTTTCTACTTTTGAGGACCTAACAAATTTTCACATAGTGATGTTAAATAAATCATTTAGTTAGAATAGAACAGGCTTTGATATTTTCTGTCCATCTAAAAGCTAAACAACACCAAAGATTTTAAGAGTACTTGCTTCGAAAGTCTTAAAAGAATATTTTCAAAATAGAACCACGCACTCATCTCAAAATTTGATACAAAACTAATAAAACATACTTCATTAAATAAAGCAAGTGAGCTAGCAAGAAAAGTTAAAATATTTATCAATATGCCATGTTATTTAAATCAATAAAGAAGAAAAATTCTTCAATATATTGTAATAATTTCAATAAATATTTCTGTTGTGAACAGAGCACAACACGACACTTATATTCACAAAAATCTGTGAATAAGTTATTAATAATTTTTATACTTATTTTTTTCCAATGAATATATCTGATCTTTAATAGAAAATGCATTTAAAGTTTTCATAATCTCAGCTTTGATATCATTCATATTGTATATATTAAAAGATATAAGAAAATCGTGGTATTATTAAAAAAATAGCTGACCAAGCCTCATAGACCCAACGTGCGTTTTCCTATATCATTTAACAGCATGTTCCAACACGTCTAGACGAAGCTACCTAGCTTGTTAGTTAAAAATGTTAACTCTTATGAATTAAATAGAAAATAATAAGTCATTAATTTCCAATATTAAATTAAATTATTTTAAATATTTTGCCAATTATTCTTAATTTTATTGCCAATTATACAAAGTATTTTACGACCAAATTTAATTTTATCGATGAAAGAAAGGTCTAATGTAAAGATTTCCATACATTATATTCGTTTTTTAATGGTTTATAAATACTCAATTTATTGATATTTGCAGTGTTTCATATTCAGCACAAACATTTGTTTTAAAGTCTATTAATTAATGAAATAACATAAATTTGTTAATTTTTCCATTTAAATGATTTCTTTAATTATTATTTTTTTCCAACCGAAACAAGCATTGCTATGCCAATTAAAAAGAAACAACAGAACCAGCAACAACTTTCATGAATTTTTAAGATGTCCTTTCAACTCTTGTATAGGGAAGGAAAAAAATCATCAATAACTTCTCACGATATATCGAGTTGGTTTTCGGAAACTTATAGGGTGGGCAGGAGTTTCTGGTTGTTACAACGACCAGCATGATTTATGCGTCACCTGACCTGAAAGAAACAATACACGGGCTCTCATTATCTTGGACGAGCAGCTGGCGGCTTTTGGAAGCAAAGAAGTATTTCACGGAGGGATTCTCTCAATTCTGGCGTAATATTTCAAACATGAATAGATGACAAATTGTAGTTGAAAATATTCTGCATTTTGAAGACAACATTAATCAAATCCCGGACTAATAGAGACACTAAAAGTTAGCGAGAATAAAATTGAGAATTTTAAGAAAAATATCAGTCAATATATTATTTGACTAGAGTTATTTAAGCACGAACGTCATATTACAGTATACTATTTAAATTATTAATATGCTATTATTTAGTTTTACAAATTTCAATAAAATATCATCATAAAAGTACATAATATAATAAAGTATATCACTCATAAAGAAGTCTAGTAATAAGAGAGTAAATATAAATAAATGTTGTATATTGACGAAAATAATTTTATAAAAAATTTATATATATATATATATATATATATATATATATATATATATATATATATATATATATATATATATATATATATATATATATATATATATATATATATATATATATATATATATATATATATATATATATATATATATATATATATATATATATATATATATATATATATATATATATATATATATATATATATATATATATATATATATATATATATATATATATATATATATATATATATATATATATATATATGTAATATATATATATATATAATATATATAATATATATATATAATATATATATATATATATATATATATATATATATATATATATATATATATATATATATATATTATATATATATATTATATATATATATATATTACATATATATATATATTATATATATATATATATATATATATATATATATATATATATATATATATATATATATATATATATATATATATATATATATATATAAATATATATATATATATATATATATATATATATATATATATTCATAAGTATTTATGCATACATGCAGTAAAAATTGAAACTTAAGCAAATGATAAATTATATAAGAATTTAATATTGTTAAAATAAACAAGGATATATTATACAGTAATCCCCCAATAACACAGTACTCTAATAACACGTTTTCATATTATTCGATTTCATGACTTCCGTATAACACGCGTTTTCCCTCACTTAATACATTGATTATCCACGTTATGTTTCTGTACTGCGAAATTTGTAAAGATTTGTACAGTTCAGAAGCAGTTTTGGGTATGTTTGCTCATTATGTTTCAATTGTATTATAAATTAAATTAAATTATATTATTGATCTTTGAACATTCTGCTAAAAAAAGATTTCGGAGGAACGTTATTTCAGAGACCTGCTACAGCGAATAAACATGTAATAAAACAATTTTTGGAATTATTTTATTTATTTGAAATTAACTCATTTTTAGTTACATTTGTATAATTTATTTTTTTAAATATTTTTCATTTGATTTTTATAAGACGCACTCATTTTGTTCATAACATAGTTTTTCCTTAATATTCGATTTAAAACCTCTTTAAAGAGAAAAGTTGAACGTGAATCAGTTGAACATAATGCAAACGCATACAAGTTCATACATGCGCGTTTTTCGAGAATTCTCATACAAAGCGTTTTCTTATAACGCGAAACTAATATACCGTGTTGTATGAGGGATTACTGTACTTCATAAAGTAGTTCTAGCGTCGTCTACCATTTCTTTAATCTATTTATAATTACATTTGATATACAAAAGAGGAAATGTTAATAGATATAACAATGAATTATTCTGAAATGATTAAGATAAAGCTTTATTTTTCAGCAGAGTGTAAGACCGTAAAATCGTTTCGGTAATTCTAAATAAATTAAATACCATGAGCTAGAACTTGCGATTTTTTTGCAAAATTAATAGGAATAAACAAAAGAAACAGATAAGTAAATATTGTTATATGTTCCATGCCTAAACTATAGACTATCGTTAAATTCGTAAAAGATTCGTAAAAGAGCATTACACACTGCACGCTTTTATTCAAGCAAAAACTACATTAACTACATATTTTATGTTAATTATAGTTAAAAATTACGTGATTTAATTGTATTTGGGTTTAAATTTAAGCAATTTTAATTTGAAATAATGCAGAAAGTGAATATATATAAAAAATGTTTGACACGTAATTTTTTTATTTTATTTTTACTTTCGTTATGGAAAACCTTTAATTTTCTTATAACTAATAAATAATAAAAATAGTTGAATTTTGATAAAAATGTAAGCAAATATTTCTACTAGAATATTAACTTTTATATACAGCTGTTAGAACTATATAATAATTCTTAGTGTAGCAAATAATAAATGTTATATTTAAAAAAAAAAATTTTAAAAAAATATATGGATATGATATTTTTCACTCCAAAAATATATTTGAATAATTAGTTAGTAAAAATTGTAATTGCATTCATATATTTATTAATTATTGAAGCATATGTATAAGAAGACACTAATAAAATTAGTTAAATATGAAAATATTCATTTAAAATGCATCATAAATATGCATATTAAACTAAATTTGATAAACCATACTGAGTAATTCGGAGATTTTTTCAAACATTTTAGTTGCCTAAGCATTTCAATATCGAAAAACTTTAAAGATAAATAATATATGTTTTGTAAGATTTTATATTTATCGAAAAGTAATCTTTATCATTGCAAAAAAGGCTCTAAAAGTTTAAAAATAATTATATTATTCCATTTTTATTTCAATCACTCGTAAAACACAGCAGATAAAGATGCTTGCATTAAAATTTGTGAAATTACGTTCTTTAAATTCTACTCAGCTTAAAATTCTATTAAAAGAATAGTTCACAAGATATCTCATTGCAAAGGAAGTATTCATTCAAGAAAAGATTTTTATTTCTTGCGAATTGTAACCATATCAATTATATGAGGCGGCTCAGAAAATTTACTGGAACTCTGGTGAACGAAAGAAAGTGAAAAAGTATGAAGATAGAATAAAAAAAGATAGCACTTTTACGAACTTCAACTCAGGCTATTCAGTTAATTAACTTTTACAGCGCGGAGAATTTTTTTTTTATTTTTACTTCTTTTTAGAACTTAGACCACACTTATTCTTTCGAATTTTTATTTCCGAAAAAGTAGTTTGCTAGATTTTTTTCTGGAGAGAAATTCCTTCTCATTCTCATCACGGAAATTTCACTTTGATCTCCACACAGAAAATCGTATCATCTGTTTCGTATTTCTGTATATTATCCTCTCGTTGCTCGGAAAAGAATTCGATCGTTTATATTAGTTTTTAATAGAGACGATGCTTTGAACCAAAGAAAATGAGATTTTAGTTCTCTGGAAAGTTTCGCCGTTAAGTTAAATGAGTTAAGTCATGGAAAATCACCCTTAATCCCCAGCTTGAGCAAAATGGGTTGATTCGAAAATAAACTGAAGAGATACCATCAGTTCACATTAGTACAAAGCAAACTGAATTTACTTTTTTCATACGGCTTTACTATTTTCTAGACAATACTGAACAATTAATATCAGATAAAAAACCAATACACACTAGAAGTACAATTGAAGCAATATAGAAGTATATTTTAGTAAATCAATTTTTTAGGTTAATCCAATGTCATAAAATTAAATTATTTGATAGAATTTTACTTAAAAAACTATTTACATTCGGATGACAAAATACATACTTATAAGAAACCCATAAGACATCCAGGACTAATTTTATTTGCAGTTGCTTCGATTCGCTGATTGGCATAAAAAATCAACATCAAAGTTAAAAAAAAAATTCTTATATGATCATACCTTGAGAATTAATAAATTCTGTGTCATTAGATTTCTGTAATATCACTTGGAAAGTAATTTTCAAACAATTATGAGAGGCTTATTAAATATTTCTCTTAACTCGCTAAGTCATTATACCAAACATTTCTATGATATTTTATTAAACAATTTCCTCAGACCCTCAATTTACCGGACACTTATGAGAGCATGGGCAGGAGATACGGAAAAATCTTTCGACCTCATACGTAATGAGTTACAAGTCAAGGGATAAAAGAATTTGATCTTAATTTATTAATAACTGAAATTAAAATTGTCTAACAGATGAAAACCATTACTTATTTTTGGCAAACAAAATACATTTTGTATGATATTGTAAGCATATATGGGTATTTTTCATTTATCACCCCCGTTTTATGATGTTGAAGAAATACCACGCTTCTAGGGAGATGTGAAAATAATATAATGAAGATATGGGGATTTTAATGGCTGAAGATTTTTCTTAAAATATAATATATTCTAATTGGATACTTTTTGTGCAAAAATTAGCTAAGCTAAATGCTAAAGATCTAAAGCTAGTTGCGGAAAAAAATATTGTGTAATGAAAATTTTATTTGATAAAAGCAAGTCACAAATCTCTCACGGGAAAAAAGAGTCAAATATGGCAAAATTAACTTTGTTTCATTGAAAAAAACGCGTTCTAATACATTATACTTACGCAGTTGATCACTTACGCGCTTGCTAAGTAATTTTAAACAGAAATAAACATTGGCGTTTAAATGAATTTTGTTAATGAGTGATAATTATTTAATTTTTCTTTAAATGTAAATATAAAATGTCTATGTTATTTTTAGGAGATTCCGAAAACGTAAAACTTTTTAAAAGAATAGGTATGCTAATGGAATATTTACGATTTTTTTTATTTTGCTTTCCTTGTTTTGGTATCCATATATAATAAAGTTTGATTGATAATTAAATATAAGGTTGTTCACACTGAATTTTTTAAGTTTTCTTCTTGTAAGACATAAATGCAACATACTGTCTATGAAAAATTCTTACCGAAAGCATTAATATGCAGAAAATATTAAAAATATTTAGAGTGATTTTTTTCAATAGATGGGCTATCGAACAACGTGTTGTGAAAACCAGATATTTTAAAAAATATCTAATATTTTTCAGTTTTACAATTTATTAAAAAAATTGCATATCATAGAAAATAATTTTTAATACCAATTTTATTTGATAAGTGAAAAATGAAATTCACAATTACCACATGATTTCTACCTATAGAAGATATTATTTTGGTACTAATCTTAAATACATTGTATGAGATTAAGACTTATAAAATTAGGAGTCCACTTACCATATTTTATTAACAATTCTAAAAACCAATTTATAATAATTGAAACGTTTGTTAGATAACATTTAAAGCTAATAATATGCTAAACTATATTTATCAGACTGTTAACTGACAATTGATTGCAATAATACCCAATGATATTTGAAACTGAAGTATATGATTCCTTAATCATGAAATCATTATTTTTTCCTGTATACACCACATACATATACAGCAAATTATGTGGGATTATTTATACCATATAAGCTATATTTAATTTTTAAAGTTTTAATTACATTAAATAGATTTGTTTAATTTAAATTCAAGATTGCATTTCCATGCTATGTTAGCGCAAATATATATATTGATTTAATTTCATTTAATTCAGAATATCACAACACACACTTATAAGTAAACATTATAAATTTAAGTACTCAGGTTAATATAATATAAACATCAAATACTCTAAATTTTTGGATTTTATAAAATTAGTATATATTGTTAAATGTATTACAGAATCAGCATAGGAGTATAAAAGGACTCAAGAAGCTTAGAAATTTTATACCAAATATCACAGAAACTTTATGATATTTCCGGTTAATCTTCCTGAATTCTTAAAATCATTTTTATGTCAACAGTCTAAAAAAACAGAATATGACAGCTGATGCCAGAAAACTAACAAAAAATCGAAATTCGTGATCCATGATAAGTATGGTATAAACTTGAAAAAAAAAATTTTATTTACGTTCATGTCCTGTTCTCGCTATTTACTCAATGTAAACACAAAATTTAAAAAATATATAATAATAATGAATATGTAAATTCTCATATAAAATGTTTTAAAATAAACATATATTGAAAACATAGAACAAAAGATATAAAGTACACATTGAAAAAATTATATAATTGATTATATTTTTTAGAATTCTGATGAAATACAACCTTATTTTTTAAAGTACGTAACTTAAAAGCATTTTATTTTTTACTAAATGAATTGGGTGCAGCAATTATTAATAGAGTAAAGGTAAATAGTTTTGTGACTATAAATGTTTAAATTTTAACAAGAAAAAAATGGTTAAAAACGTATGATTGCTATTTTTTAGTTGAGAATTCAAGGGCAAAATTTAAGAGTTACAATATAAGCCTTTTCGCATATATACTGTAAGATACTTATGCATTAGAAAAAGTGTATTTAAAATAATGTTATCATTTTGTAACATAAATTATATATTATTTTTTTAACATTTTTATGAAACTTAGAATTATTTCCAATCTATCTAATCTATCAACTCTATAAAATTTATCATTTTCTAATCCATGAATCTTATAATTTATATGTGCGACAATGTTTGAGAGGTTATCGTCAAAAACTTCGAACCAGTAGGTCCCGGGTTTGAATACTGGTTCGGATATGGACGTATCTTTCTCTCTCTGCGTTTGTCTTTCTTTATCACTTCACTTTTGGGGCAAAGAGGGGACACCCACTGTGTGCCCCACTGTATGAGACGTCATGACTTCGCCCATTATAGATCTGAATAAGGCAAAGCCTAAGATTTGCCGGGCATTATTATTTATATGTTATATAAAAACATTAATTTTTTATTATATCTTTATGTTAAAATGAGCGTGGTAGCCTGGTTGGTTATGACGTTATTTTTCTTTATCAGAATGTATTGAATTCAAATCCCGGCTCAACAAAAGACCCTCTGGAACATTTAAAAATGTATTGGTCGCAATGTCTTCCATGTAAAATGATTCCTCTGTGGATAGCAGGCAAATTTCTGGATTTTCTGATCGATCTTTGCTTCTCAATTACGATGGTCCACCCACGTTCCGGGTAATGATGGCAAATTCCCTTTTTGTTCCCCACTATATAAGTTTATATTACTTCCTCTACTTGTGCTGGAAAATGGAAATCTTAGTACTCGGGCATTAAAAAAAAATCTTTATGTTAAAGTTCTTATTATCATGTTTAAAAATATCAATACCGTTATAAGTTCTTACATTTTTACTTATAAATACAAAAAGTAAAACATTTTTATCACAAATTTAAAAATGCAAATCAATCTATTATCCGACAAAAATTTATCTCATTATGTCCAACTACAGATAAAATATAGAAATTTAAATTTTTTATGCATCCATATTCAAATTTGCGTAAAAAAGTAAAAAAAAACTCATAAAATATTCAAGCATCAAAGATTTTATATACTTTTTAAATCAAATTGCATAAATACGAAAGTTCTACATTTTATCGATGTGAAAGCACTGTGCACCACAAACATGGAATATTTTTCCAATAAATCAATCAGTCACTTCTCAAAAATATGCGGGAACTGCAATGATTTTTACTGTGATGTGATGTATTTAGTTTTTACATATTTCCAATGAATAAATAAAATATTTATGAAGAAGTAGGGAAAATATTTTTGTCAAACAGAAAATAATGTTTGGTAAGTGATTTGACGCATTTGGTAGCTCATTTCCGTTATGTAAGGAAAATACTTCATTTATTGATTGTAAAGCAAAAAAGAGTTTACGAAAATTAATATTTTTTTTCATATTTATCTTGTAATTTAGAATGCTTATATGTTTTGATTTATCACTGCGTGCTTTACTTATTAAAAAGAACATGCGAAATTTTAAAAACTATTATTGAAATTATTAATTTATTTTACTGTTATTTAAAATAAGTGATGTCATGATATTTATTGTAAGAATATAGTAAATATTAAAATTATTTTATATTTACTAAGCAAATAAATTTCTAAATTCAATATATTTTGTTAAGAAACAGTCTAATTTTTTTGACAATCACCTTACAATTTTAAAAGAATCATTCGTTTCTCAATTGGATCTTAAATAAAATTTTATAATAGTAAGAGAAAATAAATTAATTTATGGTTTGTAAAAAAATGAATATGATTGATTATAAGTCATCAATAGAATATTTGATAAGTGATCCAAGCAACACATAGCTAGAGAAATCTACAAAATATTAGGGCATTTCATGTTTTAAAAACATTTTTATGAGAATATGTAATTATAAACCAATATTTGGAAATTTACAAGTACAGCTATACAAATATGAGAGTATATTCAACGTCGTTTCAACAATGTAAGCGCATCTGAAATAGGCACTCAGCTTTACAAACTTGTAATTATGAAACAACAACCTTGAAATATTAAATGAAGATGTTAGTCAAAGGCTCAAAAATTAGAGTATTGCCTGACAAACTGGGATTTAACGAGGAATTTCTTTTAAGTATTGAAAATTTAAATGAAGTGACTCTGCCGCAGAGGATGGGTTTATTCAAAATTAAGAGCGATTTTACTCAAATATATTTCTAAATGTATTCCCTGCTATAAAGAGCATAATACAAAATTAGGCAGTCTTATTTTAAAAAAGCAATTAATAAATTAATAATCGAAACCTCGCATATAATCTTTAAGTAAAACTCTAAAATATAGTGAGAAATATTAAGAGACAAAATAAATTTGATTATTTTTATTCTTGGTTTTTAGTATTTAAAAACAATGCTATTATTATTGAAAATAAGTCATAGATGATATTGGGAATTATTAATTTTATTCACACTTATTTTTTTCGATTTAAGTATATATTATGAAACACAATTACTATATTATAATAATCATTTATACAAGTGAATTATGTAGAAGTAATGCCAATACATTTATTAACTTTTACTGAAGTGTGTACATCGCAGTATTATTAAAATATTTCGATAAACTTCCTTATAATTTTTTTATTTATTATCTAAATTTATATATTTTTATAATACAACTATTTAACATAATGTAAATAGTAATATTAGTAAACTAAAAAATTGATATAAAATATTTATACTGACTTAAAAATTTTGGAAATTTACTGTTGATGTTGTTATTATGTTAACAATTTTGCTGACGAGTAAAATATAGGAGTCAAAATTAAGTAAATTTTATTAAAAAATATAAGCTGTTTTATTTAAAAAATGTAAAACTAGGTAAATTATACCAAACTTTGTAAGGAAAATGTACCTTTGAGCTACATTAATTTACAAAAACTAGGTGGTTTTTTACGAAATATATTTTAATAATAAAAGATTTGTGACAAATTTTAGAAACTTAGACTTTATATAAAAGGGACTATATGAATTTAAATTTTTAAGTATCTTTTGCATCTTTAAGTATAATTAAGTATTTTGTATCTTTTGTATCTTTAAGTACCTATTAAGTATCTTTTTGCATCATGCAAACAACTGAATATTTAATCTTTTACAACATTGTTTTTTGTTATTTATTTGATATTAGGTATATTTTAACTTTTTTGTATTCTATGCTATTCATTGATGATATATTTTTCCTATACAGTAATAAATAGTAATAAAATTTATTTTAATTTGCTTACTGTTCTCGTGAAATGTTCAAATTGCTTATGATTAAAACTCAATGAAAATTTGTTCTTAAATAAATAAGCATTATGTCAGAATAAATATATCTATCCTTGAACAAATTAAACTCTTTGCTTAAAGAAAGTCAATGATGAGATATATATGTAACAGTATCTGCACTCATATTTTTTTTTAATTTACGCGTCGGATACACATAACATTTAATTTCAAGAAATATCTACTTATTAATAATAATATGATAAACGAGTAATTTTATAAAAAATAAAATCCATAAATTGTTTGTAATACATTTTAGATATATGAAATGTATTCTATAAAATAACTTTGAAAAAACTTATTTTAATTTAAACAAGACATAATTTATAATAAAAAATAGCAGTCTAAATATAAGCATACGATTGATGAAAAAGAAGATTCATATTTCTCAGTAATAAAACTCCGTGCATAATTTAAAAGAATGTATTATTAAGGAAAACAATTGAAGTATTTGAGTAAAGGTAGTAAAAATAAAGAAGAGTGAAGGTAGAAAAAATTGAAGATACATAAAAGTGCAAAAATAAAAGAGAGGGCGAGAGAGAATACATTTATAAGATAATTAATAGTCCTCAAGAAATAGCATATGATAAATTAAGAAACAAAGATTTATTTATATTATCTTATAGAATTATCAATATAAGATAGTCAATAAATATATTTATATTAAATTTAATTAATTGAGAATATTTTCTAGCCACAAAATAATTTTATAACTAAAAGCAAAAAAATTTTATAACTAAAAGTGTTTTAATACACTTACTATATTTCTCTACAACTTACACAGCTCAAAATTTCAAAATGTTAAAACTTATTCAATAGAATGCATTAAAATTAATAAGAGGAAATTATATTATTTTTTCTGTAATAGTAATAAGATTATTTAATACCATTAAGCTCTTCTTGTACATAAAAATGGATATAATTAAAATATTTTGAAAAATAACCAAACTTATAAAAATAAGCCCAATCGTAGATAGGAATAAAAATATTTTTATAATTAAAATTTAAAAAAAGCAAAGTAATGTAAAAATTGGATTAAATTAATTCGAATATATTTCTCATAAATAGAAAATTTAATTGCAAAATTTAAAGAAATTTCTTTAATTAGGATATTTTTTTTGCATTTTACTTTAATTAATTAAATTGATTGTTGGCTAAATTTTTTTTTGCATACAATTAAGTGATATTAAGTGTGAAAATTTATATTAATGAAGAGGGTTTTATTTATAACGTAAATATAAAAGTGTATCCACTTTATAGAAATTGTTTTCTTTATATCTGCAGTAAATCATCAGTTTAATATTCCTTAAATTAACAACTATTAACAAATAATAAGAATTTAATATTATTAATAATCTAAATGTATATTAATGACTAAAAGTAATATTATTATTTATTAAGCTATTTAACATTGGATTAGAATGCTTTTCCATTAAAATTTAACACACATATTATTTAAAATAGGAGAAAATTTTGAATATGTATATGGTAATACTTCTTGCATTTTTAAATAAAATTTCTTGAATATATTATTCTAATTAAGAAAATAATTTCCATTTTCAATGTAATCTAATAAATTCATATAAGAATTTTGCATATCAAAATGCCAAAAAATTAACATAGAGTTAAAATAAATTTACAAGTTTAGGTTTAAACATTATATAGCCCAGATATTCTTGTCTGAGATAGTACTGAATTTAAAGCACTCACGCTCTGTATTTAATGAAAATTTTTTAAAATCTTACAGATACATATTTCATCCTTATTCGCTTATATTTTTCCCTGTAAAGCAAGCAGATTTTACAATTAGCAATTAATTACTTTAAGACTACAATTTATGTTGTTATTTTCCAACGTATGCTCATTTCAAATATGCACAGAGAATTTTTCTTCATAATTTACTTCTCTTTCCAAATTCTATTTTGACTAAGCTTCAGGGTATAAAAACGAAAAATAGCAGGGAGTAGGAGCACCTGCATTGCTTTAAGCTAATTAAAGGAAGAAAATGGCGCATTAGGCTATTGTAAGAACTACTTTAATACACTTCCATTAAAAATGTTTGAATTCTGTCAAGAAACAAGAAAGAGCTATGTAAAAAAAAACTTAATATTTTCTCTGAATGTTTCTTCTATGCTTTATTATTTAATTTATTTGAGGAAATGATAAGTTTTTTTTCGAGCTGCGTATACAAAATTTAAATTTAATAAAACTTCCAAAGTATGTGCATTTTCTTTAAAATAATAAACATTATAAACAAACTTTTTACTTTAATTTATTTAACTGATTAAATGCTTAAATGAAAAATGAAATTTTGTATATTTAACAAATACATAATATGTTATCATATCCATGTAAGAAATCAACAATCATAAAAAATATTATTATAAAACATACATTCTGTAAATACATTTACATATTTATTTCCCTTTAATCCATGGTTAGTAATGAGAAATTTACATTTGCTATGAAATGCTATTTGCAAGTACACTTTGTGTTTGTCTTGATTCATATCATATTTGTAATGTAAAGTATCCTTATGTACATAAAATAACATTTTACTAATTAAATCAGCTCATTTTAAAACTGTATTGGAGTAAACTGTATTCGTATTAAAATCAGTGTTCCAAATTCAATACAAATACTTGTCTGTTGATTTCAATGCCTATATATTTCAAGTACCAACACGTCTTTAAAAAGCAATACCTTTTCAAAAAAAATTTACTTTTTTGACTTCGGCAAAGAAACTTTATGCTTACATTTCAATTAGAACACTTGGTATGCATGCAAAGACTAGTGTGTGGTGTAATAAGTTTCGGAAAAGCAGGCACAAAACTACTTATCTGAAAACCTGGGCCTTTCAGCTGCAACTGATGAACCATGAGACTAAGCTGTTTTTAATGAGGAGCTCGCAGTGAAAGTACGAAATCTATCTTAGAAAGTTTAGAAAACTAAGTTTCAAAGTTTTAACATCGTGAACTTCTTGTTAATCTGATACTCTAAAGGTGTCTTACGATTGATGTTTGTAAGCAGGTTTGATTTTTTTCTTTCTGCCATTTTACATGAATATATAATTTAGGAGAGGTTAATTTCTTAATTATAAATTGTTTTCTTAATAAAATCTAACACGAAGACAATATACTTCAAATTGTTTCCATTTTGATTGTTTTTAATTTATGAAAATTATTGATAAATAATGCAGGTGTTATAAATAATCTGATTCAGTAGTGTAGTAAATATGTCAGTATTGTTAAATACTAAAATTCCATTTCTAATCGAAATATGTGATGAATTTTGTAGTTATTAATCACATAATTAATTTGTATAAATGAAAATAAAATAAAAAAATCGTTAATTAATTTATTTATCTATGTATTATATGGGTATCAATATAATGTGAACTGATAAACGATATTTTTTTTTTGTTAAACGGGAACAAGACCTCATGTTTTGTTTTTAAAGATATTAAATCTCATATCTCTCGTGATTTTATTTATAGAATTGTATATAATGGAGTGTATGTTTAAAGTTTAAAAATAATTCACATTCTGGTCTTTAGTAAAAACTGGAGAAATTAAGATATGGTAAAATGATTATTATGAAATTTAAATTTTCTAATAAACTTCATATGATTTCCAATTAAATTCACATTATTTTTTAATATACCCTAAATAAAAACTGAAATAGTCTTATTGTTTCGATGAATTTCATTCCTAAATATCAATTTAATTTTGATGTTATATTAATTTAATTATATGAATTACATTCTGAAAAAATATAGACAAATGTTACGACGCCCATACAAATGATATATAAGCAAATAAACTTTAAAATAATAATTATAATTAGTTAATTATTATTTCTTATTATAAAATAAATTATTATAAAATATATTATAAAATATATATATAAAATATATTATATAAAAATTATTATAAAATAAATTATAATTGGTTAATTATTATTTCTCAATTTAATAGAGAAATATCTTATTTTCATATTTTAAGCGTAAGTAAGGGTATTTAAAAGACCTTAAGAACATTTAAACAAGTATCTATGATCAAATCTCTTCATAAATATAATTGATTACAAAATAAATAAATCCTACTAACTTATTAATTATGTTGATAAGTTATTTTATGTAATCATTTAGAGCATATATTAATTTACTTACGGGCTAATTAAAAATACTCTAAAATAGTTTATTTATCTAATATTTTTTCTCAAATGTATAGATATTGGTATTAGAAATCAATATATTTGAGCAACTGATCAAGCATATGGAATTTATGTGAATTTAAACTTGAAAAACGTTGCACTAAAATAAATAAAAATATTTTAAATTACAGGCAAATTCCTTTTTTTAAAATTCAATTATATGAATTATGGCAATAAGAATAAACATAAGATATAAAAACTCATATCTCTAGGGATTTTATATGAAAGAAAAATTCAATTTGAAATCAAAGTTGCGCTTTTAAAATTTTAATTTTATAAAATGCTTTACTTTAAACAAAATTTTAAATTAAATTTTTATAAATATTTTCAAATTTGTAAATTGTATGAAAGTTAAATTCATCATTTAATCGTCATTAAATTACTCAATATTATTTTTAAATTGAATAAAAATTTATAGCATATTAACTATAAATATTTTGCTTTTAATTGTATTCCAGACATTTTTTAAAATTACCTCAGGTAGTTCAAAAACTTTTTCTTAATGGCAATCAGTTATTTTACTTTGATTTGACAAATATAGATATCCTCGAACATGAGCATAATACAAGAAATTAGAATAATCTGCTTTGCATGAAAATTAGCTCTTCTGCTCTTTCGAGATCTTCTAAATTTTTCACATCATTTTCATAGTATTTACATCTAAATAATTCTGACCATTTAAACTAAGAATTCATTAACACAATTAATTAAGAAAATTGCAACCTTTCATGATAAATTCTTTAAAAAATTTTTCTGAAACTAAATAATTTTCTTGACATAGTTTATCGCAAGTTCTATACCAGTAATACTGGGGACCACTTAAAGTAAAATAACAGTTAAATCTGGTTCAACTTAGATTATACTACTTTTGCAATGTTACTTGTTATTTGGAGCATCGAAAATCTATACCTTCTCTTTTTTGGAAGTGTAAATATAAAGTTTTTTGCTAAACATTTAAACCGTAATTATCTTAATAGATATTTGATCTTCTTCGTCTAAATCTATACATACACATACTTAAATCTATGAAATTTTCAATAAATCTTTCAATAAATAAGGCATACATATACTTTACATACAAGAGTAAATATTTTTAACCGATCACAAAAAGCCTTTAAATTTTTTTTTTGAAAAATAATTTCTTAAATTGAAAAAGAAAGATAAATATCTATTCTTATTCTAGGTGTCAAAATAAATATGTATAGATTTTTAAATTTAAAAATGCATAAATAATTTGACAAAATATTTATAAATTTATTTTCCGCCCAACTTGTCTAGTGGTCAACGTACCTGACTGCGGATAAGGTGATCCTGAGTTCGAATCCCGGTTCCGGCATGGATGTACTTTTTCTCTCTATCTATCCTGTCTTTGTTCTTTCCTTGTATGAATGAGGTGTGAATGGTTGCCTACCCTATAAACGGATACCTATGGCATGTGTGTACAGCAAAGTCGTACTTTCACCTTCATGGTGTTCTGATTAAAACGAAAAACGCTCCCAATTATTTTAATTTTTTTCATATATTATATAATTTAATTGTATGAAGTTTCTTCAATAAGCAATTCTTATACGTCCGGTTGCAAATAAATAAATTTCAAGATTTTCCCTTTATAATAAATTGTAAAATATATAATCCAAGGAATAAATTACATTATAGTTTTAAAAGTTCATTCTAATTTTAAAACTCATTTTAAATTATTGTAATAACGTTCTACTGATGACCTTCTTAAGCAAAATGGCATTAAAATTCTTTAATAACACCTGAGCATCTCTAAAGTATTCCTGATTAAATATTAAATCCGATAATTTTAAGTTCATTTACCCTTAATGGATCCTGAGCGACAGTTCATTAACTTTGGAGTTCTGCAGGGAATTCGCATAATTTTATAACAGCATAAGCTCTTTATAATTTCCAACTCCTGTAACAGTTGGACTTAATCTATTAGTTCAGACATTCACTCACAATATCTAGAAACTGCAATACACACTTTTGTCTCCCGAGAGAAACTCACTTGAAATGAAAATTACTATTATGAATAACAGAGTTCAAAAGTGGATCAAATTTCAAAGCCTTTCCTGGCTTATCTTTCAACAATTGTCCTCAAATTTGACGCAATGGGAACAAAACATTAATATATAATATCCTTAATTATTTGAATGATAAGTAACATAAATATATTGGCTATGACTGAATGTATACATATTATTTATTATTAATATTTATCGTATATCTCAACAAAATTTTGTCAGTAATTTTCTATTCATAAGAATTTGTGAATTATCTTATTTATTTGAGAGATAATAATAATTAAGATAATATAAAGATTATAATAATTAACAACAAAGTTGCAGAAATAAATTTCAATATGTTATATACTTATAAAAATTAAATATATATCATTCTAGTATTTAATAATCACACATAGTCAGTAAAATAACATGTTATTCGAAAAAATATTTTAAAGATGAGCGAAGTACTTCAAATTTTTTTATGTGATATATAAATTGAGGAAGAAAATTTCTATACAATCGTAAATGTATACCAAAATTTAATAGTGATTAAAAATTATGGCAAATATAAAAATACCTTAAATTCTGTAATAGAAAATAGAAAAACCGAAATCTGGAAATCAGGAAATCTGATATTTAAAAAAAATTTGCTCATATATTTCTTAAATAAATTTCTACAGCGTAGTAAAAATATCATAAATTATAAAACGTTTTTATGAATTATACAAAATATTTATAGGGACTATAAAATATTATATTTAAAACATTATGAACTCGATAATGAAAAGAGTCATTATTATTGAATTTCTCGTTTTTCAAAACAATATAATTTTTGTTTCCCTTATACTTAAAGTTTGACTTAATAATTGTGAATAAAATTTAGAAACAATTTATCATTTAGAAATAATTATTAAATTATTTATATTAATTATTAAATGAGTAATTAAATTTCAATATTTTTCTAGAAAAGCATATCTGCATTCCTTTAAATAGCATGCTACTTCTAGAAACTTCAGAATCAATTTTAATATGCAAATTAATTTAAAAACCAGTTATTATAATTAAAAACAAAACTTAGTTACTTGATGGAAGTAAAAACACAATATGTTTTATATAAAATGTACTGAATAAATGTAAACAAATTTCCTATTTTCCCCATAATGTTATCAGAAATTAATTCCAAAATTTTGCATTGATTCTTACATGTGGAAAATTTAATGACATTTATAACTAGTTAACAGAAAATATGCATTAAAATGCTGAAAACACAACATTACAAATTTAAAAAAAAATATTATTAAGGATTTTTAAGTCAAAGCTTTTAAAAAGTTAAAATTCAGAAACATCGAACTAAATTATGTGCTTATTCTCATCCATTTAAGATAAAATGTTTGCAAATAATGTTTCCAATTTTACTTCGGAGAATATTGAAATACATTGCAAATAAAAAATATATAATTGAAAGTCAGGAAAATTAAGTTACTCACTGTAGGAATGAAAACTTTAATTAATTTATATTAAGTCAAAATTTAAATTATTTAATTCATTCTTTTTATATTAAAATTATTTTGATGTTATGCGGAATATGTAATGAAAAAAGTTAAACATATATTTATTTTATTGAATTTAAAACTTACAAATTAAAATGAGGAAAAATATTTCTTGAATGACTTTATAAGAAGCATGAATTACAATTTATTATTTTTATCTAACCAATTACTTTCGGTATTTATGCACTCAATTTTAATTATTAAGAATAAAATGAATATTTGTAGTTGTAAGAATAAAATGAATATTTGTAGTTGTATAATAATATAATGTTGATTATTTGTTATCAATATGGAAGTGATATGTTAGTTTCTGTCACACAAGGGATGGTTGAACCTTTGTGAGGAACCTAAAACAAAGCTCTTTGAACCATCACAGAAACGGTGAAAACTACCTCGGTTACAGCTAAGAAATCTATACTCCTAATCCACAGTGGATATTGAAATCAAGTAACAAGCAATTGGACAACGCTAAGCAATATATTTAAAGAAAGTGACTTATGAATTTAAAAATTAAAAAATTCCCTCTTATCACATGGAATCTCAAATGAAAATTTGTGAAATTGCGATTTCTAATGTTGCTAAGAAATTGTATTCACTCAGATATTTATTCTTGTCTTTAGGACCAAAATACATGTTTCAATCAAGTTTTTAAAAATTTAAGTAATCTTAGAGAATTTATTTTACACTTTTAAAGTTATATAAAGTTCTTAGATCTAAACACATGTAATAGAAATTTATGTCTTTGAAACTTTTTTTGCAACAACACAAACAAGACTTCTGGTAATAATAATTTTTTATGTATAGAGATATTTTCATGACATTTAAGACAAATTTAGCAGTCTCTTTTATAGATAACTACACCAATTTAAACT
This sequence comes from Latrodectus hesperus, assembly GCA_037975125.1. NCBI lineage: Eukaryota > Metazoa > Arthropoda > Arachnida > Araneae > Theridiidae > Latrodectus > Latrodectus hesperus. The sequence goes on along the minus strand of CM075852.1, from coordinate 4,068,364 downwards.
CATCACATATATCTCAAGTTTGCTTTTTATAAAAAGACAAAACTCTATCTTTATTTAAATTTTACAATTTATATTCAAATATATTGTTAGGGAATACCTTAAAAGTTAAGAATATAAGTAATGCCAGTGAAACAAACAATAACTTTACTTTAAATTTTGCTTAGAATCTTATTTTATATAATATTAGTATGCAACAGTAATGATAAATTTCATATACTAGTCATGAATAATTCAGTAAGACAGTAGCTTATGTTGATATTATGTAACTTTAATTGTTAATCACAATTTTATAAATTCACATTTTATAGTTTGAAAGGCAAATTTATTGAATGTATTCCACGATAGCTCATATCAACGTGCTTTAACATATTATCTCGTAGTCTCTTTTATGAACTTCCTCTACTGCTTTAATTAAGCATAATATGAGAGTTGGTTATGCTCATCATTCAAAATATCTGAATATAAATTCACTGCAGAAGGACGGTAGAATTCCAAGATTGTCTGAAATTCATTCTTAATCAGCACTGAAATTGAATGTTAAGGAAGCAACACAATGTTATGTTCTGTACTGATTGAAATTATTCCTTATGCAGAAATATAAATTTAGATATTGTCTTGGTTGCTTTAATAATAACTAAATAAAAGTAATCTTAAGTTTATTTCATGAAGCATTTTATAAATAACAAAATCTACAGTTTTGTGATATTGCTTATATATATATATATATATATATATATATATATATATATATATATATATATATATATATATATATATATATATATATATATATATATATATATATATATATATATATATATATATATTATATATATATATATATATATATATATATATATATATATATATATATATATATATATATATATATATATATATATATATATATAAAATGCAAGATTAGAAGTATCATAACCGAAAATTGAAAGATATAAGAATAGATATAGGATTTAAAAGTACAAGAATCGATAAACCATTTATGTTTAGCAGTGATTTAAGCGCAAAAGCAGCTAAAATAGAATAACTAAAATATAATTAACAATACATTTTATAAAAATAATCAAATGATAGATGGAGAAAAATACATTTGAATTACTTTGAAAATACCAAACGGAGAGTAATAATATATTCGTAAAGTTAGTCAAAAACCAAATTTATGAAATTAAATATTAGATGGAGAATAATACTCTAGAATCATAATTTTTGGTGTGGCTTTGGGGTGTACTGGCTTTTTTTAAGACTGTCTTGGGCCAGTGCAGAAAAGCCATATTTTTGCCAATGTTGTCAACACCCCTTGACGAAGCTGGCCATGTTAGTACTTCATTCCATTTTCTATTTTCTCTTAAAATTTAATATATATATATATATTGCACATTTACCAACTGTTTACTATATTTCGTATTTTCAATATATTGTTTTCCATTTGTTATTTTCAATGTATTTTTCTTAATCTAACATTTGATTATTTTTATAAAATGCACTTTTAATTACATATATATATATATATATATATATATATATATATATATATATATATATATATATATATATATATATATATATATATATATATATATATATATATATATATATATATATATATATATATATATATGTTACACACAGAGAGTGGAAGTTGAAAGGTATATGTCTGTTTGATTAATATCAAACAATTTGCGGGAATTTTTTTCAAAACTGTTAGTTGTAAGAGTTTTGGATAGAAATCATAAATATATTATTAAATATTCCTATTGGAGACTTGATAAAAGTATGTTGAATTCTTTTCTACTTGGTAATCTTTCAAATGTTCTAATATTTTAAGCGATAAATATATTATTTTCTTTGCCATAGTCGAAAGTATAAATATTTTTAACGCATTTTTCTAATGCCGGGTTACACTTAGGATACACCTATTCAGCACTACAAATGGTGAAAGTGATAGCATCTTAAACAGTGGGACACCCAGTGGGTGGGTCATCTTCGCATCGAAATTGAAGGAATAAAGATACACAGAGAGAGAAAGGAACATCCAACCCTGAACTAGGATTAGAACCCAAGGTCTACTGCTTCAAAAGTGGAAACGCTAACCACTCCACCGTCGGTCGGGGGCGTTACTAAATACATTTAATTTAGTTATCTTCGTTTTTTAATAGCGTTTAAAGGTGTTTGTGCAAATTAATCAAACCATTGTGATTCACTGCCATATTCGAAAACTATATCTTTGATTGTTTTTTTTTCAATCAATGATAATTATTTTTCATAGAAAGCTCTAATTAAATTAAAATCCGCTTAAAAAGTTTTCGAATTAATGAAAACATCCACATTCATGATGGGAATAGAACACACGAACTGGAGTTCTAGCCATTCGGCTGCCAGCTCTGCATACTCTTGAAAATGAAATGCAGAACGATATTAAATTTCTTGATAAAATGTTAAGCCAACAGAAGGCAAATTTATGAACAAAGTGTGAAGTATCCTTTACCAGCTCTTTTTACTAAGCAATCATTATCAGACAAAGAGCAGGTGCCAACCACATATAGCAGTTAATGTTTTCCAAACATAATACATCTTTCTGCCAATTGGGGATTTCTACTCTTGGCTGAGATTTCTGTTTTGATAAAATTACTGACTATGTTTAAGTTAATAATATTTTTAAATTTCACCGAAAAATTCCTTTCGCGTGAAGAGAAAAAAAATTTGTAGCTTGGTAGATTACACGTATTTAGAGAAAGTACATTTGCTTCTGGCATATGAAACCATATCTGTAATGGCTGAATCGCTTAGATGCTTACACCCAAAATTACTGAAACTACTTCAGATTACAAGAATACTGGGCTAAGTCAGATGTGAGAATTCCTGCACTAGTATTATCTGAGTATCAGGAATCAAATCAGGATTTCATGGAACAATCAGTAGAAATTCTAAACAGCAATGTCAAGTATCTTTTAAGAATTTCCAGTTATACGAAGAATAGTTTTTCAAATCGGTATTTGTGAAAACTAATTATAATTCGTGTTTTCCAGGCTGCATGTTGTTCATCTATTTGGCATTGTTTACGAGAAAAAATACGTTCAGTATTCACAAAAATTGAAGTCGTGGTGAAAATATAGCTCTCGGATTTTAGAATACCATTTTACAGTAAATGCGTATCTCGATTCAGTTGGTATTTTTTTCAGGTTGTACCTGTTGAATTATTACCAGAAGGGCTTAAATTAATAATTATTTTTGGGAACCACAGTTGCCATACTTGATGGATCACAAGCACATTCCTAGTTTGAAGTATTTCAAATAAATAATCAGTATATTTGGTTAGGAGTTCATTGCAGTATTCCATTGAGTATTTTAATGCAACAGTTTTCAGCAATGGATATAATGTTGTGGATATGTGAATTGATCGGTCTAAACACCACAATTAGCGTGTATGATAAAATTCTATTTCGAGCATAGGAAATTTGTTACCTACAACCAGACACGACCTATTTTTCAAAAAGAACCACATTTTACGTACCTTATAGCTGTTGTAAAAATTCACAACATGTTTAAAATGTTTCAAGAAGATTGAACCTGGACAATAATTGCAATTTACATTTCATGTTTTTCTATACACTCCTGGGTACCGTAAATGCAACACTCTGAAGGAAACATGCAAATAACATGAAATTTACAACATGCTTTAGTGGTGGTGAGATATGCAAGTAATTAGAATTTCAGTGCAGGCGCACATCCCAAGCGCTTGAGGAGCTTCTTCAAAGCGCTATTTAAGACTTGGAGATTTCAACGATTTCAAGTTTGGCAATTGTGTTTTTCCTGTTGTTTTTTAAAAACAAAAAACGATCAATTATGTCTCGTAAAAAACAATGATAATTTTTTTATCAATTATCTGAGTTCGACAGAGGATGTATAGTGGTATACCGAGATTTTGGATTATTTTTCAGGGTGTTGGTGCAGTCGTGTTGGACGAAACCAAACAACTGTAATGCAGATATGTGATCATTGGATGCAGGAGGGTGCGACGGACCGACGTTTTCAACCGTATCCACCTCAGTGCACCACTGCACGTGATGGCAAATTGTGCGCATGGGAGTGACGGATCGCTCACCCACATCACGAACACTGGCACAGCACATTCTGTCTGTAACACATCATCCAGTGTCTGCGCGTACCATTCGATACCGTTTACAACAGAATGGTCTGTCTGCAAGACCTTCATTGCTTCGTCTACCCTTGACGCAGAACCACAGACGTCTGTGCCTTCAGTGGTGCGATGAAAGAAGGATGTAAGTGGTAGAATGACATAATATTGTCTTTACTGATGATTCCTGCTTCTCCCTGCAAAACCGCAATGGTCATTCGAGTCTGGAGACACCGTGAAAAGAGGATGCTGAACCTCTGTGTTATGCACCGCCACACTGGTCCTGCACCGAGTATTATGTTATGGGGTGGTATTGGATATCATTCTCGCACTCCTCTTGTACAAAGTGTCGGTACTTTAAACAGCCAGCGCTACATTTCCAAGGTGTTGGAGCCAATTGTCCTTCCTTACCTTTAGGGCTTGCACACAGCCATATTTCAACAGGATAATACGTGACCACACGTAGCACGTATTGTCCAAGGGTTCTTCGTCTATTGCCAAATTGAATAGTTTCCCTGGCCATCTCGTTTTCCAGATTTTTTGCCGATAGGAAATAGGATAGGAAAAAACGATAGGAAGTCCATGGTTGCTCAACATATTGAACCAGATTACATCCCCAGCTGCAACACCAGATCAGTTTTTTCCACATGTGGAAGATGCTGGGTCTGCTGTATCCCAAGAACACTTCCAAAGTCACTTTGAATCAATATTGGGGCGTGTGGCAGCAGTGGTCTCCAACAATGGCGGATACTCTTGCTACTGATTTTGGCAGGCACCACACTTCCCAGAAGTCTATAAATTTAATCATTTGATAGTTGGCCAGCATGTTATCTTCTAAATAAATTTTGTTGTGATATCTCTTGTCTTTCTTGGTGTTGCAATTTGGGTTACCTGAAATGTATTTATAGTAGTATCTACGCTTTTTATCTCGGTATACTCCATAGATTTTTCTATGCTACAGAACACCAATAGAGTTTGTATGATCTATATTTTAATAGCTGTATAATGTGCTGTGCTACAACTTCTCTGTCTGTTTCCCAAACAAAACTTGAAATCAAATATGTTTGCAATATTCGCTTTTTTAATGGTATCTAATCCATTAGGAAGATATGTAGTGATGTAGATATGTTGTCTCTTATGTACATATAGGTCCAATCAGAAGAATAAAGCAAAAAATACCAAAATACAAAAAACATACAAAATGTTTGATATTTTGAAAAGATAAGCTTGAGTATAAGAATAAATACTCAAGCAAAATACATTTTTAAAATGCATAATAGTGGAAGAAGGAAAAGTATGCTGCTGAGTTGCCTGTATTTTCCTTGCAGTGTTTCTGCCCAAGACTTGCGCAGACTACTTTAGCCTGATTTAAGTCTGGTCATGTAAATAATTTCAGCTCAGTAGAGAACTTTTGTACCTTTCTCTAAAAAGCAGAGCCGAAATACACAACATAAAGCTTGATACTTTTAGTTGAAGTATTCACTCAATTATGTATAGATTTTGGAATAAAAAATTATTGTAATGTAGTTTAACATATAAGTCACTACATATAGATTTTATCATTTTCATATTCACATGATAATTTGATGTGTTTTCTTCTGCAATTGAGTCTCGAGTATTTTCTTTTATATATATCTTTTAATATTAAAATCTGTAATGAAACAACATAACACATAATTCTTATCTTAACATGCAATATTGAGAACTTTCTTATATAGTCTATAGTATATAATGTAAAATATCAAATCATTTTAATCAAAATGCTTTTATTGCAATCAGAAAATATTTTAAAAATTTAGTTAATAAATTTAATATAATCAAGGTGGTTTTCTTAATGAATAAAAAAATTTAAATTTAGGATTCAAGCTTCAGTGTCAAATTATTTGATTGGATGTGGTTTCTTTTATGTACATTCGTTTGTATGTACTTATAAAATTATCTTATTAACTAGTATCCGAATGCTTAATATCACTAAAAATATACAGTATAGATTCATTCATAAGAATACACTCTGTGGATTCACATAAGAGAAGTGTACTCATTAGTGCCAAACTTAAATTACATTGTGATTTATATTGTCTCTGACCTGCATTTATTTTAGTCTCCATTATTAAGAAACAAACAGCAAAATAAGATACATTTTGTATTTTACTGACAGCATTAAATGAAATAATAAATTAAATAAATGACCACAAACTCTACTTAATAATAACTAATAAATAACTCTATACAATTTTATTCGTCTGAGTATATTGCCCATCGGTTACAGAAGTAAAGAAAAATATATGAATGCCATCAATATTAGACAAAGTTATAAGTATCTGTCTACATAAACACTAGACAAACTTCAAGCATTTACAGCTTATGCTTCTGTCGAAGAAAAAGAAACACAATTTTCATTTAAACAGCTGTACTTGATGGATGGTTATTGAGCCTGCTGAAGAAAGTTTTCACGCCTTTTAACTGCCACTGAAGCTGAAATTTATGTGTGTCCTCTGTCGCTTTCTACGGTTTCTTTGGACTTAGATTTGTTTTACCAATGTTTTCCTATTCTAAGAGATAAAGATAATCGACTGAATCCGAATGCTTTCTTTTTTTGGGTGCCTTAAATGTTACAGTTCAAAACCATTCAAGGAAATAAAACAGCTTTTTCTTACGTTAAGGTTCTCAATTTGAAGAAGTTTTCTATCGTTGGTGAAGTTATCTAATTTTGTATACTGTGAACATTTTTCTTTAATTGTTGATTCGGATAAAAAAATATGTGAATCATATTTCAATTAAACAATTCTGTGTGTTCGACTTCTTACACAGCAATATATAATAAAGAAAAAAATAAATTTAAAAAAAGAAAAGAAATTTAGTACAAAAAATACTTCATAACAATAAGAGAAAGAAGTTACGGACCTTAAAATATACTGTGATTTCATGTAGTTTCATAAAACTTATTATGATAAAAAAAACATATATTTACGAAAGTTTTATCTGTTATAGAAATGCACTTTATAAATATTATTTATTATATTTTCCAAGAAATTAAACAATCAATATTATTAATTTGACAATGTCTTAATAGAGAAAAATTCTTATTTTCATAAACCAAATATAAAACTTACTGTTAGATTTTTATTAGACAGAGATTTATGTGAAATAACAAAAGTTTATTACATAATCTTAATCTATAATTATTAATTTCTTTTTTTTTTCTTTTAGAATACAGGAATCTTTTCCGTGCATTATACGTTATATAGCAATTTCCTGCTTTGCATAACAGTACAGTTAAAATAATATATATATATATATATATATATATATATATATATATATATATATATATATATATATATATATATATATATATATATATATATATATATATATATATATATATATATATATATATATATATATATATATATATATATATATACATAAATTATTTCTTTAAGATCTCAACATCCCAAAAGTGATATGACTTTAAATTTTACATGTATCTATGTTTGTTAATCAAAATTAAAAATTCTTAACATAAAAAATAATAAATTTTTAAACACCTAAATTTCAATATATTATATTAATAAAATTACAATTACATATTTAAATATACATATATATTACAGTTTCTAGCAAATTTTAATGTATTTAAATATACAGAGCATGACTTTGAAAATGCAGCACCAAGAAAATGCAGGCCACAAAATTATGAAAACTTCAGGGTAGACGCACCTTATCGAGTTAGGCAAAAGAAATGAAATGTGCAGCTTTCCAGAGCAAGTAAAATAAGAAAAAAGGCGAAGAATCGGATAAGTGGGCAATATTCACGCATTTGTTAATGCTTGGAAAATTATCGTTGAAAGCTTGTTCTTGTCGCAAAAGACACCTGTAATTGCAGAGAATGTCATGCCATCACAGACAGAGTCAATTCCAGTAAACAGAGAAGTTTACAAGGGCCTCTGAGAAGGGCAAGTTAGTCCTTACGTCAAATCTCAGCTGACAGACCTGAGCGCGTTCACAGTGCACCAGCAGTGACAAAGAAGGAACTGTAGAATGTTTGTTTGGCGACTATGCAACTAGAATAATGTCATCACACGTGGATTGACAAGTACGACGGGAGGTGGTGCGAGAAAGACACGTCTACAGAAATACTGCAGTATGTGCAACACATTCTAAATGCTCCTATATTAGGCAGAACCATTTTTCACCGAATAATTGCTAGTGGTCTGCGCTCATGTTGTCTGTTAAGAAGACAGTCATTGACTCCAACGCTTAGACGCCAACGTCTGGATTGTTGGCAAATTAGAGTGATGTGAACGAAAGAGTGGCTCAGGATCGTTTCTCAGATGAGTTACGCTTCTGTTACTTCATGTATAGTGTTCACGTACAATTGTGGCTTCGACGTGGAGACAGGCTAATTCGGCAGAAATAGTGGAATGCCCCACCGCGTGCCAACTTGGCATCATGGTTTGGAGACCTATTGTGCACGATTCCAGTTCACCTTTAGAACTTATTCACGGTACTATGGTTACCCAATATTACGTAGTTGATGTGCTGTGGCCGGTGACAGTCCCCTACTTTCAGGGGGTGCCTAATGCCCTATATCAGCAGGATAACTCCCTACTGTACATTGCTCGCATTAGTCAATATACCATGCAAGATGTACAGTTGCTTAACGGACCTCTGTGCTCGCCAGATATTTCACCAATTGAACACATTTGGGATATGATTGGACGTCATTTTCAGACCATGCCACGGGGTTTCCTTCAAAAAACGCACTTCGATAAATGGTTGAGAAGGAATGGAGAACCATTCCAAAGGACGCAATTTGTACTCTCATTGACACTATGCCTAGACGTGTTGCTTCCTGTATTCGCCACTCACGGTGGTCCTACAACCTACTGACCCAACTTAATAGTGGATATGTTCGTTATTTCAGAACATTTATTAAGTGTAGATTCCAAACGAGTGTATCTCAATGGATATTAAGAAAATAGGATAGTAAGGATATGAAATGAAATTATGTCAAATTATATAACAAATTATTAAACTCAAGTATTGGAAAAGATAAAGTTATACATGAGAAATGTTTTGGTAACATTTATATAAATTTTCAAACCATCTTGCAGTCTCACTTAAAAGTAAAACTTCTTCTGGGTGGAATTCATATAATTATTAATTAAAAAATATATCATATTATTATCATTGCTTACATGCTTTGACTCACAATGGCCGTACATAAATATGAAGTTTTTATTTTTCTAATACTCAGTGTTCAAAAATTGATTGAAAATGCATTCTGCACATATTTTAAAATTTTTTAAGAAAACAGAAAAATTAAGGCCAAATTAAGTTAAATACTTTGCCAAATAAGTTCATATATTTTATAGTTTTGCCAATATATTTTAATTTAAATTTTATAATAAAAATTCTAATTATTTATGTAAAATATGATAGAAAATTTATGCAAATATTGAATATGTATTCGTAATATGAATTTAATTAAGTTGGTTTGCTTAAAATACAATTAGTATATAGGATTATACATATATATATACATATATATATATATATATATATATATATATATATACTGAAATATTTTATTATTTCATCCAGAGAATTTTATTAAATATTAACTTTTCATATTACATAACTTTACTTTTCTAATTTTCTACATAAATTTCTTAAAACAAAAATAAAGAATCATTTTTTATGTGTTTAAACACTATATTGCAAAAAAATATTTAAAAAAGTAACTTACGGTGTAAAACTAAAACCAAGCAATCTATATAAAGTGCGTCTTTGTTTAAAGATTACATTCATTAGAAATTATTCATAGTATATTCTCAAACATAAGGAAATTTCAAAATATCTTTATTTTTGCTCAATTTACAAAATGAACAGTTTTTAATTTTTGACTTAAGAAGTTTAAAATATTTGTAAACAATCGCACATTAATAAGTATATTATGATATGCTTTATTTATCTTTCAATTTCAACCTTAATCATGCAAAATATTAAGAACCCTGCAGTGTCATTTGAAAAATTTATTACTAACTACAGATAGATTGCTGCATATTCTGATATTTAGAAAAAACGTAATAATTTGAATGCTTAAATATATGAAATCATTGAAGACGCTAAACTATATTGTGTGTTTTATCTGTTTGTGACACAAAAATTATCGTGTATCTTATGATGTAATTTTAAATTTCCATTTTAATTACATAAAATTATCAAAATAAAATAAAATTTAAAAATAATTTGAAAAAATTCAATTATCATTTATTATTAAATAAAACGGGAATATCTTGTATGCCAATTATTTACTTTAGTATACTTAAAGAAATACGTAAGTGCAATAAATATTGTAGCTCGAAAGTAGTGTGAATTTCATTAACTGAGAAAGATTCTTTTATTTGTATTTTCATGCAATATCATTTAATTTCAAAATGTAAAAGTAACGAAGAATAAGCATATGCTTTGCCTGTTTAATCAACCGACCGGGTGATGAGTAATTAGCGTCCTGATTTCTCAGCTGTGGGTCCCGGGTTTGAATCTCTCAGTTCACGCATAGAAGTTATTTTCTCCCTCTGTGCGTTTCTCTGTCCTTTCTTCTGAGATGATGTTTGGATGTGGGCCTCTATAAATGGGTTTGTTTTAGTATGGAGTGAGAAATGCTTCTATCCTCAGTGATTTGGTTCACAGGTACCCACTGGATAACGACAGATGAGTAGGAGTTTCCAACCTTGTTGTGGTAAAGGGGTGGTCACCCACTGCCAGCCGTTATTAAAAGATGTTTAATGAAATATCCCAAATAATTTTATAAAGAAAATCAACTTTTCAGTCATGCTACAAAATTATATCTCGTTAGAAATAGGTATTGTAAACAGAGAAAATTGGCACGTATAATTTATTCCAAAATTTACTTGAAATGATAGCAAAATATTAATAAATAAATTTAATTCATCCCTGATTCGGAATGAATTTCAATCGTTAACGCTATTTCCACCAGGTAAAAAAAATGTATAAAATTTAATTAAATTTCATCGTAAATTTTGTTCAAAACAAATCCTGATGGGGAGCAATATTTATTTTGACATGTGTATATTTTATTTATTTATAGCTGCAGTAAAAAAAAATAATGCTTGCAACATTATAATTTTTTTTATGAAATCCTGTACTTCTCTTCCTTTGAAGCATATTATGAAATTTGTCCGTCAAAGCACATGGTTGAATGCATGCAACGGAGTCTTTGTTCAACGGCATGAAAACAAAAAGTGAAAAAATAAGATCCTCGAATAATATTTTCTTTTCTCGCATCGGGAGAGAATATTGGTGTTTTTTAATGGAAGAAAGTAAATTATATCGACAGGTGGAAGCCCGGCTTTATCGATTCCTTTTCGACAGGAGTGGAAGAAAGATTTCTTTTTTAAATACTCGAAATGGAAAATTGACATTCTGCTTCTCTTCATTTTAAATTTGAAAGGGAAAGAAATAGATAAAAAAATTATATATATCTATATCTATATCTATATATATATCTATCTATCTATCTATCTATCTATCTATCTATCTATATATATATATATACATATATATATATATACATATATATATATATATATATATATATATATATATATATATATATATATATATATATATATATATATATATATATATATATATATATATATATATATATATATATATATATATATATATATATATATATATATATATATATATATATATATATATATATATATATATATATATATATATATATATATATATATACAAGCTGACCCAGCCACGCGTTGCAGTGGCTGAGTTTTTATAATACATTGAATCAATTTTTTACTAATTCTTGGGTACAATCAAATTAATATTTTCTAAAAAAATTAAAATAGGTTCATTCATATGAGATTAAAGATAAAAAGTTTCGCAAAAATTTAAAAGTAATAGGTAAAGCATCGAAATTTTGAAATTAAGCACAAATCAACATATACTTTCTGAATTTACATTTTATTCATCTTATATTAAATTATAGTTAGTAATCAGTGACTTACTTATAAAATATACTATATAAATTAAAAACATCTAAAAATAAATTGTTATAAATGAGGTAGATAACATTGACATCGAACTATTATTTTTTCAATTTTTAATTATGAAATCTAAAAAATTTTTCCGCCGTATTATACTGAAATAAAAAAAATTAAAAGAATTTATCATTTGAATAAATAAATTAGATCAAAATGTTCTACTGAATAAATTAATAATTATCAAATTATAAAATAAAAATAAAAATAAAAGGCTGTCAAGAAATACTTACATGTTTTGGAGGTGGTATGAAAATTAGTAGAGAAAAACAGCAATAAATAAAATTTTATTTTACTATTTATAATATTAAAAATATTCAAACTGAACACGCACAATAATAACACAATACAAAGTATAATTATGAAAGTGATTCACAAAAAATTGTTTTAGTATGATTATACATCATGAAAATATACGTATCATGAAAATATATGTACATCATGAAAATATAATAATAAAAATATTTGTAAATTCTATATTTAACCGCGCGATTGCGCGCGCACGTTAATTTTCTCGAAGATGTATAATCTAGAAAAATAAACACGTCGCCCTCTGCCGAATACCAGTGCAACTTAGATGCTAAACCTCCATCTATTAGAAACTTACAGAACTAAACAATAAATAAACATTAATGTCGTATAATAAATATTGAAAATAATAATTAAGAGATAAAAACTATTCTATCTTTTAAGTTGGATTATATTATAAATGGTTACAAAATTTTATCAAAATCCGTTCAGTAGTTTCGGAGTTTATCGGGAACATACATCGTGACACGAAATTTATATATATATATATATATATATATATATATATATATATATATATATATATATATATATATATATATATATATATATATATATATATATATATATATATATATATATATATATATATATATATATATATATATATATATATATATATATATATATATATATATATATATATATATATATATATATATATATATATATATATATATATATAGGCATACCATCCCTATTGCGGAATTCGCAAATGGAAAATTTACTTTATGAACAGTACAAAATATGGTTAAGAAATTTTGAACTGACCGAAGGAAATGTCATCTTGCTCCACTATTCTTAACGAATTCTTAACCAGGCTTTTTTGGTTGAGATCTCCTTCCAATCAGTTGCCATGGTTGGCCTACATACTCTTGAAACATGATAAAATTGTTTCTGTTATAATAAAAATTATTTTTGAAAATATGCTTCTTTAATAATGGCTCTTAATATCAATTTTCACCAAGACAAGGAAGTAAATGCGTAATTATTTGTTCATAAATTAAATGTTGCATATTTTGATATTAATTTATTTTCTCATGAAGATCAAGGGAAATAATATAAATATTTTTTTGAGTTAGTCCGAAATTGCCAGATAGTTTTCATAATATTTCAGAATTTCATCGAAATGTAACCATTTGTTTCACATCAGTTATAATTTTGGAAAATATTACTTAAATATGTAAGAGTTTTAATGATTACTTCGAATATATTTCATTAAAAAATAAAACAAGGCAGAAAAAATGATTATTATGTGTCTTATTGAATTTATACATCATGTGATCTAACGTAGATTTAGACAACCTACGTATCACTTCTATTTATTTTTATAAAATTGCATTGTAAGATGCAAATTAATTTTGCATATGTGAAGAACGGCACACATTTAGCTGTTTTTATACTTTTACCGCGAAGATTATTTATTACCGCGAAAACTGTTAGTTTACACAGTAAAATCCAGTTATAACCAATAATTTCACTGTTATTAATCAAAATGTAAAATTCATAAATTCAGTCGTAAAATTCGTAAAAAACACGTAAAACTCGTATGCATTATGTGGTTGGGCATTTAAATTGTTTCTAAATTTATTCCTCTAACCCAGTGGCTTAGTGGTAGCATTTCACGCTCCCAAGGCACAGGTTCTCGAGGTTCGATCCTCGGGCTAGGCAAGGTCGACTCAGTCTTCCATCCCTTCAGTGCTTCGATAAAGTGAGTATCAAGCATGTTTGAGAACCAAACACGATGTTTCGCGTTAGGCTGACCACTGGATCGAGACATAAGCTTCGCCCTCCAGTGTCTCCCTGACAAGAAAACACAGATGGGTTCTGTAGACCACAGAGAGAAAGAAATAATTTCTACACTTTTTTAAGTAAGTTTCGTATTTGATGAAACTTAATATAAGCAAATTGAAACTGATAATTATAACCAATTGTGTGAATTTAACATCACTTTAAAGCTTTTTTAAAATAAATCATCAAGTATATTTTCATCTAGCTGAAAAGCATAAAAAAATGATGAGCTTTTATTTTGAATTAGGAATGAAATGAAGGTATAATTAATTGATATATAATTTTTACAAAATGTGAAATCTATTTTAAAACTTGTAAATTTTTATTTATACATAAAAATAAATTATTCATATTTTAATTTTTTTTATTCATTCTTCATATGAAACTCATGTTCTTTATGTAAATATTAACAAATAAATTAATAAGAGCTTGTGATAACATGTAGATTTCTTAAATGTTTCTATAAAAATATATTTGTATTTTAGTTCTATTATATTCGTTAATTGAAAAACATTTTTCAATAAATAAAAAAATTTAGAAATAAAAACTATTGCTTAAACGAGAAGTTAGTTGTTATTGCATCCTTGAGGCTATTTTAAGAATAAATTCTTTTACCAATTGATTTTATTATTTACAAGAGTTCCTAATTAAATTGTAAGTTTTTCGTTCCAAATTTCATTTTAAATTACTTTCACTGACTTAATTTTTTTCCTTTGATCGTACAGTTAAACAATAATTCTATAGAGAACTATGCTACAACTGTTTTATGTGGTGAAAAAATATTTTTTGTCTCCTTGTATTGTTTCTTTTTAAGCATACTTTCTTTTTTCTAATAAACAGGACATAATTTCAACGATAAATGAAATGAAAATACTCAAAACTGACTATCGAAAGAAATTGTAAATTATTCAGAAAAAAATGAAAATTTAATAAAATAAGTAATTGCAAACAATTAATGGGTGATTTTTAAAAAATTTCATTTTTTATATTCAACTCTTGAAAAGAGCTTAGTTCCTGATAAACTTGATTTTGCTGAAATTAAATATCACGATGATGCGCGTACGCTTCGTTATTATTTATTTATTTATATTTTTATTGCTTTAATATATATATATATATATATATATATATATATATATATATATATATATATATATATATATATATATAGGGGACATAAGAAAATGGAGTTAGAATTATGCAGAAAAAACATTATATTTATTACGACATTACACATGATTAGAAAAAATAATAGTTACAAAGAAAAAAATTTGTTTAACTATAAGGTTACATAGTACCTGCACACTATAAACACGGAAATATTTACGAACCGGATGGTTCGGCTTCCATTCCTCACAGTCCTCTACACTCTCTTCTAATTCTATTGTATATAGAATATTTTGTATTGGCCAGTAAGGCCATCTATTGTCAGTATAGTTCTTATGGATCTGTTACATATACAGGGTGTCCAGAAAAGGACTCCCTGATTTAAAAATTAAATATCTCGAAAACGAAGATCGATAGAAGAATGCAGTAAACGGTAATGTTTATAGTAAAAAGTGTAAGAATTTAATACATTAGTTTGAAATAATAGTTACAGAAGTTGCAAATAGATGGCGCTGTAATCGCCATACGTAATGCTTAGTATAAATAGTCGAAGCCCAGAGCGATCAGTACCACTATTCAAGCGTGAAAGGAGGTTAGCATTGAAAACATTGTGATGTGAGTTTTTGGAAAGAATGTTTTCATACGATTATTTCATTTATGTATGCTGATTTGAGCTGTACATCGTACAGCGCCATCTGTTAGCAGCTTTTGTAACTATTATTTAATATTGCTGTATAAAATTCTTACAGCTTTCACAATAAACATACCTTTTACTGCATTCCTCTATCTATTTTTGTTTTCGAGATATTTAATTTTGAAAACAGGGAGTCCTTTTCTGGACACCCTGTATATGTATACAGGGTGATTATAAAAAAACTTTGCCAACATCTGCACTTCTAGCGTCCATTCTATTTAACCGATCAAGATGATATTTCAAATATAGTTCTTTTGAGATATGCGCTCGAGATTCTGTGAATAGCAACACAGTGGCCCTCGCGGTTACAGTTATAGTGACAGAAACTCGAAATTTTCGAATGGCAACGTCTACTTTTTACCATCGCAAAATGTTCAGCACATGCGAAAACCCTAAGTAGCGTTGAAACGGTACCGATATGTCTAAAAACGGACGTGTTCTGCAAACACAAAAAAGAGTTCTGAAAACCGGCCAATAAAACACGATCTGGGCGCACGCAATAAATTTGCATGTGACAGAGCCAAGAAACCAATCACAGAACGCCGGTCGCCAGATATTCAGCGTAGGAAACCTATAAAATACCAAGCGGGTATGCGAAGTCGTCATTCGGGAACTCGCACATGCCGACGATATGAGACTTCCTATGAAAGTTCGCGGTGAATTGATCAAACTCTATTACCAAAATGGGATGAACGCTGCGGAAGCCTTGGGTGTATATCGCCGCAATCATCGACAACGACGCGGCCCATGTACTCTGCAAGCTCTGCGTGATTTAGTGCGGAAATTCGAAGATACAGGCTGCACCTGTGACAAACAGCGCTCCGGACGGCCAACTGTTTCTGAGGACGTTGTCATGGAAGTGCACCATACAGTGACTGCAGGACACACAGAAACCGCAAGAGGCATAGCGCGCGTGTTGGATATTCCGAACTCAACGGTCCGCAAGCTCTTGCGCTCGGTACTTCACATGTTTCCCTATCGGTTCCAGCGCGTCCAGATGTTGGAGCCGGGTGACCCACAACAACGTCTGGACTTCGCAAATGCATTTTTGTTACGATTTGATGAGGATAACGACTGGCCACTTCGCATACTATGGACGGACGAGGCGCATTTCACCTTAAATGGCAGCATTAACACAAAGAATTGTGTGCACTGGGGAGAGACGAATCCTCATGCTGTGGCGCCAGTACCATTATTTGACGCCAAAGTGACTGCTTGGTGTGGCATAACAGCTACATTTGTTCTGGGCCCGTTCTTCTTTGAGGAAACGACCCCGACTGGCCCTGCAACATGTTCTGTAACGGGCCCTCGGTATGCAGCCATGCTGAAAAATTATGTCTTACCGGAGTTGCGTCGGCTGAATGCACTCAATGACATTGTTTGGATGCAAGATGGCGCACCTTCACATATAGCGAGGTCAGTTAAAAGGCTCTTGGATCAGCATTTTGGTGATCGCATCATCTCACGCTATTATCCTTTTCCGTGGCCTGCGTGATCCCCAGATCTGACGCCTATGGATTTCTGGTTTTGGGGCTATCTCAAATCAAGAGTTTATCTGTGCAATCCTCAAACATTGTCGGACTTAAAGGATTCTGTACGGCGTGAGATTGGAAACATCCCTCGTGCCATGTTGCGTGCAGCGACATTGTCCACCGTCTCCCGCATGCAATGCGTAATTGCCTGTGATGGCACTCATGTGGAAAATGTTTGAAATTAATAAAGATTTTTTTCTCTATGTGTTCTCATCATTGAGCAGTGTCTTATCTCTGTCGTATGCATTATTCCTCCGTGCGCCTTGAAGAACTGTTTGTATGTGTATAACACGTCGGTTTTCGGACATATCGGTACCGTTTCAACGCTATTTAGGGTTTTCGCATGTGCTGAACATTTTGCGATGGTAAAAAGTAGGCGTTGCCATTCGAAAATTTCGAGTTTCTGTCACTATAACTGTAACCGCGAGGGCCACTGTGTTGCCATTCACAGAATCTCGAGCGCATATCTCAAAAGAACTATATTTGAAATATCATCTTGATCGGTTAAATAGAATGGACGCTAGAAGTGCAGATGTTGGCAAAGTTTTTTTATAATCACCCTGATATATATATATATATATATATATATATATATATATATATATATATATATATATATATATATATATATATATATATATATATATATATATATATATATATATATGTCACTGATAATGTAAGATAACAATGTCGTATTGAATGCTTAAATGCTGCTAAAGATTTTGGGAAGGAAAAGTTAGTTATTATAAAAGAATATACATAATTTTAATATATTTTAAATTTGTACCATGAAAATTATCTAAAAGTAACTAGGTATGGAATATTATTTAATCATTACTTTTCAGCAATTAAAATTTTGTGCATCATGATTGGAGCTGAACTTTAAAGTAGATTGAAATAACTGTGTCTACATCAGTAGTTATAATAAATTACTCTAATATGGTTTGTAAATAATATAGTCTTATTAATGTGGTAATACTTATGGCAGACATCTTTTAAGTTTTAACATAAATATTCTATTTCGTCTAAGGTTTTTTGATACATAATACGGTGTTGCAAGAAAACTTAAAAAATGTATTCAATGAATTGAACAATTTTTATTCTGGAGTGGTATCTTTAAATTCATATAATTTGACTTCACATTAGTTTATTTTGCCTTTCTAAAAATATAATTAAGTTGTTTAATGCCTTGTAGCAACAATTGATCGCTATTATTTTCAGAGCTATTTTAAATAAATGAAATTAATAACCGATTTGAATTGGCTATGTCTGGTGAAACCGGGAAAACAACCCCACTAGAATATCAACGTTTAAGAACCCCAAAGCATCCCGTGCCCAAGGAAGACCACCAACAAGATGGCTCGTTTGCACTGAAAATGACCTCAAGATATCGAAAGTTAGGAACTGGCCAAGTGTCACCCTAGACAGATTGGACTGGAAAAAGCGTGCTGTAGAGGCAGCTAAGACCTGTAATAGGTTGTTAGGCTATTAAAGAAGAAGAAGAATAACCTTTTGCTCAATAACATTTACGCAGTCCAATCATATAACTATGCTTGAAATGATCCATTTCGATCTCTGGTCTTCAACAATATCATAATATAACCATCGATCTTTATTCACGTAACTGCATTCTTTCAACAAGTTAAAACTGATACCCAAACCTGGAAAATTGACAAGAATCTGATAAGTCATTTGATTTGATGGACTCAGAAGAATCCGAGAACTCTTGGAACAAAGAATGAAAATGAATCGCTTTATTGAAATGAGGTTGCAGTGGAGAACTACATTGAATGAAATTTTTAAGCTTACATTTTGCTAGTCATCTTTCTTCTTATACCTACTCGTTCACATGGAAGTGAAATCCATTGCTATTATTCTAAATCTTTACTAGGGTTTCACGACTTTAATACTTAAGTACGAGATAATAATGAAACAGCTATGCCACCACGGTGTTTTCAATATCACTTTATTCCCAATAATTCACATGTAGAATCAGGATGGTTTTTCAAAAAATAAAATGTCCTTCCATCTTGGGGTCCATCTTTGCCATTCATTCCACCATTGCGAAACCCTGCACCTGTGATTTAGATCAAGGTATGTCCGAAACACGAGATCACTTTGCCGATATTTCATTTTACGATATTTCACTGCTCATCAGAATGTAAGTGCGGTACCCCAATTGTTGTGTTAAAGACCTTATAACTTGTAATTTGATTGTGGATAAAATCCATGCTCTGTTATAATCACTCTCCATGAACTAATGTGATGAGACGATGGTAATCCTCAGATTGGATATTCCCTTTGATTGCTGCTTAATAACATTCAACACAATGACAAATTTCTAGAAAGAGAACACTGTCATCTCTTTATTTAAAAACTTTCCATTGTTCGATTTTAATGCATAAACCGTGCTGGAATATGAATGGTATTTATAATAAATCTAATTTAAATAAAAGTTTATTTTCTTATAATCTAGGTTTATATTTATTCCTATTTGATAATCTGAAATTAAGGTAACAATCTTAGTTACAAATTAGAATAATTATTATAAATAATTACTGTCCCTAATCTTGAATAATATAGATATATTTTATATCAAGGTGCATAGATTTTTAGATAAAGGTGTATAAAAATAGTATATAAATAAAATCTGATGAAAATACTTCCAGCAAAATCATGTACAGAATAATACTCGCACAATTGCATAAAATTCTGTAATCTATGTTAAAAAAAGAAAATATTATATATTTTACTGAAAATGTTAGGATATAATTTATATTGTACTTTTTACAATGAAATTTCTTATTAAATATTCATATATGTCATAAATATATTAAAGAAATTCTTGTAGGAAATTCATTTTATCCCTGTGCAGAATAATGTATTACAAGCGATCTGACGGAAATTGTAATTTTGAAAGCACATTCATGCATAACAAAAAAAATTTTCCAATTAATTTACTTCCCTTAGGCAACAAAATAAAAATATTGAAAAACATATGTTGCATGATAAAATTAAAAATTGATTATTTATAATTAAAATATAATATTTCTTGTGTATACTGGGAATTTGAAGCACTTTATTTGTTAGGATAATATTTGTTTGCTTAAAAACTTACACTAATGATATTTTATTTTATATGAGAAAAGCGAGAACCTCTAAACGATTCAGCTTATTATATCTCATTCCAAATTCTGAAAGAAAATAAACTTTACCTGATTTTAACCCCAAAGAAGAACATGGCATACATTAGTAAACATAATTTTTGCTTCATCACGTAATTGGGATAGAGTGAAACGCTTCGTTTTAATGTGGGAACTCTTGCCAAATGAATCTAATTATTTTCAAAATAAATCAATGCAGCGGAACGCACCAGATGGCCGTACGTGATCATTTTTCGACCGTTACTCCTTAGTTTGCAAAAGAATTTTTTCTTGTACTTTTCTCAGCTTCCAAATCAATAGAAGTGTATTAAAAAATATGTTTTGGCTCGCGTTTTAATGAGTTAACAACACGTGCCATAGCTAATTAATATGGATTATTTTTTTCTTGAAGATTTTCTCGTCAAAAGTGAAAAATAAGAGCTTCATATTTTCAGAATTATTAATTATAACGGGCATTAAAGTTTAATTTGCTTATCACCGCATCTTTTTACGGAACTTCACTCTTTTGCACCCATAAGTATTTTAACTTATTATGCAGGAAGTGAAATTTTTGCTCCAGATGATTCATCTATTTTCTTCCTGATATTTCACATATTCCTGTATAAAATATTCGTTTAAAATTTGAAGTCGTATTCTTTAAGCTTTTTTTTCTTATTAGGAGGTAGCTATGACATTTTGTAATATGCTGCAAATTTATAAACTAAACTTTTTATAATGTTTAAATAAAAAAGAATCTCTAAAATGAATTTTTGAAGTATTTTTTAACTGTTTTTCCCGTTATAAAATGCAAGTCTTATGTATTTATTTTATTTTAATAGTTTCGTGTTCATTTTCTGAATTAAATCCGCAAATAGCAAAGAAATAATGTTTTAACAAAACATATCTAACCGATTTAGTAATAATTAATAAAAAAATGGCTATTCTAAAAATAAATTTAAAAAAAATTTTTCCAGTGATTTTAAAATTACCATTAATAGTCTATATAAATTTAAATTAAAGTATGTGCTTACTGAAAATAGATAAGTGAATAATACTTAAATAATATTTTTAAATCTGTCAGCTTATTCATTGAACTTGAAATGATAAATGACAAATATAATTCAACTGTTTGAATATAATTGCTAATAAATAATTAAAGAAAATACTACTTAAATAAAGAAAATTATCATTTTATTTATATTTATTAAAATTATTAAAATATTTTTATAAATAAAGGATTATTTTAGCTCATAAAAATATTTTAAATATTAAAATAAATATTTAAAACATTTTTAAAAAGATTTAAATAACGCATTTTGTATTAAGAAGAATAATATATTTCATTCCAGGGAAAATATTTTTAAGCAATTATTTTTTAATGAAACAATATTTAAAACATCTGTGAAGCTTATTATATTATCATTATTTTTTATTTGTTATCATGTCATTCATTTGCTTATTTATTTATTTATTTTGCTGTAAAATAAATATTTGATTTCAGTTTTTTCGAAAACATGAGCATAGAACCACATTAAACCAATAAGAAATATAGTGAATTGGTTACGCGAAAATTAGTTCCAATTATTATCATTGTCTGGATATCTATAGATTTCAATAAAATGCAATTGATAAAAATAATATGCAATTAAAACATTTAAAAAAGTAATATTATTCTTTTTTCAAGTATGTGATACATTGTAAGAACATAATAGAAAACGTTTCACAGATAGGTATGTAAATTAAAACATTAATAAGAATAAAAGTACATGTGTGTTGATATTTAATTATACTAAATTTTCCATAGAATTTTCTGTGTTTAAGACGTTATTATACATTTTTGTTTCAAGCATAATTTGATTATAAGTAAAAATTGCTGTAAGCACTAAAATGATATAAATTTTCTAAATGTATTGTCAATTTTTTATTACTGTCCAATACTGCTAATTTTAGTATTTTAAGCACATATATATTTTATTTTTTTGAATTTCTGTAATGCTTTTTTAAAAATAGAAATATACTTTTTGAAATTAACATTTTTGACGTTTTCCAATATATTTAAATTTTTCAATTTAAAATTTCACAATAAAACCATAAAGTAAAATAAATCACTTAATTTTCAAGTGAAGAAGATTTTAAAACGCGGCCATTTATCTTCACGGGAAGACATTTATTCTACATAAATAAGAGAACGAGCTCTTCCAGCCTGAATAGACAACGCACTTTTTCGGACAAAACCTCTAAAAGAAAATGGCCAAAATCCTTTCTCTCTGAGGCAACACCAATAAGAGAAACGTCTCAATAACTGCACAAAAACCGCTAGAGCATAAGGGCTGGAGGAAGAAAGAAATGGGGAAAAAGTAAAAGGGAAAAATGGTCAGACAGAGAGACCGAAGACGGGGACTAAAACTCATGATGACGAGGAAAAAGAACCATTACTTCTATATCCACCTTCATTCCACGAAAGAAAAATAAATAAAAACGAAGGGATAAAAAAGGAAAGCAAAGGGAAAACGAAAGGTGTCGTCGAAAATGCAGTCCAGTCCGTAACGATCGCTTACTTGCCCAGAGGGAAGGATTCTACCTGCCAGAGCCTTTAATTCCTCCCGCCGATGCTATTTTTCCCCATCCGTGTCCCCGAGAGAGTTATCTCCGAATAACGAGGGGTATTTCTCTGTTTTGTCCCGCAATAAACCAGTTGGTGGGACAATTGGTTTGCTGGGGGTGCAACTCCTTTTTTTAGGCTTTGTTCATTGTCCTAAGCATATCTGATCTTTTTTTGGAGATTGATGACAAAGAATTCTTATTAACTGTGTAATTCTGAAGATTAATGAGGAGATAGCATTTATTTTTGGAGGAGGCTATGTGTTCAAGAAAGCAATATATTGAAGGTCTTATTCAATATATTTATTTTTCAACCCAATTTTGTATAATTTTTTTATTGATATTCAATAAAAATTTCTATTCTGATAGCAAAAGGGATAAAATTGTCCACAACAGAGTTGTCAAAAGAGAACAGTTTTCTTGATATTTAATTTAATTATAAATTTAATAATACC
Source organism: Latrodectus hesperus (assembly GCA_037975125.1). Lineage (NCBI taxonomy): Eukaryota > Metazoa > Arthropoda > Arachnida > Araneae > Theridiidae > Latrodectus > Latrodectus hesperus. The sequence continues at coordinate 4,044,474 of CM075852.1, read as the reverse complement.
TGCTTTATGTATTGTTTTCTGCAAACAATACTTGTAATTTAACAATAATATTTTACATTACATTTGGTTAAAACAAGGAAATAACTTTCTTTGATAGAATTTATATAATTATATGCATTTTTCTTTTGATAATTCCAATTCATTATTAAATTGTCTATACTTTAAAATACCAAACATTTTTAGATAAGACGGCTTAAAAATCATACATTGACACATACAAGTATTAAAACCTTAAAAAAAACTGAAGAATTAAAGAAAAATTCAAATATTTAAAAATCAAATTTTAGTTTTTGATTGCAAACAAGAAATATATTGCATTGTTGTTGCCTATTTCTGGTACTTAGCAAACTTAAATCATGTTTACGAAATTTGTCAATGAAAATCTAACACAAACATCGGGAAAATATCAATTCTGAAAAGCCCCAGGCAATCAAGAATATAGTCAGGAATGGCTTGAAAGTCAACACGTTGGATAAATCTTTTTTTTTTTCAAAATAATAGGACATAGATCTCAAGTGTCCACTGATAAGCATGGTGATGGCTGTCTGACCCCGCCTGCAACTGTTGAGTAATAATGCGCCATCCGGGCATTTTACCTTGCACCTTATTGGTGAACAGGTGGGATTATCCAAATAGTATTAACAGCTTTTTCCGCACTTGAGCTTAGCTGCAAATGAGTAGGTGACTCTGGTATATCTAACGGCCCACCAGCACCCGTTTTAACCAAAATATCTGCTGCCCCATCGCCATGCATATCAGGTATGCATTGAAAGTGCACCTCACGAAAGGATGAAAGATGCACCAGTAAGATATTACGAAACATTTAATTTCCTTTTCATGATATGTTGATATTTTTAGTGATACGAAATAATCATTTCTATTAATAAATCTTTAGTCATACTTTTGACATAAGCAGCAAATAATACACGCATAACTTTAAGATTGATTTTGATATCAGTATGTTGATTTTAAAAAATGTTTTTTAACCTGTGTTATTGAAAACATTTAATTTAGAAACATTTCCGGCTCATTAAGTTATTTCAAAATCAATATCTAAATTATAATATATTAATAATGAAATAAGTAATACTATTTTTTAAATAACAGAAAAAATTAACTTAAAATGATAATTAAATGATCAAAAATAAATATTTACTTAAATTAATAAATTATTGTTGATTTTTTAAAATTTATGTTGCAGCATCAATTTATATCTACGAAGAGATTGGTCTGAGGTAATGTGATTCTTCCAATTAAACTCTAAATCCCCGTCTACCCGCATCCCAATCATCAACAGAGCTATAGGACAATAAAGGATCGAGCTTCGGCTTGGTAATTAGGAAACTGACCACAGATAGAACATAGTTAACTTGATCCCAATTTTGTAAGAGGAGAATTTGCGATGTGAAATGGGAGAAATATCTAGACTCATTGCTTAAATTTATTATATTCTTATAACTACCAACAAATTTAAAATATAACTAAAATTACTTAGATAAATTTTGAAAAAATATGAAATGTTTTTGAAAATTTAAAAATTTGAAAATTTTAAATATATTTTTAATTTTACAAATATTTTGGATACTTTATATGAATGCAATTAATCAAATATGAAAAGTAGATTATATGAAGTTAAATTAAAAAGCCATTTTAAACGCTTACAGTAAAATAAACAGATTATTTTTAATAAATGAACAATTATTAGAGTTAGAAGTGATATAGGGTTGCTTAGATTTCCAAATATTCAACTCGTAATGTATATGTACGAAGCCTGGTGGCTTAGTGGCAGCGTTTCACTCTCCCATGACACAGGTCCGAGGTTCGATCCTCGGGCTTGCCAAGGTTGACTCAGCCTTTCATCCTTTCAGTGACTCGATTAACTGAGTACCAAGCATGCTTGGGAACTAAACACTGGTGGTCTTACGTTAGGCTGACCACCTAACTGGGACAAATGCTTTGCACTCCAGGGCCCTTGGTCATGAAAACAGTTATGGGCACTGTAGGCGTTGGCCCACATGGGCTGTCGTGCAATGGAGTTTAGTTAATATATATGTACATCTTAGGAGCGTAACTTACAAATTTCTTACGAATAGTATGTGTAACAATGCTCATAAGTACTGAGTGATAAAAATCTCAAGGGCAAAAAAAGAATGATAAAAATACATTATCATCTGTGATAAAAGTATAGCAGTACTGTGATCAGTCAGTATTTGTGTTTTGTTCTTCAAATTCAATTTGAAGTTCAGGGGTTTCATATTTTTATTTCCCTATATATCATTTTCTTCATAATTTTTCTTTTATAAAATTACGATTTTAATGTAATTCACTATTTAATAAACGATAATAAATTTAGATATTAATATTGTTTCACTTTGATGGTTTCAAAGATTAATGGTCATAGTCATCAGACCCAAATTATTCTAAAAATTAAGACTTCCAGAGTCATCTGTTTCTCAAAAATTTACAAAAAAAAAAAATGAATATGAAAACATAATTACTATGATTAATATAATTACAATAAAAACAAATTAAATTTAGGAGATATATATTATCATATTATATTTTCATTTAAATTATTTTAAATACTACCTAATGAATTAATATAGTTTTCAGTGTTTTAAAATTTACATATAATTTTGAACTTACAGAGAAACTTATTTTTACTTAAGTTTTAAAAATAATATGATAAAGAAAATATAAAAATCAAACACAAAGTGAATATTTTTTCTTATTTTTAATATTTTTTATCAGACTTTTTTGCAAAAAATACTAAGATCCATGAGATTACTTGTCAAGGTTCTAATTTAGTAAACAACATGAATATTTCCGGTACTGGATCAATTTTAAATGTTTTTTCAGATTATTTATAAAAAAAACTTTCTTCAGTATTTTACATTATATCATAATCAAATGTAACCAAATATAATAGAAGAATTTTCTGACGTTTTTAACTAGATTACTAGGAAAGTTTTATGCTTCGTTATAATATTTATATGCACACAACACCATAATTCTGATGTAGAATACTGGGAAATACCCAAATGAGTTTTGTATTTACATGGTATCAATAAATTGTAAATTTTAATATGAAAAAAATCAGCATAAATATGAAAGGAATCTATATTTGAAGTTTCAACTATATAAAGCTATTTAAATAGTGTGGTGGAATTCTGTGTGCTTTCTAGCCACAATAATATAATTTAATTAAAATACAAAAACAGTGGCATCTTACAAAATGTTTATACTTCCTACGAAACTGAAAATTTATTGAAAGATATAGAATGTAGTAGATGTTTTTTAATATTGCTTGTCTTAATATATAAGTTGATAATAAATAGTAATACAAATGATTAAATATTTTACAGAACATAGAACAAAAAAATACAGGAATCGATGCAATGCTTTAATATGAATTACCATTATATGCTTATTAATTAATAAATTCATTTGTAGTTTATTATTTGTAAATATTATAAAATAAAACATAAAACAAGTAGTTTAAGTGACTGATGACTAAATAAATTTGTGCCAAGCATACAATGGCCAATAAATTATACGAGTATCTAAGTTAAATTATATGTAAATGAAAATAATGCAGTTATGTATAAATAAAGTTAAAATATTATTATAAGTTTAAAACTAACATTTTACTGCAAAAATTATTTTGATACCAAGGGTATTAAAATAAAATATTTATAAGAATCAAAATATTTTAAATGAGAATAATTATAAAATATGCTGTAAAAATTAAATATATTATTATAATAAAAAAAGACTGAACGAATTATTACATTAATAGACAATTACATAATTACATTAGTATATAATATACCCATTAAATGTAAATATTTGCCTTTAATGAAGAAACTTTTAAAGTAAAACTTGATGTCAATTTTCACACATATAATCTGTACCAGTTCAGTTTTCTCACCTGTAAAAAAAGGAAAAAAATAATATGTGTTAAAAACTATTAATATCACGCTGAATTACATAAAATTATATAAAATAAATTATTATTGTAACATAAAAGTTTCTTAATTTAAATATTTAAAAAAAGCAATAACTCTAGAATTTTAATAAATAAAATATTTGCAGTGTAACAAATTCATAATTTCAGCGATTGAAAGAATAAGAGAAATTATTTGACTACACTACTTAAGTCAAAAGAAATTGAGAAATCATATATATGTATGTATATATATGTATATATATATATATATATATATATATATATATATATATATATATATATATATATATATATATATATATATATATATATATATATATATATATATATATATATATATATATATATATATATATATATATATATATATATATATATATATATATATATATATATATATATATATATATATATATATATATATATATATATATATATATATATATATATATATATATATATATATATATATATATATATATATATATATATATATATATATATATATATATATATGTATATATATATATATATATATATATATATATATCTATATCTATATATATATATATATATATATATATATATATATATATATAATAATATATATATATATATATATATAATATATATATATATATATATATATATATATATATAATAATATATATATATATATATATATATATATATATATATATATATATATATATATATATATATATATATATATATATATATATATATATATATATATATATATATATATATATATATATATATATATATATATATATATATATATATATATATATATATATATATATATATATAGGCGTACATATTTACATTTACTTTCGAATAAAACTGTATGAAGTTACATTTAAAGAAATAAACTGAAGCAAAAGGTGAGAAAATGGAGAGAAAATAATTCCTTCATTGGAATACAGTAGCGCTCACAAAACCTTTGAACATCGTAGCCCTTGAGGGAGAAAACAAACTCCACTTGATCAAATACAAAACTTACGCAAGTGAGAACAAAACAGAATAAAAAACGAAAATAATGTAAAACGATTCTGCCGGCTATTATTTCTGAAACCATTTCCAATCTTTTCCTCTCTGGGCCCAACCTCTTTGCTTTCTCAACAAAACTCGATATTTGAATTGCACGTAAATCGACACTTCTCGCAAAACTCTTCTATTTCTTCCTCTGAAGGGTTAGGCTGAAATGATTAGGAAATGGTTGGGTGCAATAAAGCATACAAATGAAAATGGCACTTCTCCAAAAACCTTGCCTGGCTGCAAGCTCGAACATCCAGAGTGATCCATCACCATTGGCTGAGCATATCGTTAGCATTTAGAGACACATTTCAAGCAACGCTTCGGATCACTTTGCCCGGCATGATTGCCGATTTATCACCAGGAAAACTTTGCAATTCCTCCTTCACATTCTAACCCTTGGACCATTTGGATAAAATGTAAGCGGATGGCATTGAATAAAATCGTCACTGATTCACCTCCGATTCTCAAACGATCTAAATTCTATACAGTTATTTTAGTTAGTTTCATTTATATATTCCTCTTTATCTCTTTAAGTGGGTTATGAAATTGTTCGGTTGTAAACTGGATGATTTATGTCACAAAACAAATGAATTTTTTTTAAAAAAATTTATCTATAAACGCCAGTTAAAAACAGTGAAGGAAAATGTTTTCCAACCATTGATAGTTTATCAAACAAAAGCGTATTACTGAAATTTCGAAGTGAAATTTTTTTACAATTTCTTAGAATGGTCGAAAGCTGAAATTTCGAACATTTATTCTTTGAAAATATTTAAATTAAAAAAACAACATCTGTACGAAAGTTTAATAATGTTGTTTTTCTTAATTTTAACATGCAACTCAATTGATTTTGTAAATTTTATTTTAAAAAATGACATTATATAATCAATTTTCTGAAGATTTTAACATCTAACTTGTGAAGAAGCATTAGTATTTAAGATCAAAAATAATAAAAATTTTTAAACGGAATAAACAAACTTTTTTGTGTAATATGAATGATTTCTCTATCTTTTTCTGTTTACCAAACGAGCAATATATACTGCTAAAAATAAAATATTACAACTAAGTTTACCAGAATATTGATAGGGTAAAAACTATTTTGATTGATGATCAGCGATATGAGTATTAAAAATAACATGTATTTACATATTAATCTTTTTAATTTTAAAATGGATATCATTTAGTTGTTTAAGCATTTTTGCATGCGTCTTAAACTGTATGTTATAATTAGCAAGTAGTTATTAAACTATATCTCGGTAATTTAGAAAATGTAACATATAAATGATAAATGCAAATTAATAATTAAGAGAAACTAAATGTTTCATCAATAAATGAATAGCTATAATCACTTTTTATTTTTTTTATTTTTCGAGTCTAATAAAATCAGACAAGAAGGTAAGACGTTGATATTTAAGAAATTCAAAAAGTGGAAGAATAGCATTGAAAGTTCCTAGTATTTTTTGAATTCAGAAGACTCATTTTATATGACTCAGGACAAATATGTCAGATGATGTCGATGCAATACATTTTACTTTTCCTCTACAAGAATCTTAATTTTTTTAAACAGGTCACAATAACGACAAATCAAGTTAAAATCAAACTTGAAGCTTACCGAAATAGTGAAATAAATTAATAGAAACTTAAGAAACGATACACGTTACAATAAATTTCACGACGATTAATATGCGGGCAAATTATCTGCTTTACATAATATCCATAAATGCTCAATCTATAGTAAAAAAAAGAAGAAGTATTTCAATGAGAGAGAGAGAAAAAATTAGAAATGTTATACTGTTTACTCTGGTAAAAGTAAATTTCTACAAATATCTGAATAGGAGATAATTTGACATTCATGAAAGCTATTGAGCGATTAAAATGCTTAAGTGCATATTTTAGTTGATTGTTTGTCCTTTTATAGTTTTGTGTATTATTGACGATTGCTAAATCACTCAATTTTGTACACAATCGGAAATTTAATGTATTATTGTGAAAAATATTTTAAAATAAACCATGAAAACAGCACAAAATCTCAATGGCACGACAGCCTATATGTGGGACAAGGCCTACAGTGTCCAGGTCTGTCTTAATGACAGAGGATCCTTGTGGACAATTATATCCCGGTTTGGTGGTCAAACTATCGCGAAAACCTCCAGTGTTTAGTATATATATATGCAATTAAAATAGATAGTGATCGCAATAAAATGATATTTCTCGTATCAAATGACAAGTAAACAGTTGATAGATCACCTGCGTGATCGCTGCTTTTAAATTACGAAATACCTGGTAGAACCAAACTCAGAACTAGGCAAAAAGAAGTAGTATTGTAGTACAACAATAATATGCTTCTGAAGGTCATGCATCTCCAGAGAATTCCAAGCGTTAGCTATACATTTTTTTTAGGTTTTGTAAAATATAGGAACAGAATATGTTAGGTGCGTCTTTTAGCCATCTTTCTTAAAATTTGTATAGATTAAAAATTTGAACATTTCGTTGGCCAGAAAAGATATTGTAGTTTATAATGGTGTTCAGCAAACCAATTTTGAGAACTTCTATCACGATCTATTGTTGTATTATTGTCTTAAACTGTTCTTTGCCATCAGAATAAAAATGTAACATTGCAAAATGTACTTGGTCTACCAATACAGCTATGTATCTCATGGGCATTTGTTTACTCTCGAGGAATACAAGAGTACTACTTCTATTCTTGAAAAACATACCTACTAGAATCTCGCATAGAGCATGTTTGGCAAGAAGAATATCTGGCTTCGGAAAATTCTCACCAACTTCGATATTTTACATTGGTGTAAAACAAGGAATATGGTCATTCACCCAATCTTATTAAACCAGGGTTTCTCAGCATTTCATTATTCCCGGATTATTTTTTCCTTCATAATTTTCACCACGCCCCCTCCCCACATTCCATAAATTGCAAGCAATAATATTTATAATATATTTTAGTTATTTTGACGCTAATTCTAGAATTTGACCTTAATTTTTAAATTTACAAATCATCGACAACATGGAAATTTATAGGCATTTGGCAACACTGATAATCTCACGAGTTCACGAGAAGCTCCGATTTGTGTCAAATAACCTGGAATTTTGACAAGATGCCGTCTAAGGATGCGTAGATGTGATCAAGTGTTTTCTCTTTGGTTGAAGGGGAATATTCGATAACACCAGTTTCAAGTCCAACAAGTTCAATTCGAGTCAATTCTTTAATCGTTACCGACTGTATTGTGAATGCGCATATCACAGATTTCCGTGTAAATTACAATTTACCGAAGTAAATATTCATAACAGCAGATTTATGCAACGCATGGATAAATCTTAAGTAGGCGGAAGTGATTGCTAAAAGATAGCCAAATTTCAACAAGTACATAAATGAGAAACATTTAGAAAAAAATTATAAGGAACATATTCTCAATAATATTTAATTTTTTGATTTATAAGTAGCTCTCTCTCTCTCTTTCACTCCCTGAAATAAATGAAAAACAAAGGTCCTAGTGTGTAATATTTGATCAAAAATATTGGCAGCAAAAAGTATGATTAGTGAACGTTTGGAAATGCTTCATTTTGAGAACGTCAACAAACTCAGATAACTTTTCAAATTAAAATTAAAATCATCTGAAAAGCAAAAATCTTATTTTTTAAAAAATATGTCTGAAAAATCTTTAATTACTTCTTAAGAAGTGTAATATTAATATAGCCGTATGTAAAAAGCTTCACACCGACAGCGAAAAGCTTATTTTGACAACAACGATTGAGATTATAGAAACTGTGTTTGGAAATAATTTTATAAAAATATTTCAGTCCACACCTCTTTTAAATCATATTGCTGGGTGTAAAATTGGTGATATAGTTGATGTTTAGTTTTGTCAGCGTTACAGGTAGTTGAATGACAAACTGTTTTCACTAAAGTTTGATGAAGCATCAGATAGTAATAAAAATACTCATTTCATCGCCAATGTTCAAGGATCTTCTGCTTGATCCATGCTTCAAAATCACGACGATACCACTTGGCTGTTTCTAACTACCTGATAGAGCCTATCAAGGCTAGGTCAGTGAAGCCTGTTGATGCAAGAAAAATGTTCTTAAAAAGCTATGAATGTCTCGAAAAGATAATTGTGATTAAAAAGCTCGAATCTTAGTTACCTTTTTCAGACAAGGACTGTAATCTTAACTCCAATTTTTGAAATCAAAAACCTTAGGAATTTTTATATGGCTACTTTTAAAATTCAATGAGATTTTTTGTCTTAGAAATAAATGTATTTTTGAATGGGAGTTAACAATAAGCACTTTTCCAAGTAGCGAAGCCTCTGTCGTTTTCCCCGCTTTACGCAATGGTCGTGAAATGCATTCTATGGTAAAATTTGAAAGACATGTAAGCAACATCATAAATTATGCTTGCATACTTTACTCCTTACATGCATTTAAATGAAAACCTAAAATAATTTAATTAATTTACCTATGTCTACAGCACTAAAATAATAAAAGAATTATTTCTATCCCCACTTATTCTTAAAATGATTTCACAATCCATAATAGTTTTCTGAAGCACCATTAAATTAAACAAAAGGAAAATAATTTCCCAGTTTTTTTTTTACTTTTATTCATTAATATAATAGAAGAGTAATTATCTCATTATAAACAAATTAATCTTCTGTATAAGAATAAAATGTTTTGAAACTGAGTTACTTAAAATGGGGTGATTTTCCTTATTGAAGTTTCACAAATATTTATTGAATAAGAAAATCAAAATTCGAAAAATATCAAAATTCAATTTTTCTAATTTCAAAGTAATATTAGTTTTCTTAATCAAAATTTCCCTCTACCAGGGGCTAAAAAGCTTTTCAAAATCTTCTCATTATAAGACCAGTCGAATCGATTCTGAGTTATATCATCGATAATGAACAGTAAAGTAACTGACTTCTTCCTTCCTGAAACCTACAGCTAATTAGAGAAACCCTTAAGAAATATTTTCCGCTAGCATACTTCAGGTTTCTAACTTTCTTAATGGCATCATTGAGGAATTTATTATTATTTTTTTATCTACTGTCAACCCTTACCATAATCAAGTCGCATTATAGTAATTAGTTATGAAAAATATAAAAGTTGCAGAAAGGGAAGAATATTCGTAAGATTTTTAAATCAGCACCAGAACCATGAATACGTTTACTGAGTTGTGTTGATAATTATTCGATGTATTTTTCTGGGAAAAGAATTGGTTTTGATCGGGTACTTAATTGGAGATTTTGTAAAGACACGTTATATGTCTCCCTATGAAATAAAAATATCTACACTTAAAATGAACATTATAGGCTCCTGTTTAACTGGTTTAAGCACATCATTAAGGAATAATACCTTAAGAAATTATTTTATAGGAGAAAAAAAAATTTTTTTTCGAGGAATCATCAACACAGTACAAGAAAATCACGTGCACCTATATTTTAGATTATAAATAGTTTTATTACATTAAAAATGAAAATTATATCAACATATATTCATATTTTTACATATAGAAGAAGAAAAAGAGTGTTACTATTTACGAATCTAACAAAAACTTTTATCTAGAATATAATTTTAAATAATTGTTGTTTACAATATACTTTTATAAATATATAATACACATATAAATATAAATATATTCATAAGTAAATGATTTTATAGTGCTTAATTTTGAATTGTAAAAATATCCTCATCATTAATTTATTAAATTTTTGATATTTTAAAAATAATTATTTATCATTTCTTTACTATTCTATACTGTAAATTTTTCATTATAGCTACTTTGTAATATTATTCAAAATAAGCATATTTTGGAGTTAAATAGTTTGGTAATGTTTAATATTAAATGACATCCATGGGTTGCATTTTAATTAATGAATATAAAATAAAATATTTGAGTAAAATTAAGTTCAAATGACCAATGAAATATTTTTTATCAAAGTATAAAAAATAGACATCTAAAACAACTTGAAATCCAATTGGAATTTTATATAAACAGAAAAATATTTGCGTAAATTCCCAGTTATATTACTTACAAGATCGAAAACAGGGATAAATGTTAATTTTATAAATGGTATATTGTAAAACCGTCATCAAAAATATCTTTTAATGTATTGCTATATTGATTTTGATTGATTCAAATTTAATCAAAAAATTTCATACACAATTTATTGCCACTATATTTTTCATTTTTTGTTTACTTATTATGGGAATTTTTATACTCTTTTACACTATATTATCCTGTTATTTAAAATAGAATAATAACGATATATAATAATTGTGTGTTACATTGAAATAAACATACTCTCTAAAAATTGAATCTGTCAAAGTTTCCATTTACACTGTCTTAAAAGTTTCTAACATCCCGTACAAATATTTTTTATGATTATATATTTGACCAAGTTAATGTAAACGAATTTGAAATAAATGAGTTTTAAATTACATTCAAACTAAGAGCAATTGTATTTTATTAGCCTTAAATTGAACAAAATTAAATATCAATTGATGTATCTATAATTACTCGATATTTTCTCAAGGAAATTAACGCTAAATAGAATCCTTTTTGTTTTAGGAATCACTTAATATTTTGTAGAAATTTGATTAAAACCTTCAATTTTCTTTTATTTTAACAATTCTTTTAAGACTCTTTTTTTTATAATTTTTGACATGAGAAACATAATTTTAGTTTTAATTTTTTACTTATATTTTAATTGATAAGTATTAAAGTTATTCATTACTTACTATTATTATTATTATTTTTACATATAATGATTTAGGTGAAAAATTTGAATTTGTAATAATCTGATATACTTTAATAATATAATGAATATTTCAGAAATTATAAACTTGTATTTTATATGTTACAAACTTATTATTATTAAATGATCATTCTAATGATTTGATGAAAATGGACTTGTGAAAGGATTCTTCTGTAGTTATTCTGATTAAATGATTACATAAACTGTCAGATTTCTCAGAAAATAATACCTTATATAATTGTTGCTTTTTTTCCATGATATATATTATTTTGTGCATTAAAAATATCATTTTCACTCATTTTTCGAAAAAAAGTCTTCATTGACACACATTAAAATAAATCCAAACATCGTAATATAACGAGTTTTTTATTTCTTAATTAAATTTTTTTCAAATACATCTAAATCTTATATAATTATTAAATAGTTGAGATTTATACTGATACAAGCTATATCTAGCACGAAATACATTGTTTTCATTTTGAATTGCATAAAATTTCGAATTTTATTTATTTATCTTAAATTTTTGAGAAAACTTATTTAATACATTTATAATATAGCAAACGCAAACATTTCATTATTTAAAGATGTTTTCAGTTATTATATTTTTCCGTCAATAAATGTCCTTAAAAAGAACTTGATTTTTTTCCCAGAAAAAAAATCTAGTTTCATTTTTCATTCAAAATGCTGATAACAAAAAATAAAATGGAAACTGGACTTTCTAGGTAAAAAGTCCACTTCTATATTTAGGTATATTTTTATATTTATTATTTTCCTGAGTCAAATACATGAGAATATTTAACTCATAAAAATATTAATTTTCTTTTGATGATACTGAGAATGTTTTTCGTTTTAAGGAAAAAAACTGAATTTATAGAAATGTTTAATTAAATTAAAATAGGGAGCTTATTATAATACTTATTCCATTTTATCATTTCAATTCTTAAATTATATATTTTATTTTAATTTTCCCTTATTTTGTCTAAAATTATCGACCAACAAGGCTTAAAAATAAAAAGTAACAATTTTCAAACTATCGTTATTAAAGATCTATAAAAAAAGTTTGAAATACAATTAATTTTAAGCATTAAATCCAAAGAATTTTGTTATTCTTTTTCTGACTGGAATCATACGTCGCCATAGTATTTTAATTCCATATTTCATGCTTCCAATCTTGAATTAGAGAAACTATCGTGGAATCCTCTCATCCTGATGGTTCTTCTTAAAAGAGTTTTCAGCTTTCCCTTTCTAATCCCATTACTGAAGTTTCTCTGCTCAATCGAAGTGAGTGCATCTGGTGGCATCCAAACATCAAGTGCACCAAATCACATGACCCCGAGAACCACAAATTGGAGGTCACACATTGAGGGGGATAATGAAGCAAGTCAATCTAATTTCCCACTGTCTTTATGAGAGAGAAATAAAGACATCGGAAAAGAATCTCTAATATGGCTTTCTTGTATCTACATAGATTTCAAAATTAATTTCACTTTCAAATTAATTTGATATTTTACTTTAAAATTCTGTTTTATAAATAATTATTCTGAAATTATTTAAAGAACACCTTGTGTTTCATTTAAATGTTTCTAATTAAACAATGTAAATTTAGCTTCATTCTTTTTAAAAATAATGTAATATATACTGTTTTGAAAATCATTGAAATTATAACCGTGAGTTTTATGAGGGGAATTAACTGTATAGACTGTATCTTTATCATTTGAACAACACTATCGATTTACTATACTGTAGCTGTATTCTATATATCCATTTGTTTATTTATTACTTATCTATCATTTATTTTTTATTTAAAGATTAAATAATTTTCAAAATTTATCATTGTATTTACTTTTGTAAATACCATAACCAGTAATTTGAGTTTTAATCATATATCATATAATACTCGGGAGTTTTGATTATATCCGTATAATTTATAAGGAAGTAGTCTGTATATTGTAGCAAAAAAGGAAGACCAAAGAAAATATTATACAAAATCTACAAATCTGATGTATTATTTAGTTAAAAAATAACAAACGTTTGGGTAAAATAGAATTCTGTCTTTGGAAGAAATATATAAGCAGTTTCAATGTTTACTGCAGAATAAATACAATATATCTTAGTATATGTCTCATAACTTTAACGATTTATTTTCTAGAATGTCAATAAATAAACAATTTTATAAATATCCGAATAACATTATTAAAGTTTATATGTCTAAATATTTCGATTAAAGTATACAAATTATATCTTACATAAAATCTTCAGTGTAAGGAAAAGCATCATAATATTTTTAAATAATTTGAGCTGAAATGTGTTCAAAAATATTTAATAATTCATTTTAAATGTGGTTAACTCACATTGGTAAATATTAGACAGAACATTGTACATTTCCTCTGTCCCTTGCTAGATTTGTCTTATATATTTTAAAAGCCAGTTTTTGCACGTAATGTTTGTTTCGAAATATTTATCCGACTGGAATAAGAAAGGAAGAAAACATAGAAAATTACTTGTATTTGTTCCTTCAATTTTTCTTCCAGTTATCCAAATTGCCCCAGAAATCTTGTTGTTCCTCTTCATAGAAGTGAATAGCTTTTTTTTCCCTTTACATCCGTTCATCTTCGAAATGAAAAACAAACATAGTTTTTGTTGAAGAAGGCTGCCCGGCCGAATGGGTCAAAGATAAAGATTGAGTTTCCACAAAAGAAACAACTGGTTTATATTGGTTCGCATATTGGTCAAGAGCAACAAGGAAATGGGAATTTCGAATCACTGAATGGAATTCTTTTTTCATGAGTCTTTCTCACCGTTTGTATTTTCTGATAATTTGCCATGGTCAATATTATCACACTATGTCTTTTCTTCCAACAGAGTTCATGGAAGCTGAAATTATTATCAACTATTTACTTTTTGGAGGAGTGTGTTATTGCGTTTCATACGGCTTAGAATATAAAATGTTTCAAGGGAAAATGCGTTTTTAAACAAAAAAAAAACTTTCCTTCTATTCAAAAATGATAAAAAAAATTCAAATTTAATTACTTACATGAATTACATAACAATTCCTAAATCTGTTTGCTAATTTAGCAATGTCCATGATTTTCTTAAATTCATCCAGAAATTGAGCACAGTGTATCATCGACAAATTAATTGACTATCTTCTTCTAATCTCAAAATGACTCAAGTTTCAGGGATTGATATGCAAATGTTCATTTAGTTTGTAATCTACTTATGGAAATTGGTGCCATCATTAAAAGATTTGCTTAAGAGTTTCACCTTAGATTACGTTCAGATTGCGAGCGAAATATCATTTGACAAAGCACCTCACGTAAAGGACAATTTAAGACTTCAGATAATTGAAAACAATAAATCAGTAAGAAAGATACCACTTTAAATTTTTGAGAAGAACATTTGATCAGTTTTTAAGAATTAGTTAATTTTTTAGGATTATAAGCAAAACATAAATGAGGATATATTTGTTTTCGAAAATAACATGGATTTTAAAGGATTAATTGTTAAAAATTAAAATTCACACAAAATAACATGATAAATACTTTCGTTATCATTTCATCAATAGTACATATTCGAAATGTTTGTGCATTTATGCGTGAGTATTTAATTCACAATTAAAACGATATTTTCTCGTAATTATTATCAAGACAGTGAAATTTTAATAAATCAGAATTATAATCACTGCAAACATTTGTAATTGAAAATCACAAATACATTAATTGTTTAATTTTGATATAATAATTATTTCTAATAAAATTTTGGCCTAAAAAAATGTTTTTAATTAATCTTTAGGTAGCAAACGAAAAAGAAGGTTTCTTCATGAAAAGCTTAGAGTTAACTTAGAAGCTTCTTTGAAATAATACTAAGTTTGTTGTTATTCAAATTGACTTTAGAAATAAAAAATTTGTGCATTTAAATTCATATAAAAGCACCAGTTTACTCTTTTTTGTATTTAAAATTAAGTCAAACTAAAATGTGTTTAATAAACTTCATGCAAAAGACATGTTTTAAGAGTTCAATTAAGTTTTCAAATCGAATTAAGCTTGTGAAATTACAATCTATTCACAATGTGATATTTTTTCAGAGGAAAATTTTATCAATTAAAAATGGCAGAGTGTATTTAGAAATGGAAGAGTAAATTTCTAAATAACCTAATTTAAAATACAGTATATTTTTTGTGTTTCTGCTACAAAAAGTGATATCTAAATTTAATTATAACTGTAGGACTGACAAACTCTTTTTTAATAATACGAAAAAATACTACTAATATTTTAACTATTATATTTTGAATAAATATTTCATTTGACGAAATACATAAGTCTTGTAAAACCTTCTTTCTGAATTATTAAAGTCATTATATAATAAACGTAAACGCTATTAGCTGTTCCAATTTTAAAAATGTTATTTGAATGAACAATATATAATTTTAATAATGTATATATATTATGTTGGCACAATTTAAGGAATCTTACTTATCGCTATAACTATTACAAAATCTTTATTACATTTGCCAGTTATATTGAAAAATATTTAGAGCTAAGAACTAAATTTTAAAATATATTTTGCAAAAAATATTACATAGTTCTAGCAACGACTCTTAGTAAACATATATTAATATATACATAAAATATTTAAAATAGAAAATTTCAGCAAAATTGTTTAACAATATTAAATATTAGTAATTGTAGACTAATACTGAGCAATACTATATTTTGCCATTTTTTTCCATTCCATAAATCTAAATTTTCTAACACTCTGCAAGAAATAAATATTTATTGCTTTCTGTCATTTGAATATACCGAATGTTAAAAGTTAAATAAAAGACCATTATCAAATGTTTTATTTATTTATTTTGTTTCATGTGTTATTTGACAAATCTCTAAAGTAAACAAAATTAAGAATTTTAAGCGGTATAAACTGTGGAAATGAAAGACAGTTTTCGTATAACAAACAAATACTTTATTAAAATATATTTTGGCCGTTCTGGTCCAACACCTTTTGCCATCTTTCTGGTAGTAGCATAATTCCACGTCATAAAATTTTTGGTCTTTGCTGGCAAAAAACTGATCGAGGTGGTTTTTGACCTCCTCATTTGAAGTGAAGGTTCTAAAGAATTTTGGAGTGACCGGAACAAATAATAATCCGATGGTGCGAGGTCTGGAGAATATGGTGGGTGTAGCATTGTATCCCATTCAAGCTGTAAAAGCTTTTGGCGAGTGACCAAACTTGTGTGAGGTTTCGCATTGTTTTGGTGTAACACTTCACCTTTCCTGTTGATTAGTTCTGGCCTTTTCTGTTGATGTGCACCATTCAGTTTGTCCAGCTGATGACAGCAGACTTCAAAATTAATCATTGTGTTATCCGGTAAAAGCTAAAAAAAAAAATGATTCTTATAAAATCCCACTAAACCAGACAGCATCACCTTTTTTTGGTGAATATAAGCTTTGGAAATGGTTTCAGCCGGTTCATCTTTTTTGCTCCATGACCTCTTGAATTTGATGTTGCTGTATACAACCCATTTTTCGTCCCCAGTGATGATGTGCTTCAAAAAGGGATCAATTTCGTGACTTTTGAGAAGCGAGTCGCTGACGTCAATGCGGCGACACAGATTTCTTTCTGTGAGAACATGGGGAACCCATACATCGAGCTTCGAGGATAATCCCAGGCCTTTCAAGTGGTCATAAACTGTTGTTATTCGCCGGTTCGCATCAACTAATGTCTTTATCGCATCTTTATCAGCTTCAACCGCCCTTTCCGAA
The DNA here is from genome assembly GCA_037975125.1 of Latrodectus hesperus. Lineage (NCBI taxonomy): Eukaryota > Metazoa > Arthropoda > Arachnida > Araneae > Theridiidae > Latrodectus > Latrodectus hesperus. Next base: position 4,026,919 of record CM075852.1, on the reverse strand, counting down.
CGTGGTGCATCTTCGACATCAAAATTGCCGGATCGAAATTTAGCGAACCAGTTCTGGCACTGGCGTACTGTCAACACACCTTCTCCATACACATCGGTCAATTTCTTTCTGGCTTGAACAGCATTTTTACCCTTTCTGTAGTAAAACAGTAAGATACGTTGAAAATGCTGCGTATCGCTCTCCATATTTAAAAGGGCACCAACCAAGAACTACTGCGTAGAATTAATTGGAATTTTTCACACACAGGCCTTGCTATATGAGCTCTCAAAGCATATAATACGGCTTAAGTGTGAAGTTGGATGCAAAAAAAAATACAATTAAATCTTCTGTCGGGAAGAAACGAAATTACTTTCCGAACAACCCAATAGCAATAGGAAACACAATAAAATGAATAGTTTCTTTAATAAATAAAATTAAAGGAATTAAGGTGATAATATAAAATTAAAGGAAATAATATTAATTTATTAATAAGCAATCATTAATCAAGTAAAATTAATGTAAGTGATTGAATTGAAGAAAGTTTGGGAAAATATATTTAGTGATATTTCCAAGTAATAGTGAATACATACACCTATTTTAGTCGATGAGAATAACTTAACTGCGCTATATATTTAGGAAAGTATTGTTTGTAATAAACTGTCTTATAATAAACATTTCAAAATATTTGTAATTTTTCTCAGTGATTTTTGAATCTCAGTGACCTTTGAATTTTAATGACTACCCTTATGAGATACAAAGAAATAGCAAGAGCAAACATGTTTACTCTAATAGACGACCATCTTATAAATATATATTGCAAATGATTGTTAAAAGTAATATGTATTCTTTAGGCGACATAGCTGCGTCATACTTTGCACCTAAGATTTTACAAATATGATGCGTGCATATTTGAAAATGTAATTTATGACATTTGTGACAAATTGTTTATTAACTTGTATTAAATATGCTTTGTGAACCTATGTGACAATTTTCTTTCTTTTTTTTAATAATTTGTGTAAGATTGGTCTATGTAGACTATTAAGCCATATTTTGTGAAATAAATATTATAAGCTTAGGAATTTCTCTTAGTTAAATTTTGTATTAAAATAAAAAAAATAAATTTTTAAAAGGCTATTAGAATAGCAAGAGTAACAATCTGTTGAATTTATTCGAAGTTTATTACACTGAAAATGAAATTCTGACTTTTATTAAATAAATTATTGCAATGTTATTATTCAAGATTCATTTCCTTAAATTTATTTATGGTGGTCAATTTTCCTAGCAAAAAATTACTTAAATAATACCAAAGTTAAAAATACTAATTCTCTATTTTTCAGAACATTTTACCTCACCAGAAAGATTGCAATCATCGAAATCCTAAAACAGAAAAAAAAAAGTTATTTTGTTTGTAATCACTGCTAGTTAGTATTTGTCGACAACCCCTTTTACATTCTCCCAATCACCTTTGAAATATCGAATTCCAACCAATCACGTAAGTCGACGTTGTTTTAGCAGACAACCACGTTTTTCTAATTACGTAGAACCGAGTGTCATCACTTCGTTCTGGTCCAATAGCCTTCCACCAAAAGAAAGGGGGGAAAAAGTAAAGCAACACCAGGCGATGCCCAGTCTTTTCGAGAATGCAGGTTCTGTTAACATTGCCCATTAACCGAAGTACGTGATGCTTTGCCCCAAAGTATGCATCATTTTGCCGCATGTATGAGTGTACACAAAGTTCTCATTTAGAGCTAAAGTGGTGCGCTTTGGAATTTCTGTAATCAGTGCGAAGAATTATAAGTTCCTGATACACCGAGAATTCATTTTTATTTAATTTGCTAAGGAAATAAAACATTAGTGTGCATTACCATTCCATACGATTTATATTTATATAATTTAAGGTCTAGGTAAAACTTTTTATCGCAAAAAAAATTTGAAACTAAATTGTAAAACAATTAATGTTACATTTTTCAAAGCTAGAAATAAACATTATTTTTTTCAATTCAAGCATATCAATATAATTTTGAAAACAGAAAAACATCGAAAAATCCATGTGAATGTTTTTAAAATAACAAAGAATACAATATTTAAGGTAAAAAATATAGAAAAATATTTCAATGTATATAAATATTTCAATATATAAATGTTAATATTACCACAAATAAGTAATCTTTTGTTTTTAATAGGATGTTAATTATATTTAACATGATGTTTTAAAAATCTGCATTATTAAATGCTCTGTTATTGATGGGTAAAATAATACATTTATTAAATTCAAATTATAGATGATTGTGCTGTAACATTTCATTAGATATGTTTATTTTTATCATTAAAAATTGTAATGAATTTTTTATTCAATTATTAAAAACTTATTCTATTAATTTAATTATCTCAGAAAAAATATCTGTTGTTCTAATAATGGAAATACTCAAATTAATGTTCTTGCATATTTGAAGTTTTATTCAATATGATGATATAATTTGAATATTTTTAAAAAAGTAAAAATTTTACTTAACTATAAATTCTATAGAAGTTAGCATTAGTTGAGATTATATTGAAACATGTATTAATTTTAAATTGTTAACTCAATGTTTTAAATATTTTGAATGAAAGTTAATGCTATTAAGTAAATTATTTAATAGATAATTATTGGTTGGTTGATATCTATACGGTTACATTTTTTATACAAAAACATAAATTCATCCCAAACCTATAAATCAAAGACAAAAACAAAATTAACAACAAAATTCTACAAATATTAAATCTGATATTAAAACCAAACATAATGAATGTTAAAATGAAAAGAAAGATCAGGCCATTCATTTACTTGCTTAAATTTCATATTCGATATAAATAAAATTTTGAAATGTCTTTATTTAAACTAAATAATAATTGAAATTTGTTTTTTCATAAAGTATCAAATAGTTATAATTTATTTAAACATCACCGGTTCTATCTGTAGAAAATTAGAAGTATTTACTTCGTAATATTTAATTTCAATAAAATTTCTAAAAGCAGTAAACTTTGGAAAATTTAAATAACTTTGACCAGTAATTAAAAAAAATTACTCAAATTTATATAGTTGTTAACGAAAATGTAAAATTAAAAAAAAATTATTTTACTAAATACAAAACTTTTATCTTTTTATTCTTTTAAATTAATGCTTCATTATTACTTTTTATACTTTTTTGAATTTTACAAAAAAGAAAAACTTTGTTAATTATTATTTTTGCTGCCGTATGAGAATCTTATATGTAACATATGAAAGAAGTGTTGTGCTCTTAAAGTTGAGAAACTTATCTGAATATAACCAAATTTTATTGTGTTGATGGACTTTATCCTCTTTAATAAATCACTAACTGAAATCTCATATAATTTTGGAAAATTTAACTATTTGAAGTTCAGATCTTATCAGCTACTTAGTTCTTTAGTACAAAGAATTAAGTGTGATTGCTAAAAGCATAACCTATTTAAAAAATAAAAATTCTAATGTACTTGTAAATAATTTTTTACAAAAGCAGTTGTTTTGTCATTCTGAGTTTCTATTATTATTAAGAAATATATTTTACAATAAGTAGTAATATTGCTGCAATAAATTTTAATGAAATATTAAAAGCAAACTCAACATGAAAATATGCTATATTAAAGAGAATATTCTGAAATATCACATTTCTGAAATGTATCAGTAAAAAAATTGTAAACGTTATGACGTAACAGTGTTTGATACTTGAACACTTAGCATTGAATTTTAAGAGCTTTAAATTAGTCTCTAATGATAATCTATATTTTTGAATTTGTCTTAAAACTTTGGAAAAGTTGAATTTTTTCTCAAGTTAAAGAAAGTTTTGTATAACAATTGAATGTTGTTGATTGTAAATTAAATATTCATTATATGCTGAATTAGTATGCATTATTTACGCTACATATTTTTAAAATACATTATGCAGAATTGTTTTCAAACTGAATCATTTCAGGTCAAAGTATTTTATTTTATGTCATTAAAAAATTATAATTAATATCTAGCTTTTCAAGGTCAACTAATTCAAAGTATTTCATTTTACGTCATTTATAAATCATAATTAATATCTAGCTTTGAAAGGTCAACCAATTCATAAAATTCAACCAATTCAAAGTATTTCATTTATTCATTTATCATAAAGCTTCAATTAATTAAAAATCATAATTATATATCTAGCTTTGAAAGGTCAACCAATTCATAAAATTCAACCAATTAAAAGTATTTCATTTTATGTCATTTAAAAATCATAATTAATATCTAGCTTTGAAAGGTCAACCAATTCATAAAATTCAACCAATTAAAAGTATTTCATTTTACGTCATTTAAAAATCATAATTAATATCTAGCTTTGAAATTTCAGCCAATTCATAAAATTCAACCAATTTATAAAATTCAACCAATTCAAAGTATTTCATTTTATGTCATTTAAAAATCATAATTAATATCTAGCTTTTAAAAGTCAACCAATTCATAAAATTCAACCAACTGAAAGTATTTCATTTGATGTCATTTAAAAGTCATAATTAATATCTAGCTATAAAATGTTAACCAATTAATAAAATTCAACCAATTCCAAGTATTTTATTTTATGTCATTTAAAAATCATTATTAATATCTAGATTGAAAGGTCAACCAATTCATAAAACTTCATTAACTCATTGTAGCATAAATAAATGTACAGATGAATACTGATGTAATGGGAGAAAAACTAAATTAAATTCAGAAGTAAAATGTCGTAGAATCGAATTCCAGTAGCATACATAGTAGATACAGAGTAGCCCTAACTCATTGGTGCCTGAATTTCTTCGCAAATTCCCCTACCTCTCCTCCACCCTCTTTCCTCTCTAATGCACTTGACAAATCATCTGCTTACCCCGGGACCTCCGGGGGATTTCCCAGGGATCTACTTTCTCGATTCCTCAGGGTCCTCCTGACGGGAGGGCAAAAAATATATTCTAACACCTGCGGATCGTGGGAGACGTCAGTTCAGTTCTTATCTTGCCAGGAATTTGACGCCTGGAATGGGATAGAAGGGTGGAAAAGTAGAGAATCTCAAGAAAAGATATAAGAGGAAGAATCTAGAACGCAGCAGATCAGTTTGCGGTTGGTCACCTCGCCAATTTCTCGTTTTTCTTTCCACTGTCCTTTTTTTTTCAAATTCCACCAACCCCATTTCAATTTGAGGACAGTAAAAATGAAAAAAAAAATTACAATGAAGTTGAGTTGTAGTGCCTTTTACTTTGAAATTGTTTGAATTGTTGTGAGATATATGAAACTTAATGCATGCTTTTTTTCTTGCAAAAATTATTCTAAATTTGTAAAGAAACCAGTAATATGTTTATATTTTTTTGTAAATTTCTAAATTTTTACTTTATTAATACTTAAAAAGGCTTAATACATAATATATTCTATTTCTCAGTATTAGAATTTCATCTAATACATTAATTTCTGAACTTTTTAAGTACAATTAATTATTTTTTTAGCTTCTAGAGCATGGTCATTATTGTCAGGTGCCATATTTGACGACATATTCATTTTTTCATAAATTATAACTCTATATATTTTTCCATTTTCGTGTCTAGCAGTTTATATCCAAAAGATTAAAAACTTTGAATTAAATGTTTAAATTTATGTTAAATTAAATGTTTAAATATTAAAGTAAGAAATTACAAACCTTGTAGTAATATCACCATAAACATCCCCAACACAAAATCACCCATAATCATTTTGTAATAAAAATTATTGCTTTAATGATTGAATTATTTTTAAATTTAAAATGATATGATTATTAAAGGAAAAATAAATATAAATGACAATTTTCTGAGATCTAGTTGCATATCCTTTATGGCGAAAAGTTATTTCGGATATGTAGTTATGCAAGGTCACCTTAGACAGATAATTTAAATTTTTTTCTTAAAAGTACTCCTAGCCATGAATATTTTAATCCTATTTAAACACGGTTTAGTTGCAGTAAGTTTTGGCTATCTAATTTGCTATCTTTACTGATCCCAAAATTTTAGAACTGGTGACAAATCTGACAATTCAGTAAATCAGGACAAGGAGACATTTTTGCAACAAGCCTTTTCTATCTGCATTCTACAAAGAATATTAAAATTGTATGGCAAAATTTTCTACTACTGTTCGTCAGCTTAGTATTGTGTCATCTGTTTAGCAGTCGTTACCCGCTATCTCTACTGTTTTTAATTCCTAGGAGCTTTTCCATTTTAATGGTAATTGCTAGGACATTTATTTTAAAATTGAGTAGAATATTTTGCAATCAATCCCATAAATAGTGGGTATATGGTGAACAACATTTCTGATAAATTTGTAATCACATTCTGATAAATGCTAAACAAATGTAGGATAATATAATGCGCATGTTGCTTATAATGAATTAATTGCAATTGATAAAAAAAGAGCCGAGGAGACCGCGTGAAGAATGAAATCAAAAATATAAAAGAATATGTGTGTTATATAAACTATGTATTATCACAATTTTGCAGTTCCGATGCATAAGTTTACCATTCGATTTTCAAATAATGATAAATTAATTGAAGTCAACTTTATTTATGTATTTATTATTATTAATAGTTGGCTTTGTGGATGCATCGCATCGCTGACGAAAGAGAGAACTGACCCTGAATCATCACAGTTAGTTGCATTAAAAAAGTTATTTAAGACTGGATTATTTGAATGTTTTATTTGAATTGTTGTTGTTGTGTGTGTGTGGAAAGCAACCGCATCTCTGTCTTGGTAGCTAGCGGATATACTTAAAAATTTTCAATTTTATCATAAAAATTTGACGAAAATATGTATAGAATTTTTGAGAAAATGGTATGCAAATATTCTTTTATAAAAAGCTAAAGTTTTTTATTATGTCAGAGTTTTCACAACCATAGGAATTAGTTTTCCATGATTAATCAAGAATTCAGAGTTTCTAAGTTTAATTCAGTTCTCGATGTGTGATTGCTCAAAAGCGTTTTCTTCCAGACAATCTTCAGTTTTAATTAAGAACGGCTCAAGTTTTTAATAGGAGTGTGTAATATTTAGAATCAGATATATACACTACTGCGAACGCAAGCTGTTGAATGAGCAATGAACTTCAAAGAAAATTATGTCTTTCTACTCCTTTTTAAAGGATTCCTTGTAATCACTGAAATCAGCTCATAAGCATTTTTTCTAAAATCCCATTGGATATCATTGCAGAAAAATTCATTTGTATACATTTACTTTTAAGCCGCGGTGTCCTGGTTCGTTTTGGAATTCATTCTCATTAACAGAAGGTGGTGAGCTCAAAGCCCTACCCAAAATGGCACGTTAAATATATATATATATATACATATGTATATATATATATATATATATATATATATATATATATATATATATATATATATATATATATATATATATATATATATATATATATATATATATATATATATATATATATATGTGATATATACAGGCTGTCCCCAGAGGTATCTGCTACTGGTAAGCTTTTCTATTTGGCCTATGCTTTTATATTACGAACACCCACTTTTGAGCCCTAGATGGCGCCACTGGGTGCCCCACTATATATGAAGTATTATCCCTTCTACCATTTGTAGTGCAAGGTGTATATATAAATTATAACATTTATTCACAAAATAGATCTCATTTTAATGTTTTCTACGTTACAGTGCCCTACCAAATCGTTCTTTTTTACTGGTTTGGCTTATCAATCAGACACATACCGCTAATACATTATCATACATTATTATTTCATAGTGATAATAATATTTTTAGATGTATTTTTTGTGCTTAAAAGCGCATTTGCAAATATTAAGCATAAAAATTTCCAAATTATGTTTTATTATACTTTATGAAGCAGTCTATATATTATCTAAAATGCACGATAATATTCCACATTATTTTACTGTACCAGATAACTTTCACATCAATCTTAATTAAAAACTTTCACGTAATCAGCGCCATTTACGAATAGAGTTTAATAGTCTAATTTTACGTTAACGATTCCCATAAAATGGCTAATAACTTATCGATAAGATTAAAAACTACTCTTTAATCAGAAACATTACCATTTTAATCCGTTAATGGATAATAAAAATATATTTAAAAATCTCGCCAACCAAATATCATTAATTACGTTTGGGAGAAACTAGAGTAGTTGCAAATAGTTTGGGAGAAACTATTAAAACCTTATAAAATAATTCCCTAATGATTAAACTAGTTTCCTAACTAGTTGTAAAAGTAATAGTTAAAACAAAAAAGTATATGTTGAATGCGATTGATTCTCAACAACTTGAAATTCCTTACACCAAAAACAATACTCGAGACAACAAATATTCGTGAAAAGGAAAATAATATATTATATTACTTAAAGGATCATACCTTTTCTTTGAAAACAAAAATAATGTATCTCTCCAAAGTATAATAAATAACATAAAATATTTCTCAAGTTCAGAAAATGTATTAATATATTTCACAGAAATATATAATTTATAAGAATATTTACATTAACACAAAATAAAAAAATAACGTCTGCATAAGATAATCATATTTACATTTAAATATATAACATCTATTGAAATATAAAAGACCAAATAATATTTAAATTCATTTGAGCTGAAATTCTATTGTTCTGTGTTTATGAAATAGTTATTTTTCCACAAAATATATTAAAAATATCCACTATACACCTTTTAAGAATAAATTATTTGTAATTCTACTTTTTTTTAAATGAATAAATTTAAATCCAGTTATGAATTCTGTATTATAAAATGTTTTATAATAAATGAAAAATTTTAATTGGAATATCAATAGTTACATCAGCTCACCATTCAATGCATAATATATTAAGAAATTTAAATGTAGGTTCTTATTTTTGATTTTCAAAGAATGGTACCGATATTAAGAAGGCTTTGTTGTCATTACCAGCAACAGCAGGTTCTATACCTGACTCAAGCGATGAACCTTCTTTTGCTGATTGCGGGCGGAACACTTAAAATAGGTCATGGGATCATTATCTTCCAAGTGAAAAAGATACCTATATCTTTGGGGGTAGATATGCAAAATGTAGGGGTCTTCCGCTTGAACTCCCCTTGTAAATGACAAAGAGCCACCAACTTTCAAGGTTACGAGGGGTCATTTACTGGCTGTCCTACTATATGAGAAAGATGACATTGATTCCGCCCTTTTATTGCCAAGTCCTAAAATAGCCCTAATATTATTTAAAAAATGTTGTGACTTCCAACGGAAAATATGTATAACGTTATAAGTGCACATTAGATAAATTAAGTAACATATTTTATATTTCTTTTTCTTATATGCATAAATATATAACTTTATTCTTTTAAAACAAATCTTTTTCAAACTTGCAAGGCTTCTATGCAAATTTTAAAAATTTATATTTTTACAAATACTTTATTGGATAATAAATGGGTAAAACATAAACAAAATCGATAACAAATTATATATATATATATATAAACTACAAAATATATTTTTATTTAATTGTTGTCATTTGATTTGAGTGTTTATATTACTTATTTACAGCAAAAAATGCATCGTCAAGCTATTTAGTTTAAATTTATAAACAAGCAGAAGCATCTGCTTCAGATTTTTTTAAACCTGTTAATGTTTTTATTTTTCTGTATCAGCAACTTTTATTTAAAACTTGTATATCTTTACACAGATTCAGGTAAATTATATTCAACACCAATCCCTTCCTAATACACGCTAACCAAGAAAATCACTTGTTAAGAACATTAAATAAAATCTCATTTCCATATTCAAAACGGATAAAAAAAGAAACATCCCAAAATACGCTAACGATGACGAAAATCTTATTTTGAAGCCATAAAAAGTAAAGATTAGATGGTTTGCTCAGCAAAAGAGTGGGTGGGTAGTTGGGTGGACGGGGTGTTATACTTCGCTTCAGAAAACTTGCAACGTTGCGTTGAGTACTCCAATTGGCGAAGAACCTTCTTCCTGCATCTACCCATTACAAAGTACTAAGAAATAACTTAATTAACTCGACTAATGAGAGAATTATAGTGAATTGGGTAAAGAAATGCAATGGAAGTTGCAAAAATAGAGAAGGTCATCAAGTACTTGTAATAATAATAATAGTACGTGTTTCTGAAAAACCGTTTAAAATGGTTTTGGTGATTATGGATGATTTGTTATCACCAAGTTTTCTACTTTTTATGAAGTAGGAAAATAAGAAATATTTGAATTAATTTCATAGAGTAAAAAGAATAGGTTTATAAAACATTCGAGCAATTTAAAGTTTGCGAAAAAGGTAAGCTAAACAAATGCTGGATTTTTTAAATTTCTTTTTTCTTTTTAATTAATCTCAAAATGATTGTCAATATTTACTGGTAAATAACATGACTACTTTAACAATTTGACTATGAAAAGTTATAATTACAATGAAATTCGGATTTATATTTTTAAATATTGCATATTTTTTATTAACATTAATTTTCAAAGGAACTTTACACAACTTCTACAAATGCATTAAATGATTCACAATTTAAATTTCAAAATATAATAATAGCTTTTAAAATGATGACTGATAAGTGAAAAAAGATAATAACATAGAATGCATAAATTTTTGGAAATTTGAATTCAACTTTTTATAAAATGAAGCATTTTAATATATTCAAGACTTAATACGAGGGTCACTCTGAAATTTTTGAGATACAACTAGGTTTTTAAAGTTATACTTACAAAATTTTAGGTGTGTTCAAAGTAGTCTCCCCCAGAATCAATGCACTTTTGTAGACGAATTTTCCACAGATTAAATGCCTCAAGCCATTCATTTCTTCAAACAGATGAAAAAAATGCATTGATAGCCACATCAATCTCTTCTTCTGAATGAAAACGACGTCCACGTAAGTTCTTTTTTAGATTAAAGAATAACCAAAAGTCGCACATAGCTAGATCAGGTGAATACGGCGGATGTTCGATCATTTTAATTTGTTTTTCTTTAAGAAACTCAACTGTTAATCCGGCTGTATATGTGAAGATGCATTGTCATGGTGAAGCATGAGTCCCCTAACATTCAGTTCTTGTAGAATTTCTGGAAGACATTTAGTGGTATACCAGTTTGCTGTTACTGTCTTCTGTCCTTCCAACTTGATGGCTTTGACCAATCCCGTACTTCTGAAGAAAACGGTATACATCACTTTTTTCAGTGCGCGTTGTTCTTTCCACCATTGTCGGCGTGGGATCATCTTCAAAGACCCATACTTTGCTTTCTTGACGTCTTGGAATGTCAAAAAAACGATATGTACGTTTCATCACCTGTTACAATTTTAGAAATGATGCGGTGGCCACCATCATTCAGCATATTAAGAGTTTATTTACTGATTCTGACACGCTCCTCTTTTTGATGCTGAGTTAGATTATGGGGAACCCAACGGCAAACTACTTTTTTCATATGTAATTTTTCATGAATGATTATGTGTATGGCTGCGGATCCAATGTTAATTTCTTTCTGTATCATTTGGTAGGTACAGCGATTATCACCCATTAACATTTTTCGTATGGCAGACACATTATCCGGGATGACTGCCGACGGCGGCCTTCCTGTGTGTTCTTCATCCTGAAGAAAATTGCGACCTCTTCTAAATTCTCTAAACCATCTGAATACAGTAGCATGAGCTAGAGATTCATCACCAAATGCTAATTGCAACCGTTGAACGCATTCTTCTTGATTGAATCCTGCTTTGAAATCGTAGAAAATCATAGCGCGAAAATGTTCTCGCGTCAACTCCATTTTCTCTTCTGTTTAAAATTTATTCCACGCTAAACAAGTTGAAGTATGTCAGTAAAAAACCGTCTTCTGTGTTGAAATACTTTGTACTTTAAAATTAAACCGTTATTTTTATTTTGTAAATTCTCGTCTGCGCGTATCGCAAACATTTCAGAGTAACTCTCGTATTTAATTGCAAGCAGAACTCATAATAAGTCATGTACTTCATATATGCAACTGTGGTTTAGTCAAAATAATGTTTTTATCCTAGTATAATAGAGCAATTTTCTCGCTAAATTTAGCTTTTTTTAATAATTCTATGCTGAAAATGCTACGTAGATTATCACGAGCTTATAGAAGCATTAATAGAAAATTAAATAATTTTGTGTATTATTTTTTTAAAAACGATGTAACTTAAATTTACTTACATTATTAACAATTTAAAAATGCAAGAAAAGTTTAATACTAATTTTGATTGAGTAGGAATTTAATATTTTTAACATTTATATGAAATAATAATTGCTTAGAAATTAATAATTCGTTATTGAAAATAATGTATGTATATTTTACATTTGTTGAAGTATATTTATCATGTTTGTATTTGTAGGGTTGTTGCCGTTCTTATAACCAATATGTTCGAAATGTTTAATTTGAATACATCAAGTAATATGAAAAAATAACCTTTTGTATTTGATAAGCATTAAATTTACGCACAATATCATACCGTAGAAAATATATGATCGTTTTACAAGAGACTTATTGTTAAAATTTTTGAATGAAAAATGATTTATTTTAATATATTTTATACAGATAATACATTTTAACCTGTTTAGAAATTATTCAAATAAGTGAAATAGCAGAAAATTATAGAATATGGTATCTACATAATTATTTTTATCTGCAGCACAGTTATACCAAAATATATCATTATATAACAAATGTATGTGATAATATCTTGTAACATTAAAATATTTATGCTTTTGAAACGAGAAGAATGTATTTCATTTAGTGATGCATATATTGGTTCCAATTTATTATAAATATTTCATTTTTATCTTTGAGAATTTGAAGGTTAATTATTGTTTCAGGTTTGAAAACTTAATGAATTTTTAAAATTTTAATGATTTTTAATCAAGTATTGTAAATTGATCGATTTTACAATAAAAAGCAAAGATACATATGCAATCATGTTCGTGTTTCAAAATATATTTCAATTGATTTGCACACTGTTATTAACAGATTTTTAAGAAAAAAGTATTTTACTAAAATGTATATTTTGTGAATGTTTTAGATTCATTGAAACACACACAAAAATCCACTCCTATATTGCAAATGAATAGATCTAAATGAAATTTAAAACTCTTATTCATACTTTATTCACAATTACTAATTATTTGTAACAAATTAGTATGATTTCTTTTGATACCGAAGGTGATTTTTTGCAACGGTTGTTTTTTGCTCGCGAGAGTTAATCAGACCGGAACTTGAGTTTGATGGGTATTACACAAATAACTGCAAACAACTAACCCTAAAATAGGATTCGAATTCACGAATTATTGAACCAAAGGCAATAGAGTTAACCTTCAGCTGTCAATTGAAAATCCTAATAAGTAAATGCTGTTACAAGACATTTAAATATCTACACCGTCATGATTTTTGTGAAGTTATTTCACAAATATTGAGGCGTATTTAATTTCGTAATGAAAAAAACAGGGAAAATACCTACGCAGCACCACGACAGATCTGCATGTAGAAGAAATAAACGTAATATCCATCTCCCATAATTTAACATTACCTTGAAATGAATGTGGGTTCTTACTCTGAAAATTGCTTACTGCTATTTTGGAACATCCTTTTTAGCTTGCGGTTGAAATCCTAAACTCATCTTTGACTTGAAAAAGTATACATTTATGATTGTGATAAATACAAACTTTAAAGGTAACACGAGTTTATCAAAATTGAAAGTAGAAATATTTGTAGAGAGTATCATAACTATAGATTATATTAAATTCATAATTCTCCCCTGCTCGATGCAGTTTTAATTTTTGCTTTGATATTCCATATGAATTTTCAATGGAACGAGTTTCAAGAGGCTGTTATAACACTTTTGTTTGTAAATGCCTGCAAATAACATAATGTTAGTAAACACATGCAAATAATTAAAACATCCATAGAAAAACACAAAAACTAAAGCATATAATTTTGTATCTGTATTAGTTATGCTACATTTAACTGCTTGGAATTAATTGAAATTTGTCTTTACATATTACATACAACAACTGGAATTGCTTAACAAATATTGATTTTTGATTGTGATTTTTCTGTGTAGAGAAGATTCAAATTAGCATATAATGTCCATATCGCATATCATATGAGCATTCGTGATTTGTATGCATGTATACCATATAGTGAATAAGCAAATCTGCTATGTAAAGCTTTTTACTATCCTTCACATTTACATTAATATTAAATATCAACAGTTGTTATACCTTCCTTGTAATACATGGCATTGTAAAATCGTAAATTCAATTCTAAATCTCTATTTCTGTATAGAAGTAACATTAAATGGTTTTGTAAGGTATACAAAAAAGGTCAATTCAATGAAATGGAGATGAAATATTATCAGCAAATATTACTAAAGAGAATAGATGTAGAGTTAAAAAATCTAACGAAACGTTAAAACTGATCTATCATATAATTGTTAGTAGCTATGAATACACGATTATCAAATACTTAACTTGAAAATGAAATGCATTAGAGTATATGCACTTTTATACAGATTAATTTTTATTTTATAATTACCAATGTTATTTATTAAAAAGATCGAAATTTTCAGGTAATAACCTTTCTTGAAATTAACTATTTAATTCATTCAATTATTTTAGTCATTTTCTGTTAAATACGCGAATAAATCCTAACATAATTATAATTAAATTGTATTCAATAAGAATTAGGAAATCGTGATTATTAAATATACTTTTAAGTATAATTTAGAAATAAGATTTCTTTTTCTTCCTAGAAAAAAACATATTTATAGAAAATATTTCTTATAGACATTATCAGTTTTTATTTTCCTTAAAAACTATAATTTTTTTAAAAGTAAATTTATCAAAATTAATGAAGCTTTGTAATCTAAACATGATTGAATCTTTTATAATTATGTCAAAATATGAAATATTCTAAGATGATAGTATTTACAACTATAAATTATGGTAGTTTAACCCTTTTCACAGTTTCTCTAACTAACCATTCAGAAAATTAGAATATATATTTTAATAAAGATATATTATTGCTCAAACGGCCTCATCAATCATGTTGAGTTAACCATTCGGTTTTGAATAAATTACTGGAAACCAATCGTTTTAAAAAATAGGTAAAATCAAAATTGGCACTTAAGATAGATAGACAAGTCCTTAAAATGGGATTCAGTAATAAAACGTATTAAATTAGAAAAAGGTGGATATTAATCTTCCGCCTAAATATTTAATTTATGATGGATGAGATTGATGTCAATTAAGTATTCATTTCAAAAAATTTCGCCTTGATTAAATGTGAGTGTTTTCTGAGCTTAGTGTTCATAAATTATTAATTTGAGGATTTCATTTTTTACTGCGAGTAAAATAATCAATTGTGACTTGCTTCAGAATATTAATAATTTCATCACAATTAAGTACAAGTTTGTAATATTTGACATCTCAAAAAAATTAATATACGATTATTCAAACATTTTTAAAACATGATTATTATTACTTTAATATCGTAATTTTACTTGCAGACATAATAATATTAATCAATTCAATAATCTGTTTTAAATCTACTAAAATTAATAATGATTGATATCTTGATAATTACAAGGATAACATAAAAAGTATTGTACATGAAAAGTTTCAAATAAACAATAATTTTATGTAGTTAATAAATCTAATTTTGATGAATTTATAACTAAAATCAATAGGTCAATATAGTTAGCATTTAATCAAAAGTAAAACGTTAAATGATGAAACGATATGAAATTAAAATTAAAAGGATAAATTTTCTATTTTAATATTTATCTAAAAGTTATTGTTATCATTATAATTAATGAATATTCTAATTATTTTCCTATTTAAAATACTACTGATATGCAACTTTAACCTTAGAAAAATTTTAATGGAAATTTTGTCAGTAAATTAATGTAAAATCTTAATAGAAATTCAAAACTTTATGAATATTAAATGCGAAGTTTAATTAAAACTTGTTCTATGTAAAATTATCTAATTAAAATATTTTAATTTAAATATATAACCTTTGCTATATTAAATGCTCTATTGTTTGTACAGAGTTGAATTTACAAAAAAGAGCCTCATTTTCTCTTTCAACAGAAAAGAATGTCAAAAAATTATAAACATTATATTTTATGTAATACTCAGATTCATATTGTTAAAAAAATACTATTCTTTATTAATGAATGCAGATTATAATTTTTGCATTATTAAAAATTTTATTCATTGCCTACATAAAAATTTGCTAAAACTGAATCTATATTTGAATAGAAATAATATATTCGTATTTTATCCATAAAGTATTTCGATTGGTCAATATTTCGATATTTTTATTCTCGTATATAAATATAGATATGTAATTTAATTTGTTTAATTTCAAGAGAAATCAGTTCAACTCATTTGTATCATTAAGGAATTAGATATGCTTAAGTTCAAATAGAAACCATTTTTAGAATTTTTCCTAAAAATATAGTTATTTATGAATTTTTAATGTTAATATTTATATAGAATATTAATAAATCGATACCGAGTAGAAAATGATTTAACGGCTTAAAACTGTTATAAAAAACTCTCAATATCCACCCTGTAATTTATCCCTCTAAAGAACTTCAATTGATAGAGAGCCATATTAATGGGGAGTAAAAAAGGGAGAAACCCGGAAAACTCCCAGGGCGCACATAGACATTCATTTCGCAGGGTTACTTTAGCTTTATAAAAAAATTTCTAGAATTTTGTCAGTAAATTAAATTAATAGAAGTTTAAAATTTTGTAAGTACTAAATATATAAAATTTAATAAAAAACGTGCCCTTCATAAAATAATCTTATCTCTTTTACACAAAATATTTTAAGTTAAAGATTTAAAGTGGACATTCTTATCGTCTATTGTTCAACATTGGCTGGGAACAAACCAAAATGTTTCTCTCAAATGAGCGCTTTACCGCCACTAGGCCATTGTAAACTCCTATCTTAAATGCTCGAAACATTCATAATGAATAATTTTTTTCTCAGGTGTTTTCTATTACAAACTATAAATCCTTGTCAATAATAGCTTTATTAATAAGAATAGCTTTATTGTAGCTTTATTGTAGATTAGAATAAGAATAACTTTATTGTAGATTTTTTGTAGCTTTTTATTTATATTTTCTAATTGCGCTAAAATGTATAATTAGATTTCCTACAATCACTGCAAAATATACTTTACCTACATTAAAATTAGTTTCTGAAATATAGCATATGATGTTTGATTTCTCAAATGAAATTTTATAATGCCGAAACAATTCCGTATATTTTCTTCTCAGAACATTTTTTTTACTTTGTTCTTAAGAAGAGAAATAAATATATTCAAAACAATTGTATTGAATAATAATAATTCTTGATTTTTCACTTAGTTTATTCTCATAGAAATTTCCAATCTTCAAGTTTTTAAATATTTACAATAAATGCTGCATATAATTTCTTTGAGAAATTACCCCATTTAAAAATATCTTAGCAAATTTAAAACAGATTAAGTACAGCGCACATAAAAATACAAGAATTAATTTTCAATATAGTTTTCCAAAAATTAAATAATTTGCATTCTCTTATATCATATAAAATTAAATGTATTCTCCCTCCTTGAATTCTAACGCAGAAAATGTGCTCAAAAGACCCGGCTTAATTGTTACTCTTTCTGACTTAAGAAACTTCACTTTATCGAACAGAAATTTGCATTACAATTATCTCACCGATCTGATTAAAGAAAGGAAAAGTTTACAGCTCGATAAATCGACGTCCAAGACGGATTATTCTTCGATATTCCAAAGATTTCCCTTGAGGTAAGAGTGATTGTAGGGAGGGATTTTATGCACAAGGTTCTCACGCTCCCCCCTTCATTCTTGTCCCACTATAGTCCATCCATCCAGGAAAACACCCTCCTCGAGTGATGGATGTCGGTTACGTCTCGTAGGCGTCCTCTGATTGGTCGGCAGTCCAACCCCCTGTCGTGAAAACATTCGATTCCGAGTTATTTATCATCCATAAAAGACCATCTATTCGCCCTTTGAGAACTGCAATTTTTATTTTCCTCGCACAAAAATATTGCATCTGTTGCTCCGGGAACATTCAGGTAGCTCGGGATCGGTTGCGAACAAAGGATGATAGGGATGGAAGCAACGCATGTAACGGCAACCGTTGGCCTTTGAAAAGACTGCTTCTGTGATTGATTCAGTGTCAACGACGAGTAGCGAATCTATCACGTGTGATAATTGAGACACTCTGCCGCATTGACTTGTCAACGGATATGTATTTTTCATTGTTTTAGAGAGAGAGACAGAGAGAGAATGGTGATTCTCTTTATTGTAATATTATGAAAGCATTTTCTGTCAATGAGCTATACAATGAGCTGCAAAGATGGTGAACTGAAAAGTATGATTGACTTTGAACTTATGTGTCCAGAAAAGTTTTGCAAGAAACAAATGAAATTTACGTTTTTTTTCTGTGAAAAATTAAATTATCCGCAATATTTGATTTAAAAAATGTAAAAGTAATTTTGTAAAAAAATGAAGTAATGTAATTGTGAATCTCTAATAAATTCAAGTCGAAAAATCTTATTCAAATGAAAATATTAAATTATTTTTACATTACTTATATGCATATATTCATATATATATATATATATATATATATATATATATATATATATATATATATATATATATATATATATATATATATATATATATATATATATATATATATATATATATATATATATATATATATATATATATATATATATATATATATATATATATATATATATATATATATATATATATATATATATATATATATATATATATATATATATATATATATATATATATATATATATATATATATATATATATATATATATATATATATATATATATATGTATATATATATATATTAATAGATACACATTAATTTAATTTGCAATTTACATATACAAATGATTTTTGTGTTTTCTTAAATTAATATTATAAACAATACTTAATTTTAGAAAAAAGTAAAAATATTTTTATATATGTCTAAGTTACGAAATTTTGAAACTTATAAATTAAAATTAAAAAATCATTTTTAAATTTATATATGTTATCCATATACGATATATTATTCAAGTAAAACTTCTTAAAAATATGTTGGCATATTTTAAAGAAATGTTATTATGTCAATGGTGCATAAATTCTGAGTTATGCATTTTTATTAATGAAATTAACGAAAGATGAATTCCGAGTTGTGCCAACTAACAAGAATCCGTCATGAAGGAATCATTGATTTAAAATTTTATAACAAACGTGATTATGACTGTTGATACAAAGTATAGTTTTCATTTTGTAAAAGATTGCAATGTAAATACGGATACACATAAAATGAAAAATATATTTTGTTTAAATTAAAACAGTCACACACACATGCTATTGATAAAGAATGTGATTTTTGTGGGTTCCGTAAAATTTTTTTCTGAGTAAATTAGAACATTAATTCGCAATATCTGATAGGTTAAATAGAAATTATTTATTTATAAATATGGGCTTATGTAATGTAGTAAATATATAATTAATAAATATAATATTTATAATGAATAAAATATAATAAAATAGTATGTACTTACGAACTTATTTCAAGATTTTTTTTAAAAAACAGCTTTGATATATATATTGTTTATTGAAATGAGTTAGTATTCTTCACACCGATAATAACTTAACTAAAAAATTCTAAAACAGGTTGTCTCACAAAAATTTTAATGTTCAGAATTATTCTATCAAAAACCAGATTTTAAAAATAATTCTGGTGGGTAATAAGTGTTTTTATATTATTCATTTTCTCGTATTGTTTTATAACGAATTATTTTCACATGTATTTATATATGAAAATAATTTGTGTTTAATAAAACTAACATACAAGTCTTATGCGAAAAAATATCCTCTTAATATGTAGAAAATATAAAAATATTTTCTTAAAACCATAAAATATAAGCTAGTATATAGAAATATATGTGAAATATGTCACATTTATATTATAAACTACATAATGCATACAACGTACCGAACTAATAATCATTTTAACTGAAACTAAAATTATCGTTAAATATAATTTCTTTTCTAAAGAAAATATATAGTTGGTTACTAATATTTCCATATTCATATTTAAAGCAGAGAACATTTTAATAAGTTGTCTTGTATACCAAAATTCCTTCAGAAAATTCCAAATGTGGAGGTCATAGCTACACTGGCAGCTCTTATCGACAAAGAAGTAATGGCACAGAAATCAAGAATTCCCAATTACTATTTATTGTTAGAAGTGTTAGGAAATGCCTGCAGCTGTAATCCGCATCTTTCCGTTCAAGCGATTCAACTTTCCCTTTCATTCTTGCACTTGACAAATCAGCTGCTTAAGTGCAGTTAGCCACTGGGATTTACTTAGTTTTATTTTTTCCAAGCGAATATCTTGCTACTTGGAAAAAAAGATCCTCGATTCTTAGATGAATGAAAGAAATAAAACTGGTGCAGCAATTTAGAGACCCATTTATTCTTATGTGCATGTGCATCGCACTACGAAAGCCCAGGTCATTTAACTGGAATATATACATCATGGATACTAACGCATACGCATGCATATATATATATATATATATATATATATATATATATATATATATATATATATATATATATATATATATATATATATATATATATATATATATATATATATATATATATATATATATATATATATATATATATGTATATATATATATATATATATATATATATATATATATATATATATATATATATATATATATATATATATATATATATATATATATATATATATATATATATATATATATATATATATATATATATATATATATATATATATATATATATATATATATATATATATATATATATATATATATATATATATATATATATATATATATATATATATATATATATATATATATATATATATATATATATATATATATATATATTCCTGTTTTTCCAATCAAACAACATTACCTAAATTACTCAGTATATATTCATGAAACTATCCTTAACCACTATTATTATAAAAAGTTAATCAAAATTATAAAAAATTGTAACATACATTTTTTTGATTGTTATATTGTGAGAAGGGAAATATTGATATTTAAAATGTCAAACAAATTATTTTCCATTCCAAAATCACATCTACCTTAAAGAAACAGTTAAATTTATTCCAATTAAATTGAGGAAAATTATTTTTTGGGTAAAACTATCCACATGTGGGAATAAAAATCCCTACTAAAAATTAATTCAAAACATTTGTTATTTTTCCATGATGACATATTTTGTTTTAAATATTTCCTTATTTAAATTAATTTTATAATGAAAACATACATTTGGGACGCATTTTGTTGTTTTGTATTAAGTTTTTGAAAATTTCAACATAAATTGATATCTATACAACCCAAAAATAGCAAGGGAGTACTAACATAATCAGAAATTAAATCAATTAAATATTTGATAATTTGTAATTTGTAATGGATAATTAATATTTTTATATCGAAATCCTATATTGCATTCATTAAAAAAATGCATTAGAAAATTTTGAATATCATATTTAATATAAGTATCATGCATTTGCAGTTAATCACAAATAATATAATCAGGTTTAATTGATTGTGATTAACAGGAGGAACCTAATGTTTATTAATTTCTAATGTTCTTTTATATGATTATAACTATTATATTATGAAACATAGAAAATATAATCAGTGAAGATGTAATTATGGAGAAAAATTGGATAAGGTTGGGGCTTATAAAAAAGGCTTATGTCTTTATACAATGCCCACAAAATTCCAGCGAACAGTTTGACTCCCTGGGAAAGGAAAAATATTTTTCGCTGTGCTTATGGCTGAATGATTATCTCTCTGACTTTCAGTTGAATATTTTATGGCCTAGATTCCTAGTTCGGACATACATCCTTATGATAAGAGAGACTACACCTTTAAAATGTAGACTGCTGTCCGGTCAGACCTCATGTGCAAAATGAAAACCGTGTGAATTAAGAAACAAACTACGTAAGCTAATCAAATAAACTTAGAGCAATGCACTCCATCAATGTATCTAAGTCCTTAATTCTTCATCCTGGATACATCTTTCAAGTGTTAAATATTTACACATTCTTTCAAAGTATTGAAATGCTTTAATATTTTACCTTCTATTTACTATACATTCCACAATTACTTTAATTTTCTATTACATTCGAAAAATACATTTCATGGTATTCTTTTTTTTCATTACATTATGTGATAAAGCATTTATTATTGTTTAAATATTTTTTATAACAATTTTCTAAGTAATTCTGCAAAAATCTTATTTATATTGCATTTAATTGTTACGATTATCTCTTATTTTCTTTCTTATTACCTTAGAGACTCCGACAGTGGAAGATTAATATTAGTAAATATTAATTATTCAATGTTATATAATTATTTGAAAATGACTCTCTAATGGGAAATATTTCTTCTCTTTCTCATAAAATAACTGTAAGATATAAAATATAGCTGTGGGCATTTTCAATGCAAATTACATCTTGTTATATTTGAAGGAATATTTAAATCATAACTACAATTATATGTAATGGAAAATAATCTTCTCTCATTTATAACTTGTAATAAAAATTTCAATTAAATCAAGAAATTTGATTTTGTTACATTTTATGGTTTCATTTTATAAGATGTTATGAAAAATACATAAGTAATTTATAAACGCGAGGATGAAAGATATCAGCTTAAAACTATTTCAGATTTTGCCTTTTATGTATAAAGTTGAATTGGAAATTTTTTCCATATTTTGTTACAATTGATTATTATAATTGTAAAAGAGATTACTTAAGCATCTTAAATTAGCTGTTCAGAACTGTGACTTGATAACTTTTAATTTGTTCATATATTTGATATTTTTGATGAAATTTTACTTGAACTAGAGGCTTTTATGGTTTTGCGTTACCAAAGGAAAAATGATCCTAAGAAGAATGATAAAGAAAGAAATTAATGCTATGTATGATTTCAAACTCATGAGTGTAAAACTGAGATAAGTGATCAAAGAAATGTAATTTTAGCATTGACAAACTAAAATGTAGAAGACACTTTATTGCTTTGTAATACCACCCAAGTCCAATAGCAATGAATCATTTATTAAGCATATTTTACATACATCTCTACCAAGTTAATTGTACGTTCTGAAATCTTGTTACCTACAAAATTTTATAATCTCAACAGATTTTTGAAAGCATTCTGGGTATTAAATGATGATTCATAAGGTATGTTATTCTAATGTAAAGGCAAAACGAGCAATGAGTTATGTTTAGAATATTCAAATGCAAGAAAAAAATGTGAAAACTAAAGTTATATTTCCGATGTATTCATCAAAAAGTTATTCAGTCAACTCAAAGTCAAGTATGTTATTAGATGAAATTTTGGGTAAACGATTCACATTTAATTTCAATTCTGATGTTGCAGTTTCACTCTGATAAGCATTATCAATAGCTGAAACGAATGTATGGTATTCAAAAGGGATAGGGATGCAACAATAATCAACAGTCCAATTTGTTCAATAATTCAACTAAAGCAAATCATATAACTAACTGATGAAAGGTAATTAATACATAGAAAGATTGTTTGGCAAAACTATGGGGAAAAAGTTAACTTATTTTAGTTGAATTTACTTCTGTGAATAATATTTTAATACATTGTACATATTCTTTGTGAATTAATATATAAAAACTAATCGATTTTACCTAAAACATGTCTATAAACCTTTTTGCTTTAACGAATCGCAGATATTTAATCGCTATCACAATGGTGCAAATTTGAAGAAACTTTGTGTGAATATTTTGTAAAATTTCTACTTCTTTGGTAGTACAATATTTGTCATATAGATTTTTTTAAAATTCTCCTTGAAGTTGAAAATTTATCTAACACTGATAGTCGTAATGAATAATTCAATAGTTTGAGTACTCAGAAATAAAAAATAAAGTAAAAAATAATAAAAGCGTAAGACAATGAAATTAGATTAGTTTTCTTGTAATTAACTCTCACTAATTTATATGAAACTCATTTAATTAACTGAAAATAATATATCACATTTGCGTAACGCAGAAATTCCGTAGCAATTATCAGACATATTCTGAAAGTTAAGTCTTAAAATATCCAATTTAAATTTACTATGCAAAAGAGCAAATTGAATTTATTACTCAATTCTTTAATAATTCTGTGAAGAAAAGTATACAGGTGTGTCATTTCATCACACAGCTATTGTAATTATCTATTTCTTTAAGTTATTATGATTTGAATTGAAAAATTGGATAGATTTCTCTTTTCTTTTAAGGCGTATATATGATGTAAAATATTCAGTTTTTATAAGTATTAAAACATTAAAATCATAATAAAAATATCTATAAGAATGGTGAGAAAATAATATGGCAAGATATGTGAAAGTTAAACTATGTTATTATTAACTTTACAGTCACGTATATGGTAATTTTTAATGCAGATTTTCAAGAAATTTAATGCTACATAGTAAACAGCTTACCAACTGAAGATTGCTGTAAGCATTTTTTTAATATTTAAAATAGTTAATTATGTAATTTAATTAAGCAAAATATTTTTAATTCATTTCATCTGGTATTCCAAAGAATAAAGCCCAGAGATTTTTCTTTTTTCGTTTTGTGTGCATGTTCCAAAAGTGCAACATTAAAAGTTCAGATTCATTACTCAGCTTTGAGAATCATTGTCTTAAATTATATCTCACACTTCTACGTGAAAAGAAGTAAAAATACAATTGCATCATTTCAATACACAGATCAGCTTATCTAAAAGCCATTTCATGAATATCTCTGAAAAGTTTACATGTTATAAATTTCAAATATGATATATTTTCAGTTTTAAATATACTGGAAACTTATTGCAATAATTAATGGGTGTCCTAGGGCATTAGTTAATGCACTAGAATATTAGCATATATAATTAAATATTTCGTCCCCACTTTAAATACCCATACTTTTTGACGAATGTATTTAATAGAATAATAGTAATGTAACAGACCAAATACAAAACAAGCCATAAAGACCCAACATGAACATTCACCGCAAACGTACCGTAAGACAAATAGCTTTACATATCCAAGTTCAGAGGGAAAGAGAATGTGACGCTACACAGGACGATGCACACATTGCCCTCATCATCTGCTCTGCCAGATTCTGGGAATCCAATTTAACTTCCTCATTTATTTTCTGACACAGGAATCGCCAGACTGGCCCAGCACCTTGCCAAGAATCAGCACGGGCACGCTCAGATCTTTAGATCTCCACAAAGGAAGTATCACAAAGGGTAAAATTGGGTGGAGTTCCCTTTTGCCCGAGACCCACCAGCTTTTGTGGGTGTATGGGTGGGTGGTGCTCGCACTGGGGGAAGAATGGGTGCAATGGGGGGGAGTTCATAATCCCCATCTCAGAGCCGTTGTCTAACTGTGTGAAATATGAGGGCTGAAACTTGGAAATTAAATTTCCATTTACAATTGCTTAGTCATGGGGTGGTCGGTGGTATTATTATGTGCCAAGGTTTTCAAAATTAATTGAGAGAGAGAGAGTAGAAAAGAGGGCAGTGTGGGGTGGAGGTTAATATGCACTTTATTAATCACTTCGGATGTATGCCCGATGGTTGATCTTCAAACACATCGCTTCTGTATTCAAGTTGAAAAGAAATGTATTTTTAAATGTTGGAGAATCGACTTGGTTCATTTGTTTTTACATGTAATGCTAAGCGTATTTAAAATGAAATCCTTTTAAACTTTTTGTTAAATTATGTTTTCTTGTATTTATTTAATATTTTTCATTTTTATAAATTTAATTTTTTTTCTTTAACATTTTGAGCCAGGAACATTTTTGTCCATGAACACAGCACTCGGTTCATTTAAAATTTGCTGTATCGAAACATTTTAACTGCATCTTGAAATCTGCCAAGAAATTATCTGTTTTTTCTTTGTTATTAGAAATAACTTTGTTTTTTATACTAAATTTTAAGATAAATATGTAACTACATGTATAAATGAGACTATGATTAAAAGAGTGCTTTATAGTTCTGTTTAAAAAAAATATTAAGATCTATATCTCAGTATATTTCCTATCACAAAAAGTTTATTTTGACATTGTGCTGTGAAATGTGAAGTGACTTAAAATAGCCATGGGACCTGATGGCCGAAAGCTATTGTAAATCATTTCAATATCGACTTTGTATCTGCTTCTTGGGAGGTATTTTCTTAGACAATGGGCCATATTTATGTGCCTCAAGAAGGAAACCTGGAACATTCCCAGACAGCCGATATAACAGACGTGCATGTAGAAAGTAGAAGCACATTATCCATATCTTCCATTATTCTGCAGTATTTGGAGTAGGATTCATAACTTTATGCCCAAAGAGCTTTGTCACACAGTGGATCATGGTGTGTCCCAGTATATTGTTTGTCCTCATTTAATCTGAGTACAAATACGTTGATTTGTCATTAATTATTTCTCAGAGAAATTTACAGTAAAATGGCGTTGTTGATGGTTTGCAATTGTTTAAACTTTTTATTCAATTATTTTGAAAATTGCTCTTTTTTTCTTAAGAGTCATTTTTCTTCACTTATTTTGCATTGTTCTAAGGAATGTGTTCCAGTGGCTCAGTAGCTTCACGCCGCTTCCCGTAAGCTCAGCAAAGTAAAGCATCATTTGCCGCGGGCAGTGGTTGGGAGGGTGACCACGGTGTACTCTCCTTCACTGGGTTGCTGGAACTCCGTGGGTTGGGGACGTGTCCACGTTAATATGTGACGTCCAAAGTCCTTCCGCTGGTGTGGCGTGGATGTGGAGAGGAGGGTGCCAGCTCACGTGTGGTCTCGTCACCTGAACGTGGTTCAAAATTACGAGGCACCTTAAAAATAGCAAAGTCGTACTTTCACCTTCGTGGTGCTCTGATCCAAACGAAAGACGCTCTCTTTTAACTTAATTCGCACTGCCAAAGGCATAGCGAGCTTGGCTTGTCCAAGTGTCATAAGCAATAACAAGGAATGTGTTGCCTTTTTGTTAAATTTTGCATTTAAGAACGATCTATACTTTGCTAAAAAATATTTGAAACAAGTATTGTAATTATATTTATTGTATTAATTATGTACTTCTATTTGAAACTCGCCGCCCGCCCTGTCTAGTGGTCAGAGTGCCTGACTACGGATAGCGAGGTCCTGGGTTCGAATCCCGGTTCGGGCATGGATGTACTTTCTCTCTCTATCTATCCTGTCTTTGTCCTCTCCTTGTATGAATTAGGTGTGAATGGTTGCCTACCCTATAAACGGGTCCCTATGGCACATGTGTACTGAGGAAGTCGGTCTCCACACCAAAATATGGTTCAGTGGAAAAAGTGGAGCAGCGCTCCCCATATTGCTAGCCAAGCTGGCACACGACAACAACAACAACATTTAAAACTTAATCTCATTTAAAATATATTAAAAGACATTCTTTATGGGAGATATAATTTCTGAACTTATATATAAAAAAGGAGAAAATACCACAGATATTTTTGAGTTTTTAAATTTATTTTGTTTACTGTACAGAATTTATTCTATGAAGAATGAACGCGTTATGGTCAATGTTTCTGCAGAACATCACATCAGGCAAATGATTTGTTACAGTAAAACTGTAGTGAAAAGAAAAGTTATAATTTCCTACAAACAAGAGGAAAGCTAAAAGAAGGGTGAGGGATTCATCAGAATATATCATTCTACGTTAAGAAAATAAACTAAAACGGGAGGAATGTCCTTTTTGTTAGTGTGTCATGATACTTGACAGATAGTACACTAGCAGTTTTAATGATTTGCGTAGCATTATACTTAAAGTAAGTGAAAAATTGGAGTGTAAAATTTTTAACTAATCTTTTTCATGAATTTTAGGTTGTAGCAAGAATTTTAGTCTTATTCTGATTTTTTAAGCCTTTAATTAAGGTTTTGCAACAAATTACAATTCATAAATGATTGACAGCTGTTTTTTATTCTAAGGAATTTTTTATTTTAAATTCATAATCAAATATCAGTTGCTTTTTAATTTTTACAATTGTATTTATAACTTGTTTTTGATGGATGTATCAACTTTTGTACACATTTTCATCTGAATCAGAATGATAAATGAAAACAAGCTTTCTGATATTTAAATGGAATATTTTAATTTCAATCATTTGATATTAATATTTTTCAATATTTATTAATTGCTTAAGATACTTCTAATGGTATCTGGGGAGTTTTCAAATTCTCTATTATCAATGAAATAAATATAGGTCTTTACAAAAATAAATAAAAACGTTGATATCTTTATAAACAAATATGTAAAATAAAGCAAAATTTCTTATTAAATAAACAGTATTCTCATTTTTCCACACAACTTGAAAATTATTTGAACAATATTGTATATGTAAATACATGAAATACTTTTCCCAAAATTGATATATTTGTTGATGCAATATAGTTTTGAATATATAGTTTTGTTTAAATAGTTTTGAATATATATATATATATATATATATATATATATATATATATATATATATATATATATATATATATATATATATATATATATATATATATATATATATATATATATATATATATATATATATAATTGGGTTTAAATGCAGAATTTGTATATATGATCATTTAAATAATTTTATTTACTTTTGAGAATATTGTTTCTAATTTATTTATATTTCTAAAACTTTACAAAGAGATAAGTTGAAAACAATCAGGTAAATAAGATATGATTTTGAATGAATAGATAGAAAATATTGCTTTGTCTTGTGTTTGAATAATTATGTTTGTGATGCATGACATTTTATGTTTTATGACTAAGAAAGAAATACACAGGAAAAATTTACATTTGCATTTTCGCTCAGCATTTTTCTTATTTATTACACAGTATTTTTTATCTTTATCCATTTAGAATTATTAATTTAGATTCTCTTGATTTCCGCAGCATATAAACATCGAACAAATGAACGAAATAATTGTGTTCTATAGTGGTAATGGTTGAAGCATAGAATTATGTTTCGATAGCATTGCATTTTGAACTTCACCAAATGCAAAGCTTTGTGATTTTGAATTTAATATAAGTACTTATTGAATTGGCTATAAACGGATATTAATCAAGCATTATATGTTTACAAAACCCTGATCATAACATTTTTAAAACTTTCATGAAGAATAATTTACTAGAATTACTAAATGAAGATGACAATTCTTTCTTTTAAAATTGTCAATGATATGGTTCATTGTATCACTAGCGTAATACAGAATGACAGATTTCAAGATGCAATTTTGTCTTCAAGAATAAAATATTGAATAAAAATAAAATATTTTCTGATAGTTTGTTTCTTCTAAAACACTTGTTGTAAATTTTTGAAACTCAGAAAAGATAGGAGGGAAGGCTCTGTTTACATAAATTTGATCATATTCAATGGGAATCACTCCTTAAATTATATCATTAACAACTCTACATATTGCTTAGTATTTATGTAAAATTATATTCAAACACATATCTTTTAATTTCTGGAAGGAAAAGTTGTAATTACAATAAAAAAGCGGCATATTCACATCACACGGTTACAATGAAATGATATAAAGATATATCAAGAAATGCTTGAGTTTTACATATTCTACATTTGTTATTTGGTTTCATTAATATCGTCTAAGGTCTTGAACTATCTTTTATTCCTACAAAGCACATTATGAAATCTAGTTACACTACTCTTCGATATTACTGAACTCATTGATGTTTAGAAAATGTTAGATGTGTTAGGTTTCAACCTTTTGGTCTATGCTGCAATTTTCACAGGTATTGCCTCAATTAATTTTAGTTAATCACCAGAGAATTTACTGCCTTTACACGCTGGATTATATTTCTAATGTTCAGTAAATACTGATAAGAAATGCATGTCTATTGCATTCCTTGCTTAGCAGAAGTATCTTTTCAGAGAAGTTTTATTGTTATGTAACGAAGTATCCCGTAACTCAAGATTTTTACATGGTGTTGGCCACCGCAGAATACTCATTGACCTTTCCACATGTCGCATATCGAACATGTTATAAGATTTTCGAAACATTATTCTCATATATATATATATGTATATATATGTATATATATATGTATATATATATGTATATATGTATGTATATATATACACATATATATATATGTATGTACATATATACATATATATATATATATATATATATATATATATATATATATATATATATATATATATATATATATATATATATGTATATATATATATATATATATATATATATATATATATATATATATATATATATATATATATATATATATATATATATATATATATATATATATATATATATATATATATATATATAATATATGTGTGTGTATATAAATATATAAACATATATATATATATATATATATATATATATATATATATATATATATATATATATATATATATATATATATATATATATATATATATATATATATATAGGTGATTTGATTATGATTATTTCATGCCATTGTGTTTAACATATATTATATTAACTAATATGCAACAATAGTCTTATTATGCTTGATGCAGCTGTGTTTTCGTTATACTTGACTTTTTTTCTATCTATTTTTAACGTAAGCATAATTTTGGGTGCAGATGTCTGCTGCGTTGAGAACAATTTAGCGGCTGGAAACCTACACATAAAATTGAGTTGAAAACACAGCTGATACGGATATGATTATAGGTTGAAACATGTTCATTTTTTATAAAATTTTTGATTATTTTATATGGATTTGGACAAAATATGCCATGTCATTTTAGGCCTTCTAAAAAGGGTAATTATTTGAATAAATGTAATGGTGAAGCATTTAGGTTATACATGTTTTTCGTTAATAAATAATATTTTAGTCAATTTACGGAAATGAATATATTATTTCTCTAAATGGTATATTATTATGAAATAGCGTAACATATTAGAAAATACCGTTTTAGTACAATTGAATTTGTTGAATCGTATAAGTAGCTAAAATAAATAGTCATATGTATTTTACAATAAAGATAATTAATAGTCCTCAATATTTTACAGGCATTTTACGGCAAGCGATTATAATAATCAATCTTTATACATAACGTCAAATAAAAAGAAAATCTATTTTATCGGAAACAAGAATCGTTAAGATTTCTTCTAAGTAATTCCAAAGTAATTGTAACTCGAATAAAAATTCCAAAGCTCTCAGAAATATGTTGACAAGCATGCTTCATTGATTAATAATGAAAAATGCATAAAAAATGCCACCAAAAGTCCACGAGACGGCAATAAAGGTACCTACCAAACATCCATTACCTATCTTTTAAGAGATTAGCTCGGGCATCATTTTCCATCCTTACTCTTCTAACCTTCTTAATGGAAGAAAGTGTCGATCCTCTGAGCCGGCACAAATCTTGGCTCCGACTCAAGAATGCCGGATTCATTCCTGAGCGTCTCAGAATGAGAGTGGCCTGAGGAACGATGAAAAATGTATTTGACCTGACCACCGAGTGAGATAAATTTCATACTGAAAGGAGGAATAGAGTGCATTAAATTTTCTCCTTTAACTCGGGACAGGACGGAAGAGAAATTATTAGTGTAATGTATTCAGAATAGAACGGCATAACTTTGAGTTCAAACAGAATATGTTATGAATTATTCCAAAATTACAGATTTCAAAGTTTCATTTATTCAAAGAATTGAACAAGAGCTTATAGTTCTTTAGTTATACTTACATAAATGTTGTTTTACTTGCTTAATTGAATATATTTCTAAATTAGAGCTATATATAAGTGTGTTAATTAAAATAAATACACACACTAAATATATGTTTACATATTAATTAGCTAATCTTTTCATAAGTTGTAAAAAATGTTCTGCTCTTCTTGTTTTTAATTAAAATATTTTTAATACCAAGAATATTAAATAATGTTACAATAAT
The DNA here is from genome assembly GCA_037975125.1 of Latrodectus hesperus. NCBI lineage: Eukaryota > Metazoa > Arthropoda > Arachnida > Araneae > Theridiidae > Latrodectus > Latrodectus hesperus. Next base: position 3,994,798 of record CM075852.1, on the reverse strand, counting down.
TTATATGGATTAATAAACTAGAGTAAAGTACCTTATGAGTAAACATTAATAATTTGAAATAAAAGTATTCTGCACACACAAAAACTAGTTACATGAAAAATTGGAGAGCTTTGCAATAGTATTTTGTAATATTTTCAATTTTATCATACCTAGATATTTTTAGCTACTGTGTAAGCAATCAGACTGAAATTGTATACTTCTATGACTTTGTCATACAGGAATTGAAAGTGCTTTACGAATAATTGCTTTTGATAAACATATTTAAATGCATTAAACATAATCTTATCGAGAGCCATTTTATTTACGTATAAATTTCTGTTTATTGTAAATATAATTGTATTATCATATTAATGTTAATTAACGTATGCATACATAACCTACCTCTCTTTATTATGGTATATGTGTGCGCTAGTGTAGACCTGTATATTTGGAAATTCACTTAATATAAAAAAATGGATTGCAAAGTTAATGATATAAGGCAAAAAAGTTTTAAGGCTATACTAATATAAGTAAAGTAAACGCTGCATTTAATATACTTTAAGATTAATTAAGGTATGTTTGTGGTTTCTACATTGATTATTATTTTTTCTTAAATGTAATATATTATACTTATTCTTGAATCTCCCTCTTCTAAGAATGTAAATTAGAAAAATTTAAAAACAAAATTAATTTAAATTTAAATATTTAGTTTTTTTAAGCTTTCTTAGAAAAGAATTTATTTATAGTCAAATCAATGCCTTTTTTCTGTTGAAATTCACTTAAAATTAAGACAGATAGTTTTTAATTAATCAGCATTTTTCCGGTTATCTTGTTACCGGAAGATACAGATGGATTGAGAAAGATTAAAATATATTCGTAAAACTTTTACCTAAATTTATTTTTCTCCCAAAAAAAAATTTTTTTTGTCTTAGCCTAACGAAACGAATATTTTCTATCTATATCAGTAAATGGAAATCAACTAGCCGTTTTCAAAATTTCTATTAAGTTCAGTAACCAATTACATTATCATATGAACTATATTTAAGAATAAAATGATGTCTTAAAAGGAAATAAGAGTTCAGTTTTTTAAAAGTATTGCTTTAAATATTTATTTTTATAATAAACTTTTAAAGTAAACCTCAATAAAATGTTATAATCGTGCAACTTATAGTTTTGTCAAAAAATTTGTTAGTGAGAAAGCATTGGATTCCTTTTTATCTATCTATCTGTCTAAATTCAAAAGATGTATTGAATAAAAGGAAAATGAAACGAAGTACCATCATGGCCAGCTTCTTCAGGGGGTGTTAACCATGTTAGCACAAAATATGACTTTTCTGTGTGTGTATATATATATATATATATATATATATATATATATATATATATATATATATATATATATATATATATATATATATATATATATATATATATATATATATATATATATATATATATATACATATCATATGTATATATGTATATACTTATATATATACATATATGGAAAAATCTTATAAAAGGAGATCATTGTGATTCTCAAAGATATTAAAAGAATAAAGCTCGAGAAATTACTTGGGATGACATGGTATTCATTAGAAAGATGAGATAACTTATCCGTTACATTTGAAATTGTGGATAGCATGATAAAATGATTTTAACATTATGTAAGGTATACCTCAGATTTTCCTTGGGTAATTTGTCACTCTGTAGTTATTTCAGTACTCAAGGATTAAAACAGTGGAAAATAAGGAATGATACAGTTGTGATACTGAAATCTAGAACTTAAAAAAACATACATATCAAAATAACTAAGAAAATCAAAACTTTACCTAGAAAATTGAAGGGTTTTTTTTTTCCTTTTAAACCCCAATCATTAGAATTATTCCTATACTTTTTTACTGTAGGAGACAGATTTGATGGAGTTTTATAAGTCTTACTTATAGTTTGCCATTGCAGCACTAAAAATTAGTGAGTATTAATAATTTAAAAGCCATGACAAAGAAGATTTTTAGACTTGACCTGCTACCACACAGCGGCATCAGTGCCAGAATTAATGACCGTCATTACAACTCGAAACCTATTTTATATGATCCAGACCCATTTGTAAGCTTTCATGTGGGTGTAGAATCGGATATTTTCTGGTAACTAGGCTTGCAAATTTATTGTTTTTGAAACTTAATATTGCTTAGTTGACATTCAAATTCTTAAATGTTTTCAAAAGTATTTCAGCAGTTTCATAGACTATTGACTTTTAAAAATTTATTGACATCCTATTTAATATAGAATAAAAATAAGAGTTTGAGTTTTATTTGGCTTTATAGGAATCTCAGGGTTGTATAAAAGTTTGCAGTGTTAGTTAAATGAGAAACATACTGTATTTACTTCTATAACTGCGCAAAGAATAAAGCGAATAGCTTCTCAAACATTGAGGAACCCCGCTAACTATTTTCAACGAATTCAATTACAAAAAATGAAAATCAACAAAAGGTGCAAGTGCCATTAGAAAAATATGATGTTTACGTAATTTTCTCTCATTCACTTTTTTTCCTATCAAAAAATTGATTGCCAGTGTTTTTGCATAAATTTACATAAATTCATTTTTATAATTTACATGACTTTTTTTATAATTTACAGTTAATGCCATTTTTTTATAGTTAGCTTCGAAAAACATGTTATTTTTAACTTTTGGTGACCAGTATATAAAGCGTATTCGAAGAGAGGATTAAAAAGGCTTAATCAATATTTTAGTTTTAGATACATATGTGCTTTTGGAAGAACAACAACAATCATGGAAGTTATTTATTTGATAATACAATGTTTATACGAGAATTCATTTATTTATCTTTTATTTCCTCAAATTGAGTTATTTTAATTTCTTATTTCGCTTGCAAATATTTATTTAAAACTTGATTTGGAAATATAAACTTTTATGTTTTTTATGTGTATTATTATGTATACAATATATATCATATAAGTATGTTTATATATATAAATTGTTAGGTTACAAAATATTGCAAATATTGTTATTTTAATGATTGAATGATACAAAACATAAAAATCTCTGGTAAGAATAAACAAATAAATATTTTTTTTATTTTTAAAATAATCAAAGCAAATACCAAAAGAATAAAGTTAATAAAAAATAAAAAAAACATAAGCATATTTCATTTAAAAAATAAATTGTTTGGAATAAATATGAATATTACTGCACATTTTCTATTTAATAAAATACATTTTCTTTTTCTAAATTCCCATTCTTTCTATTATTACATAGTTCTAAATTATTTTATTAGTTCTATTATAAATATAAACATTTTGGTTTATATGCTTTTTTCATATACATTTATAAAATTATAATATTGCATTTATAATTTGAATAAACACTTTTCAAAATATATAACAATGAATTTTAGCATAAAAATAAACCTACTGAAATTAACTTAAAATAATATTCTTTAAAAAAACATTTTTATTTATCCATTTTTCTGAATATTCCAAAGTCATAATAAAACATATAAATTTATTGTTTTTCATTTAGTTATACTTAAATCATTTCAAAAAATGAGGAAAAATTTCCTAAAACTTTCAACCCAACTTACAGCTGTTACGGTTTTACTTTCCATAAAGTCTTCATTAGAAAAAAATTAAATATTAGACCTTTAGCGGTGCCTCAACCATAACATTCTTGTTTCTCGAGCCCGAATCTTCTTTTTACGAGTTCTTCTTTTTCTGATTCTGAAAGCATAGCATTCCCGATCTGTAACTTCAATATCCGCAAATGCAATCATCAGGGGGAAAACTTCTCACAAAAAGTATACTCAGCGTAATATTCGGGAAAGACTTCCTTCATTTTGCACCGTAGCGGTGTTCTTATGCTCCAACCGGCTTCGAGCAATTATCAGTAATAGAGGGGTGAAGTATTGATTTATTTTTGGCTACTTCTATCTTTGCTGAACCACCTGCTTTGCAATCTTTTTCCTTGTTTGGTCTACACTAGATTTCAAAAATAAAACATTTGAGATGTAGTCTATGAAATATCAATTTACGTCATAGCACGTTGGAAGAATCAATCTAAATCAAACCGAGTTTCTCTAGATATAAAAGATTGAGCAATTATACTTTTATATATTTTGTTTCCTTGTGGTGATAGAAAATTAGGTTATTCAAAAGTATAAAGAAAATAAAAAAATAACTAAGGGAAATATGCTATAAGTAAATAAACAAGAAAATTTTTTTTCAATATTTTAAAAAATTAGTAAAAATTATCAATAACTTGCAAATATAGGCTTTTAATGAGAATTAAATATTTTAATTTTCATTTTATGTTTTTGTGTATTTACTGGAATATGTTACAGTAGTAAAATTTGGAATTATGTCCTCATATTTTAACTTACAACGAGCATTGTTTGATCTTACTTTGATAAACTCTCATGAGTTTTCTCTTAAAAGTTTTTTAAACGGTAATTTGTCGATAATAATTTTGGGTACAAATTTTTTAACATTTTCGCAATTTTTGTGTGAATTTCATAATTTTTAAATAATAAAATAGATATTGCATATTAATAAATAACAGTAAGCTTACTATTTTATGTATTCTCTTTAGTGTTTTTGAAGAACATTATTTTTCATGATTTAGTTTTCCCAATACTTACAGCTTTCATAAAAGTGATAAAGTTATTGAAAAGCTTTTTAATAAAGCTCCAATACATATTTATTAGGTTTCCTTAAAGCTATTATTTTCTAAGCTTAATTTTTGAGTTTTTTAAAATAACTACATAAATTAAAATCTGATAAATGTATATAACGATACCATTTTTTTCCTCCTTTTCAAGTATATTGCATTTTATTGTTTTTATAATTTTTCAAAGTAAAATTTTTTATTCTTAAAATTTAAAATTTTTAAACTATAAGCAGACAAATTTTTTGTGCTTTTGAATATTAGTATGTATGTATTGAAAGAACAGTAGAAAAGTTATTCAAAATGTTTCGATCTTATTTTTTAAGGAAAAATCTCATAATAAATAATTATTCAAGATATGATTTAAAGAAGAATTATGAATAAAACTTTAATGATTTGTAAATATAATTTCCGTAGAAACAGATTTTCCATATAAAGCAAATAATATTTTGCCAAAATTATGTATTTTTATAAGTACTTAAGCATTAATATATGCAAAGAAATTTTTTATGAAATATTGAAATTATTGGAGAAATAAAATATCTTACATTCACTTGGTAGAGTGAAAAAATTATTTTAATGCATTTAGTGTAATAATAATAATATTATTATTCGCAAAATGTAAATTTCTGCAACACCATGAAAGAAACAGCTAATAAAAATAGTTACATTTTATAGCAAAAAGAAATTAGGCTATTACTGGCATAAAGGTTAAATGTATACTTTGACAATTTTCTATTTTAATATTGATGAATAAACACGTTTCCTTAATGTTTAAAACATATGTGAATATAAATAAATAAAGCAAATAAGCAAATTCACAAAAAATTATATAAATCTAAGAATAAATTATATATATATATATATATATATATATATATATATATATATATATATATATATATATATATATATATATATATATATATATATATATATATATATATCTTCGTACTTATTTATATTTACTTTCGTATAAAACTGTACAAAGTTACATTTAAAGAAGTAAACTAGAGAAAAGGTGAGAAAATACATGAATCCTATGTATATATGTATACACACATATAGGATACATATATTCGATTAGTTAATATTTTATCTTATTTAAAAAATTACTAAAAATAATATTTTGAACACTTATTTAAAATACATTAAAAGATAAAAGTGTAAAAATAAATTTTTTAAGATTGTTTGTGTTAATTATAAGAAAAATCTTAGATTTACTGAAATAATACGTAACACATTTTGAAAAAAAAAATCTATCTAGTTTAATGAAGCATTCTTGCCAAAAAAGCAAAAATGATTTCTCTCATTTAAAATAATACTTTCGCTGATTAAGTCATTTGGGCAAAGTACTGAAGCAAATGATAATGTAATGATTCCTTAAATTATCGGAAAATCACACAGACCTTAATTATCCCATTATTATCTAACTATCTAAAATTATCCTATGCATTAAACTATAATATTTCTAACCTTAAGGTCAATACTTAGAGCTACACTCATTTAATGACACCATTGGATAGTTAGGAAAGTAAGAAGGAGCCATAATACAATAAAGGATTTCCGAAGAATGGGGCCGAAAGGCTTCGTTGTAAGGGTAACTTTAAATGGGGAAGTTCACTTCCACTGCAACAATCCTGATGTTTTTTTTTTTTCATTCCCTTTTTCATCTTCCTCTTGAGTTCTACCACTTTTTCCCTTTCCTTTTCTTTGGTTTCTTCTGAGCGAAGACCAGGCGGGAATAAATAAGTAAAATGAAGGGAAAACTAGGAGGAAAAGAAGTGCGCACTTCGAAAAAAATAGCGGGAAAAGGGAGAAATAAAAGCGCCGAGAGTGCTCTGAGACTCTTCTATGTCCAGCACTTTGTGGCAATGTTTCAAAGAATCTGGATGCCTATAGAACTCACCATAGGCTGGGGACTGTATTGAAATTTCTAATAGAAATCTGATATGAATGTATATATATATATATATATATATATATATATATATATATATATATATATATATATATATATATATATATATATATATATATATATATATATATATATATATATTAGGTCTACCGGAAAGAAGTTCTGTCCATTTTAGAATGAAACAAAGGAATACATTTTTTCATACTTTGGATAAACTTTATTGAATAATATAATTACCATCATTATATATTTATGACTTCTTGCCAGCGTGATGGCAATTTGTATATCCCATTTTTAAAAAAATGTCTTATCTCTAGAGGCCAAAAATTGAACCAGTGCTTGAACCAGTGCTTGTCTGATATCTTCTTCGTTCTTGAATTGTTTGTCCTGCAAGAAAATTTGTAAGGACAGAAACAAGTGATAATCAGATGGTGCTAGGTCAAGGGAGTATGGTGGATGCGATAGAATTTCCCAGCCTAGCTCTGCGACTTTCTGACGAGTCCCCAAAGCAGCATGTGGCCTGGCATTGTCATGAAGCAGCATGATGTCCTTCCTATTGAACATCGCCGGCCTCTTTTCTTGGAGCGCTGTTTTTAATTTATCCAATTGCTGACAGTACCTCTCCGAATTTAGCCTTTCGTTTGGTTTCAACAGCTCAAAATGTATTGGTCCTCGAATGTCCCGACATATACACAACATTCTCTTGTTCAGGCTCAATTTCGGTTTAGAGGTAGAGGGGGCAGGTTTTCCGGGTTCACAATATGCCCTTTTTCTTATGATGTTTTCATAGGTAATCCACTTTTCATCCCCAGTTATGATCCAGTCCAAGAAGGGTTCGATTTTGTTGCGTGCAAGCAGAGATGTGCATATGATGATTCGATCATTCAAATTCTTCTCACTTAACTTGTGTGGCACCCATCTCGAATACTTCCACACAAACCCTAGTTTCCGAATAGGGTCGAAAATGGTTTGTTGAGCTGAATCAAGCCTTTCCGCAATCTCCGATGTTGTCAAAAAAGGATCTTGCTCTAACATGGTCTTGACAGTATCGTCGTCGATCAAAAATGGTCGCCCAGAGCGTGGCTTATCAGAAAGGTCGAAATCATCTACATTAAATTTTTTGAACCATCTTCTGCATGTTCTATCAGAAACTGTACCTACACCAAACATTTTCAATAAATTTCTATACGCTTCTTTAGCATTTCTTCCTTGTTGGAATTCGTAAATGAACTTCGTTATAGTTCATCTGCGACGAAAATGTGTATACATTGTTAGCGGGCGGTCAAAAGAGAGAGCCAAATATGTGTCACAGGAATATGCGCATACTTGTTGAAGCTGATTGTAACCGGAGCGGACAGAACTTTCCAGTAGACCTAATATATATATATATATATATATATATATATATATATATATATATATATATATATATATATATATATATATATATATATATATATATATATGCATGTATATGTATATATATGTATGTATATATATATATATATATATATATATATATATATATATATATATATATATATATATATATATATATATATATATATATATATATATATATATATATATATAAATATATATATATATATATATATATATATATATATATATATATATATATATATATATATATATATATATATATATATATATATATATATATATATATATATAAATATATATATATATATATATATATATATATATATATATATATATATATATATATATATATATATATATATATATATATATATATATATATATATATATATATATATATATATATATATATATATATGTATATATATATGTATGTATATGTATATATATATATATATATATATATATATATATATATATATATATATATATATATATATATATATATATATATACATATATACATGTATATATAAAAGTATACAAAGAAAATAACCCCACTGTGTTTCGATAAATGCCTATATTTACTTTGATGTCAAAATAATTGTGATGCCTCACTAGTAATTATATCTTCCCGTTGTTAATAAAACATTCCTACAAAAACGTAATTGTAAACTGTATTTTGCTTCAGATTTATCAAATAATGGTTGATTAGGTCCTTCAATGTCTTCTTTGGAAGATTGTAACCAATAAAAGCTTTTTTTTATTTATATTCGTGATCTCAATTTTGAGCATTTTTTTGGTAAAGATTATCGCAAAACAGCTTTTTGCGATGATGTTATAATTTAACAATGTTCTTCGTTCATGTCTAATTTTCAGTTGCATGCCACGAATCATCCGGACAAATGAGATATCACTATAAATATATACATGTTTAATTATTCTGTATTAATCATTTAACTTTTCTCCTTAATTACTAGAGCGCCTTAATATATATCATCATGATCCAACATTTTAAAATAAAATTTACAGATTTGACTATAAGCAAAAATAATAAAAATATTTAAAAATACCTCTGCATTTTTTTTACTGTTTAAAATATATGTTTAAATAAATCATTTAGAATAAAAATGAAAGTAATATGTAAGTTTATAAAATATTATTTAATCAATAATTTCATGGATAAAGATTTTGAAAAATTTTAGAAATCAAAATATGTATTATAGGTAACAAAAGCGTGCATGATAATATTATTAATTTCCCCCTAAATAGAAGGAGGAAAATAATTTCGTATTTTTATAGATAATATGTTTTTCTCTTAACATGCAATACAGATTTTCATAAAAATTTGTGTGGCGAATAATTTTAAGAAAAATATTTAAATTTTGTTGTAAAACATAGGTAATTGAAACGTAAAGTAGGAAATTGAAAATAACTACGATTTTTTTAAAGATTATTATTTTATAAGGACTTTTACATATTATTTTTTTAAAAAAAATATCTATGCTTAGCATATTTTAAGAATTCATTACTTTATTTGTGTCAAAGATGAAAATGTTTACTCTACCAGTATTGGAACAATTGTTTTTATATGTAACAAAATAATCACTTTATATACTAACTGAAGCAGTTTATCATTTAATCTGTTTTCTAAAAATAAAGTCATAAAATATTTTACCTTGTATTCGTTTAGGATAGAACACTTACATAATTGTCCACATATGAGTTGTACAAATAAAATATGACGGAAAATATTAAGAAATAAATCTCGTTAGTAAAATTATGAAACATTAAATACATTTTTATCAACATTTTAATATTTAGAAGAAAAATGAATGAGTTAAAAATTCACAATGCAAAGTCTTCGTGAAAAATTGTAATCATAATATATTGACGATCACTTCCATTCTGATGTATTGCATCATAATATCGTTAAATAAATGGACTATAATATTGGTTTCAGCACAACAAGTTAACAATGAAATAGCTTATAAAATTATAAAAAACAATATACTAACATAAAAAATACTGAAAATTATATGACACAATTACGCTCAATAAATGAATTTAATTATCAAATTGTAACAGCTTCTATATACGCTGTTAAGTTTACTAAATATTTTAAAAAGCTAAGTGAAAGTATTATTCTAATATATTCTGTTAAGGCATTCAATAGGAAATAACCGTCGATCCCTTTTCAGGACATATTCCGTTAACAACTGCTAAAAAAAAAAAATTAAAACTCGATATTAAAAAACAAGTTTCAGATATGTGAATTTCGATATCAAGTTTATGCTTTCTGTTGTTGTCAAGTTTAAAACACATAAAATTTGAGAGTGTAAGTACATAATATTCGCTTCATTTTTGAATTTTCTGAATATTTTGGTGGGATGTATGCATAACTTGTTATAAAAATGATCCAAGAATAATAAGAGAGTAAAAAGACAAATAGTTGCCATAACGCAGTTTCATATTTTTGCTATTCGCGTGTTAATATACAGCACGCAAAAGCAATATTTGCATAATCATACTACTAACATATGATAAAACTAAACTAATCTTACAGTATAAAATGCTTAGCAGAGACCAGCGAAACACAAAAAGAAAAGAAAAATATAGGAAACTCCAACCTCCACACGAATAGGATGTTTCTCATTCAGCATCTCTATAAACCTTCCCAAGAATATGAAAAACATAAAAACACTCCTCGTTTTGCATTATGCAGTTTGCATTATGCATTACATGCATATATATGCAGTGTATAAATATGGCCGGTTTTCAACTGTATATATGCTTCCATCTTGGGTAGGAAGATTCACTTAAAATCAGGCGATATCTCAAGAAACTACCAGTTTCTTTATTTCGGGTAAAAAACATTAAAAACATATTACATTCGCGGAAAGTGGTAACACGAAAAAAGAACAAAACAGTGTTTTCCACCTAATGGATTAGATTCTGTGAATGATTCGATTGGTCCTTCTTAGTGCGGTTTTATTTAACGTATTTATTCATTAGGTTTGTTTTTCCTTTTGTTTATCGGAAGAGGCATCTGCGCTCAATTTAATTCTCAGTTCGTGTTTTACATCTGTATTGCAAAATAGAATTGTTTTGATTTGCGGAGAAGCGTTTCGTTCCCCAAATGACTCGAAAATCTCATTTCGAAACAATAGGTTGCATTTCTATTGAAAGGTTTGATATTGCTTTGGATCTTGTTGCAACAAACAAACGTTCGTTACATTCACGATTTAATTTCGGAAGAAAATTTGCACCGATTTCTTTATCGGAAATATTGGCATTTTATCTTTTGTTACATTCTTCACATTTATGCGTTTAATTTTTATTGTCTTATTGTTAGCTGAGAGTTTCGATAGTTAATTTCGAAGCTACATTAAGATATATTTTCCAAAATTTATGCAGAAAATAATATTTTTTTCTTTTGATCTTAGGTTGATCTTAGGATTAATCTGTTCAGCGCTACCAAGGGGAAGGTGATGGCAACTCACCTTCCCCTTCCCATACATTACATACACAGCTGTGCAGACACGTCCTGGAATGTACCTTTAGGTTAACGGATTTGGAACACTCGTCTATCACTAAGTGCCTCTTAATTTTGAACCGCGGTCAGGTATACGAGGTCACACCTGAGCTAGCACCTTCTTCAAATCCACGCCACATAAGTGGAAGGACGGCAATTTATACAGTGAGAAATCCAGTGGATGTGCCATCTTTGCCCTAAAAGTGAAATGATCGAGAAACTTATTCAGAGAGAGAAAGGAACATCTATGATTGAATCAAGATTGGAACCCGAGACCTACTGCTTCGAAGTTAGGGTCGCTAACTATAATCACCCGACATCAATCGGTGCAGAAAATAATATTAAAAACTATAAGAAGTGAACTGATTGCAATAGAATTGGGACTAGAAGCTATTCTTTCAGAAGAGGATTATGGTGACCTATGGATCTTGTCTGACAGCCGTAGTTCTCTCCACCATCTTAGTAATTGGCTTCTTGTAGGCGACAAGATCAGCAACTCTATCCTGCTTAAATTAAAACTCATTTCACTTAATCATTATGTTCACTTGCAATGGATACCTTTACATGTGAATCTCCACGAGAATGAAATGGCCGATAATCTTGCTAAGGAGGGTTGCAGGATTTCAAATACTCCCTCTTCCACACTTACTTTTCTGGAGTTATACTCCCGGGAAAAATCAAAAATCTCGGAGGAGTGGAAAACACCCCCCACCCATAATTGGTACAAGGGATCAAAACCGGGTTTGTCCTTTGACCTCCCGTGTGACAGACGTACCCGGACTGTTCTCTCAAGACTGCTAGCGGTCATATTAAGTGCCTCACTTTCAACGAGGGCAGGAAAACTTTCGTCACCTGCACCAAGTGCCAAAATCATCAGGCTTCTCCTGAGCATCTTTTGGATTGCATGGGTCTCTCTAGGGAGGATCTCTTTAGCAATCCTCTTTTAGTGTTCGACTTCTTTACAGTCAACGAACTCGTGGATCTAGTCTGACTCCGTCAGACATGGAGGATAAGCAACAACAACAACAAAAACTATAAATTATACGATTTTTTCGTAAGCATTTCTTTAATTTCATAGTAATTTCATCTTTGTTATTAGGTTAGATCAGGTAACTGAATACGCTTTAGGCCACTTATTTCAGGTGACCAAAATCACTGTTCACCCTAGTCACCTTTTAATTTTGATTCATATTCAAGTGACGAGCTTGATACTTGAGCTCGCATTGTCTTCTCCACGCCATGTTACACCAAAGGAGGGACATCGTTCCTATGTATGTTTTAATATGCATCGACCCTCTTAAAATCTTGATTTTTAATTGTATCGAGTATAGAACCCGATATGTCTCCGTATTGGGAGCCATACATTTTCCCGTCAGATTCCCACTTCTTTAACTTGTAATTATAAAAAAGAATTTATTAATTAAAACAAAATTCGAACAATGAAACTAACTTACTTTCAATGTCACTCTTGAACTTATTGATTATTTATATGAAGATTAAGACTCTGAACTGTCGTACTGAAAAATATTTATTAAAATAAGTTTTGTCTTTTTTAAACATTTATAACCCATCAGCATATATGAAGAATTTATAAGATCTTTTTTATATGCATGCTTTGCATTTCATAGATGTAATATATGTAAAAGACACATCACCATATATTTATTAGTGAACTCAGTCATTACTTTAAATATTAAACTTTTTGAAAATTAAAAATGATAAAACTTTATTTCAATCGCCATTCTCTAAACTTCACGCACCTGACTATTTTCCACAGTAAGATAACTGCAGCTGTGCTTACAAAGATACAAAATTTTGTGCCAAAAAGAGAAATGAGCTTATGATCTAATTTTTTTAAATTCTGTCATTGAAAAATATGATTTAAGTATCAAAATTAAGATTTTTTCAAAAATTAGGAAATTAATATTTTTGGGTGCCTTCTGTTTTGGGTACTTAAAATTTAATTGCTGCGATGCTGCGTTATTTAACGTAAAATTATTGTTAGCAACCAAATATAACGACTTTTGCTTAAAGTGCTTTTAAAATCATATTAATCAAAGTTAGTAATTTAACTAGACTTCTATATTGATATAATGTAAATTTACAAAAATTATTTAGCATGTATAGCTAGATACGAAGTTAGCTTCGTTTTCTGCTGTGGATAAAATTCTGAAATTAAAGTGCTGCAATATTGTTTATGATTTTATAACATGCCATACTTGAATAGAAGAAACACTCAATACTGTATATATATATTGAGATAAATTTCATGAATTATGCATTATACACGAAGAATGTCAGGACTTGCTTGTGCAAGATTGCCAAGAAAGGTTTATATCAAAATTATATATATATATATATACATATATATATATATATATATATATATATATATATATATATATATATATATATATATATATATATATTTAGTGATTCTATTATTTTAGTGTTACAAAGTATGTGATGTGCAAATTACAATAAAATAGAGCATAATATTATATTTTTATAATAATAATTCAAAAATTTGGAGAAGATAATGTATATGCAAAAATACATAATCTTCTTCTATGGAGTACGTGCAAAAACCCTAAATGTTCTGGAAGCAGTCGAAGACAATTTTATTGAGCAATTATACACACTAGGTAATGTATAGTAATTTTTATTAATAATCAACATTACCTTAACTTAACTACTTTTTCAAATTATTCAATCAAAACTGACATTCCACACATTGGAATTTAGTGATATGTGAAAGTGATGAAAACATGACAAATATTCTCTGCAAATTTTGACCTTAAAATAAATTTGACAATGTATGATACTCAAGTTTAAAAGTTTAACTGCATTTGAAGGTTTTGTTAATGCACACCGCATTATATTGTTTTTCGATTTGCTTCTTTCTTATCAAACTATACTTAAGACAATTTTTATTGTAAACAGAATACAAAAGATTCTCTAAATATCAGGATCTCATCATGATACTTAAATGATATTTTGTTATTCAAAAGCACTAATATGAAATTCTATTAATACTAAGAGGGAATATATCTTAAACTGGATAGCCTATGATTTTAATATTCTTCGTAATTGGTTTTCTGTAAAAATAGCTGAGATTTTTATGATATAGAGTTAAAACTATTTATAAGGATTTGCACGAAGTATAATTTTAATTTTCATTCAGTAAATGGCAACAGTGCTTTTATTGAATTTGTGTATTTAAGGGTGATTTTCAACTGTTTCTGTGAGGTTTTATTTTGAATTTGCATGGATTAAATTTGAAACTTGAAACCGAAAGTTTTGTTGGAATAAAATATTGAACTCTAGTATTTTAATTTCTTGGATTCTTCTTCTTCTTCTTAAGGTTGGGTTTGTATGTCATTGGCACCTCTGTTTTAATCAGCATTTTGTACCATTAACTCTAAATCCAATGTTTCCTAGTTCCAGTAACTCGGTTCACCCACTTTATTAATAAAGTCCGATAACCCTTTAATGGAGTCTAGGTGTAACTCTCCAGTATGGGTGATGCCTAAAGAAGTTAATCTAGGGAGGGCAAGAGGCTTGCATTCGTAAATGATGTGCTTGGCCGTTTCCTCTTGCGTATAACATTTCCTGCAGATAGGGTCTTGCTGAAACAGTCCCATTTTATGGAGGAGTTTTTTCTGAAATAGTAGTCCCCAGTTATGAAGCCTACGATTAAACGTATCTTCTGCCTAGAATCTGCATCTTAGAATTTCATAGGAAATCCTCGCTGATGATCCACAGATCATACTTTTAGCATGGGTTTGACCAGGAGTGTTGAGCCAAGCTTCATACATCTTCCGTCTCTCCCATCTAAGAACATTGGTTTTTGCGATCTTCAAATTGATCCCACAAAAAGGTTCTGCACTAATGTGAGTTATAATATTCATATAAGAAATGAAATTTTAAAAAACCATACTACGCATAGTATGCGGCACTCGCTTCCCTTTTCTTTGAAATGAAACATGTAGATCAAATATAGCACAAATGCTAGATTGATAAATACGGCGTCTTCAAAGCTGCTTTCATATA
This sequence comes from Latrodectus hesperus, assembly GCA_037975125.1. Classification (NCBI taxonomy): domain Eukaryota; kingdom Metazoa; phylum Arthropoda; class Arachnida; order Araneae; family Theridiidae; genus Latrodectus; species Latrodectus hesperus. Next base: position 3,979,225 of record CM075852.1, on the reverse strand, counting down.
AAGCAGTTAATATTTGTACTATTGTAATAAAAAAGTACTTTACTTTTTATCAAGTTGGCTGAAATTCTGCAACATATATCCTATACAGTTTGCCCCCCCCCCTGAGATCAAAAAATTTCTTCGTCAACATTTAAATTATTTAGACACTCATAAATTTGAAGCAAAAATCAGTTTCCCATTTTTTTGTAATTTTTAATATTGGATTTTTTCTTTCATGAGAACATCAGTCTGGAACTTCAGTCTTTGAGTACCTTTCTAAATTACTTTTTCTACATAGACTATGGTAACACTTGTTAGATTTCTATAGATAATTTCTACAATGTAGAAAAACGCTTACTTATTATATGAAAATAAATAAATGCGAAATTTCACTCAGATGTGACTCAAGATACATATTTTAACCGGGAATTAGCTATTTTAATAGTTATAACTTTGATTTGCATCTTGTTTTTGATAACCATATTTCACACATGGTAAGTAATATTTGCTCATTTTGCATGATAAGCAAATGCTTGTCATTAATTATAGATTTTTCATATTTCTTTTTTTAAAGGCGTCAATATTCAGATACGCTAAACATAACCATAATTCAAATCATTTGTGTAGAACTGTAATAAGCAAATATTATGGTTAAATATAATGAAAAATTGGGCTTCATTCATTTTTGATATATGAAATTGGGGACAAATTTTATTTAAATATTTAACGAAGATTGATAGACGATAGTTAAGTCTAATCTACAAATATTTCTCATTCATTATTAAAAATAAATAATAAATACAAAATATTTTATTAACAGGTTTATATAAAACTATTAATTCTACGGGAAATGTGAGAAGGAATTTCAATGCAAATTGAATATTGTTTACTTTTTAGTAATGGATTTCTCAAAATGTATCTATGATATACATTTTTTAAAATATTTTCTATGTTATCATATTTATTTATATTCGAATATAAATATAATAATTCATTAGCAACTTACTGATATTACACTCGAGATAAAATATAATAATTTTAGCTTAATAAACTTTTAAACGGATAACATTATCTGTCAAAAATACATAACTTAAATTCATATAGGAAGAAAAAGAATACTGCTGTTTGGGTAACTTTAAAGATTTTAATAATCTTATATATATATATATATATATATATATATATATATATATATATATAATATATATATATATATATATATATATATATATATATATATATATATATATATATATATATATATATATATATATATATATATATATATATATATATATATATATATATATATATATATGTATATATATATATATATATATATATATATATATATATATATATATATATATATATATATATATATATATATATATATATATATATATATATATATATATAACGAAAACTTTTTGGGTATACACTTTATCAAAAAAGTGAACGGACACTAAAAATTTTAAATGCAAAGATCTTTATTTCGAATATTGCTGTTTCAAATTATAAATTTTAGTTCTATCATTGAAAGAAATTTCCGGTGAGGTAAAAGTATTATTACCATCAGTTTATTTTTTTAAAGTTAAATAGATATATATATATATATAGCCTTACATTTTCAAAAAAGTAGACGAACAAACCGTTTAAAGTGCTTTTCTTTGCTTTCATTAAAAATATTTTACAAATTTTCAAAATTTGTTTATTTGGATAAGTTGGATCACCTACATTCAAATATAAAATTAATTTCGTTCAAATTTTTCAAAATTTTATTTTGATTGTGGTTTTAAGTCGGCTGTCTTTCCCAGAGGAATTCCTTTAACAGAATTCCAAAAAGGTCAAACTATAACATACATAAGCGATGGAAAAACTATTAGAGAGATTGCATATATCTTAAGAATTGATAAAAGTTCTATTGCAGAATTTCTGAAGAATCCTGATGCTCATGGAAGAAGGAAAAAAAAAAACTGGAAGACCGCAAAAACGAATGCCAAAACAGTAAAGAAATCTTCTTTGGAAGGTTAAAAAGAGAGGGGCTGGCATCTCGACAGCAAAGTGTGAATCTGGACTTAACCGTATCCAGACAGACAGCGTTTAATTATGTGCACAGAAGTAAGCAGTTTCAATTTAAGAAAGGAAAACTTCACCTTAAGTGGACTCAAAAACATATTGCTGATCGACTGGAGTGGAGTAAAAAATACGTGTCCTGGACCAATGAATGGACATCTGTTATTTTCTCTGATGAGAAAAAGTTCAATTTAGATGGGTCAGATGGCTTTCAATATTATTGGCACTGTCTGAAACAAAAAGAACAATATTACTCGCCAAAAAGGAGGAGGAAGTTTGCTGGTATGGCTTGCTGTTAGTTTCGGTGGTAAATCAAGTTTAGTTTTTATAAAAGGTAGACAAAATCACAAAGATTATATTCAGCACACACACACACAGTTAGAAATAGAATTTCTACCATGCGGATCCGATTGGGGAGGAGAAAACTGGATATATCAGCAAGACGGAGCTTCCATTCATACCACTCAAGGAGTTAAAAAATGGTTCCATGACAATAATGTTCAAGTTCTGCCCTGGTAAGCTAAATGTCCAGATCTCAATTTTGTCGAAAATATTTGGGCTATTTTAGTTGAACGTGTTTATGGGCAAGGGAGGCAATATGAAAATATCAAGGAGCTCCAAGAATCTCTCGATTCAGTATGGAATGCTTTTTGCCAAAAGGACATTCAAAACTTTTTGATTAAGTGCCAGGCCGTGTGTTTGAACTAATACAAGCAGATGCTAAGAAAACCTCTTATTAAAACTTTAAGCTTCACACCCTTTTTGTTGAATGTCCGTCTAATTTTTTGACAACTTTACCAACAACATTTTGTATTTTTTAATATAATGTTATGATAATTAATACAAAGGCATATATGTTTTGCAATACATTTAATTTGATTCTTATATAATTATGTATCAATAAATATGCTGACAATTTTTTTGCAAAAGATTTTTTGAATAAATGTTTTTTTTTTCTTCATGAAGTTAAAGCGCAGCTTCGTGTCTGTCTATTTTTTTGACAAATTCTACAAAAATTCCTGACTTAAATATATATTCTTAATTTACACTTGTAAAATGCATAAAAACTGTGATAGCCAATAACTTGTCAATATGCAAGAATATGTAAGAACACAATCTATTATCATAGAGTATGTTTTAGGAAATGTATTGCGCTATATATATATATATATATATATATATATATATATATATATATATATATATATATCTAATATATAAAATTCTCGTGTCACAGTTTTCGTTGCCATATTCCTCCGAAACGGCTTGACCGAGTTTGATGAAATTTTTTGTGCTTATCCGGTATCTATGAGAATCGGCCAACATCTATTTTTTATCCCCCTAAATGTTAGGGGTAGTACAACCCTAATTTTTTATTTTTATTTTTTTTGGTTAGTTCTGTAAGTTCCTAATAGATGGCGGTTTAGCATCTAAGTTGCACAGGTATTCCGCAGATGGCGACGTGTTTATTTTTCTAGATTATACCATCTTCGAGAAAATTATCGTGCGCGCGCAAGCGCGTGGTTAAATATAGAATTTACATATATTTTCATGATGTATAATGATACTATAACAATTTTTCGTGAATCATTTTCATAATTATACTTTGTATTGTGTTATTATTGTGCAGTATTCAGTTTGAATATTTTTAATATTATAAATAGTAAAATAAAATTTTATTTATTACTGTTTTTCTCTACTAATTTTCATACCACCTCGAAAATATGTAAGTATTTCTTGATAGCCTTTTATTATTTTTTATTTTTATTTTATAATTTGATAATTATTAATTTATTCAGTAGAACACTTTGATCTAATTTATTTATTCAAATGATAAATTCTTTTAATTTTTTTTATTTCAGTATAATGCCGCGGAAAAAATTTTTAGTTTTAATAATAATTTAAAATTAAAATAATAATAGTTCGATGTCAATGTTATCTACCTCATTTATAACAATTTATTTTTAGATGTCTTTAATTTATACAGTATATTTTATAAGTAAGTCACTGATTACAAACTATAATTTAATATAAGATGAATAAAATGTAAATTCATAAAGTATATGTTGATTTGCGCTTAATTTCAAAATTTCGATACTTTACCTATTACTATTAAATTTTGGTGAAACGTTTTATTTTTAATCTCCTATGAATGAACCTATTCTAAATTTTTTTAGAAAATGTTAATTTGATTGAACCCAAGAAATAGTAAAAAATTGATTCAATGTATTTTAAAAACTCAGCCACTGCAACGCGTGGCTGGTCAGCTTGTATATATATATATATATATATATATATATATATATATATATATATATATATATATATATATATATATATATATATATATATATATATATATATATATATATATATATATATATATATATATATATATATATATATATATATATATATATATATATATATATATATATATATATATATATATATATATATATATATATATATATATATATATATATATATATATATATATATATATATATATATATATATATATATATATATATATATATATATATATATATATATATATATATATATATATATATATATATATATATATATATATATATATATATATATATATATATATATATATATATATATATATATATATATATATATATATATATATATATATATATATATATCGCACTTTGCCTTAAGTTCTGCTGTAATTTGCGTGAAATGTAAAATTTTTAAACTTTTATTTAGTGGCTATAATTAACATACAGATTATTGTCCGATGATATGCATAGTATACATTATAATATATTTTATTGAAATGAAGTATATATTATGCAAGAAATATATTTATCATCCGAAATCATTTCAAGGAAATATGAACGCTTAAAAAGCATTTTAATGACTGACCTTTTATTTAGATAGATCTTAGAGAGCATAAGAAACAGTATTGAAAGCAGAAAAGCTTTTGCTACCAATAGATGTATTCAAAACTGTCGGTGTTATTCCTCAGGTAGTATTTTATTTAATCCTTTATAGAAAACATGAACTTATCTTCCTGGGAAAATAACACTTGCTATCTTCATTATTATTCTCTTTCCTGATTATTCAGTCTCATGAGAATGCATGTTGTTATTTTCTTCTAGAAAGTTTATAAATGTTTATACGGTGGCCCTTGTGGATACAGAATCCATAAACTTATAACACTTTCTCTTAGGAACCCGAAATAAATTGAATGAATATTTTTTAAATTGCTCACGGAAGTACAGAAATATAAGAGAGGAAGAATATTTTAAGCTTTTTTTAATCAAAACCATTTTATCTTAAACATAATTTGCAAACTAAAGCTTTTAAAATAAATTGCTTATCTCTGTAAATATTTTTGGATGTTGTTTACTGTTAATTATTAAAAATTACTTTTTTTAATCACATATTATCTAAATTATAATTCTAAAACTTATCTTTCTATTAATTATTTGTATTTTAAAAATACTTCTTAATTTATTTCTTAAAATTTTAATTAGTTTATCGAATTAAAATATTGGTATGAAAGTTATGTAAAAAGAAAGACTTTAATGTTGTTGTTCTTGTAATGTACACAGATTTTAGTTAATTTATTGAATTAAAATATGGGTATAAAATTTCATAAAAAAATATATTATGATATAAATAATATTTCTTTATCATCTATAACATAACGGATATAACAAATATCCGTTATGTTTTGATTAATAATTAGTTTTTAATATGGTTGTAAAGTTTATTTTTAAATATATCCTTTTAGTATCAAATTTAAAATATGTTACTCTTAAAATTGTTTTAAATGCCTTTAAAATACAATCTGATTAGTTTTATCATTTTACATTTGAATTCTCAAAAATAAATTTCTGATTATTATAAACTGCAGTATAATAAATCATTTAATATTATTGTCTGGTTTTGTAATATAATTATACGCATATGTGTGTCTCACCATTACTTAAATGATATAATTATTTATTGATAAAAACAGATAAACTTATTTAAATATTTTGCAATAGAATAGAGTTGTTTTAATTCAAATTGCAAAAATCAATATTTTCCAATTTTAAAAACCGAATGAAGGTAATTATAATAATCATTATTATTCCTTTATCTCGCAATAAAAAGAAATAATCATAATATTCTTCAACCCAAAAAAATCTTATCTTCAAAATTTAAAGCAAAATACAAAGAATACAGATAAGTATTTCAACTCAGCATAAGCCATCACAAAAGCAAGTTAACGGGAGTGTGAAAATTTATTGTTAGGCAATCTTTGGGATTTGGAAATACGTTTTTCTATAGAACACATAAGCAGTGGAATTTAACTAGGAGAGTCATTCTTCTCTCTCTGCGAACTTAATGACTTTGTTGAGATCACGTGGTTTCCATAACGTTGTCATGGTAACGAATTGACCGCGCAACGGAGATAAAATTCCCATTTCATATTCTTTTCATCTTTTTAAAAGCAAGCCGCAAAATATTGCAATCTAAATTGGCAAATGCAATTATTTTTGAAACAATAATCGTTTAGTTATTTTCCAATTTGCAAATTTCAGGAATCTTGAAACATGATTTGTTACTTTTTTATTTTAAAATCTAAAAATAGTTGTTCAAAAGTATATTAAATGAGAAAAGTAATTTAATTTAAAACATATCTTACACATTTCTATTGGTAATATCTATATTTAAATAGGGCATTTGAAATTAAGTAACTACTTTTTTATTAAATTTTGAATATATATATATATATATATATATATATATATATATATATATATATATATATATATATATATATATATATATATATATATATATATATATATATATATATATATATATATATATATATATATATATATATATATATATATATAAATTTATGAACACAAAACTATCACCGTAATGCTAAATTATACTTATTATAGTGAAATGAACTAATTTTTAAACATAATATTTTAAGTAATCAACATAGTATACGATAAAATATTGATAACATTGAGACAATATTTTATATCTGTTATTTAGAATTTTTATAAAATTTAAAAAATAATAAAAACTAATATTGGTCTACATAAAAATATTTAATAAAATTAAGCATTTTGTACCTTGTGTCATTTAAGTATTGTTTATAAGTGTCTTTTCCAAGTATAATAACATATGCATGTAAAATATTATTACTTTCTCTATCATGTTAATTGTGAAAATAATTATACTAGAGAAGATTTATTATCAATGAAAACACTTTAAAATGTAAATTTTTTCTAACAAAATATGAAATTCTCACAAAAATATGTAAATTAAAGTAAATTTTTAATGAACTGTTTCATCTCTCTCTTACTTTATTGCAATAATGCTTTAATGATTATTACAGTCCATAAAATGGCTATAACATTAGATAATTTGCTGGCACTTTACAGCAAAGTGGTGATTCTATGTAAACTGATGACACTAATCGTAAATACAATTTAAATTATATAAACAAAGCAATAAAATGTGTTATTGAATTATTTAGTAGAAATTTCTGCAGTATTAATAAATGGTACCGACATGATGTAAAATCATAGATTATTTACTATGTTAATTTATAATTAAATGGGCATACATTACTTGATAATAAATAATTACTTATCTTGTAAATAATAAAAGATAATGATTAATAATACCTTATCATTATTTTATCATAAACGTAAGTGGAATGCATTGTCTTCAGAATTATGTGCCATATATTAAAAAGAAAAATGATAATTTTGTATGTTAATCATATTGTTAAAAAGTAAAAAACTAAACATATGTTCACATTAATTAGATATTTTGAAGTTATGTACCTCCATTGCCATTACGATACATTAATTACTTTCATAAACAAAACTATAAATTAATTAATAAAATACATTCACATATATTAAGTTCTTTAAATAAACAATTTTACATAAATGAATATTTTTACTAAAACTACTGCAAATTGTCTAACTTAAAATTAATTTTTGTTACCAGTTTGAAATACTTGGTAATGAAACTTGTGTGTGTGTGTTATAAATATTTTGAAACTCTAACATTTTATTTATCCTTCAGATTGTTATAAATTTTATGGATTTTTTAGTGAAATTTTAGTGACTGAAAATGATTTACTGTCACGTTTTCTGCGAAGAATACTTCTTAATTTCATACAGTTACGTGTTTAATTACGTAAAAGAATTCATTTATCTTTTATATAAAAGTAATGACATTCAGATATCGGAGAGACCCCACCATATCTTAGAATTAAAACAGTACTATTCTAAGCGATAGATTTCATGTTTGTTTAAAATCGTTATTGAATAAAATCTATTATGTTATATATATATATGAAAATATCTGTTATCATACTGCCTTTTGCAATAACGCCAGTTGTAGTAGGTTCTTGAATGTATTCTATGTTTTTTTCACTGGTGTTATCTGACTATGGGACACATCTATAAAAGCTCTTCTGGAAAGCATTTTTTTTCAGATTTTGGTCACAGCTGTCCCGATTGCAGTCACAGTTGAAAAAATAGATGGTTGTTGAGCATCTATTTTCTATGAACACGTCTGTGGAAATGGATGCTTGGAATTTCTCTCACAATTCGTGAGAATGACACTCTATATATATAAAGTCCTTATTGAAAACACAAGAGTTTTTGGATTTGAATCCCACCTTGGGCATGGATGTTTGTAGTGGTTCTGAATCCACTTTAAACCGTAGGTCCCGGTCTAATTGACCTTTGGGTGCAAAAAATGACAGTTGAGTGAAACCAAACCATCTTGACAGCAAGATGCAGTGGATGCTTAAATGTCTTATCCTTGTCAGCGTTGGGCAATTCAACTGCTGGCTAATTCTTTGTAGATGTACTGAAGATGCGAAGCGGTACTAATTCATAGTGACTTAATGGTAGAATGGAATCTTTGAAGTACATGATGGGCTCAATTAGAGACATTGAACCAGGGGACATGATGTCACTCGTTTTCTATTTCTTTGTTTTGAATATTCTTTGGGAAAAGTGATAGAGAGTTTATTAGTTTTTTTCACTATGATATGAGTAATTAACCCATCACCTGTAAAAATTCGGCTCAGCGAACGTTGCGTTGCTTTAAAACATCATTTTGCTTTGAGGTTATCTTCTAAGTAATGCTAAATATATTAGTAGATCAGCTGATTCTTAGAGATTTTTATTTAATTCATATCATATCGTATGTAATGAATTATTATGCCAGAGATTAAAAAGTAAAGAAAATGTAAAGGGGCATATTTTTCTTTCAACTTTTTGTTCCAGTATGTTATAAATGATTCATGCATGTACAGAGTTGGAAAACTATCAGAAAAATAAAAATAGTCCTCTGCAAATATTATGTTTTGAAGAGTCAATGATTTTGGCTGTATAAAAATAAATTATAAATTTTAATGCATCCCGCTTTTAAAAAAATATTTTTGAAAGCCAAATTTTATTATTTAAAAATGTGATGGAATTATAAAGAGTATTCAAGTTTATATCTTTTAATAACAAAGAGGAGAGAAAGATTTATTCATATCCGTACATAAAATAATTATTATATTTATATACAGACATTTTTTGCTTCATATTAATCTTTATAATTGTTTTACACAAAACTAAAGAATGGATATCTAACCTTACATTGTTTATTAATGCATGCTTAACAGAGAGAGAGACTTATGTATTCATATCAGATCAAAATATATATATATATATATATATATATATATATATATATATATATATATATATATATATATATATATATATATATATATATATATATATATATATATATATATATATATATATATATATATATATATATATATATATATATATATATATATATATATATATATATATATATATATATATATATTATATATAATATATATATATATTATATATATATATTATTATATATATATATATAATATATATATATATTATATATAATATATATATATATATATATATATATATATATATATATATATATATATATATATATATATATATATATATATATATATATATATAAAATACAAAACATAGATCTTTAATTTATGTAACAATTAATGAATTAAAAAAACAAGGTTAAAAAGGAAAAATTAATGAATAATTAAAGAAAAGTGAAAAAGAGATAAAAGCAAGAAGTCTGCAAGTATTGATTTTAATTTTGGTATATTTCTTTGAGAACCATGTTTTTTAGACAATAATAAATTACATCCATCAAGAATTAAAAATTATTTTGAATTGATATATTTTTTACAGGGAAATATTTTTTTATTTAGTAAAATATTAAGAAACAAGCTTTTTTTGATTATTTTACTGAAAACTACTGTTATAAACTATTGTAAATAGTACAAACATAAAACAAAACATTAAATTTTATTTAAAATATATGAGTCATATAAATGCTACTTTCCAATTTAATTAAAATGTAAAGGTATATATTTGTTGTAAATCGCATCTATGCCAAAATTGCTGTGAAAATTTTATATCGCAATAAATCACGATTGCAATTGGGTTATCTACATTTAATACTAATTAATACTGGTTTGAATATGAGAAATGTAATTGTATAAATTAATTATTGCATGAAATATTTTAATATTAAATTCAAATCTTTCTGGATTTTCATAATTGTGTCGAGATCAAAGCATCACTCTCGATGATTAAGAAGCAGTTTCTCTTCGATGAAGCAACGTTATTACCTATTGAAGTAGAAAGAGGAGTTAGCGAAAACATTCCCAGAATATTACATAAATCAAGCTGAACGTGGCAGTGACATTCGTCTCTTATAAATGAATCAAAATTAGAGCTATACAGCTTCCTCTTTGAACATGGATGGGGACAATTTGCTTTGCGACCTTTGATAAACAGTTATGGAAGCATTTATATATGTTTGGACATACAGATCGATTGTCGAAACCAAATGTTACTTTCAGTTAATGAGTTTCGTCTGGGTTCGAGATTTATAACACTGTATAATAGTCACTTGAACTGAGTTAACGTCGCAGTGAGCTGTACGCAGAGAGTAAAATACAGCAATTGGCAAATTGCATTTAAGTATGTACAGTGCGTCGTCCTTGCAGTGTTTTGAACAACACTTGAAGTTTCGTTAAATGGATGTGTATTGCTTATTTAACATGTTATTAGGAAGACTTGTATGAAATTTTAATTGTTACACTAAAAGTATTTTATTATATGATTTTTAAGAAAAGCTTATGGCATTTAATTCCTGTTCGTATTCATTTCTCCTTCATATACATTGTATTGATCAAAAAAATCAGATTTAAATTGTTCATAAGTAATTAATAAGTTTTATTAATTACTTATGAACAAATTAAATTAATAAGTTAATTTAAATTGTTCATAAGTTCATAAAATAAAAGTAATAATTATTAAGATTTTATATATTAATTATTATTATTAAGATCCTGTTTAATTCCTGTTTGTATTCATTTCTCCTTCATATACATTGTATTGATAAAAAAATCAGATTTAAATTGTTCATAAGTAATTAATAAGTTTTATTAATTACTTATGAACAAATTAAATTAATAAGTTAATTTAAATTGTTCATAAGTTCATAAAATAAAAGTAATTATTATTAAGATTTTATACATTAATTATTATTATTAAGATTAAGATAAAACATAATAATAAATAAAAGTAATTTTTATTATGTTTTATTTATTAAGATTTTCTTGTTGTTCATAAATTATATCACAAAAACTATTTGAAATTATAATAATAAGATTTCTTTTAAAATTGAAAAGTTTAATGCATTTAAATTCTTTTATGAGCAATCTCGATGTCACTAATATAATGCCTTTCAATCAGTTTAAAAAAATACTAATATCATTTTATACCATAAATGTAGTCTAAGCAAATAAGTTTTTTTCATACATTTCTTTGTGGAATGAAGAAATACTTCAAATTTTTTTATTAGTTGTTTCTTCAAAAAAATGATTTTATAGTGAAATTTATAATTTTTGTTATTACATAAAAATGTCTGATAAATCATAAAGGCTTATTTAAAAAATTTAAAAATAAATCACAAAGTGAAAAGAGAATAGTTGTATATCAGTTAAGGAAATGGAATACTTAGTATTAGAAAATGGAATTCAAGCCATTAAAAGTCCATTTATTAAAATTAAAAATATCTAGTTTTAAGAACTAACATTGTCAAGGGTCCTGTGAAGAAAATCCATTAAGGTAAGAAATATAAAATAATTGAAGAGTAAGAAATATATAAAATACTCATTTTTTGCAGAGACAATTTAAACTCATAAGGGCAAAATTTGAATACAAATTCTGTTAAGTATTTTTAATTTCCCATTTTATGTAAGCAAGTGCTATCGAAATTCATTTTTCACCATACATTCAAATGTCAGTAAATGTATCCGTAGCAATATACGTATATTTTATGTGGAATTTAGGTAAATTTTATATTTACTAAATAAAGAAATTATTACAAAAGAAAATTACATTTATTTAATACAATTTGTCCATTTATTTCAAAATATTTCGTTACTAAGTAAAAAATAATTCGTTGCTAAATAAAAAATATATCATTTAAATTATCACTTTAAATGCATTCTATCAGTTACACATCTTTTTTTCCAAGTATAGGGAAGCGATTTACGTGTTATTATATAAAGAAATAAGTTTAAGCAAATTTATTATTTTATATATTCGCTTGTATTTATGCATATAATTTATTTAAATATTTATGCAGCGTTAAACGTAAATTTCCAGCTTTATATATATATATATATATATATATATATATATATATATATATATATATATATATATATATATATATATATATATATATATATATCGGAGATTATCGGGAACATACATCGTGACACGAAATTTATATATATATATATATATATATATATATATATATATATATATATATATATATATATATATATATATATATATATATATATATATATATATATATATATATATATATATATATATATATATATATATATATATATATATATATATATATATATATATATATATATATATATATATATATATATATATATATATATATATATATATATTTCAGAAAATAACCCGCACGGTATCATATTTTTAGATAAGATCTAGTTCTGTTTAAAAATATGATCTGCTTTTCTGCTACACTGAAAGTGAAGAGAAATTCATCGACATATAAATCTAAAAAAGTTTTTTTTTTTTCTTTTCCATCTCGTTTTTTGTCTTTCATCTCTTGAAAAGATGCCTTTCAATTTCTCAAAGTCTTTTCTCCAATTTCAACTCTAAGTGAAGTGTTTTTATACATATATATATATAAACTGGCATTTAATAATTCAAAGTTTTTTTTGTATATAAAAGGATTTCTAGCGGATCAACTTATTTAGGAAAGAGACTTCTGGTTTATAGACAAAAAATTCTTAAACTTATTTTCGAAGGAAAAATCTGGACTTCAAGTAAGAATTCTTCTTTTCTTAAAGGACAAATGATGTGGGCACATTTAAGTAAAAGTAAATATAAAAATAAATAAATCACACACACACACACACACAACTCATCATATATCACTCTTTAGACATATTTTCTCTTTGTTTTTCTCTTAGAACCTTATAAATGCGTAGCTCTACTTTTAAATGTATTCATTATTGAATGAAGTCTGTTATAAACTGTTTTAGCGTGTTAAATAAAAATAATGATTTGGATTTTGATAACTATTTTACTACGATAATTTAAATAACATTTAGTAGGTAAAAATTATATTCCAATCTTACACAATTTTAGTAAAATGTTATTTATGCAATAAAACAGAAATCAAAATGTTTCCAGCAATTTGACAAATATTAAGCATAGAAATGTTTCTAAGAAATACATTATTTTAATTAAAACATTTTAGTTCTCAGTTGATAACTCAATTAATATTTAACGCATTTCGAGTTTTAATACCATTAATTTTGCATACAATTAAAAATCACAAATTATGCTTTATTTTTTGAATTCAGGAATGTAATATCCATCACGTTAAAATGTGCTTATTTAAAAATATAATGAATTATTTTGAAAATGATTAATTATATTAAACAGAAATTATAATCTATAATCCTTGAGGATATTAATTTTCTTAGTTTATTCACACATTGTTAGAGTTAATTCTTAAAATATTATATTGCAAATTGATTGAAGATCATATTTAATTGAACTGGTAAATTTTTTTCGAATGTAATTTTATGTCGCATTGTATTTTTCTATTGCATGTCATTTGTGATTTGCAATATCGTTATTATAAATACAAGTTCTTTTAAGTCTATAGTGTTTAATTAACCTTTAAATTACTGGGAAAATACGGAAGGGCAAACCATGTTTGCACTATTTCTCAACAAGTTTTATGGACAAAAAATTATACTCAGTGACACGGCTATTCCTACAAGCTTCGAACTATTCTTGACCGAGACCCTTGGGATTAGAATCATATGTCCCGTTTCGGTAGTCTACTTACGCATGCTTGATTTAGTTACCAAGCATGCTTTATATTCACTTTTATAGACCAACTGAAGAGATAAATGGCAGCCTACGTATGAGGATTGAAATTCGGACATGTGTTTTGGAAGTCTGAATCTCTACCACTATCGGCCTTTTTAATAGAATATATGTAGATGTTATACAGTTTATTACTACATAATTTTGAAATGTTATCTGTCTTTTCGCGCGCATCTAAGGAGATTTTTAATGTCACTCTTCTAAATTTATGTTACTAAAAAAGAATAGAGGAGAATTAAAGTCATTATAAATGCCTTATAGCCGAATGAGAAATTTATTTTCATACAGTTTGCGCATGTAATTTATTATTTCGCTATTTTATTTCAATTCAGAGTACGATTTCAGGAATTTTTTTTGGTGGTGCTTCTAATGTTATGACCTCTAATTAACTTCTCAAATTAATAAAAAAATTCAAATCAATTAAATTCAATTTTCAAATATGAACAAGATAGAAAAATATTATGCTTAATAATTTCTTTCATTATGATGTAAAACTTGTTTTTCTGTATGAATACCGTAAATTTGATATAAATATAAACTATTTATAAACTTATATAAACATACTTAATGAATTCTATAAAAATAACTTAATTCTCTTAACAACATATATATATATATATATATACATTATATATATTCATTGGTTATATTAAAATTTGAAATTGTTAAAAACATATCACGTGTAATAATTTTTTAATAATGACTTTAAAAATGTTGTCAATATTTTTATTTCAACTACTTAATAGTTAATATGGATTAACTATCGTATAATCATGTATTCTTGTTATTAATTTTTATAATAGAATTTTAAATAAAAAGAAAACATCACTGAGAATAACATCAAATAAATATTTTAATCTGAACTAAGCTACATCGCATTATTCATCCTATATCGTAAAATTAAAAAATATGAACTTTTTATGAAAGCAAAACATTTTTGTAGGATTTCATTATTTTAATTCAGTTGACAACATTTTGTAATAATTTTAATAATTTACAAAATAACGGATTACAAAAATTATTAGTTTTAAAATGAAATGATAAAGCTGATTTTAAAAAGGAGACAAAATAAGCAATTTTTACTTATTTAAGAGCAAAATTATAAACTATTGACAGTAAAAATAACTAATCTGAAACATTTATCAATATCTAAAGAATTATTTAGGAACTTGAATATGGCAATATGCATTCACTAAATTAATATCACTTTTAAAATATGATATTATTTAAAATAATATAAATAAAAATATGCGTCTAGTATTAGTATACATAGAATTTAAGTAGAATGATTGTTTGAATTTTTCACTGCAATATAAATTTAAAACATAACATTAATCGAATAAAAATACAACGATACCATTATTTTGTTCTTTAAATGTATAATAGAAATTAATATAAAAATATTAAGATATAGATAAAAAATACATATTCATACATTAAAAACAACATAGGACTCTTATTCAAAACTTTTCGTTTCAATCAATAAAACATTACTCCACATAATAGTTAGGAAACAAAGTAACTATGCTAAGCCACTAATAGAAATTTATGTTACAAAGTAGCATTAAAATGTTTTCCTCTTAAATTTTATAAATTTTCACACAAACCGTTGGATATTATTAAGTTCTCTAAGTTTGATTAAATGAGATTATCAAATTATCTGCTCAAAATCTATGAAGTCTATTCCGTAATTAAACATGAATTAGCAATGGTGATATACATAGAATAATTGTTGAACTTCACATCACATCAATAAACCATTGTTAGATTAAGATAGGAAATTTCTCATGAACTCCAGCAAATTATACTGTATAAAAAATATATGAATTTCAGGCTGAAATTTTTTAACATGAATATATTGTAAACTTTATTCAATTCAGTTTCATGTTAGTTTAAATTAGAAGATAACTACAAATAATGTAAACATTTATTTTAAAGTGTAGTTTTTTTATTTTCTGTAAAATGTTTTTGTTTCCTCTTTAAATACAAAACTTATCAAAATAAATGTTCAAATATTACTAATGATTCGGCCATTTGAATCGCAAGTAAAATTCAAAAACAAATGAAATTGATAAGAATGGGTACTGATCGAAAGATAGTAAATTGAAAAATACAAGATTTCTAAAAACTGTAAAATTTTTAACTAATTTTTACAGTATTTTAGTTGTTTAGTTTTTATTTATTGCTGTAGGCAATGCATATGTATATAAGCTATTACATAATATAAGCTACGAATTACAATAAAGTATTAGTAATTTTTTCCTAAAACGCGATGTAAATTCATAAATATGAGTATAAATATATTTGTATACATAAATACATATAAAAATATTTTTAATGAGCCTATTTTATATTAACGTGTGATCATTTATTTCCCATGCTTAATAAAACATCAAAATTTCAGTAAAAACATGTTTAATGAATTTTCATTTGTCCACAACGGTCATGCTTCTTACACGATGCATCTAACTAGATCATTTTAATATAATTTTAATTTATTAATTTTAGTTGAATATTTTTTTTTATTTTCATTCAATATTCAGCCTGAGAAAGAGTTATAATCTAAGTATAAATTAATAATGGATCTTCATATGCAAAAATGACGTACTTGTATTAGTTTTATATCAGTAATGTATTCAGTTTTATTTTCATTTCCAGAGTGAAAAGAAAATTTTAATTTTATACAAGTCTTGTATCGTCATGCTATTATAATATCTGATAATATACTAACTTTCTCTTCTTTTTTTCAAATTCTTACCTTTTTTTCTGAAGAAGCTCATCAGCTAGTCCAAATAAAACTTTTTTTTCTTATGTGCAAAAGTTTTAAAAATATAAAAAGGGCTCCTTGTCCGAGGTTTAAATAAATACACAAATGGAAAATACACACGAGATTCAATCGCCGTTCGTTTTCTCTTAAAACCTGTAAGCCACAACTTGGTGGTATTTGAAAGAGAGTACAACTTTAACTGCGACCGCATTAAATGAGAACTCGCGGATAAAGTGAGAGGAACCCAGATGGAAGGTATCAGTCCTTTCTGTGGACACTAAGAATACGACACCTTTTTCGAGCACCACAAATGCCATTCGCGCCATCTAGTGAGGGAGGAAAGAAATGGTCCCACAATCGATTACGAGCGTATTTCGGATAAACTTTTTGTTCTCTCTTTTACTTCAGAAAATTTTTCTTCTTTCTTTTTTTAACGTATTAGTGTTCTTTTTTGTTCTTAGTGCTGCAAAGTAACGATTTGAGAGGAAAAGATTCTTCAGTAAATGTAGAGCACTCTATAGGGAATTAGGCGGATCCATAGATTTGTGTTCCCCATTCCGGCCGCTCGGAAATTCCTATCATTTCAAACTAAGTTTATTGCATATTATGATGGACGGATATTACCGAGTTGAATGGGAAATTAGATGGAGATCAGGGATCTCTGGCTCATGTTTGCATTACCACGTCTCCCTGAAGCATTGTTTAATTCTCTGAACCTAGTACTAAATTAACAATTTCACTAATGTATAACAGCCCTGAAATAAACATGTGTATATAAATAAAGTAACGCCTTTCATATTGCAAGGAATATATGCTCATTTTACAATTTATTTGATGATGTATGATAATACTAAGAATGATTCAACTAAATAATAAAACGATGCACACATTTTTAAATAATAATTTATATTTCATAGTATTATTTCAAGAGTTCCTAAATGCCTAACTAGTTTATAATTATTTTTTTTCTAATTAAGTAAATAACTAGTAAAAATTATGAATTTGAAAGAAATAAAAATCAATCAATCGTATAACTAAAAAATTAGATGATTATTGGTTATTTTAGATGATTATTGATTGATTAGATGAAATTAGACGATCATTGGTTAAAATGATTATTTTAATCATTAACATTTTAAATTCAATTACAAAAATTGTTATTTTTGCAAAAATTTTTGTCAAAAGGATGGTTGTTTTTTTTCATTTAAATAATTGTTCATTTGATTCTCACTAAACATTTTGCATAAATAATTTATCAGCACAAAAATGTATTTCAGATATCAATTAAAATAAAGAATTTATAAATTGAAATTGTTTCATATATTTGCCTTTTTTGTTTTATGGAGTTTATATTTTTTAATACTATGGCTTATACTCGTATAATATGATATTTTTCATTTTTTTAATATTTTAGTTTTAAAATTAATTTTTGAATAGTTTATTAAAAATTGTGATTAACATGGCACTGATAGTGTAATTATAATTGAGACTGTGTTTTTGCACAAAAAATTATATATAATCATATATTCTTTATAAAATGATATAAAGAATTTTAATTTAAATTTATTAGTCAATCCTTGAGATTTTTTTAAGAAAAAATATGCATTGTGTTTGTAAATGTTCAATATTTAATTCACAAAAAAATTTAGGAAAATGTAAAAACAAGCTTGCAAAGTTGAAAAGTTTTAAATCATACATTTCTAATAGTATCTGCTGAGAAATTACATGTAATGAAAATTATTTATTCCTTTTTCCGTATGGTGATGTTGTAGCATTTATTTCAAGACAAATATCTGGAGCAATGTTCTTTTAAAAAAAATATGCTTTTTGTGTTTTTGTTTGAGAATCACTTGTAGTTTCAAAAACCATGAAAACAATTGTGGCTGAGGTGTGATCAATTAGTAACTCAATAAAATAATTATTATATTCTCGACTAAAATTTAATCAATACATGGTACTTACAAATATGCAATAAAGTGATATTCACAATTAATCGTCTTAATCATATTAAGATGAAAATGTGATTAAAAGTTATGGGGAAAGGAACAACCGTCTTGCTGCTATCAAATGCTACGTCGTACCTTGCTTTCGATAAGTTTTGTCTAAACTAGTTGTTGTTCTTCACTTCACTTCTTCTTATAAGAAGTATTTTTACCATACATACCAATAAGTTGGTTTCACACAATTATATTTTGATCCTTCTTCATAACCAGAATTAGAATTTGGATTAATACTAAATTAAAAAAAATACTTACAAACATAAAATAAAAGTAAAAGTATTTTATACCCAATTGAAATAATAGAAATGAGAGATTGTGAAAAACTTTTTAGCAATCTTGAAATTGAAATCTTTAAAGATGACAATACAATATTAATTAGGTGTGTAAAAGAACGAAAAAAATCTTTTTTATAGTGCTATGCTTCTATATATTATTTTTATTGCTATTTTTTATTCTTGCGTATTTTACATGCTATTCATAAATTTCTATTGAAAATCCGTCAGAAATTTCTAGGGAAAAAATGGTATGAAATGTATTTATTCAATGGAAATACTTCATGAATTGATTAATAATGGGGTGGAATTATCTGCTTGTCATGAGTTCGTACGTATTTTTATCGAATTACGCAACCAACGCTATTATCTTTAATACCTTCTCGTATAGATTTCAATGGTAATATTTTGCTGGTTTCTAGATTTTTGTTATTTAAAATTTGTTATTAAAGCTTTGAATTTATTTTTATGATGTCAATAATTTGCAATGGTCAAACTCTTCTTGCATAGTTGCATTTATATGGAGTTTGTGCTGCATTACTCATACAAAATTTAAAACTTCAAAATAAAAAGTAAACTTTGTTTTAAATTGTAATTTGAAAAAAAAAAGAATATTAAGTTTGCTTAAAATTATTTATGAAGTCAAATCTTATTAGTATTCGCTACAAGAAGCATATTGTTTCAAACTGTCTGCATTTCTGATGATATGGATGAACATGAAATTTGGTGGCTTCGGCTACAGATTTAATTTGAAATTAAATGCAATTTCCATAAGTATGTTATAAACTGAAATTAACTACGTTTTGGCATGGTTTTTATAAAACAAAATTGTTAATATAAATTTTTAATTATTTTATTTTATGAAAAATATTGTATATTTTAAAATAGTGTTTATTTTGTCAGATTTTATTAAATATATTTTATATTTTAAACCCTTTTTATACTTTTAATGAATTTTATCAATTTTTATTAATTTAATTATGCAACTTCAGAATGGAATTCTCATTACTAAATGAAATTCGCACTATGCACATTCAGTGAAAGAAGGATTTACAATCATATAGTCGCCCATGATGAACTGAAATGATTGCATAATTTCATTTTGTTATAAATGACAATTTACAACTGCAACTTAAAAACCATTTATAAAAGAAAGACATTGTTTTTAAAATCTCTTACCTCATTTAGGAGATTTTTTTTTTCATGAATATAGTATTAAAATGCCTTATTAAGTAAGGCAAGTATAATTCATGCAGATTTCTGATTACATTTATTGTTATTGGATGATGATTGATTACATTATTTGTTATTTACAAAAATTTCAGGTCATTCTTTGCAAATCACCAACATCTTTGAACTAACCAAGCTAAAGCTATAGGTTAGGTGATAGGTTAGATATAGGTTAGGTGATAACAATCGGTAATGACTAATTTATGTAAGCGGTATCTAATGCATGATGTATTAACATTATTACTAAGCATTAGGCATCACACTAATGACATTAATATCATTAAAATTCACATTAACATCATCACTATGCATTGAATATCATTAGCATCATCATTACACATTGAATATCACATTAGCATCATCATTACACATTAAACATCACATTAACATCATCACTACACATTAAAAATGTATATTGTAAATATGTCATTGATGAAATTCCATACCAATTCCACAAGCATCTTCTAACGAATGAGGTATGTATAGTTTAGCAATTGGTTTCAGGCTGTTTTTCTAATAAAATCCAATTCATCAAATTATCTTAAGAATTTTATTATATTTTAAACCATGAATTTTTTCCATATACAAAATTTAAAAGCCAGGAAAGTGCTATTTACGAAACCAATATGATTTAGAAAATTTTTTAAATTTTTTTTCTATAAAATTTTTACTTTAATATTCTTATTAATTTTATTTATAAATTTTCAGATATATGCATGTATATCATTGAATTGTAAATTCAAATTAAGTAACAAACGCAGCGAAAACATTAAAAAAAAACAACAGCTAATTTAAAATGAATTTTTTATATAATAGGAAATGAAATTCAATTTTATAAGTTTGTCTCAACAGACATTTTATTATATAATAAAATATTAATTAAGAAATTGCTTGAAGATACCATGTTGTGGATTCACAAACTACCATAAGAATTTCCAGGAAATAATTCTTCAAATGTTCTGATAATTTCCGCAAAAATATGTAAAATCTTTTTCAAATCAAATAAAATGTCTCCAGAAATCAATAAGAACTCTGTTCTGAAATCAATTAAAAGTCTGTATTACTGTTCAGTTTTCAGATGTCAAATAAAACATCTCATGAGCAAAATGTGACGGTAGTGTTACAAATAAACCAACACATTATTCTAATTTATCTTTAAAAAGTAATGATAAGGAATTTATTTTACCGGCAAACATAGCATAATTTAATTTTATTGAAATTATTCTATATTTACCAGTAAGAAACAGTTTAGACATGAATGTTTCCACTGCTATATTTCAAGAGAAAAAGTACAAAACTTAGTTGAAAACGCTTATTTCAAATAGTGAATTCTGGTAGTACATTTCTATTTCACAATATTTTATTTATTTATTTTAATTTTATATTTAAAATGCCATAAAATTAAGTGAAATGTTAATAAAAATGTAAGATAAAATAATATAATAATAAATTAAATATTTAGTTACATTTTGTATAAGATAAATTAGGCCACCCGATCAAAGTGATACTAGAGAAAAATATAGCATGTTAACAATTTAAAACATTTCTGAAAGTAAATTAGATAAATGTAAGCAAATCTCTTTTTTTCTTCTTTTAATTCTATTATTTTTAATTTTAATAAATATTTTTTGATAATAATTAAATTACTAGATAAAACCATGCATTGTTTTCATGAAATTTATATAGAATCATTATTTTAAAAAGACAAAAGTTATGTTTTATCTTTAAAAAAAATATTACATGTGAAGTTACTATTTGAGTTAAAAATAGTTATATCTCTAGCTATAGGTGTCAAAATTATTAAATAAGACAAACTTTTTATGAATTATAAACTCTTTTCCCAATAGAAATAATAACGAAGCTCTCACTTTTCGGAAGCCAGCATTTATGATTTATCCTCTTTCTTTCCCCCTCTCGTGTATTATAGTTACTCACTTGCGTAGCAGTTCATGAAAAAAGATTAACGCGAATGTCGAAGTCCACTTTTGTCAATGGTTTTCTCATTAAGATCAAAACCCCCCGTGGGTCACCCGAAAAGCTGAAAGAAATATGAAACAATGAGTAAAACCAACAAAAAAAGTGGGGAAAAAAATCAGAAGCAAGTAGACGGTGGAATCATACTATGTGTTCTTTTTGGGGGCGATGTCCAATATTGGACTACAAAACCGAAAGCATTGTGCGGAAATGACTCCTGGAGTAGTTATATAGCTTGTTAAGTAATCGTTATTGATTTTGCAATAAAGTATCCCTTTTCAGCCACATCGGATGAGCGGTAAAAAGAGAGAGAAAGTAAAAACGAAGTATGCGTTTAGTATCATAATAGACGAAGAAACTATTTGGATTTGAAATCAAGATTTTAGACATGTCAAAATAAAAAGTAAAATCATCCTTTGTGTATGAATATATTCATAAATATTTTCATATCATTCATTATGATATAATAAAAATATGTACTGATATAATTTTTAATCTAATCTAAGTAACTTTGTACGTAAAAATTATTAAAGGTGAAGAGATTATTTATTTTAGTAAATTTTATTTATAGCTTATATTTGAAGATTTAAAAGCTTAATTTTGTAATTATATATAAACTGAAGTTAATGATTTATTTTCATATTATTCAAAAGAAATTTTAATACTCAATGCATATTTTGTTGCATTTTATGATTTCTTAATAATTTTGTAACAAGAAAATAGAAATTGTTATTTCAAAAATTTCATTCATCTATTGTCAAATAATAATATATTTTATAAATAAAATGTAAATATGGAATTCTCTTTAATTTCTCCAAAAAAAGTAATCATATAGTATATTTTAAAATGCATGTTTTTTTCATTAATGATATGAAGAACGAAATATTCTTGTTTATAAAATTTATAAAAATAAATTGCTCAAGATCATTGGATATTATTTTTAAATATAGTGTTAACTATATAATTAGCTTTTTTCATTAATTCATATATTAATTTTAAATTTTTTAATTATTTATTTTGATTAATTTACAAAATTATTTTTAATTTTTTTATCCTATATCAATTAAAGATGAAATGTATAAGAGATCATTTATTTTACACAAGAATAACTATAATCATTACGGTCACTAAGTACATTAAAAACCAAACTTATTTTCTCCTTCTCCAACTTGGATAGTACAATATATAAATTATTGTGTTTCCTAATTCAAATATACAAAAAGAGAAAGGATTTTTCAATGATGGTAAAATAAAATCGCATGAATTTTGTGTTCAAATAAAATAAAAACATTTATATATATATATATATATATATATATATATATATATATATATATATATATATATATATATATATATATATATATATATATATATATATATATATATATATATATATATATAATATATATATATATATATATATATATATATATATATATATATATATATATATATATATATATATATATATATATATATATATATATATATATATATAAATATATATATATATATATATATATATATATATATATATATATATATTATATATATAAATATATATATATATATATATATATATATATATATATATATATATATATATATATATATATATATATATATATATATATATATATATATATATATATATATATATATATATATATATATATATATATATATATATATATATATGTATATATATACATGCCATATTACCCATAATTTTGAGTTTTGTACTAAAATATAAACTGATGAAATTAAAAATTAAATTGGATTCAATAAAATTTATTGCATCCAAATAAATAATTTTATTTCCAACCACGAAAAAGTTTTTAGGGACTATTTAACCATCATTTGGAATATAAAAATATTTAATATTTGAAGCAAGGAACTAATTTTAAATACATTAAATAATCAGTATTTAAACCAAAACTTAGTGAGAGAAGACTTGTCATGAAATTATTCGAGAATATTAAAGTCTCCTTAGAAAATAAAATTTAGTTTAATCTTTGATCAATAGACTAGAAAATATTGCATGTGAGTTTGTTAAATGAGTGCAAGGAATTTATGAGGATTAGCAATATTTAAAAAAATAATATAGAGAGAGTTCTTTAATTATGGGGAAAATAAACTGCTTGCAATTGCTTACACTTTTTTAATTAAATGCGAATGAAAAATGTATTATTTATCATCATGTCATTGATAACTGTCATAAAGTAATCGCGTAAAATATTTTGTTTTATATTTCCTTCAATTAAAACATTTTACTTGTTTTTTTATAAAACATTAATTTTAAAAATAATTAAAACGATTTAATTAAACAGTTGTAAACAATTAATGAAAATATAAATGATTCAATACATATTCATATATGTTTTCCTTCGGAAACTGTTCTTAATAATAACTTTAATATTATATTTAAAGTTCAAATTTTGAAATATGCATATAAAAAATAAACATAAATGTTGGTAGAAAAGTATTGAAAATATTTAATAATTTTTAATTATGTATAAATTTTTAATAAAATGAATCGTAAATAATAACAATTCATTCCATAACAAAATGTATTTTTCCAAAAACAAAGCAAATCGGTCATCAATGTACTGAATTAAAGACATCTTTAAAACTAATCAATTTTTTAAAAATATGCTGATAAAATTTTAGAGGATTTAATTTATTTAGACAGGAAGGAATAAATAAGTTGATGTTTCACATCTTAAGTTGATGCAAGATGTCACACCACTGAGAAGTGAAAAATTTCTTACATGATGACTTGCTGAAATTCTGGTCAGTTGTTTCCAACTATAGAGTTAAATACTATACTTCAAAATGTTTCTGATAGATCTCTTTCGAAATTCTTATCGGTTATCAATCTAATAATCCAACACAGATTATCAGATTGATAATCGATCCTTCTTGAGACCAATAAATTGCTTAGAACTGTTACTTAGAGTTCTAGCAATATATTATAAAGACTACAAAAATTTTAAATCAAAATGATTTTGAGTATACAATTTTATTACAAAGGTTCTTTGTGCTTTGGTTACAAAATTTATTTTTATTGAAATAGAAAACAGTCATTTAAAATGTCGAATTAATTTTATGGCTCAACTTTATACGCAGTTTTTCTTAATGAAACACAAGAAATAATGTAAAAATTATCAATGATGTCAGTTGATATTTAATTTGTGATTCACGTTTTACATACATAGCGTCATTCCCATTTTTAGTTTAATAGTAAATTTTGTTAATTCTGTCTTATTTATTCATATTTTCACAATTTTGTATCCATTAAAATAATCGCAAATTTTAGCTTTATTTATGAAAGCAAAAGTATTTCCATTAAATTGATTACACAAATGTAAAATATAGTTCCAAAATTGATATCTTATTTAATTAAAAAATTTTGACAATGTGAACTATACAATTATATAAGAAATTTAATTAATTTTACGAGAAGAAAACTTCCTTTAAACAATAATATCATGCATACTTAATAACAATTCTTACTTGATTTTACTTTTTTAATGTAGCATAATTTTAAGAGATGATAATCCATATTTCTTAAAGTATTTACAGTTTTTTATGTCATTGAGACAATTTTTTTTAAATTAGAATAATATTACATTCTTTATAAATCAATTCTTTAATTCTCATATAAGAAAAATTATATTTATCTACATATTATATAACAGTGCATTTAAATTACATTACGGAGTTATGAAAAAGTAGGTCCAAGTAAAGACCAGTCTGTGTGAAACTTAACAACATAATATTGCATTAGTAATATGTGTTAATGATTAATAAATTAAGGAGTGAGCATGTATCATAGTGCGTTTATTTTGTAAATTTTTAGTTGGCATGGAACATTTTAAATTGAATTTCATGCATGAAATTAGCATTCTATATGAATATAAAAATTTTAAAGAAATAAGCTGAAGATGTTAAACATTTTAATAATAAAATGAAATTTAAACTTCGTAAGTTTATTCAGATTATAGAACACATTTAAAAATGAAATCAAATAATTTAAGCGTATTGTTGAAAAGGTATAAAGAAACAACTAGAATTTTGTCGTCAATAGTTTGTAACATTTTAACTATTTTCTTAAATGAAACGTTACAAAATATCAAATTGTGATATACAATGTAAAGAAATGGTACATTCAGCACAAAACTTGTATACATGTGAGCTTCTCTTATGAATAATGTGATCTATATGTTCCGATACTTTTATTTGTGTTATATTGTAATAGTGATTATAAGGTAATCCGTAATCCAGAATTCTTTAATCTATATTAGAGAAAATTACATATTTTACGGAATTACATATTTAATGCAAGTAATACTTCCGTACAATATGTAATTTTCTCCAATATAGTAGAGTACACTGAAGTAATAAGTGATATTTCAGTTAGTTAAATAATTTTGATTTACAGCTAAGCAATCCCTTTGAATATATTTTTTAAAAACTTCCTTTGGAATATATATGCGATCAGTTACAGAGCGAAAAATGTTTTATGTATTTTTTTATCACTTTAGTGCTAATTGAAACAAAATTTTGATTGAATATTGATTTTCATTTTGTTGTTTGATATTTTTAATGATTGTCTTATATCCTGTCTAACTTTTAAGGGATCAGATTTAAGTGAAAAAAATTAACATTATATATTTTTGGACGTATTTTCTTAACAATATACAAATGTCGAGACAATAAATACATTAATAAATTATGTTTATGTTAGTTTACAGATAATGCATATTTTTATTTGCTCGACTCCATATTTCCTATTTAGGCTACTTTTAATTATATTGCAGATGTAATAAATTATGAAGAAATATTGCATATAGGTCAAAGAAATTAAGCCTACAATTTGCCTGAGACACTATTTTAACTCGTATTATTGTTTTATTACATTGTATAACATTTTAAATATATCTTATAATTATGTATTTGCACACCTATTTGATTTACTCCATATAATTAAAATATTTAATTCTCTACTCTTAACTGTGTAAAAGTTTCACACGGTTATTTGTTAGTCTTGTGTAAAGAGCAAAAATATGTGATTTTAGTTATTTTCCCCGTCGTCGTAATATTTATTATCTTAACACATGCACTCATTTAGATAATGAAACTCAGTAATGTAAGACGAATCATCTCACTGAAGCTAAAACTTTTATTTAAATAAATGAGCATTTTCTACTTGGAATGGATAATTTGTTTTGTCGAGCTCACACGCTTCTTTTCTTGAGTTTTGCACGCACATTTTGAGTGAAAATTGTAAGAATGAGTGTACAGTTTCTCAAAATTAAAAGTTTTATACAGTTTGCAAGTACATGAGTGTAAAAGAAAATAATTTCTTTTAAGCTGGTAACGGAGTAATGGACATATTTTCCATTTTATTTTGACGCCGCCTGGTAGGTATCGTATTATTTATACGGCTTGTTTGGCACCAACTATTTACTCTTAGCTGATAAGAAAATTTTCATAGAATGCATTTGCACGTTTGTTAAAGACAATATATAACTCAATTAATTAGATAGATAACTATGTAACGTTTTAGTATCTGTGCATGCTAAATAAGCAATGCAACCGATAACCAATACGATTAGCCGATATTTTATACTAATTTCTAATTTATCTGCTAATCTTATAAAAAGTCAATATAGAAAAGACAAAGATTAGCATCATTTTCCTGTGAACTGTGAATAAACTTGCATATTTGAATATTATTTGGTTTTCTGAAGAGTAGTAAATGTTTACTATACAAAAGAATCGAAGTGTGTATTTTCAGTTAAGCAGCCTAAAATGTAATTCTACGGGAAACACAAATGAAATTATTTACAATTCTTATTTTAAGATTGTCAAAAATCATTATAAATTTAACTTTTCACTATTGAATTGAATTAACATATATATATATATATATATATATATATATATATATATATATATATATATATATATATATATATATATATATATATATATATATATATATATATATATATATATATATATATATATATATATATATATATATATATATATATATATATATATATATAACTAGTATTAATTGCTATAATATTTTCATGTGTACAATTTACTCTTTAAATCAGAATTTTAGCCATTTTTAAATATTATTTTAAATTCTGTTATAAAAAACTATTATAAAAAATTCATTTTAATATTCTCCGAAATACTATTAAATTAAAATGAACATGTAATTAAAATATTTTGTACATGTTTAACACAAGAAGAGAGAGAGAAAAAAATATTTTTTCATAAATTTATATGACATTTCATTTTTTGTAAACCTTTCTTAAAACGATTATCGTGTGCTCAAGAAAAAGGATTAAATAAGTCGATGATTTATATTTCTTTAAATTATTAATACATTTTTTAAAGGAAAAAATCTGCTAAAAAATAATCCAGCACCAATGGAAATTTTCGCAGAAAAATAACATTCATATTTCAAAAATATAAAAAATATAGAAAAGAAACTAAGGTAGAGAACATGCATATAACCAAGTAATTTTTTTTAATTTATGCTTACTTTCTAGAACATTTGAGAATATATTGTGATTTATGGTTACTAAATGTATAAAATACGTATGATTAAACAAACCAATGTATAATCACTAAAATTAAATGTAAACATATATGACTTGAGATAAATCAATGGGAATGCTTAAAAGACGAATAAAGTTTACTTTTTTTATAAATATTTTACTCAACCTGAAATTGATAGGCGGAAAATGTTATGATTTCTAAAAACAGTAAGTCCAAAACTAAATGAAGTTTTCCACACAGAACAAAAATTACTAACGAACATGAGGCTATATTAAATAGAATTTTCTATATGGCATGTGTGATCTGGAAATAATTTAATATTATATTCAGAGTTAGATCATGTTAAATTTTAGAATATTTATATAGTACCAAGACACATTTTTCTATTAAAATAAATGATTGCGAAAGTGCAAAACATTATTTTGCTCCAATTATAAACGATATTTGAAATTAACGTACATCTACTATTTTAACATCAGCAACTGGACATCAATTATTTTAGTATATATATTCTCTATACCATTAACTGATTTTTTTCAAGTATTAGTTTGCAATGAAAGCATAAAAATGTTATCAATTTTCAGGCAGTATATGTAATTATAAAATGTTGCTTAATATATTCTTTCTATGAATAAATGAAGAAGCTAGTTTTAAGCTAAAATTGAATTTAAATTTATTTACAGCAATTTGTGTGACATCAGTGATTTACTCTTGATAAATATGTTCAATATTTCTGAATAGAAACTCCAAGATACGGGTTTGTCTAGGATAGGGTACTCCTTGGTTTGGTGAAAAATTTTTAATCCCATTTTGGCCCTATCTTGGAGTCAGAAAATCGCCAAAGAATCAAGGGGTGTCTATTTGTAAACTTTTACCCAAAATACATATTCACTTGAAGAAATGTTTAAAAATGTAAAAAAAAAAATCGATTTTCAATTAAAAATATTTTTATGCTGTTTTCATATTATAAGTTTATAAATTTCATTCAAGACTCCTATATTTAGAAAGAAAATTAAACAAATTTTATGTATTTAATTTTTGTCTTCTTTAAACTTTATATTAATAATGTTTATTTACATTCGATATTACATGTTTTTTGATTTGTAACTCTGTCATTCTTTTATTATTGTAATTAGACCTCGAATTTTCTTGTTACGCTTTTAAAACGAATGGAATAAATGCAGTATATAATACTATTTGTTTTACTGAATTGTCATTGCAGATGATAAAAGAGATTTGAAATACCAAACTTCATTAAATTTGAAACCTTATGTAACAAGACTGAAACAAAAACTTATACAGTAAAATATTAAAAATCATTTATTTTTTCCCAATCTTTTCATTACGTAACAAAGTAAATCCGTTACTTACAATTCATTTTGTTACAAAATGAATTTATATTTTTGATTTGTAGATCCTTAAACTCTTAATTCAATTTTATTCTCTTTATATAGCATTGTTATACTATATTCTGAGTAAATGCGAATTCATCCCTTTTTAGAATAAACAAATTGATTGTATATACTTAGAGTGCATGAACAGCTGGTACAAAAATGAATGCATGAATAATTCATTTCATTAATAATTTATGTTTGAGAATGCACAATAATTTCATGTGAGATTATCCCATCTGAATTATTTCAAGCTAGACATACTTTTTGACATTCAGCAAAAATATTTTGTAGAATTTATTCAGTCTCTGTATTTAATATGCTTATCTGAAATTCAAAAGTATATTCAAATTGGTTCTCGAGTTTTGTATCATTCGTACTGTTACATTGTTCAAATATATTTAGTTGTTTAGTGTTCTTCGAAATTCGATAAATGGAAAACTAAAACTAATGTATTTGCTTTCTTTCTTATATATTAGTAAGAATTGAAAGTTAGAATTGACTAAATATTTTACGCATAAAGTGATTTCTCTTAATTTTTACTCTATGACATTTAGAATATAAATCTTTCCAGACATACGCTATTACTCATTTCGTATAATGTATTCTCTTTTACGAATATAAAATTTCTTTCACTGTAAGACAACTTGGATTTAAATAATTTTCAAATCATTGTAATTTACTTTCAGCATCATCATAAATTACTTCACATAATGAAAAATTTTTAAGAAATATAGAAAAAAATTTTACAATATTATATATATTAATGCTTAATTTTCAAAATATTTCCAGAATAAAATAGGCATTTCGAGTAAAAGAATTTTCGACGAAAATAACATTAATCGAAGTATAGGATTTTAATGTACTTTTAAAAGTGTAAGTTACTTTTCATTTCATCATAAATTGCTTTATGTAACAAAAATGCTTCATAAACTGTATGTATATAAATGATAATATTTTGTTATTACAATAATGATCATTTTTTGAAACATTCCCAAACATTTATTAAAATTAATTTATGCTATTAACTTAAATTCTTAAAATATCAACCATGCTATCCGTTTTCAGGTGTGCATAGCATAATTGTGCAACTAACGTATTAGAAAAAAAATAAATCATCATAAAAAAGGTCAACAAAAGCCATCCAATGAAAAATGAGCCAGCTTTGCTCGACTCCACACAATCTCATAAATAAAGAACAGGTTCTATTGTTTGTTTTTAACTAGAATCTTATTATTTATCGGCATGATAAATGGTGTACTATAGCAATTAAGTAGATGATGTCCAAGTGATTATTTTGAAAATATATCACGGGGAGCTTTTCATTGAGGGCAGGTATAAATGGATATTCACAGCACTTATAGCGGCATGCCATGCATCGCTCAAAAGAGCTTTTCATGAAAACAACAATGGCTTTTCCAAGCTTTAGATCTACCATCCCGAGTGAAAATTGCCAGCAATAAATTAAGGGACGCATTCCCTGGGAATAGCGTGCAGTACTTTCGAGAGGCAGTTATCGGTAGTGAAGCGGATCAGTCACGTCATTTATAAAACATGTTATCTTCAAGCTATTGTCCATTCACAGCTGTGGAATAATTTTTTCGACCAAACAAATTTTCCACTTGGAAGTTATGTCACCCACGTGTATCATTTTTTTTAGAATAACAGCATCCGGGGATGTAAGGTAAAACCATAAGCTGATTAAATAATCTTATAAAGAATGAGCCAACTGTTCTGAATATTTTTTAGA
The DNA here is from genome assembly GCA_037975125.1 of Latrodectus hesperus. Taxonomy (NCBI): domain Eukaryota; kingdom Metazoa; phylum Arthropoda; class Arachnida; order Araneae; family Theridiidae; genus Latrodectus; species Latrodectus hesperus. Next base: position 3,946,605 of record CM075852.1, on the reverse strand, counting down.
AGATTGGCGCTTTATTTCTAATTTGAACATGACAAATATGTATATAATCTTTGTCATAGTAAAATGAGAAATAAAGCGTTCTTACTCCATACGCTATCTGATATTTGTTAACGTCTGATATTAATGGTAATAACTTAATTATAATATTTAATAAAGAATGGATTGCATATTAATATGAATCTAGTTTATCCCGTTATGGTTTATATATTAAAATAATTTCTGAACGCCTTTCAAAATTATTTCTGCTCTTTTCTGTTGTATTTATTACGACGGGAAATAATTGCAGGGTATTTTTTTTATTTCTTTTTCGTTTCACACTTTAACCATTTTGTCTTACTTTTTTTACTTGGTTTTCAAAAATCTCGAGAACTATGCATTTTAAAAAAAAACTTTTTTTCTTCTTAAAATTTATAATTTTAATTAAATATGTTAAAAGTTAACACGTAACAGTAGGAATAACATTATTCCGTAAGAAAAAACATCCTATTGTCAACTTGCAAAAAGAGAAACCAAAAATAGCACCCTTTAACAACTTGTATAAAAATCAACCTTAAATAACATTCTGTAGCAACTTGTATACAAATTAATATTGTGTATACATATAAGCAAAATAAATTCCATTTAGCATTCCACTCTTAAAAAAACTAGTATATTTTTTGTTACTGTTCCGAAGATAATGTCTTTGGACTATGAAATCCATGAGCTAGCCTACATATCAAATTAGCCAAATAGACATATGCAGTGTGCTTGAAAGATGAATTGGTTTCTATTAAAACACATATTCATCATTCAATTTATTATGGAATATTCGGCAGGAGATCAGAGAAATTATGTGATAAATACAAAAAGCTCTGTATCTTTGGTATCATAGCAAAGAGCTCCATATGAAATCTTTATATAGATTGCTTCCAAAGTATTCTTCCTTGAATTATAATATCACAATGGCAGGCTTACAATTTTCTTCGGAAAACATTTCACTTTTCCTGAGAAAACTGGTTAAGATTAATTCAAATTGTTATTGAACAACCAGAGAAGACTATTGCGTTTCTGTTTTTAAAATGCACATCTGCTTCGAAGAGCAATGGTAAATTTCCCGTTTTGTTTTTCAATACATAAATTAGAGCTATTAAAATTCCGTCTATAAAAATCAAAGTACATTCAATATTCAATTGAAAAAACTTCAGATTGTAATCATCTCCAACATAATTTCATATTACTTATAAGGGTTAGGAATTCTTCGGGGAAAAATGCGATTTTCGAAGTTGAAAGAAACAAATTCCATAACTGGAGGTGGTGCTATCTTCAACGAGAAGTTTGCATTCATATTTTCCAAATGAGTTACCAAAATGTTTCGCAGTTCCAACAGAACAATCCATCTAAGTCATGAGGCTATCATGTTTGCCTTCTCGACAGCTAATGATAGTTTTCCATATGATAGTCCTGAAATCATTTATTTCTAATTCTGCATTCACTGATAAACTCTCGTCCGATACAAACAGCAATTCTGCTGTAAGATGAATAGCTGTCCTGATAAAACTATAATTCCTCATCCAGAAAAATCAGAAGCACTCAAATGAGCAATTCTCCTTCCCATTTGAGACATCATAACAACAAGGCAAAAACATTCAAATGCAATTTATGTATGAAAAAGATCTATTTCTTCATTTAAATATTTATTAGCCAATCTTTTGGCCACTTTTTCATGAATGAACTGAAAAGCAAAACATTTACATGCCATAACCTTTTTTTCGTCGTATGCATTTGTAATGAGTATTATTTCACCTTCTCAGAGTAAGGATTTTAATAGCTGACAATATATTAATTTATTGAGTAATATGTAAAAGTTGTAGATAATTACTCTTTATGTTATTATTATACTTTTTAAACGCTGCGTAATGTTGAGAAATCATCCTTTCTTAAGAAAGTATTTCTAAATATAATCCAACAATTCAGTAAAAACAAAATTTTTAGTTTCTAACATACTTTTTGCATCTAGAAATATACACTTTCCATAGATTTAAAATCCAAGTTTGCTGTCTATTTATACAATTAACGATTAATAATTTATTAAATGATTTAGGGATTAACGATATTGAAGAGTCCAATATGATTATCTGTAATTATTTGAGTATGGTTTATTTACAACTCTGTCGCATCAGAAATATTCACAGAATATATGAATAATCGTGTTTAACACATCATATTTAATTATGTCTAGTTGAAATGCAGGCAAATTTAATGTATATTTGGTGGTTTTGAATCATAAACATGATATTCATAAAATCATGTAATATGAACCCTATTAGTGTTATAAAAGATATTGCGTTTAGAAAAGGAACAAATAATAACGTTGGTGTTATTTTATATAACAATATTAAATTTCTTATTCTGTTAACTAATTATTTCTTTTCCAAAGTTATTGAAATCATTTGTTATTCAAGTGAAATTGATTAAAAGGCTTAAATGAGAATTATTTAATCTTAAGATTTTAGAAATTAAATAAAATTATGTCGTTATTTATTTAATAACGAAATGAGTTAAAGACAGTTAAATTTAATTCTTTTACATGAGGAAATATTTTTCCCTTTTCAACGATAGTCTTATTTCAAGATAAATTATTATAAAACTTATTTCACAATAGAATGGCTTGGGATAAATTAACTATCATTGTTGTTGGGAAAGGAATACTTAATCATTTATTACGTTAGTAAAATCGTAAATATATAATTACATGTTATAAAAAATGTAAGTATTTATTATATTATAAATTGATGGCATGTAACATTTCTTTAAATACGAGGCGAACATCATTTGACATCATTCAAAAGGGAAAAAAAATCAAATTTAGAATTTTTCAGAGCAAAACAATATGATAATGGACTTGCAAGACGTATAAGATGCAACAACAAAGGAAAAATATTTAAACAAATAAAACTTCTCCTGCAAAGAAATGAAGACAAATTCATTCCAAAATCGAATATTCCCGACTCATTTAACAGGCAATATAAAGTTTGAGTGAAACGAAGTAGCTTACAAATTGAATTCAAACTCCTCAACCCCCTCCTCTGATGAAACAACTTTCGAAACTCGTTTCAAATATTTTCTTCGTTAAATGAGTTTTTCTGGATATCTGCGGCAAATCGGCTGCACCCCCTCCCATCTTTGCGCACACGATAAAACTGTTTCCCGTGACACCCCCCAATCCCTAAGGGAAAAAGTAATAAAAATTTAACCCAATTCTCATTCTACAAAAGTAAGTCTATTTCCCTAACTTTAAAATAACACTGGATATGTCAAAGTGCTCCTTCTGTCTCCATTCGCCATATCAGAAGTATTATTGTAGATATATCAAATTCTCAGAGTTGATTTACTTTCTGTATTTATATAACAAGAGGTGAAATAAGGAAAATAAATGTAGAAATTTTCATTCAGAAAGCAGAACTCGTTATTACTTTTTACAACAGTGAAGATGACTGGTATAGACTAAAATTTAACTAAAAGAAAATCTTTTCAATTTTTAATTAAATATCTGGAAAATGTCACCTGGATCTACTTAAAAAAATCTTCGATTAAAATATACATAAAACATGATAAATACCATTCTTTTACAATATATATTAAATTCTCTCCTCTGATTATAGTTTATATTTATACTGAATATAAAAGTCACTGTATTCTAGATCACCATTTCTATCGCACAGGATTAAATATATCAATTTAGTCATTTTAAATTTGTATCATTTTTGCAAATAAGGAAAATAAATGTAGAAATTTTCATTCAGAAAGCAGAACTCGTTATTACTTTTTACAACAGTGAAGATGACTGGTATAGACTAAAATTTAACTAAAAGAAAATCTTTTCATTTTTAATTAAATATCTGGAAAATGTCACCTGGATCTACTTAAAAAAATCTTCGATTAAAATATACATAAAACATGATAAATACCATTCTTTTACAATATATATTAAATTATCTCCTCTGATTATAGTTTATATTTATACTGAATATAAAAGTCACTGTATTCTAGATCACCATTTCTATCGCACAGGATTAAATATATCAATTTAGTCATTTTAAATTTGTATCATTTTTGCAAATAAGGAAAATAAATGTAGAAATTTTTATTCAGAAAGCAGAACTCGTTATTACTTTTTACAACAGTGAAGATGACTGGTATAGACTAAAATTTAACTAAAAGAAAATCTTTTCATTTTTAATTAAATATCTGGAAAATGTCACCTGGATCTACTTAAAAAAATCTTCGATTAAAATATACATAAAACATGATAAATACCATTCTTTTACAATATATATTAAATTATCTCCTCTGATTATAGTTTATATTTATACTGAATATAAAAGTCACTGTATTCTAGATCACCATTTCTATCGCACAGGATTAAATATATCAATTTAGTCATTTTAAATTTGTATCATTTTTGCAAATAAGGAAAATAAATGTAGAAATTTTTATTCAGAAAGCAGAACTCGTTATTACTTTTTACAACAGTGAAGATGACTGGTATAGACTAAAATTTAATTAAAAGAAAATCTTTTCATTTTTAATTAAATATCTGGAAAATGTCACCTGGATCTACTTAAAAAAATCTTCGATTAAAATATACATAAAACATGATAAATACCATTCTTTTACAATATATATTAAATTCTCTCCTCTGATTATAGTTTATATTTATACTGAATATAAAAGTCACTGTATTCTAGATCACCATTTCTATCGCACAGGATTAAATATATCAATTTAGTCATTTTAAATTTGTATCATTTTTGCAAATGAATAATACAATTTTAACATTGCCTTTCGTTAGTAAATTGAGGTATCTCTCACAGTGATACGTTTTACATTAATATTAATGGCAAAACTCCTTAAATTTATGCAGTTTTTCTTAAGCAAGTGGTTATTAATTTAGAGGGAGTCTCATGATTTATAGAATTAAAATTATACTACACCTCAAGAAGTTATCTTTAAGATTTTGATTCAACTGCTGTGGAAGATTAAGCTGAAAATTATAAATTGATGTAATTTTATTTAGACAGATTAGTTTGAGGTGTTCTTAAGTATTTTTGAATTAATGACAAACATTTGAATTTTATTCCCAAAACGAACGCTTCTCGAAACGTTAGGTAACGTGAAATATATAAAGAGAAATTCATATTGTTTCAAATTAAGAGGATATTATCAATTTAGAATGTATATATTATACATTAGTTATGGTATAAGCTGATATAAAATGTGTATTTATTTTCTCTCATCAAAAATAATTTGCGAAAATTAAAATGCACAGTAGAAAAATCATGGTACAATACAAAACTATTCCTCTTATATTAACATTTCTTTTGTTCATATATTTGGCTAAATAATTCAAATTAGTGCTAAAAATATTAATATTCTTTGTTTCCTCAATAGAACTCCTCAACATATTGCTTAGATTCTGTTTATTAAACTAAATAATATTTGCAATAAAAACTTTTTAAGTGCATAAATAAAATGTGTTTTACATTAACGTCAAGAACAATTTTCAAGATCTTATGAAAACCCCTTGTCATATTTAATTATTATCTCTGTTTTAAGTATTTTTTATAGGGCAAATTTTATTTTAAACACTTGATATACAAATTCTGCTAAACTCTTTTATTTTTAAAAAAAAATGCTTTGAAAATTGCTTTATTAGATTTTGAATATTTTCCCAGTTTTCGAATTAAAACAACAGTTGTCATCTCTAAAAAATATCGGTATTCTTATATATCATCTAATAGTGTAAATAAGTTCTTCCAAAATTTCAAAAAGCACAGCACATGTTGTATGATTGAACTTTGAGAAAAATTTTGGATAGTAAAATATATTTTGACAAGAATTAAATAAATAATTTGGTTTTCAAACATTAATTTCAACTAAAAGGCTTATAGTGGGGAATCAAGAAAATTACTGTGCATTTCAAAAATTCCTTAAAATAAAATGTTTTATGGATGAAAAAAAATTCAGGAACTTACTATGAATACATTTTTTGCATGATTTGAATATTATCTAAGTAACTAATGTAAAAAAAAATTATTTCTGTTAAACCCAAGTAAAAATGAAAAATAATAATAAAAATGTTCTGTCACAAAATTTTTATTTATATCATCCCTAATTATACTCAGTAATTAATTTATCTGATAAATTTGTAATTGTTAGAAAATACATTAGAATGAAATTTAATAAGTTTGATTCTCTTATAAATAAATAGTTTTTGCATATTTGTATCAAAATTATTTTATATGTGTTTATCATTAATATGCTTACAAATTATTAATACATTAAATCCAGTTATGAACTACTAAATTCCTATAATTTTAATATAATAATAAGATATATATTTTCGTAGCAGAATCTGCATTTACTTATTGTATATACGCTGCAAAAGTTAAAAGAATTATATTTTGTGCAAACACAGCGAACTTAATAATTTATTTCATCTCAACTTTAGGCAAAATTTTGCAATTTGTATTTCTGTTAATCATTAATAATATCAATCTCCTATGTTCAAGTTTTCAGTATTTTAAAATTCCATATTTATTGTTAAAGCATTCGATATACCCAATTAACAAATCAAGATTCAAAATTGCTTTATGTTTGGTCTTAGTATTATTTATTAGTGAAAGTTTGTCATTTGCTTGATAAAAAACCATACTGTTAAAATCTTTTATAAAGATTTGAAATTGAAGATATAAATATGCATATATGTTTATAACATTAAAATATCAATAGCTCAATGATTATTAATACTTTCAATGTTAATGATATGGAAAGTATTTCATACTGAAATTCATTTTGGACTGTCTTATTATATTGCATGAATAAATTCAAAATGAATCAAAATATTATAGTTATAAGATCATAAAACATTTTATTGAAATTGAAATAGAAAATAATTTGGGCAACATACCTAAGATATTTATATTTCGGAGTTAATCATAATTTAAATCAATTTAAAAAAAATATTTTTAATATTGATGAAATTATATATTTTTCCTAACTTTTCATCAATAAGTTTTCTATAAAAACTTGGATAGATAATGAATTCAGGAAATTTCTATCCATAGTACAAGTTACAAGATCTGGCCTAGTAGTTCCGTACACTAGCACGTAGTGTTTTGTTCAAAAAAATCTTCATAATTACTTTTTTATCGATAAGGATGTATTCTGTACTTGGTTAATATCTCAAACATCACGTTACGAAATTAACCCCCTCTCATTCTTCAGCAATGCCTAACAAGATTGTAAATTACCAAAAATTACTCAGTGAGCAGTTTTCTTTAAGACTCAAATTAAAGAACTTAGTTAATCAAACATGGCTACTATGGCTTAAACTAAGAGTCATTAAGTACCAGGTCCGCCGAGCAAATTTAAATTAAGCATTAGAGGCTTCTTCGAATATCGTCTCTTCTTTCTTCCTCCAAGATGTAGGACTCCCCAGACAACAGGCACTTAGGGAAGGACGCGGCTCTGTAAAAGCAAAAGCTACCAAGGCGGATGCTGGAGGATTTTTAATCTTCTCTTATTTATATTCACGTGCGTTTCCTTTTATGTAATTGTACTCTGGGTGTTTGGTGTCACTTTGATGGACCTTCTCTCGAGGCGGCATCAGGAAGATGGGGTGCTTTTTTTCGGGCATTGAGGTTTGCCGTTTTTGTTAATGGCTTGGCGCGGCTTGCATTGTATTTTTTCCCCATCTCTGGGTCTGCTGGGAGGGTGGATTCGTCGTTAATTGTATTTTTTTTTCACTCTGCTTCCAGATCCCCGAGCTTCTGGAAGAGTAAAGACCCCCGGAAGGATTATTATTCTTGATGTTCCGCGAAAGGAGGATGAAGCAAGAAGACAAAGAGGAGATCCATGCATAAACTTTCGAACATTAGAAAGGAAAAAAAAAATGAGTAACATAAATGAGGCGTGTTGTATGTGGTTCGTAAATAAAAGACATAATTTCCTTTCTGAGGGAAAAAATGTCCTGCATCAAAAATCAAAAGATAATCTTAGAAGGATATAAAGTCGATTGAAGAAATAAATATATTTAGAAAAAAATAACTGGTTGTCAAGTTTTAGGAAGAGAAAATCCCGACAATTTAGAACGATGACAACTATAGGACCAAAAGCATTTAAAGTAAAATTTTTAATACTTAAAAATGGTGTTATCTTATTAGAAATTGTATCGAAAATAATACATTTTTTAATACATTTTTGATTTTGTTTTCACATTTTTGTCGTATATATATATATATATATATATATATATATATATATATATATATATATATATATATATATATAATATATATATATATATATATATATATATATATATATATATATATATATATATATATATATATATATATATATATATATATATATATATATATATATATATATATACATATATATATATATATATATATATATATATATATATATATATATATATTTATATCTAATAATGAAATTAAAAAATTTGTATAATAGAATATATCATTTAAAATGATTTATTTATTTGGGGATATTGGTTTAATGAGATGCTATTTAAATGATGTATTTTATAAATGAGAAATAGATTATTTTTAAGTAGCGTTGCAAAAATTAAAGAAAACCTGGCCTATCTGCTATTATACAAAATCTACTCTTAATTGTGATGAATGATTTTCTGTATAAATGAGAAAAATCATTTCTTTGTTTCTAAATTTAATTGAGACAATAGCGTAGTAGGTAAATGATAGAAGCTTAAATTTTTTGCCTAATTATCTAGGCGCGCGTGCACACACACACACACACACACACACACATATATATATATATATATATATATATATATATATATATATATATATATATATATATATATATATATATATATATATATATATATATATATATATATATATATAGAAATTCTTTAAAAGTGGTAATTCAAAAGGAAATGTAAACTGTAAGCAACAATATTTTATCAAGAAACAGAAGGTCTGTTATGGAGTGCATTAATGTGAAAAAGATTGAAATGTGAAATCTGAATATACAATGTGTGAAATGTTTGTGTTTATAATATATTATTCATTTAGTATAGAATGCTCATTTATTTATGCTTATTTAATAGTATAGAATGCTTATTTATTTAATAAGTTACATTATTTATTATCAAAACATGTTACATATTCATTTTATGATAGTCATATGATTTTACCTTAAAATACGTAACACAAAATAGGCATGATGAAATTACCCAACAAAAACATTAAATGGAATAATTCTTTACCAGTTTTCTATAGATACAAAATTTCATTTGCCGAACATCATATTTTATTTCATCATTTTAATCTTCATTATTCTCAATGCCAATTACAGCTATGAATCAAAATAGTAAAAAGTATAAAATGTAGTTATTGTCTCTGATATTTTTTGTAAACTATATTAATTATGCAAGGAAAAAATTCTGTTAGCTAAAATTTATTCTTTTCTTATCGGGCTGTAACGAAAGTTTTTCACCAAAAACTGTTGTTAATAAAGTTAGAAAAAATATAAAAGCAGAGCACATTTTTAGTGCTGGTAGAAATCACCACCCAAATCTATGGTTTTCTCACAGTGTTTTAGTAGTTTTTAAAAATCTTTGGCAGGAAACTATGTAGACGCGAATCCAAAAACAGATAAACTGCATTGTGGACGTTCTTCACGGAATCGAAGGTAAGATTTTGTTGTTGCACGAGCATTCTTCCCTGTACCTAGACCTCAGTTAGGCTCTACCAGTTAGATAGAAGCAACCAGGAGAAGTCTTCGTGATTTTGATGCGGGAACAAAGTAGATGATCACCCATACTTTGTCTACCACTATAGCATTTCATTTGGAGGACATACGTCCAATTGCACGATGTCATGGCTAAATGGTGGATGTGGCAAATGATTCCATTTGAGTCCGTCCGGTGAATGCAAACACATATGTTCCTGAATCATCTTGATGGAACACTAGCATCTGCATTCGAATCTCAGTTCGACGTTTGGTTTTCAAAGCAGCGTCAGCAAGGACTGGAATCTTACTCTACCCTTACTGTCGATGATTTTATTATTTTCCAAATACCCTTTGAGGATGATACCTTTGCCATCCCACGAGATGTAGAACATGATCTTTTTGTAAGTCAAATTGAACTTTGAGACATTTGCGATAGGCTCATCAGATTGCCTTGAATCTGTCACCTTAGAATGCTCAGCCATCCAGAATTAGAGCTGGATAACTGCTGGCCAATTTCCTTTCCCTCATTAGGTGCTGGACAAGACCATTTCCAGATTGCTCTATTGATGTAAATCAACTTTTCCTCTCGAGTGATTTTTTGTTCGGAATTTTGTTTTGACATTGATATTCAAGCAAATTTATGCAGGCCTGAACACGTCTCTTCTTATCTGCTTGAATTAGCTCATATAGCACCCAGGGACTGAACTTGTATTTCAAGTATACACGATGCATTACGTGGTTAATAGACATAGCTTAATGATTCAATCTTTAACTAGCTCTCGAATAGTTGAATACTGATTTTATTCCACAAATTCTCTCAGAAGGGCTTCACCAACACCAGTAGCCCTGTCAAATCAATTTTCTTTTTGAATATCAAAGTCCTTTTTTTAATTTTTGGTGTTAAGCCTTCACACTCTCATATGATACAACAGTTGTTTTCCAAGCTGTAGAAATATTTGATGAAATTCTGAACTTTTTCTTTCTGAAGAACTGAAAGTGAATGATGTTTCTAATCTGGATGCGTGATAATTCCATTTCAGACAGCTTGTACTTAACGATAACGATATGTTTCCAGAGATCTCACCACACAATGTACCGATCTGAAATATCTAAGAAAACTTGATTATAATTTAAGAATCCAAAGATTGTGAAATTACATCTCTGCAAAAAGATATCGTACAAACAAAAAGATGTGTTTATGATGACACAGGGAATTTGAATGATTTATTTATTTATTATTTTATTTTATTTTTTTAATTAAAATCAGAATTTTGCCTTTTTTAAAAAAAATTCAAGTTATATATAATTATATTTTGATAGCTTTAAGTTATAAGAAATATGCTGTAAATAGTTTTGTCAGAAAAAAAATTCATTTTTCCATTCAAGTTATTTTTACTCTGTTATACTCTTTATAACATTATATTATTCCGCTTTATGATATCAAGTATATATATATAAATATAAGTACATTGTACAACCTATGTATATGTTAAATATTTTTCAAACATAAGTTATTCTCCTGCTCTGTTTTAATTATGTTTTTTTACTGTATACGCTATTTAAACTAAAGCAAAGATTATGATGTTGTGACTGGGATGTTCATCGCGATAAAACTTGCAGTTTAACATAATACGCTTTTAAGCAATTTAAAAAAAATTTTAAGTCCTTTTTATTAAATGCATATCATACAATGTGGATATTTACTTTCAACCATTCAATTTAATGATTTTCGGTACATTTAGTAATTATATAAAAATTTAAAATGGTGAAGTGAATGAATCTATTGATTTGACTTTAAAAATATGACACTACTTCAAAACATTTTCAGTTAAAATTATATATTTATGAATAACAGCTAAATATTAAAATTATTGATTGATCATCGTTAAAACTTCTTTATGCTACAGGTAATACATGTTCTAAATCTGTAGTAAAACACTAAATTTGATAAATATATAAATGTGAAACTTTCTAAAAATTACACATTATGAAAAATTATAAAAATAGCCTAATACATATATAAATTATATCTCATACGTTTGCACATATTCTTTGTTTTAATTATCAGATTATCCAAAATCTTAAGTATGCAATATTAAAAAAATATTTTTATTATTTACAATTTTATTTATGTAAATATTTCTTGAATCTTCTAACGTGATTTATTATTTTAATTGGAAAGATGGAAATATTTCGCTGCAACATTCACGCTCATATTTATTAATTATTTCGATTCACAAACTATTAAAAATATTAATATTTCAAGAGGGTTACAGATTTAATTTTTGATTATTTTAATCTTAGTTTCAATAAGCATTTAATTAATTTGCTTATATTGTCCATAAAGTTCTTAATAAAATATTTTGTAATGAATAAAAATTTACATATTCAAATAATAATTATTCCGTAAAAGTTCTCGACAAAATTTCATTCTTTAAACTTATTGAATCTGATTAGTTTGACAATCATAAGAATTGTTTTTAATATTTTCACTTTAAACTTAATCGTAAAATCAAGAAGTTAAGTAATATAAATAAGTTTTTATATACAAAAAACCATCAAATAAGAATAATAGAGTGATGAAAAATAGCTTATATAATGAATATTTTCAAGAGAGAATTGAATCGATTTTTAAACTTCATATATCTGAAATTTATGGAATTTTCAAATTATATTTGAAATTAATGTCAAGACAAATTCATTTTTTTAACTATTAAAATTTTCTTAATTAAAATGATAGTTAAGTATATATATCAAATTTCATATTTCAGTTTAAGCAATTGTTGGTAAAACATAGTAATTCTGGATATAGATTTAAATATATAAATTAATTATAAAATCCTTCTTATCATTTTTCATTTGTAGGTTAATATATTATTATCAATGCATGCTTATAATTCAGAAATTTACTTGTAATTTTTTTTCATCCCATTTATATAATAACGTAAAGCCAATTAATTACAACTACACATATACACTGTCTACCAATAAGTATTTGGACACCTGTGATAGAAAAGAAAACCTAACTTTATTCAAAATCAATAATTGGTAGATCCTCCACGAGAGGCAATCACAGCGTGAACCCTCCGGGGCATACTTTCCACAACTCTTAGTATAACTGCTAGTGGTACTGTATTCCACTCGGCTTGGAGTGGACATGCAAGTTCCTTTACCGATTTTGGACGGGTAGTGCACCCCTTAATTCGGCGATCCAACTCGTCCCAGAGGTTCTCGATAGGGTTCAGGTCTGGGATCTAGGCTGGCCAGTTCATTCGATGAACTCCACTGGCACCATACCAAGCCTTGGTTAACCTCGAAACATAACAACTGGCATTGTCGTCCTGAAAGCAACCGGGGTCCAACCCGTAACACTGCCACAACGTAGGAAGCCCATTGTCATCCAAAATGGTGCAGTAGGCATCGGCATTGAGCTTACCATGAATGGGGACCAAGGGTCCCAGTCCATACCAGGGGAAACACTCCCAGACAATAATTCCACCTACAGCGAACTTGACTGTTGACACAACGCATTCTGGCAGGAGACGTTCTCCAGGCAGACGCCAGACCCTGCCATCCAAACGGTAAAGAGTGAACCTTGATTCGTCGCTCCAAAGAACCCGTTTCCACTGATCTACGGTCCAATTTTGATGTGCTTTCCACCAAATTTACCGAGCAGCGCGGTTGGACTTTGTGATCAAAGGTTTATGGATAGCAGCGCGACCATGAAAACCAAGCAGAGGCGATTCCTTACGGATGGTATTCCTTGAAACAATAATTCCGGATGCCTGTTGAAACTGCTTGCGGTGAGGGCCATCGGTTGGGGTGGTTCTTCCGAATTTCTCTGGACAGTACTCGTCGGTCTCTATCTCCCAGTTTCGTTGGTCTGCCGACTCGGGGCACATTCCGACAATCACCGCTCACCTTCCACTTCTTAATCACATAAGCTACTTTCGGTTTTGGGTACTTCAGATAGCTAGATATGTCCCTTATGGATCGGCCACATTTGCGATACCCGATAATTATACCTTTCTCGAAATCGGAAAACTCCGAATCTTGCGCGGCATCTTGTATGCGACTAATATCGATGCTGTTTCCCACACGATATATACTAGCGGAGGCCGTGACGTACCTCAGGACCGCTGATATCGTTATTTGCATAGGTCTCTAAATACTTATTCGTAGACAGTGTATTTTCCTAATATATCATATATAAAATTAATAATTTTAAGAATTTCTGTTCAATAAGCCTATGTTTTCTGAAAACAACGAAATCAAATCTAACTTGCATTATAAAGTCAGAATATTTTTATCAAAAAGAAAATATATTCAAATAGTGCTATGTTTTTAATAAATTTCTAATTTCGAAATTTTCACTAAAGCGTTTGTAAATTATTCAAATTGTATTTGATATTTTAAGTCATTCTATTGCATATACTTTATGTCGTATACCGCCGATCGATGGCTGAGTAGTTAGTGTTTCTAACTCCTGAGCTGTGGGTTCCGGATTCGAATCCCATTCGGGCATGGATGTTAATTTTTCTCTGTGTTTCTCTGCCCTTTCTTCTGAGATGATGTAAGAATGAGGCCCACCCTATAAACGGGTTTGTAGTGGTATGGCGTGGATAATGTTAGACGCCTCCGTGACTTTGTTCTTAAGTACCCACTTGGTAATGACAAATGAGTAGCATTTTCCGGCCTTGTTGTGGTGAAAGGTTAGTTACCCAAGTACCTGCCGTTATTTTAAAAATTTTGTTGTGTATAACACTCAGCAGATATACTCTATTAAAAAATAGTTCTTTTTCTCCCGTTTAAATTGTAACCGATGCGTAAAGACACTGGTGTGTGTGTTATATATATATATATATATATATATATATATATATATATATATATATATATATATATATATATATATATATATATATATATATATATATATAAGATAAAACATGAAGAAAAGTGAAATCAGAAATATAAAATTGGAAAGATACTAAAGTATATGATGCAAAAGACAAGAAGAAGGCATAGGGACCACGTCTTCATCAGGAGGGAGATGGCCAGCTATGCAAAATGAACACTCCTTTCTGACATGCTCGAAGGACAAATGTCTAAAAATCTTCGAGCAATTCCCCCGAAGAGTGTTCGTATTAAAAGAACTTAGTTAAAAAATTAAACTAAATATATATGTAGAAAAGATAAATATATATGCAGAAAAATAAAAATATTCACAATAGATGAAAATACTCACAATAGATGAAAAAGTACAGTAGAAATATACATACAGTAGAAAATATATAATACAAGTGCAAGTAAATCAGATAGAATTTATATATGAGAATAGTAGGAAGTTGCCAAAAGTAAATTTGAAATTAGAATGAAGAAATATTGCCAGAAGTAATTAAATTCAAAAAGTTAAAGTGGTTTAGAAAATTAAAGTGTATTAAAGGGGATTTAAGTTTTAGTTATGTATAAAATAAAGTGTATAAATGTAGGTGTTTTCAGGATTCTTGTAAGAACTTCAATGCTTGGGTGGCCCTTCTGTAGTTATAAAAACTACGCATATATATATATATATATATATATATATATATATATATATATATATATATATATATATATATATATATATATATATATATATATATATATATATATATATATATATATATATATATATATAAGGTATAGTATTGAATACTTCTCTTTTCCTATATTCCCAAAGTTACAGTTTTTTTAAAAAATATATAATTATTATTATTTTTTTCACTTATACATTGGGTTCGTGCATTGCAGCTAACGTGTTTCTGCTTTTCTCACTAAATAGCTGATTTGAAATACATTAAATGCAAATGTAAGGGTTTAGTAATTAATTTTTTCATATTAAAAAAAACTTAAAAGAGCATTCCAATTCTCAATCACTTTGTTTTTTATCAGACCTACGAGTGAGATCTCATTTAGTGCAATAAAACGACGTCAAAATTCAATAATAAAATCCTAATCTTTTCTGAAAAATTAGGCTTAAGTTTTATACAATAAATTATTGTCAGTGAAAGCAAATAGTCTTATCCTTCTAGTACATTATGAGTAAAGAAAATATTAAATAGCATTTAGTCAATGAAAGGTATACTGAGAGTTCGTCTGTGGCCATTCAGTGTGTTTGAATAAGGTATACATTATTTGTTATCAGAATTTTAAAACAAAAATTGGAACAATTTGTTTACATTTATGTTTTTGTTTAAGTGTTAACAATCATAGCTAGTTTAGGATTATTTTTTCTTGAAATGCATATCATAGGAATTATTGTTATGGTAAATTTAACTACGTGTCACCTGAACCCGTTATGAAACGAATTTATAACTTAGAAACTTTTATTTAAACACATTTTTGATTTTCGTGGTGTTCTCTTCGAGTACCAGGATAGAAATATCTTTTTAAGGTTTCTTTAAGTGGAATTATCTTTTGTTTTTACAGAAATTACCATATTGTAAACATAAATTCTTAAAATTCTATAAAACTGATTGTAAGAGTTGACATTAAAAATTTAGAATAAGAAATAATTTAGGATTTTTTTATTTACATATAAATTAAAAAAAAACTGCTTAAAATAATCTAAAACAATTTAAACTTTTTTATGAAATCCTGTTATTTTTAAATTATGTTTTTGCATTTGAAATATATTTACTTTAATACTAAAATTACAATGCCTATAATATTCCTCAAACTAAATAAAGACAATATTTCTTGCTCATGCTTATATAGTAAATATTTAATTTTATTTAAATTTAAAAGGCTGCTTTTCTTTCATAAAAACTAAACAGTTACTTTAACTAAATAATAATAAAAATGAATTCATTATTTTTCAAGCGCCAATATGTGAAGCGTAACTTTTACATTTTTAGAACAAATTACATTTATAGTCTTAAATACATAATCCACGTCTTACTTTCATTGCCAACTTCAAACTAAAATTGGTATTTCGTTCGTATCTTCTCGAAACTTGTGAAAAAGAGAGCTTTTAGAGTGTTGCAATAAAACGCTATATAACCAAACAAAGGGACACTAAAACTCGCTGGCTACGTGAGCTATTTCAAATACTATTGAATGAAAAAAATAAGTGTAAAATGTTATAAAAAAAGAGAGAGAAACACTCTTCGAAATACCGCAGAGAATTTCAGAGGGCGGAATTTCAAACTGTGGTATGGGACAGCGAGACTTAAGGGAGGAGAATTGTTAAAGAATATTTTTTTTTCTTCAGTTTTCGAAATTTCCTCCTTGGTGATGACAACGCGTCCACAAGTTTATTGCTTGGGGAATATTGCAAAGTCACCCCACACAGATTTCCTAACATTCTTTCGAAAAGTTCAATTTCTTCTTTTTGTTTGTACCCGCACTGCGATTAGTTGTTGTTTTGGTTCTGCGTTTTTTAGCTTTTTTTTTTTAAACACAAGAGCATAACACTTGAAGAAATATTTATGGTAGCGTTCTAAAAAAGTTTCAGAAGTTTTTATTTCGATTTCTGGAGTATTTTCAGTTTTATATTATTTTCTTTTTTTTTTTTTTGACTTTCATACTTCATCGGCTATAATTATTTCTTTGGTTGGAAATAATCATGGTTAAATCATCCCTTCAATACATTTTCCATGAAATTTGTTAAAATTTCCCTATCGTCATATTTTTTTTAATAATTTCATTACATTAAAACAGCTTCGCTAACTATAGAAAATTTGTTCAAAACAACAAAAGAACTTTTATTAAAATTGCTATAACAATCGGCAAAATATGGTATTTTGAGGGGTATGTTGTTCAAAGAAGTATACTATAACGAAGTATGGAAAAAAATTATATAATTTTAGTTAGTCTTTCACTGTTTTATTAGTAAGCATAGATTTATTTAAAAGTTAATTTATTTCAAATACCAAAACGTTTTTCTGAAAATGCCAAAACAAAAATATTTTTATTAGGTTGGTGCGTATGAAATGTCGGATTCTTAAGTGATTGTATAAAACTGCATATCTTTCTTCAAAAGCTGTTTATTCAATCAAAGTATGCTCCATTCGCTTCAATACACTTCTCCCAACGAGATTTTAAAGTGTAGATGCCTGTCTTAAAAAAATTTTGGTCTTTAGAATTAATAAACTCTGATATCGAGTTTTTTAGACTGTCTTCATTTTCATAGTGTTTGCCCCTTAAAAACAGCTCTAAATGCTTGAAAAAATGAAAATCGGTCGGCGAGAGATCCGGTGAATATGGTGGATGCTGCAATGATGAGCATACGTTTAACCGATCCAGCTTATTTCGCTCTGTCAGTGCGTGCGGTACCCACTTGTCCATCTTCTTAACCTTGCCAATCTCAGAAAGGTGTCTCAATATCGTTGTATGGTCAACTTTCATCCTGATAGCAAGCTCCCTCGTGGATACGGCTGGATCCGCTTCCACTAGAGCCTTCAGGTCATCATTCTTCACAGACGTTTTGGGTCTTCCGCGCGGCTCATTTTGCAGTGAAAAATCGCCAGTCCGAAATTTTTCGA
The DNA here is from genome assembly GCA_037975125.1 of Latrodectus hesperus. NCBI lineage: Eukaryota > Metazoa > Arthropoda > Arachnida > Araneae > Theridiidae > Latrodectus > Latrodectus hesperus. The sequence goes on along the minus strand of CM075852.1, from coordinate 3,928,303 downwards.
ACCAACGCTGCACTTTCCGATCGTTAACCGTATTCTCCCCAAACGCTTGGTTTATGTTGCATGCAGCTTTTGCAGCACTATTACCAAGTTTGTACTCATATAAGAAAATGACGCGAATGTCGGCAGAATTCATATCGGCAATAAACTCAAAAGAAATAAAAAAGGGAAGACCTTCGAGAAAACCTATTTTGCTGAAATGAGTCTCTGGCAATGGACAATACGAGTATGAATGAGGTTATGCCAAATACAAAAGTATAACGAAAACAGGGAGGAAAACGTCCGCATGTAAAGAGAATCCGACATTTCATACGCACCAACCTAATAAATTAAACATTGATACAAATGAAGTTGCAAATGCAATGCGTACTAATACAAGTACATTTATAATAATTTACTTTTCAGAAAGAAAAATATCCTATTTAAATGTTCAGTACTGTCGTATTCAGTAACTTTTACTGTGATTTTTTACTTTAATATATATTTACATTATATAAGAGAATGGTAAACCAAAGTCTTCTGAGTAACAAAGTCATTTATAAAACATAGATTGAGTACATTAATATGTAATTTGCACAAATATGAATATGTTTGTATTTACCAAATGTGATTATATTAGTATTTACCGAGCAAATCATTAATCATAGTTATAACTGAATGCCAACGGAACATTAAATCTAATAAATTATGGAGATTTCAGATTAAAATATTTTTGTTCTTCAGAGTTTGAAATAAATTTGATTTGTTGGATGCAATTTGATTTTAACCCTGAATTTTAACTCTTGCTGTACATGTTAAGTTTATGTTCTAGGTTTGTGAAGGTGATTACTAAACTTGTACTTTGTTATGTAAAATATGTTTCTTATCTAATGCAACAATACTGTGTCAGTAAATTCAACTTCTATAACTAGGATTATTCCTTCATGCTGTACCTAAAGCATCATGTAATTAGAGTCCTAAATATTTCACTAAATAAGCTGAGTATACTTGATTCGATTTTTTATAACAATTTTATTAAATAAAATTAGAGTAGCTTTCAAAAGTTTTGAGGTGATAAGTTTTTCTGTACCAATTATTTCTATAAAGAAAATTTTTAAATTTTTCAGAAAAATAACTTGCCGATTTAATTATTCTTAATGATAAGCATTATAAATTTAGGTTTGGAAATTATTAATTTCAAAAATATCAGGTGGGAATTTAAAAAAAAATTGAAAACTTATTTTGATTTAGTTTTTTTAAAACTTTTATTAAAGCATTTAAAAATTGAAAATACAAAAAATAATAATTTATAGCATATGCTTTCGCTTTGAAAATTTCAATACTTCATTTGGATATTTAATAGAAAACTGTTTTAATTTGTTCTTATTGTTAAAGTTCTGCCTTTGAAGAATGGTATCGAACATCATGATGTTTTCCAATTAGATTGAGATCACATAATTGACTCACTCAGTAAAAAAATATTGTTTCAACTGTAAGCAATTTTTTTCTTAACTTTCAGAAATGTGTTTAGAATTACAGCTAGAAGTGAACCATAAAAAGTCGTCTGAACACCACTAGATAATCAGCATACATGCTCCACCAATAAACCCCTAATTTAAGCAAAGCACAGTAAGATCCAACTGAAATTTACTAAGAAGTTCGAAAAAAGAAAATCAAAAATTGGAAGAAAACTTTCGGAACGATAATTCTGAATTTAGAATGTTAAAAAAAATCAATAGACGATATTACATTCGTCTACCAAAATTCATCAGAAAGGGTCAACGTCCAACAAATTACTATGGAAGTTTCATCATGATGATTTCTTCTCCCTTGTAGACAAAGATATGATCAGAATACGAAACGCCGAATTATAAGAACATTTTGGAAAATCATATTCTAAATTATGCTCATAAATGAAGCCAAGTGTCTGGATGCTCCAGCAAAATAGTGATCAGAAAAATATCTTAAAAATGATGAAAAAATAATTTACAGCAGAGAAATTATATAGATTGGCCGAGATTATATAGATTGACCGAGTCAACAATTAAATTTTAATTGATTGAAGCACTTTTAGGAACAGATCAGAAGGATATTCGGGACAAGGACGTATTTTTATAAGCAAAGTTCTCTCAGTAACTTTGATCGAACTGCAATGAAATCTATATTTAGACGCTTGAAGCAAAAAAGGGAAGATGTGTAAATAAATAAGAATTATTTTATTTCACTGCTTTAAAACGCTTAGAAAAACTAAATCGTCTAAGATCTTGTTTCTAATGTTCCAAAGCATACATGGAGTTTTTTAATTTAAACATTTTTTCACAGTATATATCGCCATCTGTGAAAGGTGGTAGGAATTGCAAATTATCAATTTCATATCATTATAGCATTTTTCTCTATAGATAAAAAAAATTAGGACAGGAAAATATTTTATAACTTTCACCAGTTACTTTAATTTAATGATTTTTACCTTAACTCGAATAATTTCTTCCACGGTTTCAAGAACTTTATTTGTATTTAGTATGCATAAAATGTTTATCGAACATTATTTCTTATGCTTACTCTAAATTATTCAAAGCATAATTACTGCCAGGGAATTCCATTTTGCTGAATAAATCCAAAAGATCTGTTTTTGAATGTAGTCCACGGTATTAAGTTAGTAAACATATGCATTAGATTTCGAAATTATTTGATTACAATGTTCTTATCAATTAATAAAGAGCCTTAATAATCACTCATGAAAATTTCTCCTTCTTAAAAGAACAGTCACAATATTTTAAATGATAATATTTAATTTTTTTGCCAATTTGAAATTTAATACAAAATTTTTATGTATAAGCTTTCCTTAATTATTTTTACTAAAACAATTTTCTTCTAAATTCAAGTTAAAACTTAGATTAAAAAAGTTTTTGAGCATGAAATAAATTTTAATGGACGTAAATTACATTCGTGTATAATTTAAAATTAATTTCAGGAATATTCAATTATTTCTCAATTTTTTTTAAATTTATATTCTACAGGTGTGACTTATGATCTGTAATAATAGAAACTTAAACAAAGATTTTTTCTTCAAAAGTGAATTTCATTAGAGTTCTTACATGTATTTGTAAATGCATTTAATTATATCACAACGTATACCTTTTTAGAATATTAAGCATTGCTTATTTTATAAAAAAATCTAAATTTAATACGCAATGATTATGCAGTCTAATTCAAAGAAAAATTTGACATTGAAAATTTAAAGCTTTTTATAAATGTTAAATTGAATTTAAATGGAAATATGCTTTATTCCATAACATGATGTACTTTTAATCCAATAATAACAAATAGGTATAATACATTTCTTAAATAATTTTATTTTGTAAAATAATAGAAGTATGTATTAATAAAATAAAATTAATAATCGATCAGACAATTAGAAACATTCTGAAAGAAAAATAATTTCCTTCCTATAGTTTTGCAGACTGCATGTGCATGCTATTATTAAATCGATACCTAAAACATTGAAAGACAATAACTCTACAACAAAAAAGAAATTCATAATTATAAAGCTCATATCATGTAGCATGTATTTATCTGTTTAACACGATTTTTCATTCCTTTATTTCTCGAATTTGGCTTTTCTCTTGCCAATTTTACTTCTCTGTTTTAGTAACTCTCTCTCGCTATTATTAATTTTTTCTTTCCTTTTTCAAAGGGAAGAAAGCGTCGCGAGTCCCATTAACTACGCCTCTTATTTTCGGAAGCCATGTTGCATGAATCAATCACTAGGTAGCGGTGCTGCCCCGTTAAGGGTTTTCATATTTTATCAGCAATGTTTTTTGATGAAAGGGGAGCACTAGAAATTCCATTTTCACGCAGGAGAAAGGCAAGTTGGCAGTAAATCATACAAAATGCAGGAAAGCGTTAAAGTAAAATATGAAAAATGCCTGGGATTACAATGTATACCAGATTTTTTTCCGATAAAAGAAATATATTTGTTCTATCTAGCTTACATCTTATTGGCGTTAAATCTAGTTGGTATTCTTTTGCAATTTGCAATAAATTACTTATGAGTTTTCAATACGATATACAAGTATAATTATTTTTATAAATCACTTAATTTAATATTTAATTGTTTTGACAGCAAAGCTAAAAATTACCAACTATTTTTAAGGAAATTCTATAAATAAGCTATTCTTATGTGATTACATAATACAGTTGATTATATCTCAATTATCGAATAAAAATATAAATTATATTATTAATTACATTGCAATTATATACCAAAAAAATTATCAACAGATATCAGAAATAATTACAGCCATTATGTGCATAGTATAAAAATAAAATACAAATGCATAGTATGGAATAAAATAATTGACGAGCTATAAACCTATAAATAATATGACACAAGTTAAGCAGATTTGTTAAAAATAATATCGTAATTATATAATTGTAAATAATTTATGTGTAATAATTAAAATTTTTTTGTTATTTTCATATCTAATTCTTAATTTCTGTTTAGGTTTTATTTGTTTTTCCTTCTTTATGATCATTTTTAGCATTCAAATAAAAATTATGAGTTTTTTTCTCAAATGGGAACTATAAAAAACTCCTATTATGCGAAATTCATAAAGAAATAAAAATAATAACTTACCAATAGAAACAAATTTTAAATGGACAAATTATCTCTATGAATATATCTGTTTTCTTAGCTTGTAATAATTTACGCTTCGTAATTCTATTATGGATATTTCAGTAAATTACCTAAAATTTATTCGCAATATTATATTCATTAAAGAACACAAATTGCATTTTGCGAACTACAAATAAATTTAATTTTTAATATTATTTACAGGTAAATCATAGTAATTTAAGAGTTATGTGAATTAATTAAGTTTATAGTTATAATTTTCATATAGAAATGTCAAAGCAGTGATCGGGAAAATAATATCAAAATCAATTTAAAACTAAAAAATAATTAAGTTAAAATACATTTAATTTTATTAAGTCGAAGTTTTGAAAAATAATGCCTAAACCTGAAAAATACTTATGGTAAGACATTTATTGAATCATTACTTAATTATACGTTTTCATAAACTAATATTAGTAAATAATCTCAAATCATTTTATTTGCGAAAATATAACTCATTAATTTATTACAGCTATAATGAGTTCAATAGATATATTCATAATTACAGCTTTGTTGTTAGTAAAGCAATAAACTGCTTAAAATATTCAAGATATGTGATATTCATAATTATCAATAGATATAGATACATGATAGATAGTCATCAATAGATGAGAGATAATCATCAATAGATATATGATATTCATAATTACAGCTTTGTTGTTAGTAAAGCAATAAACTGCTTGAAATATTCAAGATATATGATATTCATAATTATCAATAGATATAGATACATGATAGATAGTTAGATAGTCATCAATAGATGAGAGATAATCATCAATAGATATATGATATTCATAATTACAGCTTTGTTGTTAGTAAAGCAATAAACTGCTTGAAATATTCAAATTATCATTTATAACTAAAAGATAATGTGTTGCATTATAAAATGCATCTTTCGAGGTGACAAAACCACTAAATGCAATAGAATTTTTTTTAAATGAGCATATATCTGAAGGAAATATGCCAGGGTAAATAGTTTATATTGAATATGAAGTACTTTACTAACTTTAACACTACACTGCTATAGGATATACCATTGAATGTACACAAAATGCTTCAAGTCATTTTTCACTAGATGAAAAATATCTTTCTTTGAAAATTGGATACTTTACCGGAGAGATCTATAAAAGGTGTTAGATCACTTTTTATACCACTCCTTGACTACAACGTCTGGGCATACACGTCGCAAAACGACCTCAAGATCAAAATTGATAGATAGTGCCCACATCATATTGTATCATGAATATTTGATATTTCGTAATCGACGCTATCATTGAAGTCAGGTATAAACGGAAATAACGCCACTCAGCGAAATAACAGCTCTCTTTTGAAATGGATAAATCGCTTACAGCCTTTTCAGAAAACTGATAGGATTCGGTCGCTTATGGTATTTTCCTATATTTCATTGGACAGGTATTTTGACATTTCCAATGGGCGCATTTCTTAGTGCGCACTTCATCTTTGCGCTTTTCCAAATGTAAACTGAAAAAACATGAAATGTCTTATAAATATTCAACGATGATGGATGGTGCAGGAAATTTTAACTAAATGAAATGTTTGCTTAATATATTCTGTAATGTAAAAACTTATGAATAATTGAATTTATCCTATGTGTTAATTTATCCTATACTAATACGTCTAGTAATGTGAGTGAATTTAATTTAGCAATACATTTCAGTATCAGGGTATTCTAAATTGGAATCTACTGATAATTAACAATAAATATTTTTTAAACAACAAAACATTTTAAAAACAATTTTATCAAAACAAATTATAAAAATTGAAAGATGTCTTGGTTGATAATTTGAAAATGTATTTTTACAAAAATGAGGTAGAAAATAATATGCTATATAAATGTTTGTTAATATTCTAAAATACATGTAAGGAAACAATATTTGTTTTTAAATTTTCGGTTTTTTCAATTGATCAGTGGAAATGTTTTTAATACTATATCAACTAGGCATCAACTAATTTGCAAATAAGTAATTACATTAGGATACACTATATTGCTTCATTATTCTAACGAAACTTCTCCTGCTTTACTAAGATTTCCTACAGAAAAATCTTTAGCCTCGATTATTCCTCCTGATTCTATTTCAAGTAAGATTTCCACGCCATGGTATCTGGTAAACTATCTTACAGGAAATCGAGTTAATTTTATTGAGGTTTATCACCAGTCACTTCAATGCATTGAATAATTGACGACATTACCATACCATGCATTATTACGAAAATTGTAAATGACATCAAGATTCCGCTATCCACTTAGCATATCTTATAATCGTCATGGCTCTTCCTTTACAGTCCTTTGGTGAAGGATATCCTCTCTGGCAATAATCATAAACTTACCGAATAATGTTCAATAACAGCGGAGCTCTCTAATTACAATGAAAAATATATTAGTACGGTAGTTATATGCAAAAACATATATGTATATATGTTTTTAAACAAGATAACATATAAATTAAATAATTTATTTTAACATTTCACTTAACAATTTCTTTTATGATGTGTATCATGCATCGAAGAATATAAATATTAAGAAAGATGTAGGTACTTTTTCGTTTTTAGTCCTGTGAAGTGCCTTAAAAAGTTCACATAATTTATGATTTAAAAAAGTTGCTTGTTTTATGTCAAATTTTCTCTTGACAAAACAGTATCTATGTATGAAAAATCTTCATTTTAAAATTGCAGTGAATAGTTCTTAGCATTGTAAAACAAAGTCTTTTCTGCATTTATGATTTAAAGCAATATTTTTCATTCAAAAAATTTTTCTATCTTCGGCAGATGGTGTTTTTAGGAAATGTTTAAGCATAATTGTCAACAGGAATTTTGAATAGATTTTTCCTCAAAAAATAGAAATTAATTGAAAGCTAATGCTTCACACAATTTCTAAAGAGATGTCTTAACAGGATTATTTAATTTGCTTTTGCGAATAATCATCTCTCTTCAGTTGGTTCACAGGTTTGCTTTATATCGCTCAAGTCATTTTTAGTACATAAGAGCTAGTTAGAACGGGACCTATGGTTTAAAGTGGATTCCGAACCACTACAAGTATCCAAGCCCAAGATGGAATTCGAACACACGAGTGAAGCAAGAATGACTAACAGAATTTATGTTATAATAAAATAGTTTCTTGAGAATTCCCATTAGTTTCCAATCGTTTTAATCATTAAAAATATTCAATTCAATTATTTTTTTAAATTTCCTTTAAAAGTTGCTGAAATAAATAACAAAGTTTTTATGAGTTAAAAAAAAAACTTTGTCAATTGGTTTTGAACGTTTATTTTTACCCGCCTACGATTCAAATGGCTTATGGATACTTGAATTATACCGAGAGAGAAATTTGCATACAAATCATTGTTTTAAAATTTAGCTATATTTAGTTTAATTTAATGAAAAAGTATATTATACAGCTTAGTATTTTTATAGACTGTTAGCCAGTAAAATTTTTTAACCACATAGGCAATTTTTATAATGCCAATTTTAAGAGTAAACATTTAGTCTCAAAATATAAATTTTACATGGTTAATTTGTTTCTAATTATAATCTGCATTGAGTCAATGCATATATTACGTCATATATTACGTCACTGACATATATTACGTCACAATATTTTAAATGTTATTCCTAAATGTTTTATTAATTTTTGTGTAAGACTAATAATTTAATTTGATCATAAAAGTCTTTTCAGTTTTAATTCAAATGTTTAATATTTTTCAATTTGAATTCAAAACTATAAATACATCATACATGTTTCGTGTATAAACGTTACATTATATTTTTGCTAATATTAAAAACTTTATCTCTGAGATCATTTCGAAATTCACTCAAATGTTACAACTATACAACATTTATCCATTGGGAAACAATGCACTTTGCTTTAAAATAATACATTATATTTACGAATAGTCCATTTAATGTAAATGAGTTCAAAAGTAGAAAACACTTTACTAATTACTGCGAAACTCTGGAATCAAAGAGTTAATTGGAAGTGTCTTCGACTCATTGCGGACTCTATTGTTTATTTCGCTGAGAGGAAATTTTAAATTCATGCTTCAGTCATAAGAGCTCTTAGTATTTTAATTAAAATAGTTCATAGGTTGAAATGCCAGGAGCACGGGAATCTGTTTAAACAGGGAAGGATATCTATTATCCAAGCAACTTCGGCGATGAAATTTCCAAACCAGACGTATATCTCGCATGCTTTTGTCAACAGTCATGTGATTACAATGCAGTCAATATTTATTAGATGCCCGAGATGAGGAGGAAATTGCTTTCAACTCTTCTCGTCTCCTGCGCGAGGTCCTAGATCTGTAATATGCATGTCAGTGTATGAGAGCAACAAGGGCGACAGATCGATCGCAATTTTGTGCACGATATCATTACCTGAAATAGTTTCTTCTGGGCGCACTTCACGTTCAATGGATTCTAATACACATGCGGCATAACTTTTATTGTGCTTCTCAGATAAAACGCTGAAATGAGAATTATGTGAAATGGAACTGGAAATTTCCCTATTGTTCTATTTCAAGATGTCAATCAGAGGAACAAAATAGGTACACTTGGATTCTTAGTAAAGCATTCTGATAAGAATTCGTAAATTTTTTTTCGCTGATAAACCAGATTAGTGGTGACAACTGATATAAAACTGCCAATATTAGAAATTCAAATTAAGGGAAAAAGTCAGTTATAAATTTTTGTTATACACCAAACAATTTATTTCAAAGTTAAAAGTTTCACAAGAAAATTTCATGAAACTGTTGATTTGAAAATAAATATAAACTTTAGTGTTTGAAATGTGAACAGTAGCAAGAATGTCACATATTAAGAAACAAAAATAATAAGTTTTTGTACGTTGATAACAAAAATTAATAAAGATTTCACAGTAAATAAAATTGTGCCCAATGTAAGAAATTAATAGCATGAGATTTATTTAATATTACTTAAATATTATATAAATTACATTAAAATGTATATGTAAAACATCCCTATATTAAATTTTTGGCAACTATCACTCTGTGTTATCTTTTTCACTTACACATTATATATATATATATATATATATATATATATATATATATATATATATATATATATATATATATATATATATATATATATATATATATATATATGTATATATATGTATATATATATATATATATATATATATATATATATATATATATATATATATATATATATATATATATATATATATATATATATATATATATATATATATATATATATATATATATATATATATATATATATAATTTTATAAATAATTTTAGCTTAAGTGAATAAATAATTTCATGGAGTTATTATTGGTGAAATAACTAAGATTTATTAATAAAATAATTCATATTTATTTAAAAAGTATCTATAATTAAGTCCATTGAGAAAACTTAAACTATATTAGTGGACTTAATTATA